>OZ023315.1:21886822-22486822 GCA_964007375.1 Ophion obscuratus | reverse complement strand
ATAACTCAAAAGGTAAAGAAGAATTTTCGTTGTGTCCCAACGATGCAAACTTAAACACCATTTCGATGCTTGCATTTCGAATTTAAGGCGGGAGCCTGAATTAGAAGGTCCAAAAAAGCGTTTTTTCGGGATTTTTTTAGAAGGGAAAAAAACAAGCGGGCCCAGTAAACATTGAGGTATCTTTTCATGTATATTTGAAATGTATAAAAAAAATGTTCAACGTGAAACAATAAATGACTGCAGATTTGTCAGCCTATTCCATGTGTTTTTTGTTATCAAGCCCGCTAATTTGGAAAAATCGTGAAAATGAAAACTGAAAAATATGCGCTTTAAAGTTTTCAATAGGAGGAAATATCAATATCAAATATCAATCGCTTCTCTGCTTTTGGCGTTGTACACTGAGAAAAAAAACCATTTGAATAAAAAAAATATATTGGTTGATCCAAATAAATGTGCTGCTGCGGAGTGCCACCGATATATGAGATTGTTACAATACTATAAAATATTGGAAAATGTGATTGATTTAAATAATACATTATTTTATTTGAAAGAGCTCTTCTGTATGCATGAAATAATTAAGCGATTGCTTCAACATGTTTTATTTCGTACAAAAATATAATCAATAGAATTCATTATTACTTTACTGCGTCGAAACGAATGTGCCATGGGAAGTAAGTTTTTCAATTTGTTTTAAATCTCAAATAAAAAGTGAGCATTAGAATGATCATCCACGATAATAATGGAGAGAATATTAGATATCCAATGGAATATCCATGGAGAGAATATCAGATATTCAACTGATAAGAACAGATAATACACTTTGATCTTAACCACAGGCCAAGAAGCGATACTCTTTAGAGTTTCTCCGGCGTTTAAGTAGATTTTCGGTTCGCGCTACGCTTACGAGAAAAGAGTGCGCGTGCGGCTTCTAGCGGTTACTCCGAGAACTACGGGTTTCCTCACACCTACAATTTCGGTGGCGCCCGGCCATCATTTGGTTGATTTTTTTCAACCAAATGCGCAAGAAACAAATTTTATTTTCGCATCATTTTTTAACCAATTCAGACATTTGCTTAATATTTTTCAATCAAAGTAAAATATTAATATTTTCACGAATAAAGTACTTGGAAATCAATATCGGATATGATGAAAAAAATAAAATAACATATTTACTCAATAGACATTTTATATGAATCAAACGAACGAAATTCAATTTTTCTTGTGTATTCTAATCAACAATATTCATGTTATGAATTGGAACGCTTTTTTGTGCGTTGCAGAAAATGCATTCGAAACTATATAATTTGTTCGCGATAATTTTTTAGATAGTTTCAATAATATATTGTTCTCGGCTAACAATATATCTTTTGAATGAAAAAGAACTTTTAATTATATCATGTTATTACATTCAATAGCGTTTTGTTTGGATTAATAGATCCGATTATTTACACCAACACTTTTACAATTGAATCAACGAAATTTCATTCAATAACACCAATGATATTGGATCAATGATTTTTTTCCTCGGTGTATCTTCGAAAATATTTACAATTGGCCTCTATAACTTTGTAAATATATTCTCGGATAGTTCCTCCATCGATTTAAGCAAAAAAAACCGTGTTTTCGGACTTTCAAATTCAAGCTCCCGCCTTAATATTCATCTCTTTTTTCCGTATTTATAAAACAAAATTCCTGTTAGCAGTAGTCAGTTTTTTTTTTCTTCAAAATTTACTTCAACTCACTATTTTTTGTATTTTTTCATTGTTTCAATTCAACTGTATAATTTTTTGTCATTTTTTCTGGATAAAAAGCGACCACTTTTCGCCCATCCCAATTTATCTCATCGCCGAACGATTCGAACGATTTTTTCATCGCGCCCTTTTTTATTTTGCTCGACCGATGGAATTCGCCGGCGAGTCAAGTAGCGTAAAATAGCAAAGAGTGCCGAGGGATACCGATATTACTTCGTCCGTGAGCCCGATACCGACTTCCTGCTGCATGGGCGAACGACGAGATACCAGACCAGATCATACAATCAGCTCTCAATTGAATAATATTTTCGCGAACGATCTATATGCGACAATATTCTGCAATCTCGTACGAAATGTCAATTGGTGAATAATCTTCTGCTCTTCGACACGAAACCGGATATAACCGATGGATTTCGTAGTCCCAAGGCTCGTCGTAAGTTGGCGGGAAATGTGAGGAAAGTACGAAAATTGGGGAAAACGCACTTTGAGTTTACACGGAACGCCATATACGTATCTAATTCACAGAGCGAAAAAAGTTGCCATCCCGAATAAGGCGACGGACGATGGAGGTCAGCAAGAGTAATTATCGATAAATCGATCGATCCAACGATAAAATCGACATTGAAGTATCGTTGCAATGCAACGGAATATTTTTTTTCCTAACTGCACTTTTTTGCACCAGAAGAAAAGTACGATACATTTATTTTCAGATCCTCTTTAGAAACCTACAACCTGACAATCAAAAAATACTTTGGATAAAAATAAAAACGAAGAAAAAGGAAATAAAAAAGTATTTCCGTTGCATTCCAATGATGGAAGCTTCAACAGCACCAATAAAATCAGTCAAATCGATTAATTGTTTATGAATCAGGCCTCTGCCGTCCATTACTGGTAAGTTGCTCAGTCTGATGAGTCATAAAATGATCGATTAATTCGACAAATTGCTAATCGATGGATTTGACGTGTGGATTATTGACGCATCGAACAGAACACGATAAGCGATAAATCACTATTGGCGAATTCACGATTATGGATTATCACTGAAATTCCTGTATTGATCAATAATTAACGGAGGGGTTATTATTGTGGATCGATCGATCATTATTGATGAGTAGTTTCAGAGGCCTGCATAAACGTGACATTTCAACAGTGAAATTCTTGTATTGGATAGTTTTATAGCTTAGAATCTTAATTTTAATTAGGAAGAATGATTATGTAAAAAAAATTTAATTGACCGAGTTGTGACGATTTTCGTGAAGGGTCAGATCGCCCACTGTGCTATGGCGAACCGCTCCGCAGCGATTGACCCTTTTTTTTATTGCGAAGTTTGCGTAGTTGGTATACAACGAAAATTAATTCTCTTTACTTACTCAATTTTTTTGACCGATTTACTCTCTTAAAATTACTCAAATATTTCAACGGTTCGTCTTTCGAGATTTATGACCTTAATGTGCAAAAAAGCTATGGATAATGATGAAGCTAAAGAATTAAAAAACAAATTCAAAAACTCGTTGCTTTTCAACATTGCAAACTTTTTTTTTATGGCGTTGGAGTTTGCATCGTTGGCATACGACGAAAATTCTTTTTTATTTTCGTTTTCCTCCATTTTTATTGTTATTCGAAATCATGTTTGATCGATTCGGGTTGTAGGATCTCAAAACAATTCGCAATAACTTTAATTAGCAAAAAACAAAATTTGCAAATAAAAAAAAGTTTTCGTTGAGTTCCAACGATGCAAACTTCAAATTCATGAGTTTGCATAGTTAGTATGCAAAGAAAATTAATTTTCTTCACTTGGTCAATTATTGTTTTGACCAATCTAGGCTTTGAAAATCACTCAAACGTTTTTACGTATTGCAGTTCGAGATTTATGACCTCAGTGAGCAAAAAAAGCTTTGGATAATGATGAAGATAAAGAATTTAAAAATCGTTGCTTTCCAACATTGCAAACTTCAATGTCAATTTTCTTGCGGTTTTCTGGAAATTATGTTTTGTGAAACAGTGTAAATCGTATCTCAAAATATATTTTTCCGATTCACTTTCAATTCAGAGCGAAGTTTATAACGGTTTCTATTGTATGACCGGGTTGTTTTTTGATACGTTAGTCCATTTGTTAATGACAAATTATTAAAGGATTAGGCTAGTGTGAAAATTTCCAAAAATCGTTCGTCGCTTGAGTCAACTCAAATTGAAGAAGGTCCACCATATGCCGCAGGAATTGCAGATTGAAGGTAAACTTATACAACGATAGAACTGCTAGCATAAGTTTAAACGCGTTTTTTTCTCGAAACTATGTTTTTCAAAATGGTGTACACGATTTCTCGACATCTAATGAACGGATTGACTTGAAATTTAAGACGCTTATTCAGTGTAATAGTAGTTTAGTCTTGACCGACGTTTTTCTTCTTAACATTTTTTTCCATTAGTTATTAACAATAATAATGTCATTTTTTCTCGAAAAATCGAAAATAAAATTCAAACATTTTCTTTTAACCATCGAAACACGATAAAGAACAAAAGCTCGGTCAAGTCTTAGCCAATATTATATATTTTAAGAAAAAAACTCGTTTTTTTGTTTTAGACCAAACGGGTGGCCAAAATCAAGTACACCGTCGAGCCTCTTACGTTTAAAGGTACTTCACGAGATTGTTTGTAACTTGTTTGATTTAATAATTAAGGAATACATTTATAAAGGAATAGATTACATTTTAGAAAAAATGTTAATCCATTTTAGAAAAAATGTTAATCCATTTTAGAAAAAAATGTTAATACATTTTTTTATGAAGTTTGATACACAACTTTGTTAATATACATATAAATAAATGTCCAAACGATTTTTCAATCCAACTTATTTCCTCAAAATTATTTTTTTCAAATAACCCTGATTTTCGTGTCGTCACAGTAGTCTAACCCCTTAAGGTCCTTTTTACCGTCCACAATCGAACCTCTTTTCTCCAACTCGCCATTTTCGTAATTTTCAAAATTTCCGCTAAGTACCCAGTCATCCGGAAGTTTCATTATCACACTAAAACTATAATTTTTCATTTCAGATGACCCTAGTTGCGAGAGCCACCTACGCAAATTGATCATGCAGCGGCGCGGCACTTTGTATAAATAATAACAACTCCAGTGTTTGTCAATATTTACCGCTTTAAAAAAAACTTCAAGCCCGGCAAGGGTATGCATCAACTGTGTGTAAAATCCCAACTTCCTAATCCCAAAACCCTCATCAAAAAAATAAACATCGCAAGTCGTTCTGTACTTCGGGCCCGAAGCTCGCGCAGGCCCGTCACGAGTGGCCTAACCCGCCGCGCAGATGAAACCGAACCGCACTCGGTAAACAATACCGTATCTGACAACGATACAGTGAAACCTCGTTTATACGTTTTTCTAATTTATACGTCAAATTTCTCTAGCCCTGGCAGATTACGTTCACAAAGATGGTAATAAAGTTTCATTTCTAACTTTTTCACTTACACGTTTTTCGCGCTTATACGTTATTAATTTTATTCCCCAGCGTCGCTTTCGAGGCTCCTTTTTTTCTCAGTTATACGTTAATCGCACGCGATATTCTCTCGCCGGAGAAAACTTCCCGTGACTGCATTTTGATGTTTCGTTATTTCGATGTTTGGATGTTTCTGACCTCGACTATGTATGCATTTACTGCGATTACGTGTCTCTTATCAATGCGAACCTGTCTGTTATTTACTAGTCCAAAACGTCAAAGCTTAGTGTTACAAACTCGCATTAAGGGGTCTTCTCACTTTAGACCCTACAAAAGGCTATTTCCATGAACTTTTTTGTTGGGTTTATATTATAGATGTTCATATAAAAGTTGTTACACTTAAAAAATACACTTTCGAAATACATTTAGAAAAACATTTTTTCATTTATTTAAGTCACGATCTATAGACGTAAATGGTAGTTTAAAAAATGTCCTAAAAAATTGTAGGTCTGCGCTGATGATGAAATCTCGGAGATGGATCATCCGAAACAAAAAAATCAAACGATTTTAGATTCAGTATGTTAATGGCTATAGCGCATATTATACGATTTTTTATATATGCCAAAATAACAAAATGGCGGAAGTTTTTCGAAAAAAAAAAAAAAAAAAAGTGTTTTTTCACCGTTTTTAACAACAATAAAAAGTAAATATCAACATTTTAAAAAATGCTCGATATGCGCTATAGCTATAGTTCTCAAGAATATTCGGTTAACATTTCATAAGGATCCGTTCAGTAGTTTCGAAGATTTTATCAACAAGCCGTCGAAAAACGCTATTTCGAGAAAAACGCGTTTAAGGGGCTGTACCAGTGTGACATTAAAAAAAATCGATTTTTTTTTGCCTTTTTCGACAATTTATACTTTCAAGAATATCCTGTAAAAAATTCAAGGCCGTACCTCTAATCATTTTATCTTGCAAAAATCGATAGTTAAATCTTTAAACGCGTTTTTCTCGAAATTATATTTTTGAAATTTGCTGACATTGTAACTCAAAGAGCAATTATCCGATTGACTTGAAATTTGAACTGAGTACTCTTGAATATATTTACTCTACAATGACGTAGGATATTTTTAATTGGATGAAAATTGACGATTTGTCATTGAAAAAAACGACCATTTTATAGGCAAGAAAACAGACGTTCTTTTTCATGACTACGCCATTTTGTTAGATTTTGATATTTTTCGAAAAACCTACGTCATTGTACAGGAAATACCTTCCAGTTTAACGATATTTTTTTCCTTTTTCGGTTTCAGCTACTCAATCGGCCGGAATCATGTCAGCAGTGAAGGAACTTTTTTTTGGCGCCTCCGAAGGCAGCTCATAAGTCGCTTGGATCTCAATATTTTTCTATGAAAAAATGATGTAATATAGGTCAAATATAGCCAAATATATTCTTAATTTTCCGAAACATTTAATTGAGTACTTTTCTTCCAAAAGATTCTTAAAAATCACCCAAATTTTCAGCGTTTACACTGGTATAGGTATTAAGGTTTGTTTGGGTTACATAAATACAGAAACGAATTATTTTTATGCATTTCGAAAGTGTCTTATTAAGTGTAACAACTTTTATATCAATATCTATAATATAAACCTATAAAAAAACTTATAAAAATAGCCTTTTTAGCGTCTAAGGTGAGAAGGCCCCTTAAAAACAAAATTCGAAAACTTGAGTTGGCTCATAACTCAATTTTTACCAATCAAATTTACAATTGGAAAACCAAACATTATACTAGAGATACTGCTGTTGAAAAACATCGGGAATTATGCACCGCCATTTTTAAATGTTAAGGGGAGGGTAGGGGTTTGCAGTTTTGAAAAATCGATTTCTTTTTGTCTTTTCTTATAGTTAAACATGTCAAGAATATAATCCCAAAATTTCGAGTCAATCAGAGCAAAACTCTCGAAGTTATTGACCATTTAGTCCCGCTCCTCTAACACCGTAGCTCCGACTTCTCTAAACTTCAAACGCGTTTTTCTCGAAACCACTTTTTCAATGTCCGTGTTTACTGCACGACCGATTTATTTCAAACTTGGTACACACTTCCTACATATGAAATACCTCCCCCCAACGGTTAGTTTTCGATTTTTTTTTACATTGAGGGGGTTTTCCACCCCCAAAATGGCGGAATTTTTCGTGAAAAATAGCACTTTTCACTTTACATGACCACCAAAAATTTAGAAATGAAAAAAAAAATTATCAAAGACCGTTGGGGGGAGGATTTGATGATACTTTGACTAAATGTTAATGTTACTTGATTTCAGATAATTTCTAGCTGAGATACAGTGAACACCGCAAATCGTGTTTTTCCAAAGGCGTTCTTGGAAAAGCTTTGTCACCGGCTTGTTTGTGGATATTTTCGCGTAAAAAATTTCACGGAATGTTCTTGAAATGACACTTAACAATGTAAAAAAGGTTTCAATAAATTTACTCTATCCATATAGATGAAAAAAATTCGCAGACAAGTGTTTTTTTTTTCACGCTGAAACCTTTACCCTCCCCTTAAAGAGTTTCGGATACAACTGTATTTCACTTCTACGTTACACTCTCACTTATACGTCATATTTGATGTACCCCTTGAAAACCGTACAACTGAAGTTGCACTATATTCGAACGAGAACGAAAAAAATTTAATTCTATATCTACCTCTCTCTCGCTAAAACACCGAAAATGTATATTCATCTGAGGTTATTTCCTGCGTTGTTTATTCCCTATCGCTGTCACCGCCGTCGTGTAATCTCCGGCAGGGCGTGTGCGTTCAGTTAGCGAATGCAGCCCGCGACATAAAAGGACCCGTAAGCGCGTGATCCCGACTGCAATGGTCGTGTGATGTTTCTCCGGAACGTAGAGTGAGCAAAAAGGGAGAGGGAGAGACAGAAAGACAGAGGGTCCTTCGACGCACCGAGGGTGGCGAAGCAGCCGAAAATTTAGCCAACGAAATTGGAAAAATATCTCGTACCACCAAAGCCCAAATGTTCAATTTCATCACGCGATCGAAATTCCCTACTAACGCTTTAAAAAAATGAAAAAATCCGCTAATTCGCTCTCGAACGTGTTTTCCCGGAAGTTGCGGATCGCTCGAGCGTTTCACGCGCGTCGTCACGCTTTACTTTCCCGGACCATCTGACAAACGATGTTTCGCCGCGTGCAGACACCGCAAAAAAATGAAAAGATATTCCTCGAACACCGACATAAATATCCGATGGTAAAAATCGACGCCGAATTTCTCGCGTCTTTTGTCTCGATCGCCGCACGTAGCGCTTATTTTTGTTTCCAACACAATTTTACGTCAGCCCCAGAGCGGGTGCAGGAGTGACGAAAAAGTGGCGATTGTAAATTGTAAACAACAAACTTGATCACTCGTGATATAACAATGGTAATATTCTGTCAAAAATCGTTACCTAGCCATGCCGCCTCGCCGCGATCTACTCTATACTATGTCCCTCTCACTCCCACACGGAGTCAATTCCCCGAGAAAAACGCCTTACCCCTCCGCGACGCCCCTGCCCGGCCGCGACCGTGCGTTTACTTTCCGCGACCCCACTGGCACACGACATATATATATATATCTCTATATATACATATATAATGGAATAAAGAAGATTGGCCGCGTAAATTCGTGTCGAAAAAGCAAAAAGGCCGATCGCAAAATCTCCTATGCGACTTGGCGAACGCCCACGATCAATTGGCATAAACAATGGGCGATGGCGATGCCAAGTATGGAAGAAAGAAAAAAAGATCGTAATAAGAAGCTACGAAGCGGTGTTGGTCCGAGGGAGGAAGGTTTGTTCCCTTTCTTGCCGTTCGGTCTCTCGCTCCCTCGATCTGCACTTCGAATTATGTATGTACTCACGTCATGTTCGCTGGGCTTTGATTCGCGTGCTATGACCTCATGCAAACCGAATTTCTGCTCTTGCACAGTAGTATCTCGCCCAGTCCATGAAAACACGCGAGATTCGGACAGGATTTTCGATAATACGACATAAATAATAACGTCACTAACACCACCGTGACACCACCCTACTTCTGCACATCTGGCCGGCCATATTGCCGGAGCACGAAATATCTCGGACTCTACCCGAGTGTATGTACGAGATAAAAAGAGAGGAGAGCAAAAAATACCCCGATGCGTGGAAATATAACTGAGACGGGAAAACCCAAGCGAGCTTCTATATACCCGGATTCTGCCTTGTGGAATCCTACCACCGGCGCCATCTCGCCGCTCAAACACTCTACTATCCTTCTTCTTTTACGGACAATTTTTTAACTCGGCGTTGAGTTTGTAAATGGAAAACGGTATTAACCGTATTTCTTGACTCCTTTTTGAGAACTTTTGAAAAAGCTGTTTTGTTCACGAGCGCTGCAGAAAAAAATACGGTGAATAGTTGAATCTTAGCGGAGAAATTAACATTCACGGGAATTAGACTGGTGGCGACATCAAGCGGGTTTACCCATACACCACTCGGTTCACTCTCGGTACGTTTTCTTTCGCGCTTTTTCAACTCAAAATCGAGTTCACAAGTATCGAATATTGGAATAAAAAATAACTTGTCCATTTTGAAAACGCAAATGATTTTTTTAAGCGCAGTTTTGAATTCACGGGTAGCGAACTGTCCCGCTTTGTTCGGGGATATTCGACAGATTTGCCCATTATTTTTCCGACTTTTGAAGTCGCTTTCTTTGCCGCAAGATTGTCTTATCAATTGTTACATTCAGCCACGGTCTTACGTACAGACCAGGAAACTTGTAGGGTGGGGAGTGACTCGGATAACGAGGCAACGTGGTAGTTCTTGCTTCTGCCGCCTGAAGCGCTGCTACCTAGGGGTGAGCCAATCAAACGTAGATTAGAACAACTGGGCAATGGAACAGATTTTTCTGAATAAACATTTTTAACAGCTATACGAATGGAAAACGATTCGGTTGTTTGACTACTGATCCTGTAGTGAGAATGACAATCATTCATTCAGTAGACTGCATTTCTCACATATTAGAACTTTTGTTATTTTTCAATTTGGTCTTTGACCGTTGGAGTAGATGGGATATGAACAAATACGTGCTAAATGTTTTCCTTCTTTTTCTTTATAATTAATCTGTTCTTTTTCAGTAGATTGCATTCATTGTTTGTTAGAACAACTTTTATTTTCATTTGTGCTTTCTTTAGAATGTTAATGAGAATCTCGAAATAAATATAATGGAAGAGGAATAACATAAAAATAAATAAACGCATTGTGTATGTTTAGAAGGCACCATTTTTATTGTTTCGTGAGTTTAACAAGTTTGTGTTTTACAACGAATCGTTTTGGCTGTTTTCGCATTTTCGACGCAATTCTTCGTCCTGCGGAACTTTAAACACTGAACACTTTCCAGTATCGTTCTTAACCCTTCCAGTGCACACTGGGTCGTTTTGACCGTACGTATTTAGTATTTTTCAACGTATGCCCCACATTGAACGAATGTTTTGGCATTTAATTTTCGTTTCCGTCAAAAAATAAATATAGAACCATAAAATATGGATAATTTGTTACAAAAAAATGTCTCTACAAAAAAAATGCATATTTGCCGGAATATAACGATTTGAAAAACGCCTTGGGTCAGATTGACCCAAGATGCACTTATAGGTTGTGGCGGCGGAGGTGTGCACTCGAAGCTCTAAGCATTTTACAAATTCAATGGACCGTTTGCTTTTCTTTGCCACTACAACAAAACACTGTAACACGATTTAGCGAATTTGAGGTTATACATTGCTGTATACTACATATACAAGACCCATATGCGACAGCGCTTCCAGTGGATAGGCGGGGAACTAAATTTTGCCTCACCAACGGTGACACTTCCCACCACTCAAAAAAGTCGGAATTCCCAACCCGCATTCAGCGCTCGTATTGAATTTTTTCTATACAATTGCAATAGAAAACCCTGTAATTTCGAAAAACGTGAAATTCCGCATAAATTTTCGTATTCGCGTGTTCCCGCAGTCAATCTTCAGACCTTATTTTACGCGCCAAATTTAAACGTCAAGTGTGCATCAGCACGTTCGACCATAACAAAAACTTGGCACAAATTTCTGACCGCTGCCAAACATTTTTCTTCGACTTTCCAACTCATACGATTCAACTTTTCGAAATTCATAGCTCAATTGATCGAAACATCGATATCCTGGACGCCGAATATTCTTGACAATATCGACGCGAAATGTGACGCGATGCGGCGTACGAATCGCCGCGCGCGATAAGTCACAAAAAAAGTACGTCCACCTTCATTATCGATAGAGCGGACGTGAGTCGAAAGCGAGAGCGAAAGAGCGTTCAATTAGTCACCGATGTGCGGAGTCAGTAAAGCAATGACCGAGAAACGTGTGAGACGCGCTCGCGCGTTGTGTGCGTTCGACGTATAAAAAGCCCGCCCCCTCCCCCAAAAAAGGCAACAAAAAAACACGAAAAGCAACGAAAAAAAAAAACATGCGTGTGAACAAACTTTATTCTCACACTGAGCGACACGAGATGGGAGTTCCGTGTCCTTAGTAAACGAAAAAAAAAAAAAATTCAATCGCGACGTGTTTTCGTCGCAGGGACGCGAGCGACACACGGGATGCAGCAGATTTATTTCACCATTAGAAAAAGTTAATCCCGCAATTCCCGTGTGTTACCGTTGTACGCGTGTGCCTGTGAGTGCCTGTGCACTCTCGTGTGCTTCTTTCATTTTTACTCGTTCTTTTTGTTTCCACTGCTTCATAACGTTCGACGAGTGTCTCTCCGTCGTTAAACGCCATTTTGTGACGAGCACGCACGGGGAGCGAAGTAAACATCGGAACAAAACTTTCTAATCGAGAAGTTTACCGCGACGTCGCATCGTTCACGCGCTGCTTGAGGGAAAAGAGCATTAAAAAAGAATTAAATAAGAAGAGAAGCCAACGGCCGTTTCACGGATTCGCGTGGCCTCCCCCCCCCCTGAGATGCATTAGTCTCGAATAACAAAACGTAAACGCGGCGTACAATGATAAACGACTGTATAGTTACGCGAGGCTTATCAGTGCTGTCGTTTTTTCGCGCCAATTCGTCTCGCATACCGAACGCGATATGCAAGCCCGCGGATGATCGCTGCTCCTACCTCGCGTACATCTGCCACCGCGTATTTATCATCACGCGCAAACTATCCGGATAAAACAGCTGTCCCGTACGCGCGCACCAGTTGGTGCGAAACGTAGGCATTTCGTCCTAGCGTTGTCACAGTGCTCGCCGAATCGCGTCGAACGGTTGTTGCAAACCGGTCGGGATTTTCTCGCCCTCGCGATTCGCGCTCTCACGCGAAATAAGTGAAACGCGAGCGGGAGGGGATGAGAGAGCGAACGCTCGCGGCTTGATATTTGACAATTGCTCGTCGCAGTGGCGTGTATTATTTACGGGTAAACACTTGTTAGCTTCGAAATAAAAAGAGACGATCGCGTCTCGCGCATTCGAGAACGCTTTTTTTAATCTTCTAATTGCTTTGGAATTGCGTTTAAATCGTAATTGACGTTTTCGCCGAGTTACCGAGCGAATATTTTGCACGACCACTGATGCATTGTCGTCGCCGCTTGTTCGTCGTCAGGTTTTTCACGCCGAGCGACGAGTGGAGACGCGCGGGGTAGGAAAGGGCGCCCCGATGAAGGATCGAGCGAACATCCTCCACGTGGATGTCTGACGAGCGGAAAAATGTCCGGTGATTCGGGATGGAACGCGGTCATTCATCATCCGTCCGAGCTGGAACTGCAAAATTGGAATTGGGACGAGAATGACGACGAGGGCGAGAGAGAATTGCCCTCCACCGTCGACATGGACGCTATAAAGGGCGGAGGCAGCTGGGATCCTGCAACCGCCAGAAATGGTAACGGAGACACGTCTCGCGAAAAATGACGACGGGTGGTAGCTTTGAAGTGGGTCAGTTGACCGCGGATACCGTTTTTTTTAGAGGAAACAGCCCTTTTTTTTTAGAGGAACAGGCTTTTTTTGTGTTCCGCAAGTACCGTCACAGTGGGCACAGTCTCGGAAAAGAAACGTTCTTTATAAATTACACGCGCATATACGAATTTGCAAAAGGCCGGGAAAGCGCTTGGTAATGAGATTGAAGGTTGCATCGCTGGAATGCAGTGAAAAAGTTACTTTTCAATAGCTGGATTTTCTTTTACCAAATATTCGTTACGCAAAAGGCTTCATCATTTTTGAGATCTTATTTAAAGAGCTAGAATTCAAATATGGGAAAAAGTGTTGAAAATAATAAAAATGAGGAAATAAAAATATAAGAATTTTGGATGACATTGGAGTTTGCATCGTTGGAATACAAAGAATTTTTTTTTTAAGTTTCACAATTTTCTTTGGCAGATATGAGCTACGAAAATTACGCAAGTATTTTTCAGGATTCTTATTTAGCGATCTACGACAAATTTTCGAAGTATTATTTTGGATAATAATAGAAATAAAGCATTGAAAAGAATTTTCGTTGCATTCCAACAATGCAAACTTCAACCCCACAATTTTGTTTGCATTGCAATGATGCAAATTTCAAGACTATGACATGATAGGCAGCTGGTCCTACTTTGAGACCGGCTATTCTGTGCAGTTCAAATGGTCCGCATTGGCTTGGAGCCCAAAAAACGTATAATTTATTTTCTGGTGAGAGTATGTGTTGAAGCCTGCATTGCTGGAACGCAACGAAAATACTTTTTTATTTCTTCAGCTTCTTCGTCATTTGAAATCTTATCCAACAAATTTGTGCTGCACATTTCTGATGAGGATCCTGAAAAACGATTGGGTGAATTTTGTGAGCTAATTTTGGCAAAAATATGCAGGCTTCTGAAACTTTTGTTGCATTCCAATCATGCAAAATTCATTATCATGAGATTATTGGGATAACGATGTAGGGATTTTACACACAATTGCTATGCAGTCATGCCAAGTTTGAGTATTTTTCTATCGAAAAATGTTGATCAACAATGGAGCTAAGAATATTCAACCAAAGTGCCGCAATTGACGCATGGCTGATCCGTGTTTGGCAATCAGTTTCACCAATCAAGGTGAACTGAAAAACAAACTGCTTTTAGTATAAAATTAAAACTCTCGTATGATTAGGCAGCTTTGGGAAAATTTTGAAATTACGAAAATGGCAAGCTCGCCCATTTCTGGGGAAAAAAGGACGCTTTTTTTTTTATCAAAAAACCATTTCTAATGATTCGTTACCATCAAATGGACAAAAATATTGAAAAAAGTCCTAAATTAAAAAAAAAAAAAAATGTGACCTAAATTCTTTGATTCTTCAGTTTTTAGAAGTCGATAGGAGAAGCAAATCCAAAGCGCACCCGCAAACAAACTCCAGAGGACTTGACAAAAAAATAAGAAACCTCCGTTATCTTCTACCATCGCGATGTATTTAATTCGAAGGAAAAAAGAAAAGATTGATTGATCCAATGTTTGTTCTATTGTGAAGACACAGATTCCGTTGATTCTGAAGAAGACTCGGATTCGGACGAGGACAGCTCAGGTGGAACCGAGGAAAGCTGCTCGTACTCGGATTCGGAATCCGAAAATGATTCCAGCGCCGAGGAAGACTGTGCGGATACGGGCTCCAATACCGATTGTTCGTCCGAGAACAGCGAGCAAACATTTTCCATAAGAGAAACGAATTTCGAGCAGGTATGAAAAAAAAAAATCATCCACGCGAGATCGCGAACAAAATCGCACAAACGCAGCTCGAGATACATTTTTTTTTATTTTTCTTTACAACAGGGTGCCCTTAAGCTGAAAATCAGTATGAAAGCTCAGAAAAAGGAGGAAGTTGATAAAACGAAGTGCGAGAAACCGAGGAGGCTCCCTGCGAGAAACCCGAAAGGGCCAAATAATAACAGCGCCAAGGTAAAACAATCGAATATCACGTATACGAGGAATAACCGTAGTCGCGATACGGTAGTGCATTAGGAAACGTATGGCCGAGGGATACACGCCGGAGGGGCCTCTAAGGAACTAGAAATCGTTAAGCGAACAATTATGGGGTAAATGCGGTGGGTTTATGAAAGCTCGCGAGGGCTTGCGAAGGAACAATGAAAATGGAAAAAATATACATACTGCCGATTCGCAACTATGCAAATTTGATGTTGACCCTTTCGCTCCGGGAAAACGCATATACGCGTTTGGCCGGAAATAACGGGTAATTCTTTAGATAAGTGACTTTTGCGAAAAATATTATCCGATTTCTCCGATAAAATATCATTTATTGGGTTTGTTTGGGTTTTTTAAAACATTTCGACGCCTTTCGACATTCCAATCCAAACAAACCCAATACAGGCGGAGAAATGTGCAAAAATGCCTTATATTAATTTTATGGGGCGGGGGGGGAGGGGGTGAATTTTCTTCCCCCGACTGAATATCATCTTCCCAACCCAATGAATGAGAAAATAGCAAAGCAATAATTTTACTCATTTTTCGGAAAAGTCATCGAAAGAATTATCAAATAACGTGTGAATTTTCGAAAATTTTCTGACGTTATACGTTAAATAGCGTCTAGTAGGCCAGAAACAATAATTTCGTAGCCCGAAATTCTTTTCCCTTGACTGCAGACACGAAATACGAGTGTAAAGAATGCAACGTCGGACTTTGCGTAGATTCTTGTATCCGGGAATATTACATCTTGCAACATTACTAACATTTTGTTTGTTCAAATGACATATTATAAATTATGAATATATAAATATTAAAGTTGTAAATTTGAAAGAAAGTTCGGAGCGAAACGGACCAGAATACTATGAAATATCGAAAAATAAATACCTAACTTTCCTTTGCGAATTAAAAAAAAAACTAAACATTCTGTCAATTTGCGATTTTTCTTTGTATTTCAATGTATTATGAAGAGTGAGAAATGGTTATTATATTTGAAAAATCATCATCAATATCCTCGCGAGCGGACGCCGAGCCTGCTGGTTCTTTTTTCAGAGGACTGGACGGCCTCCGAAAATACTCTGTTCTCTAATGAGGTTCCATCTCATTAAATAATCTAATGAGATACATAAATCCGAGTTGTGTATCTCATTACTCTTTCAATTAGCTGAAACCAAAAAGAAGCATGTTAACCAAATTATCCATGCTACGATAATTACTACTGCATTTTGGGAGTCTTTTTTTTATTTTTAAAAAATTCACATAATAACGAAGTTTAAAAAAAACTTGTCGACTTTCGGTAAAACGTCTTTATTCAACTATGTTATGAGATTTTTCTACAAATTGAAAGTTGCCCCATTGATGCTTAAGGGGTTAGGCCACTCAAGAGGCCGAAAAATAGGCTTTTTGGGGGTTTTTTTGCAGAAAAACTACACAATAAATCGAGACTTTAAAAAAGGGTGTTTATCATACATACCAGTGACTGTATACAATAATTTTTTTGAAACGATTAATTTGAAAATGTCGACCAGGGAGCGTTTATCTCAAAACCGCATTTTTCACAATTATCTGACGATTTTGTAGGCAAATTTTTCACGTTCTAAAAATTGGTCTAAAAAATCGTCAGATAATTGTTAATAACAATTGTTACTTCCATAGACACTGTATTCTTCAAGATATATTCAACATTTCAAGTGAATCGTTTGAAAATTGTCTGGTTTACGTTTCCGGCCACCTTGAAAAAATGCAGTTTTGAGATAAACGCTGCACAGCCGCCATTTTGAAACTAATCGCTTAAAAAAAAATTATTGTATACAGTCACTGATATGTATGATAAACACCCTTTTTTTGTAATCTAGGTTTATTTTGTAGTTTTTTTGAAAAAATAAAATCCCCAAAAAGCCTATTTTTTCGGCCTCGAGAGTGGCCTAAGGCCTTAAGGTATGGAAGGATATTTTTTTCTACTTGGTATTTTGTTTTATATAATCCAAAAAGATTTTATAAAGGACATGGTTTGCCTCCGAAAAAAAATCAGTAGTCTGGTTTTTCGCGACGATGTTTATGATTTTTATATGACTATAGTGAGTCTTTACTTTGTAGAGTATACTTAAGGGGTTACACTTAGTTGACATTTTTGAAAATATCGATATTTGGTTTTCGACGAATTCTCAAAATATAACACTTCAAAAACATTCTCTGAAAATTTCTAGTCGATCCGTTCGATTAAACGCGTTTTTCTCGAAATGACTTTTTCGAGATCGGTGACCAAGATATCTTAAAAATCACTGCACCGATCAACTTTGAATTTTACAAGCTTCCTTTACATATCAAAAAGCAGTGCTTGAATGAAGGAATTTTCTTCTGTATGCAGTTTTTTTTATCAACGAAAAAAGTGTTTTTTTTCACCAACATCCATTTTTTTTTTCACCAACATCCATTTTTTTCACCATCCATCCATTTTTTCACCAACATCCCTTTGGATTGCGGCCATTTTTGCAAAAATCAATTCTTTATTTAATCTTTCGTTCAAGCACTAGATAATTCTATGCAAAAACTAAATGCGTTTGGTTTTTTTTTCATTGAGGATGATTTGTTTCCGAGCAGCAGTGGTCACCGCAAAGAACGTTTTTTAAACAGCGGTCTGCACAAATCATCGTATCTATCACATTTATAATTATTTTCCAATACAAAAGTTGTAATATATACTTAAAACTCTTTAACATAAAACGAAAAATCCTCTTTTTTCGGATCACGAGCTAGGTGTAACGAGTAACAATTAAATGCGAAGAGGCAAACTAGCTCTTTTACAAACCGTATTGAAAAACTGGGCACTTTTCGAGCCTTCAGAAAATTCTAATCCTCAAGGAGGAAGATACCTTCGAACAAGGAAAAAAATTGCTGATTTTCATGTTTTTTTTAAAGGAAAGATTTCTTCACCATTTTTGAGACTTAGGGTATATTTTCTTACCTCTTTTGGCTGTTCCACGGTATTTTTTTAATTAATATTTAAAAATGGCGGAGGTATATAATGGCGTGACACGAAGCGTGGGCGGGATTAATCTGAAAAAAAAACCACGAAGATTTTTCTTCCATTGACACTCATACGCAGAATATGAACCAAGAAAAAAGTGAGAAATGTTGAACATCGATGGAATGGTACACTTTGGGCAAAAAGATTGAATTTTCCGAAAAAAAATTGCGACTTACGATTTTTTTTTTGTCCAAAAACATTTATGGCCACGTTTTAGGTAATAATGTGAGAAAGATTTGTACCAAATTGTATAAAAATCGGTCGATTGGTTTTTCAGCTGTCACGGCAGTTTTGAAAATGCCGTTTACAGGATCGTGCCATACCTCCGCCATTTTTAAAGTTCAATCATTTAAAAAAACCATCTACCAGCCAAAAGTAGTAACGAAGCGAACCTAAGTCTCAAAAATGATGAAGAAATCATTCCTTTAAAAAAAATAATGAAAATCAGCAAATTTTATCCTCGCCCAAAGGTACCTCGGCCCTCAAGCTCGCAGATTCCGACCACTCGTGAACAGGATAAACGTCAACGGCGACATAGAAATGATTGTTTACAGCAAGTACTTGTACCACTTCCAGAGCGGTGAATACGCAACGGACGATTCGAATTCGTCGGGTACTCCAAGTGCGGCGAATTCGCAGGAGCAAACATCTCAGCAAGCGGCATCAGGTTTAGGATCAGCCACGACAACGGCGACGACATCGGCGACAACGACCACAACGACGTCGACAACGACGACATCATCCGCGTCGACAACGTCAACGTCCTCGACGACGACTTCGACTGTTCCATCGACGCAGCCGCAGTCGCAGCAGCAACCGTTGCAGGAGATAAATCAGGAGGATCTCGCGGCGATATTGCCGGACCAGGAGCACGAGGACGCGCCTTTCGACGGTTTCGAGGACTCGGAATCGGGTCGTATGGTATCCAAAGCGATCGAGCGTATGTCCCTAGGTGCCGATTCGGACTCGAGCGAGGCAACCGACGCGAATCCCGTGCCGGTCTACTCCTCGACGTTGCTCCAGCAATTCGTCGAGAAAACGGCTTTGCTCTCGGAGCCGCGCAAGAGGCGTAGCAAGCTCGTAAAGAAGCCAGCCGACGCCGAGTACGCGTGCGTCTCCAACGTTTCGCCCGATTCGGGTATCCAGTCGGTCGACAACAGTCCGCTTCATCTCGCGGCGAGTCCGACGAGCCAATTGGCCGCGTCACAATCGCCCGTGCAGACCTCAGCGCCAACGAAGCCCGCGGTTAACGTCGATCGCGTTCTCTATCCGCCGAAGCGCAAGCCCGGTAGGCCGGCGAAAATGGTATCGACGCAGCCTCGCGGGCCCGGCAGGCCGCGACTGCGTCCCGAGGTCGTCGAGAAAATCGAGAAGATCGAGCGCAGCGTCGAGCAGCAACCAGCACCGAACAACGTTAGGCCCAAAAAGGCCGAGCCCGCCGACACGAAAAGCACAAAGAACAATATTCACGAGGTCACCGCCAAAGCCACGACGAACGTCACGGCGAACAAAAATCCCCAGCTATCTCCCAACAAGAGTAAGAGATTCAGAGACAAAAAATCTACTCGCACCGCCCACGAGAGCGACGAAACCAAAAGCGAGGACAAGCCACGCACGGAGAACCGTCAGGCTGAAGACACTTCGGAGACGCGCTCGTGTTGCGAACAAATGACGAAGAAATCGAACCAATCGAGGGACAGAAGCGCCGAGCGAGAAACTAGCAAGAAGTCGAAGGAGAAGCTCGGGAATTCGAACAAGGCGAGCGCTCCGATCGTCGCGCACAAGACGAGTCGTCGGGAACAAACGCAGGCGCAACACCAACAGGAGGAAAGGTGCACAAGCAACGGACGCAAGAGTACAAAGGAGAATCGCGCGACGGAAGTTACGAGCACGCTCGGTAAAAAGGTCTTCGCGTCGAAGAAATGTGGACAAGCTACGATTACGACGGGAACGACGACGACAGCGACGATGACGACGACGACGACGACGACGGTGGCGACGGGAGCGAGGAGAGTACTGAAGGAAAACAAGAGCAGCAAGAAGAGCGCCGGCAGAGATTCGGAGACAAACGTCGTCGGCGTACAAACGGTAATTTCGCTACCGGTCGTCAGTCCCCTCAAATCCGAGAACATCGAGATCGACGCTTACAAGTGCGAGAAAACGTTGCAAATAACGCAAAACAATCGTCCGATCAGCCATCATCATCATCACAATCATCGTCATCATCATCATCACAAGCATCGACGACGCGTCATCGTCCCGCCGAAACGTCCGATCAAGATAAATCCCGTCGTCAGCGAAGAACTGGAAAAATTGATCGACGAGTTCGCGCGTTCATGTAACCTCGGTCGCAACAACTCGAGCATCGTTCATTCCGAATTGCCGCAGATATTTCGCGTGAAGAAAATGATCAAGAAGCGAAAAGGAAGCGACGGGAACGCGAGCGAGGAGCAAAAGCTCAAGAGACGCCTGAAGAAGGAAAAATTGCCGGCCAACGGTGACTCGAAGAGCGGACAAAACAACAGCTCGAGTTCAAACTCGAACGAGCAGAGATTACCGCTCAAGAAGAGACACTATCACGTGTCGAGTCCGCACAGCTCGCAAAGCTCGAGCACAAGTGGCAACGAGATATCCTCGAACGAGACCAACGCCACCGACAATCACATCGAGGAAGCCATCGAGGCTACGATAACGCGTTACAGCGAGAATCTCACCAACAACAATCAGCGTGAAAACGTTCCGGTGACGCCGAAAAAGCGTCACAGGGACACCGAAGTAACGTCCGTCGAGGCGCCGATCAACGAGAGTTGCGAGTCGGCCGACGAAAAACCCGCGAATCGCCTAGAGATACAACCGAGACGAAAGAAAAAGATCGTCAAGGATCTGCGTGTTACGGTCACGAAATTGAGCTCCGAGAATCACGTTGCCAACGACAAGAGCGACAAAATCGAGGCTCATCCTAACGAGACCAAAAGCCTCAAATCTCATCCCGAAAAACTCCTCAAATCCGAAAAATCGTCGGCCGCTAAATCCGACAAAGCTCAACCTCCGAAAACCGACAAATCCTCGCTCGTCAAAACCGACAAAGCTTTGACCGAAAAATCCATCAAAGTGGACAAAGTTGTCGTGGAATTAGCGGAAAAAGCGGCCGACAGCGCTGCCGTGACGTTGGAAAATTCCAGAGATAAGAACAACGCGGAATCGTGCGACACGAAGCCCACGATCGTCAAGATTCCGGACACGCGAGACAAGCGCAACGATCCGGCAGCGAGGGCCCCGAGTCCCGTTCGCAGCTCGATCACCGCGACGATTTTGACGAAGAAGAAGATACGTCGCAGAAAGCCGATCAATCGCACGGGTTTTCCGACCCTCAAGAAGAAAAAGAAGAAGATACCGCCCGTGGAGCATGTCGAGAACGGCGATGACGAGGGCAAGTTGAAAGTCATACGTCGCACGGACGCGATCGAAAAATCCATCGTGACGGAAATGAAAGTATCGAACGACGACAAGGACGTACTTACCGAGAGCGAGATACAAGCCGTAATACCGATCGTCAAGGAAACGTCGACGGAACATCAGACGCTTGAGAAAGTCGACGAGAAAATAACGTACAAAGATTACGACGAGTGCAACGATCCTCCGATCCTCGAGGAGGACGCGTCGAGGATCAATCATTGCGACGGCACGGGCCACTCGAGGTCCTCCGGTAAGCTACGCGTGCGCAAAGATTTGGTCGAGTGCGACGGCAGTAGACCTTGCGACAAGCTTTGCCCCGTGAAATTCGAGAAAATCCAGGATTCCCGTATGTACGACGAGAATGCGACCCTCGAGGAATCCCTCGAGCGTTACAATCAGAGCCAACGAGTCGCCGAGCTCAGCGTCGAGAACGTGAAGAAACTCGATCGCGCGAGCAACAACGACCCGAGCAACGTCAAACTCGAAATATCCGCGTGTCTCAACAACAATCACAAGAGGAGACGCGGCTCTACCAGCCCGTGCAACGTTACCCTGAGGAACATAAAACGCCTGAGGAGCGCCGGATACGACACCGAAAGCGACGCCCTGCCGAGCAGCGACGTCGCGAGCGACGAAACCGAGATCGGTAAACAATTGGGCTCGACGCAGATCAAGAGGAAACAGCCCAGATGGAAAAAACGCTATCTTCAGGCTGGCCTCTTCTCGGATTATTACAAGGAAGACGAGCCCAGAAGAGTCACCAACTCCGAAAACTCCGCCGGCAAAAACAAAATGATCTACGACAGCGCCGAACATCCCCACGGTCTACTACCGCCCCCTTATCACTGTGGGAAATTCTTGCGACAGCGCAAAATACACTTTCAGCTGCCTTACGATCTTTGGTGGCTGCACACCCACTCGAGATTGCCCGGAAGGGATTTGGTACCTTCTTGGAATTACAGGTAAACTCGTTGTTTCTTTATTGACCATCAAACATTTGTTTCCAATTGTTTCTTGTTGTTTTCTTGAGCAATTGTTTCTTGAGCATCAACCATTTGTCCGGGGAAAATTCGTTGACGATCAATGACACTTGTCATTTTAAAGCTTTCCTGAGTTTGCGTCGGGTATGCCTGATGGAAAATGCTGAATGGGTGGAAAAAAAAATACCAATGATTCCGTAACGACAATAAAAACAGGGGGCCACCGAATGTCTAAAGCCTTAGGCCACAGTAACGGGTATAAAATCATGTGCGAATTTAACCATTTTTTTTCATGTGAAAAAGTGATTCACTCTTAAAATTAATTACACATCTATTTAGTATGAATATCAAGCTGTTAGAAAAAATATATCTTTTTTTTCGATGTACACAATTGCCGACTACTAATATTTCCTTTTGTTATCTTTTTTTGAGGCGCTCCGCGGCGTGACATTTAGCATCCACAATTTTTTACCTAGAACAAAAAATAAACATTCTCGTCAATTTACATTAGAATACCTAGAGAAGTACGTACGGAATTGAAAAAATATTGTTTAATTCAAAAATGGTAGGTATTTGAACTTAAGAAATGAATTTTTAGTGAATATTTTCGTTATAACTGCTCATAAACTGCTCATAAAATGAAAAGTTTTCGACTAATCAGAAATTCCGTACGTACTTCTCTGCGAAATGCAATTAGGAACATAACTTTTAAATTTGAAGTAAATCGAGTGAAAATTGTTGAAGTTATTTGTCACGCCAATTGGAAAAAGCTGTCTCGAGAAGTTTCGAGTAGTCGGCCATTTTGTACATCGAAAAAAATATATATATATTTTCTAACAGCTTGATATTCATATAAAATAGATGTGTAATTAATTTTATGAGTGAATCACTTTTTCATACGAAAAAAATTGTTAAATTCGCACATGATGTTATACCCGTTACTGTGGCCTAAGGCCTTAAGGAAAATATTACGGGGGTAGATATCCTTAGGCGAGGAAAAAATAGCTGATTTTCATGACTTCGCCATTTTTGAGACTTCGGGTATGTTTTATTACTATTGGCTGTTACATGGTATATTTTTTATTAATCGTTAAAAATGGCGGAGGTATGCCACGGCCTGCTAAACGGGATGCGGCGGATGTTGTCAGACGGCGTGACACGT
Organism: Ophion obscuratus; assembly: GCA_964007375.1. Lineage (NCBI taxonomy): Eukaryota > Metazoa > Arthropoda > Insecta > Hymenoptera > Ichneumonidae > Ophion > Ophion obscuratus. The sequence continues at coordinate 22,463,037 of OZ023315.1, read as the reverse complement.
AACGTCGGCGAAATTAAACTGAAAAAAAAAAAACCAACGAAGATTTTTCATTAATCAACACTCATACGCAGAATACGAACCAAGAAAAAGTGAGAAATGTTGAAAATCGATAAAATGGTTCGCTTTGAAACAAAAAGATGGAATTTTTTTTTTTAAATGGCTACTTTTTGCGATAATTTTTTTTTTATATTGAAAAACATTTAGGTTCATGTTTTAGACAATAAGGTTAGCAAGATTTATGCCAAACTTCATCAGGATCGGTCGATTCGTTTCTTTAGCTATACGTCACGCCAGTTTTGGAAATGCAGGTTAGGAGACCGTGCCATACTTCCGCCATTTTTAAAGATTAATAAAAAATACCATGTAACAGCCAGAAGTAATAATAAACATATCCTAAGTCCAAAATGTATATGTCAAAAAATATTTAAATAACAAGCTTTTATTTAATGCACTAAAAAGTATAAAATTATTTTTTACCAAGCCACCTATATGTGACTATAAACAAAAGCTTGGGGTATTCAACTTTTTAAATGTTTAATAAATTTTATTAATTTAGTTCCATTAACTGTATTTAATTTTGCACATTAGTAATTACATAAATTATTATCACACGTTTATACTCAGTTTCAGGATTTTTATTCAAGACATATGAGGTTGCTTTACAGTAAATTAAATCATATTTCATTGGTAAAATGTCATTAAATTTTCGATTTGCCGCCGCGTTTTCGCGTAATATCGAGTCAAAGTTACAACGTCGTCTGCTAAAGCCCATCTTACTGTATAAAGGGTCGCGGCGTGACGTTGGTGCTCACAAGCAGTCATGTCGCATCGAATCAGTGGTGTCGAATCGAATTTTTGTATTACTTGGCGTCAAGATGCTGCCGCGTCTCTTGATACAGTTGATATGTTAACGGATTTATGTAAAGTAAAGATTATATGACCAAATTTTGAGTGCCCCAAGCTTTTATTTATAGTCACTTATAGGTGACTTGGTAAACAAATTATTTTCTACTTTTTAGTACATTAAATAAAAGCTTGTTCTTTTTTAAATATGTTGTTTACGTACAAATTACTTTCGACTTTTTAGTCTTTAATTGATTTTACTAGTTAGTTTACAAGTTTACGAGTTTGTACGTTAGGAACATGGAGTGCTTGTGAAAAATAACAAAGACTGTAATTGGAATTGAACTTGCGACTAATTGCAGGATATAAACTTTTCACACACAAACACAGTCGGCTACGAATTTGTTTGTATGTGTTAGTGAGATGTTATATGGATGATTAAATATCCCTTTTACGTGAACCGTTGAACATTTTATGGATATTCTTTTCTAACTTCAAGCATCGTCACCTTTTAGATGCATGTTTGCAAAATTTCAGAGCTCTAAGTAGTCGGGAAGTGGGTGAAATATCGATTTTCCGTTTTGCATCTCACAGAAAGTCAAGTTGACTAAAAGCTTGTAAAAAGGGTGAAGAAATCTTTCCTTAAAAAAAATCATAAAAATCAACAAATGTTTTCCTCGCTTTAAGGTATCTCCCCCCATAATGATAAAACTTAGAAAAATGAGACCAGCAGAAGAATTTTCGTAGCCACGAGTTTTGAGAGAACATGTAAAAGTGTCTAAACCTAGTGAATTTGCCCGAAATGTTTCATTCCTGTTTATCGTTGGGTATAATAATTAATGGTGACTTATCTTTGCCACTGTTATTTATCAGTTATTCAGAAGGGCCCTGCTCATGCGCCTACAAAATACGGCCCTCCGCGAAAGAAATACTTTAAGGAGGTTGAAGCGATTCAGTTGAGTCAAATGACGGTTAATTCATTTTTTTTTTTTCAATGAACCTCAAAAAAATTCATACGAAGTACAGATTTATTCTATATATGCTAATTTTTTAAAATATATAATTAAAGGGCGAAATTATGCATTTTAACATGTTTATTACGTAAAGTAGAAAAACTTTTGTGTTACTACCAACTTGAAAAAGCATAACATTATCGATGATTATTATGAAAAAACTACGACAACAAATGTTTTATACAATTCACAATGAAATTTTGAGTAATTCATAATTATGCCTATTCATATTTACGTCACGAGATTATTGGCCCATGGTTTACGATGGGCAAGATGAGGATTTTTTTTCTAAATGTTCACAAAGGTTAAGTTCGCGTTAATCCGTTGTTAGAAATGGTTTATCTTGGTGCTAAATAACAATAAAAATTACACAACCTTTAGTGTGAAAGTCTTGCCCATCTAACCGGACGTTAAATTACATACAATAAACTATTTTTTATCTCTGGTGTTTGGTGGTGAACATTTTTTTAAAAATTCGTAAAGACTCAGTATAGTGTAAACAATAGCATGTATTTTTTATTAAATTTAACCTTGGATTGTGGCGAACGCTCCAACCTCCTTAAGAAGCATCCTTTTGATGTCAATTCTCTACTCAAACATCAAAGGTGATACTTCTTCGAGAATGAAACACTGTATCTCACTTCGAGTGAGAAATTCGCAGCTTCCAGTGCGTCTCCCTCATTGCGTTCCCTTAAGCTCCTACGCCTGATTCTCGGTTGCAGAAAAATCCGCACGAACATTTACTTCGACGTCAAGCCAACGACTCTGTACGAGGCTCAGTCGTGCGAATGCAACCCGGAAAGTGGATGCGGCGACGAATGCATCAACCGTATGGTATTCAGCGAGTGCTCGCCGCACTTTTGTCCCTGCAGTGAGCGATGCTCGAACCAAAAGATTCAGAGACACGAGTGGGCACCGGGCTTGCAGCGTTTCATGACCGACTGCAAAGGGTGGGGCATTAGGACCAAGGACTCCATCAAAATGGGCGATTTCATACTCGAATACGTCGGAGAAGTTGTCTCGGAGCGGGAGTTCAAATCACGCATGGCTACCAGGTAGACGAGAATTTTTATTCCCAAAAGCTTTCAATCGTCGAGATTTATTTTTTATTTATTCTCCAAAAGCTCAAGAAAGATTTCTTTCAAACATCGGCTTCATTTTCCGACTTAGAGAGTACTTAAATATTCTTCGAAATAGAATTTAGAGAATGACGAGCGAATATTTTAGATACGCCAACGACACGCATCACTATTGTCTCCATCTTGATGGTGGCCTGGTGATCGACGGTCATCGCATGGGTGGCGACGGACGTTTCGTAAATCATTCCTGCGAGCCCAATTGCGAGATGCAAAAATGGAGCGTTCACGGCTTACCGCGAATGGCTCTGTTCGCGTCTAGGAATATCATACCCGGCGAAGAACTGACCTACGACTATAATTTTGCACTCTTCAATCCATCCGAGGGACAACAATGCAGATGCGGCAGTGAAGTTTGCCGGGGTGTCATAGGTACTTGAATTATTCGGGCTTTTGCAATCCCCTTTTTTCACTTTTATCCTGCACTTGTCGCTTTGCTATTTTCAGCTCCCGAAAAAAGCCTCGGGAGCTTTAAAGATATACTTTCGACAGGAATTGATGCATTTCGCAAACAACTGTCATTTGTGTAAAAATAATGGTATCGAGATTCAAAAAAACACCTTTAAGGAGTGGTAGAGATGAGCTTTAAGAGGTTAGGCCACAGTAACGGGTATAAAATCATGTGGGAATTTAACAATTTTTTTTCGTAACAAAAAGTGATTCACTCATAAAATTAATTACACATCTATTTAGTATGAATATCAAGCCGTTAGAAAATATATATTTTCTTTTCGATGTACAGACGACTGATGATATTTTCTTTTGTTCTCTAACAGCTCCGCGGCGGGACATTTAGCATCCACAATTTTTTACCTAGAACAAAAAACAAAAATTCTCGTCAATCTACATTAGAATACCTAGAGAAGTACTCACGGAATTTAAAAAATATTGTTTTATTCAAAAGTCGTAGGTATTTGAACGAAAGTTTTATATGAAATTTTTCACTGAAAATTCATTTCTTATTCGAATACCTACAACTTTTGAATAAAACAATCTTTTTTAAATTCCGTACGTACTTCTCTAGGTATTCTAATGTAGATTGACGACAAATTTTGTTTTTTTTTTCTAGGTCAAAAATTGTGGATGCTAAATGTCACGCCGCGGAGCGCCTAAAAAATGATAACAAAATAAAATATTAGTAGTAGGCCATTTTATACATCGTAAAAAAATTCTAACAGCTTGATATTCATACTAAATAGATGTGTAATTAATTTGATGAGCGAATCACTTTTTCATACGAAAAAAATTGTTAAATTCGCACATGATTTTATGCCCGTTACTGTGGCCTAACCTCTTAAGAATCTACAACCAAATTTGACCAATAGTAATTAGTTGTCGAGTTGATCAAGCGTGAGCGCAACGAGGGAATTTTCTGTATAAATCAGAAGGGGATAAAACAATAATCGAGACCATAGTATAGAATGTTTTTGCAAGTTCGCTGAGGGGTCATCACAGTGTAACGGGTCGAAAAATAGCTCATTTTCCCGGTTTTTTTGTCGATGCTTAAAATACGCTAATCAGTCTGATTTTTAATGTCAAATCAAAGCACGCGTAAAGAACTGAAAATATATTTTTAAACGTTTATTTTTATTTTTTTTTACATTTTTTTAACGGTTGAAAATGTCTTCGAAAAGGAGCCCTCACGGTGTACACGGTTGTGGTCGTGAATATTATCTGAATCGAAATTTGTAAAAAGATTATCATTCAGTATGAAAGCCGCTATTTTGCTATGGAGGTTTTTTTTCAAAATTGACAAAATGGCGGCGGTTTGAAAAAAAAGTATTGAAATTTAGCCTATTTTTCGACAGTTTCTCGTTAAAAAAAACATGAAGCTTGAAAAAAGCTTCCATAGCAAGATAAAGAATAACGTGAAGAATGTTGTGTCAAAATTTGAGACGAATAGCTTGAAAACTCCGATATTGTACGCCTTGGTTATGAAAAACGACATTTCGAGAAAAACGCGTCCTTTCGCGCCATGTCTCGCGCAGCCGGTCGAATCCCTTTTTCTGAGAAAGGCTATAGCAACCGGAACAATTTGAAGTTCGCCCCAAAAATTAAAGCATGTTTATAACCGACTATACTATCGGATAATGCAAAAAAAAATCGTTTTTTTTGACAATTTTCCACCGTGATGATCACCAAAACAAAAAAAATGTATCAGGTGGCAAGAGTCAGAGAGTCGCGAGATGTCTGCCGATAACTCCAGCCCATGTGGACACGACGGAGCGAAGATCGGTCGGTCGGCCGCGCAAAAACGTTCGGAAGTCCATCATCGTGCAGTCCTCGAATTCCAAAGGATTGTGCAAAACTCGTAAGATCGGCGACTCGGCGATTATTCACGCGCCGTCGATAAAGCCAATGTCGCATCAGCAGCGCTGCTTCGCGCAGCAGCATCACTGCTTCCTGTTGAGAAATTTGGAGAAGGTACGTCGCCTGAAAGCACCGACGAGCAACAGCCTTCAGGCTCAATCTGGCAAAGGCAAAGACAAGCTCCCACAGACCTTGAAGGAAAAGAACCTCGTCGACTCGAAGACTCAGTCGGATGCGTTTTATTCGCAATTGACGGCGTTGAACAACGTCACCTGTCGGACCGTAAGGACACGCAGACTTGCGCAGGCGCAAGATGATCCGGAAGTCAACAAAACCGCGAAATTGGCTAAAGTGAGTACGGGACGCGACGATGGTTTAAGTGTGTCTCATCAAAACGACAGGGAAATGCCTCCATTTTTTTTAGGATTGTTATCGCCATTTTTTTAATATTAAGGGGCCAAATCTACATTTCAATTAAATGTTCAGGGAATATAGCTAAAAGGCTATCGAATAAAAATATTTGTAAAAAATGCAATTTACTCGGCTAGGAAGATGTAGCCAGTTAATGTATAGATATATATTCAAGTAGAGGGTCAGAGTCGGATCAGTGGCTCATTTTTTCCAGAGGCCTATAGCTGCCTAACCGTTCACACAATCTCAATGAAACCTTGACTAAACGTGAGGTGTGTTCAATAGCTTCATTTTATTAAGAGACACTGAACGGCCTAATCCAATAGATATTGAGATAATAACCATTTTAAAAAAATGGGATTTGATTCACTGTGTACTTAGGGATGTACACAGTGAAACATGCCTAATTACACAAACAAAATTACAAAATGAAGCAAAATTTGAAGAAAACTACCCTGATCCACTGTACACTTGTAGGTAATGGAGTACTCTTCGCTATACAATGGAGAGTATTGTACAGTAAACTATTGAAAAATTAATTTAAAAAAGACAGCATATTATGAGATTAATCACAATCATTTATTGAATATTAATCGAAAATGAATACCTACCTAATGAGGTACCAGTGCCTATCTAAATCACCACGCGAAAATATTCATATTATGACTTACCTCTGTGTACCTCGAAAAAGTGAGCCACTGTGTACCGACCCTCTCTTTTTTTCTGAAGCGGATACTGACAAGTTTCTATTTTTGTTAGGTTAAGGGAGACTGTCCTTGGAGTGCCATATTTCAGGTGTTTACATTTTATTTTTTTTTAAAGGAAACGAGTAAAGCTTTTTGAGTGCGGTTTTTTTCTTGCTTTTATTTATGATATACAGAACGTTAAAAAATTTTTTTTTGAAAAAAAACCAAAATGGCGGCCGTTGCAGCTCCGCGAAAACAGGTCCTCAAATCGCGGGAGGTAAACGGCTGACATCACTGCCCCCTCTTTGTTGATCTGAAACACAAATTCAAAGCATATTATCAATCTGTCACCCTTTGGTCATGGAATGACGGATGGGTTTTTCGTTTAGTACAAATTTCGGGAAATGGCGGCAATTTAAAAAAAAATCGAATTTTCGCGTTTTTTTTTCGCATAAAAAGATACATAATAAATGCAAAAATGTATCTATCGAAAAAACGATCCGTCATTCCGTGAAGACATATTTTCTGAGTATGCTCTCCAAATTTCAGGTCGATATGTTAATTACAGCGGTCAGGAGAATGTCAGCCATTTTTAAAAACGTGTTTTCGAGAAAAACGCGTTTAAAGTTTTGTAATGTGTTTACACAAATGTGTTTATAATTACCGCTAATCGGCAATGCCTGGTCCATAGAGGCATCCCTCCTCTTCTCCTAGCTGCTCATGTTGAGCCGCTAACATCTCCCGCTGCAATTTCAAGGACAAAGTCTCCCTTAACAAACACAATGCTCAAATACCGCAATATAGCTGTATATTACGGGAGAACAATGACTTCGAAAACAACTGCGATAAGTAAAGAAGCAAAAAAACATACAAACTCAGCTGGTTTTTCAACTTTTGACACCAAAAATAATATAAAATCACCTCTCGCAACCGAATCGCGCGGGAGCGCCTCGCAGACAGGTTCAAACCTATTGGCATCCGAGGGCGGTTCTAATGTTAAAAACACGCACATATATACATGTCCACTTCTGAGAAACAGAAAAGGTTCAGTGCACCCACTGTTCCCACTTTGACCCTATATGAAAATCTCTCGATTTGTGTTGAGCACGAAGACAAAGTGAGAATCATACGATGCTGATGCTTTCTACAGGTACTGAAGAATCTCTACGATGTGGTTGCAACGGCAAATGACGAGAATTGCCAATTGCTGTGCTCACCGTTCGTCTCGCTGCCGCCGAAGCGAAAGCTGCCGGAGTATTACGAGAAAATAGTGGATCCGATCGACCTGACGATGATAGAACAGGCCGTCAGTACCGGCCAATACAAACTGGCCGAGCAATTCGATCAAGACATGATCAAGCTCTTCGACAACAACGTCAAGTTTTTCGGCAGAACTTCCGAGCTGGGTATCGCCGCGGCGCGACTCAGAAAATTGTATCTTGGCAGCAAAGCCGATTTTATCGAAGCTATCACGGAAGCTACTGGTTCGCCACCCGCTCATGGCTTTCTACCGCCTCAGGGCTCGACCGCCGGCGAGGAAGATGTTATACGATGCATATGCGGACTTCACAGGTGAGGAAAACATTGAATAACAGTGGAAATGTTAGAGGATTCAGTTTATACGAGAATGGATGCTCGGAGGCTTCTTACGAGGGCTGGTGGATGTTAGAGGATACTCTTTTTTTAGACGTAATATGTCCATTGAAAATTAAATTTTGTCGTTTTGGTAAGTTCCATTATATAGGGCAAACCGACCAGTGAATGGACGAATAACGACACTGTAGGATTTAGACGGACTGGGCAATGAAAATAATATGAAAACTAGTCATTTAATTGCTATAGCTAACGAAGGATATTATTCCGATAGAATAACATTTTTTCAAAGTAACTGCCACACATAATATTGGAGGAATTGATAAGTAGCGAGTCGACTAAATCGTCCGTGAATGGACAAAATTACCAGTAAATGGACCTGTAGTGTAGATGAACACCGTGAAGCATAGCAATTGAGTATTTATTTCTATTAAGGGGGTTAGGCAGTAACGGGTATAAAATCATGTGCGAATTTAACAATTTGTTTCGCATGAAAAAGTGTTTCACTCATAAAATTAACTTCACAACTATTTAGTATGAATATCAAGCTGTTAGAAAATATATATATCTATTTTTTGTCAATGTACAAAATGGCCGATTAATATTTTCTTAGGTTATCTTTTTTTCAGGCGCTCCGCGGCGTGACATTTGGCATCCACAATTTTTGGCCTAGAACAAAAACAAAAATTCTCGTCTATATACATTAGAATACCTAGAGAAGTACGTACGGAATTTTAAAAATATTGTTTTATTCAAATTTTTAGGTATTTGAATTGAGTTGTAGGTATTTGAATGAATTTTCAGTGAAAAATTTCGTATAAAACTGCTCATAAAATGGAAAGTTTTCGATTAATCAGAAATTCCGTACAAACTTCTCTGCAAAATGCAATTAGGAATATAACTTTTAAATATGAAGTAAATCGAGTAAAAATGGTTAAAGTGATTTGTCACGTCAATTGAAAAAAAGTTGTTTCGAGAAAAACGCGTTTAAAGTTTTAGGTACTCTATGGCCGTGCCAGAAGTGGGCTTACGTTATACACTCAAAGTCGGTAAAGGAAAAATGTTCTTGCTATAAATCGAATAGTAACTTATTATTATGATGATAAAGCACCGTTTTAGCGCGAGAAAAAATCGATTTTTTGAAAATATTACTGTGGCCCTACCCCTTAAATGCTAGATTTGCAGATCACTGTGGTGCACAAAAATTATAATATTCTTATGTGAGTATTGTATTTGTTATTACGATTTCCTGGAAAATATACAAAGCTTTTTCGGCATCATAAACGTGACATTCTCGAAAAACTATCAAAGTTTGTTTCGACAAAGAAATAGATAATTTAATTTTGTGAATATTAAAAAAAAAACGAATGAAATGATTTTATGAGAATATTTAGTGTAATGTGCACTGTTATCTCTTAATAGTAATTTATTTTGCAATTTTCAACAGATGAGATAAATTGTTTACTCTGCTTTGAGAATTATCAGAGCAAAGCCCATATGTCCATTCACTGGAAAGTAGTTAGAATATAGCACCGGTGAATAAACATGTCGAATGCTGGACTAATATTACGAATTTGTTTTAAAATTTTGTAAAGAATCACAGATTGTTTTAATCTAAAGTAATGAAAGTAATACTTACCCTTAAAACTTATAAAAACTATTGTTTTCGCGTTTAGAACTCCTACTGTGCACAACCCAGCCCCATGACACTGGGTACTATTCCTATGGCAATAAATTATTCGCGTGTTGTCTGGGATGTTTAATTGCGCTACAGTCCACTTCGTGGCGCCAGTAGTCTGCTCGGCTTCTTTTACGCATACGCGCTCTATACTCGATATAATAACATTTTCGGAGTATTTGGAGAGTTTTACGCGTTTTATGGTTGTGGTTGTGATTTGTGGCTTGTTCGAATTTTTGTCACAACTCGAATGCAACAATTTTGTACGCGTTCGGTGGGTTCGGCCGGTTCACGGAACATACGGCATATACATAGATATCGAGCAGACGATTACTAGCGCCACACGTGGGAGCGATTGAAAATAAAAGCGACGGACATTACGCGAGCCATGTATAACTGATGAAAAATTCCATGTGGCGTCGAAATTCGATATTAAGGGGCTATCCAGTGTGTACGCTGAAAATTTGGGTGATTTTCGGGATTTTTTTGGAAGAAACGTACTCAATGAAATGTTCCGGAAAATTAAGAATATATTTGGCTATATTTGACCTTTATTACATAATTTTTTATAGAAAAATACAGGGATCCGAGCGACTTATGCACTGCCTTCGGAGGCGCAAAAAAAAATCCTCCACTGCTGACATGATTCCGGCCGATTGAGTAGCTGAAACCGAAAAAGGAAAAAATGTCGTTAAACTGGAAGGTATTTCCTGTACAATGACGTAGGATTTTCGAAAAACATAAAAATCTAACAAAATGGCGTAGTTATGACAAAGTCTGTTTTCTTGCCTATAAAGCGGCCGTTTTTTTATGCGAAATCGTCAATTTTCATGCAATCAAAAATATCCTACGTCATTGCAGAGTAAATATTTTCAAGAGTACTCAGTTCAAATTTCAAGTCAATCGGACAATTGCTCTTTAAGTTACAATGTCAGCAAATTTGAAAAATCTCATTTCGAGAAAAACGCGCTTAAAGATTTAACTATCGATTTTTTCAAGATAAAATTATATTGTTATAAATGATAATGATATTCTTAAAAGTATAAACTGTCGAAAAAGGCAAAAAAAAATCGATTCTTTGAAAGTGTCACACTGGTATAGCCCCTTAAGGCGAAGTAGAAGATGTACCACGTGACATATGAGTGCGAGAGAGATAGCTGAAATTTTCGAACAGAGATTTCTCAGATATGAATAATATTTAGGGCAAAAGGAAATCATCAAACTCTGCGTCAGGGAATTCTGCAGAGCCGAATGCTTTGTTTATCCTAAAAAAATCAACCATCTATGACAAAATAGGGTTGAAAAATTTGTGAGGTTATGTTGACCTTGTACATGCCCTTAAACTGAGAAATCGGTTTTAACGACACCTGTGATTTTTTTGCTAAGTTATAGTGATTTGAGTTTTCATCGATAATTCATATTCTTTACTTATTTCGAATATAAATCTGCTTTCGTCCATTCGCTGGTTGGTTTACCCTAGTTTTGAAGAAAAATTATACTAAATTCCAGACGATTCAACAGTTTCTCCTGAAGATTCGTTAATCGACCTGGATATCAATGAACGCAGTTAGGGTGCATAAAAAAAGAGAGTTAATTTTAAAACGTTGAAATATCCCTTTTTCAATCCCAAAAAAATCTTAATACGATGAGATTTCGATTTCTTTGTTTTTCCCACGAAAACGATGGCGTGGCATTAATCGAAACTTCGGAGATGAACTCTCATCGGACCTGCCTAAAAAACCCTTCGATGTAACGACCGTCCTAAAACCCGAAACTCCGAATCGAGCCAGCGTGACAGTTGAAAACGTTTTTTTTTTTTCAATACGTTCTCCAGGGACGAGGGTCTTATGATCCAGTGCGAGCGATGCCTCGTCTGGCAACATTGCGATTGCGTCAAAGCGGACACGAGCGCCGAGTCGTATCTCTGCGAGAGGTGTCAGCCGCGCAAGGTCGACTTGGAGATACCTCTCGAGGGCGAGGAGGAGGAAGAAGGCAAGAAGCAATACGTGACTCTTCTCCGGGGCGATTTGCAGCTCAGACAAGGCGACACCGTTTACGTTCTTCGCGATACACCGGAAAAGCACACGTACAAAACCATACAAAAGCCCGATTACGAGGAAATGGACATCTTCAGAATCGAAAGATTGTGGAAAAATGCACAGTCAGTACAATTCTTACATAATTTTTCCGTAAACGAGAATAATTGCCAAATGAGATTTTTATCGACGCTTTGTTAACTTTCGCGCTCGCAGGGGTGAACGTTTCGTCTTCGGCCATCATTATCTTCGACCTCACGAGACTTATCACGAGCCAACGCGAAAATTCTACGAGAACGAGGTCGTGTGCGCTCCGCTCTACGAGGCCGTCCCGTGCGATCTTGTGGCTGAACGCTGCTGGGTTCTCGATCCCAATACCTACTGCAAAGGCAAGAAACCCTCGTCTTATTTTTTTCTTCACCGCAGCATCAATCACATCCTCACTGACTACCGGCAATCTGCTAATGTTTCCCTTTTTTTGCGCACCGAGTATCAACGTAAATGCTTTGCAGGACGTCCGGTTTGTTCGACGCCGGAGCACACGTACGTTTGCGAGTACAGGGTCGACAGAGCAGCGAGACTCTTCACAAAAGTGGCTAGGGCTCGCCATCAGGTCTGCGTGAAACCATACGCTTTCGAGGTCTTCCCGGAACGCATCAAGCACTACAGAACTTACTTGGTAAAAGTGCATTCATTCTAACGTGACAAGTGTACGGTACAGCACACATGAATATGTGTGTATGTGCGTTACATTTTAAGGGAGTGCATCTACATTTTAAGAGGGCTTTGAAAACAAAGTATCGAATTTAGCCTATTTTTTCAATAGTTTTGCGTTGAAAAATATGAGGATTGAAAAAAAAGCTTCCATAGCAAGATAAAGAATGGCGTGAAGTCAAGGAGTAAATTTTGTGTCAAAATTTGAGACGGATAGCTTGAAAAGTTTTCCTTTGAGGGTGTACACCATTTTGTAAAACGACATTTCGAGACAAACGCGTTTAAAGCTTCGAGTGCGGAATTTTCATATAATTTGTCTACTTACGTTTATGTTAACATACGAACAGCATGTTTGTAACCATATATCGGATAAAGCAACAAAAAAATCCATTTTTTGAAAATGTTACACTGTGATTACCCTTAAGGTAATCCTATCGCTTCACTAAATATTTTAATAATCGTCTCTGTAAAATTTCACGGGCGGTTATCGACTTAATTACAGAGAAAAAAAATATAAAAATTGCGTATTTTTGTGAAGAAATTTCGAGACGACAAGCAAAAACCCAATTTCCGGTAACTACAAAAGTGTATATAATAGAGGGAATCCGTCAGATTCTTCAAAATAATCAGATTGACATACTTAACACTTGTAGTGATCCAATGCTCTCAGAAAAAATTACGTTTATTGACCTAATTTTGATGTAATATCAAGTTTAATTTGAACTTCCGATATTGGATTTATTACCACTTGCTACGATAAAGAGACGTGACAGCAAGGCAACAGCTGACTGTAGTCCTAACCTCATCTCACTCATTCGAATTTCCACACGTTTTTTATTTTTAACCGACATATTTCGCCGACACAAATTTTACACGCTTTTTACCAGTCGTGGCCCGAATACAATGCTTTATATTTCCCGCACCCGGCATTGTTTTGACAGATCGACGTTGAAAAGCATGGAGTTTAAACTCGCCTGGTTGAGTAAAAAGAGACGGAGAATAGAACCAATCTTGCCAAATATCAAACCTAGAAATACTGCGCGAATCGTTGGAATAACTATTTTTTCGTTTTTCTAATTTAATGTGAACATTCATTGAACAGTTTACACATGGAAAATTGTAGTTATTACAAATTATTGTTTTTGCATATGTTAAAAATATAAATAGTACAAATCGCAAGTATGATCAGTGGTATGACTATTGTGAAGCGATAGGATTACCTTAAGGGCGGGGTAAAGTTAATTCGGCGAAAAAAAAGCATGTTTTTAAGATTTTTTTGGCGCAACGAATAGTGTTCGTTTATTGAAAAATTTAAATATAATAAAATAACATTTGAACAACATTCTCCTAAATTTGCATTGCAAAATATTCAAAATTGAGCGAGTGAAAATTAAACCCCGGAGGCGCCTCGAAAAAAAGTTGGTTTGCGGTGTGCACCATAACTCGCGACAGAATCATCTGAAACAAAAAAATCAAAATGCATTTGTTAAAGGAGATGTTTCTCGAGGTAATGACGGGAGGATTTTTTTTTTTTTCGATTTTTCGATGTTTCGTAGCACTTGGGAGCCAAAAACCCGATTTTCGCTAAAAAAAATTGGCTAATTTGTTGTTGAAAAATTAGTAATTATTAAAAAAAAAACAAAAAAGCTCTCGACAATACCTGGTGAATTATGTGAAGAAGTACTGTGCAAAATTTCAAAACGATTGGTCCAGTAGATTTTGAGTTATCGTGCAGACGGACTTCAAATATGACAAGTCTCAGAAAAACGGTTTGAAAAACGCAGAAGAGTTTGGTCGCTTAGCGCTCATTGCACATAAGTTTGAGAACACTTCTCGATTGCATAAAAATTTTATCACAATATTCTTGATATATTATGCATTCATTTAAAATTTTTTTAAAAAGTGAAAAAAAAATTTAAATACTTTACCCCGCCCTTAAAATTTGAAGTATAGTGCTGCTACCGCTCGTCCGACCAACTGTTAGAATCAGCAGCTCATTCAATTTTAGAAATATTCCAATGAAATTTTCAGGGTATATAGCTAAACGGTGATACTATCGAATACAAATATTTCTGGAAAATGCCATTTTTTTCAACCACCTAGGTAGATGTAGCCCGTTAATGATAATAAGGTAATAGTAGCCAAACTTCATACATTTTCCTTCTTAACTGCCACTCGTAGCCGCACAGTCTCGAAGGTGTCGAACTCGGAAGCAGCAAAGTATCGAAGGACAAGAAAAAGCCACCGACTCAAGAGGTCGAAAACAACAGCGCGGGGGATGCAACAGAAGCAACAAAAATAAATGGCAAGGATCAAAGTAAATCATTCAGCAGCCGTACTCGTCGAAGATCTTGTGACACCAGCGTCGTCACGACGTTCGCAATGTCCTCTGCTCAGGTAAAGACTTTAACGACAGACGCGTTTAACTTCGAAGTTTCGATAAGTTACAATATCTCGTTTGCGAGAAAAAAAAAGTAAATACAATTTAACATTCTCGTGAAAGATCGTGAATTTAGCCAACGTTGATATCTCGGATCGTATTCACTTAGCTCATTGATAAAATACCAGGTGAGAGTTACGGAAACTTCGAAATTAAACTTTTATTGCACGTATCTGAGTTCGTCAAAGAAATCAGGGGGATAGTACGATATCCGTGGCCACAAGTTCGGACCATTTATTCCTGATATTTCAACCGAAATGAGAATTTCTACTTTTAACAAAGTAGTATTTTTAACAGCAGGTGAACAGTAGGAAGAGTCCACTTTTAGGGCCTAGGAGTCACTTTTGAGCTTCTTAAGTTCGAAGAGGGATCAACGGTATACTATTAATCCCTCTTTGGACTCCTAGCGATTAAACGTACTACTTTACTCTGTCTAGTCACACCTATAAGCGAGGAAAACATGGTAGTGGTATATAAAACACATTTTTGGCTTTCGGACACTGCTTAAACTATATATTTCCAAGTTACCTCCCCTGATTTTCAATATTAGTGATAAAATAAAGGTATCTTCGCAATGAGCAAATAAAACATTTGCAAATTCGAAAAAAAATCGGAATTTTCGATAAATAACGATAAATTATCATTTTAACGCAAAATGATCGGAATATCAACTTTGACGACTCTTTAAATTGTGTTAATTTTGACTTAATAACCCAAAATTCACCATCAAGTTGTGGCGCCACGGAAATCCTGCTCTTAGATCAGTAAAAATTAACGACACTGATTGCAATTATATTGTGCCAGGTTAAACCGTTGATGGGCTTTGATAATATATTAAATTAGAGCGTGTAAAAATCCAACTATTAGCCCTTCAAACCATAGATCTACGTATTTAAAAAAATACATGCCAAATTCCGGCTCTTTAACTCAAGTCTACGTGGCAGCGGTCGATTTACATGAAAAATTTACCCTTCAAGCTCACATTTGAATGAGTCAACCTTCAACTAACAGTGGTGAATCCGCTTGAATATTCTCAATGCTGATTGACAGGTTGAAAAATCTTTTTTTTTTTTAATCGCAATATCATTACAGCAATTTGAAGAAAAAAAAACTGGTATTTCTGTTAAAAATCAAAAAGGCGTTTTCCAAACGGCTGTAATTTGCGTACAAAATGATATCGAAGTACAGTAGAACCTCGATTATCCGAACCCTCAATTATCCGAACGATGACTTAGTTTATCCGAACGCTCAATTATCCGAACGTTGGCGCGAAAGATACATTGTTGCTCGCTGCCACTGCCGTGAGCAACAATGAACAACCCAACGCAACTTCTCCTTCTCAAACGGCTGCGAGACTTAGCCGCTCAAAAACGCGTTACGGCCGTTCGTCAATAAAAAATGGACGATTTTATAAAAAAAAATATTAAAAAAGGCATTTGACTTTTTTCAGGTGTTTAATATATATATATATATATATATATATATATATATATATATATATATATATATATATATATATATATATATCACCTGATATATGTATGTACATAAAAACAGTACATACATATATATTAAAATTTGACATGTACTGTACCGTTTTTATGTGAAAGGTTGTTGTTTATGATCTCGTCCCAAAAAACCCAAAAGTTGAATGCCTTTTTAAATATTCTTTTTATAAAATCGTTCGGATAAAAAGTTCGGATAATCGAAACGTGGTTTTTTTGTATGTACCCTAAAGGTACATACATATATGTATAAAAACAGGAGATGCATATATGTATGTACTGTTTTTATGTAAAAAGGTGTTGTTTATGATCCCGTCCCAAATAACCCACGTTTCGATTATCCGAACTTTTGATTATCCGAACTAGTCTCGGTACCAATTGGTTCAGATAATCGAGGTTCTACTGTAGAAAAAATCCTTTGGCAGTTGCAATGTTAGATTTAAGAATCTTTTAGCGCTTTTGGCAAATATTAATCAGTTGAGTGTTGAATTATCGAATATTGAATGGAGAGAACGCTTTTTTCGTGTAAAGAGATTAGGGAAAAAAATCTTCGAGGGCTACCGCTCGGACTCGAATTAGAGATCTCAAATTTGGCATGTATTTTTTTAAATACTTAATAGTATTTTTTTAAGGGGTAAGAGGTATGAAAAAATTTCGATTGTATTTGGACGTATCTGATTATGTAAAAGAAATCAAGGTCGCTCTCGTACTACCTTGAAGGGTATTAGGTAGTACGAGAGCGACCTTGATTATTGGATCGCTGCCGAATCTTTTTCATATGCTCCAATATTATCGTGGGGACGCCTCTTACGCAAAAGGCGTCCCCACCGTTGCCTCATTCGCGTCTATTCCAGGGTTGTCACGCATATGGAAAACAGGGAAAAACCATGTAAACTCAGGGAATTTCTTTCCTCCTGGAATAATCAGGGAATAATTAGAGAAAGAATTACGAAAAATGAAACCAACTTGACAAAAAACAAAACATAAAAATAAATATTGTTGTATATTTTCAGTATTTATATTATTCTTCATTATATACAAAAAAAAGTTACGTCAGTGCCAAACATTGAGAGTTAAAAAAACTGAAAACTAATTTACTTTAAAGCTCTATACATTTGCATTCGCTATGTCGATACACAACCACATCATTATTATCATAGATAAGTGTTTATATTTATTTTTTATCGATTGTCACCGACATACAAAATTTCTGTGTATAATAAAGAACAGGTTCTGTATTTGCTTCTAATGAATTTTTTTACTTTACAATATTCAAATTATTTTTCGAATGTCCGTTAAAAAAAAAATATTTTCAATTTTTACCATTTCCATATATTTGATCTTACAAAAAATTATGTCATCCAGTTCAACATAATTTTTCAACAGAAGGATCGAATGGAGAATTTCCTCTGTTTTTTTTCAAGTCGGTTAAAAGTGTTATATTTTTTTTTCAGAAAAACGTTTCGTTGCTATTTTTACGTATATATTTTTTCCCATATAGTTTGTAACGTTTACAAATACTAATATGGTTGAAACGAGACTTAACTGGTGGTTTTTAACTTAAAAATATATATATATTTGATGAAAACAAAGTATTCTTCATTTGACCCTAATTTGGGTAATTTGCAAAACCTGTATGAAAAAGTCACCGAATTTCTGAGTCAGTAATGCGTAACAACCCTGTATTCGTATTTCGCAAGCAAAATAATATTTCGAAAGAAAAAAACATGTAAGTGGTATATAAAAAACGCAACGCGTTGTATAATGAGTAATAAAAGAATACGAACGGTAATATTTCGAACAAAAAGCGTAACTCTTCCAGAACTTTCAAAGAATAAAATTATCCTGTTTTGACGTTGCAGAAGGACACGCAGCGCAAGAGGCTAAACACGATACTGTTGAGCCTCCTGCAAAGAATGCCAAACAAAAAGGATCCCCTCGATCTTTCGTTTCTACTGGATAGGAACAGACGAAATCGCAAGAGAACCGGAAACCTGAATCCGTGACAGTGGATGACCCGAAGTCGGTGACACTGCGCATAATTGTATCAATAGTTTTGCGAGGCTCGCGCGAGCCCGCACGGCGCACAACGAACAAACAAAGAGACCACAAACGTATCGCTATGTGGGCATCGACGTAGGTGGTGTCTCGAATGGCACGCGGAACCGCTTCCAATAACGACCAAGCAGAGAGCAAACGAGAATGACACGTGACTGCGCTGTGATATACGCCGGTCACTCGGACATTTTGGTGTCGAACTTCGAGCCCGCGAAATATCGTTCGTGAGGATCAATTCTCCAAGACAAAGAGACAGGTTTGCCAGTGTATTTTTTACTCCTCGTTCGTCGGCCCGATCCGAGAGTCCAAGCGACTGGAAAATCCTTCGGAATTTCGTTCAGCCTCGCGAAATATTCGCGTACACGTGGCGTGTAACGTAAAAACGCCACACCGAACGAGAGGAACAGAGAGGAAAAGGCGAAGTTTTTGTTTTGTTTCTTTTTCGAGTGGTCAGTATCATTACGTTGTATCATAAATTATGTAGTAATTTTTAAGCGCGTCACACATCATGTACGTAATCGATAACGATAATTAGATTTTTTAAAGCATCCCGTCCATTCAGCTTATAGCTTTTACCAGATGTTTATAGACGTTAATATTTATCTCGGAACGATATATGCAACAAGTTTAATTCACCGTGATGCTCCAACGTAAAATAACAAATCACAAAGGCAAAGGAGAACGAAAGAATTGTACGGGGGAGACTTGGATTGGTGCGCGCATTTATACAATTGTCTCGAAACGAAATTTTTGAAAAAAAAAATCCGAGTTTGCCTCGTACGAATAAGTTGCGAATGGCAGTTCTGTGTACTTGTCGAGTTTCCTGAAGATTAAAAATTACATATATTGTACAAATGTGTATATAAGTATAATCTATATACATGGATAGAACTCCTGGCTCGGAGATGAAAATCAAACTCACGGAGACTCGGCGATATAACTACGTTCTCTATCTCTCTTTCTCTCTCTCTCTACTTCTCTTCGTTTTTCCCTTTCTTTCTCGATTTATCGGCAAAGTGCGGCCTCCTCCAATTTCGCTAAGAAACGAAAAGTTGAAAAAAAAAGCAATCGGAAATGTGTACAGAAATTGTATAAATGAATCTTTAATTTTTATCAGATCGAACGTTGTTGAGCCCAGGAAGTTGATTGTACAAATTTATAAAAAAAAAAAAAAGAAAAAACGAAAAAGAAAAAAATACCCGCAATGTGGTTGCGAGTAGAGCTTTGTTGCACAAAGGGAATATTATATTTTTAATAACCCCAGCCCCCTCCCCCTTTCACCCCAGGTGTTATTGGGATCGTAATTGTAAAGTAGCGTACTGAACTATTAATTAATCTTTACCGACATATTTAAATTATTATTATTGTTTTTACAATAACGTATAAAGTGTTGCTAACGAAAAATCGATTCTCAAATGTAAATACGAATCAGTAAACCCCAGGCATACATATTTATTGATATTATTATTATTATTATACGCAAACATGCGTACTCATGATTATTTTTAATAATGTTTTTTTCTTATCCTTTCTTTGGGGCACTATCGCCTCGAGAAATGGATCAATTAATATATTTCGCAACGTCGAGAGAAAAAAATCGATAGGTCTTTCGTAAGTCGTAGGGATTCAGTATCTGTAGCCTTCTGTGGCTATTGTTTCAATTTTCAATTTCGGCAACACGACAAACAAAGGAAAAAAACAACCGAAAATCTAACGACATTGATTTCAATTATGTTGTGCCAGTTTAAACCGTTGATCGGCTTTAATAATAAATATATATATTTATATATATTAGGGTGCGTAAAAAATCAACTCTTAGCCCTTCAAACGATAGATCTACGCGTGAAAAAAAACATGCCTGATTTGGGTTTGGCAACTCAAGTCTACGTGGCAGCGATCGATTTACATGGAAGATTCACCCTTTAAGTTCAAACTTGGATATCCCTTAACTAACAGTGGCGAACCCGCTTGAATATTCTTAAAGCTGATTAACAGGTTGAGAATTTTGTTCAATCGCAATATCATTACAGCTATTCAAAAAAAAGCTCGTATTTCTGTTAAAAATGAAAAAGGGATTTTTACCCAACGGCTGGAATTTGCGTAAAAATGAATATAGAGAAAAAAAAAAGTCTTTTGGCAAAGGGTTAGTTTTAAGAATCTTCGAGCGGTTTCGACAAATATTGATTAGTTGTTGAGTTATCGAAGATCGAATATAAAGAGCGAGTTTTTCGTGTAAAGAGAATGGGGGAAAAAAATCACCGAGTGCTTCGACTCGAATTAGAGAGCTCAAATTTGGCATGTATTTTTATAATACCTAATGGTATTTTTTTAAGGGGTAAGGGATGTGAACTTTCTTTTATCCATCCCAATATATACATGAAAGAAAAGAAAAAACTTGAATGATTTGTCAGAGTCTCTCGCGTTTTAAGTAGTAGTCATTCGATGCTTAGTTCTCGTATAACCGAAACGTTATTAATTTATTACATATGTAAAACTTTGCCATTATAATCCTCTCCGTATAGTATTAACGAATAAATTGCGATGACATCACAGGATGAACGACACACCGAATTGTATATGATTTTCATTTTATTTTTATTATTATTGTTATATTCTACGTCCTATACGCGTTGCACACAGTCACAATTCGTTAATACAACTGTATCGCGTTCGTACACACTGAAAAGTAGACCCTTACCTAGAGCTTTGAGCCGTTCGACAGAACTAACACGAGAGTTCGTCGTCGTGTGAGAAATTTTATTTTTTTATTACGTTTCTTTTTTCTCCTTGTCAACCTCCATATTCAACGAAAGATGCTAATTTTAGTAATTATATACAAATTACAATGTATTCGTTTCCGATGAACATAAAATATACGTTACAGCCTACGATCTTTCACTGTATATGCGATTACCTTTTTTCTTCTCCGAATTCACGCAGATGGGACGATTGAGCTTACTCATTCACTTATTAATGATAGAGATATATTTCTTTAGAAACTTCTGAGGCTTCAATTTCCCAGTGTTGATGTCAAAAATAATTGTGAATGGATGACGCGAGGATGCGAATTTTGATTTAACTTCGTTGAAATACATTTTTCTTTCGAATGAGCCAAGCCTTCATTTGTTTCGAAGCTTTTCTTTAAGGGGTCTTCTCACTTTGGACGCTAAATAAAAGGCTATTTTCATGCACTTTTTGATAGCTTTATATTATAGATATTGATATAAAAGTTGTTACACTTGATAAATAAACTTTCGAAATACATGATGAAATGTTTTTATTTATTTAAGTCACTATTTATAGATGAAAATGGAAGATGAAAAATTGTAGGTCGCGCTGTTGATGAAATCTCGGAGATGGATCATCCGAGACAAAAAAAATCAAACGTTTCGAGATTCAGTATGTTAATGGCTATAGCGCATATACTACGATGTCTGATGTATGTAAAAATAACAAAATGGCGGACATTTTTCGAAAAAAAAAAACAAAAAAACGTGTTTTTTCACCGTTTTTGGCAAAAAAATAGTAAAAATCAAAATTAAAAAAAATCTTTGATATGCGCTATATATAGTTGTAAAGAATGTGTGGTTAAAATTTCGTAGGGATCGGTTCCGTAGTTTCGAAGATATTATCTATTTATTTATCAATTATTTGTTTATAGAACAAAAACGCGTTTAACGTTTGTTTGGGTTACACAAATACATTTTTGAAAAAATGATATATTTCGAAAGTGTATTTATTAAGTGTAACAACTTTTATATCCATATCTATAATATAACCCTATAAAAAATTCATGAAAATAGTATTTTTTAGCGTCTAAAGTGAGAAGACCCCTTAACGGGAGATATACACCTACATGGTCGAGGTCGAGGATTTAGAAGCTATGAATATTCCGTCGACCGTAGAAGACCAACACTATGGGCCTGGTATCGATGATTCCATGTAAGTTGACAAATTTCATGATTTATTCATTCCCAAATTTTCAAACGCGTTTTTCTCAAAACCACGTTTTTCAAATCGGTACCCAAAATTTCTCCAAAACCAATGAACCGATTGCCTTGAGGTTTTTTTGTGGTTATTCTATACACCATTATCTAGTACTTGTCATGGGATTTTTTTCCGTTACTTAGTTTTTGTTTTATAGGCAAAATAATAACTAATTTCTGCCCAAGAGTCACTATTTATGTTCAAACGTCCGCCATTTTGTAATAAATCGCTATTTTCAAAATCGGCTATGACAAGTACTAGATTATAGTATCTAATTTAATAATCTTTTTGGTTTTTTTTTTCAGATGATATTTGAAGAAACGCCAGTGGGTACCGTATACGCAGATTTTTTTACGACGCTCCAAGGATCATACAATATCCTTGTGTATTTTTGATATTTTTAAACAAAGAAAATCAAACATGTTTTCGAATGTATATACTTTTAGATAATTAAAACCCCAGTCCGAAATTTCAAATAGTTTCCCTTGCAAAAATTCACAAAAATGACCTTTTCCCAGCGCTTATGTGTATATCTCTCCTTAAATCGTCATAAGCTTGTTATTTGTGGTTGTAATAACACGAAATAACTTTTGTTGTATTCTGCAATGTATGTTTATTATAAATAAATCATTATTTGGTACAGTTGCTGTCAAGAAAGTCACTCTTGAGCTTCCAGCCTTAGTAATGTGTAAATGTATGGAGAATTTCAACTCCTAAGTTCATTATTTAAAAAAACTCATTCTTTTTATTTTTACCACATAATGAATGATTCCTGACATGTGGCATACCGTTGGAGAGGGTATAAACTAGAGACCTTTTCAAAACAAAGCTAAGTTCAAAATAGCTTTTAGTTACCAGGTGTGTAAGTATGAAACCGGAATTTGCCCATAGGTGGCGCTAGATGTCGATGCAGTTACCGACACATCACGTCAGCGGTGTCTTGTTATTGTATTGATATCCGACAAAGATTTCCAACTCACAATAACACGAGTTTCATTCAGTAGCATTAGTTTATTAGAGATAAACATGTCGAGTTTTGTGCCAACAAATTACGATTTGCCGACAGCACTACTTTTCTGTTTTCATCTGAAGAAAACCGCAGCCGAATCGCATCGAATGCTTGTGGAGGCGTTTGGTGAGCATGCTCTCGGTAAAACACAGTGTTTCGAGTGGTTCAAACGGTTCAAAAGTGGCGATTCTGACGTGAGGAACGAAGAACGTGGAAGACCACCGAAAAAGTTTGAAGACGCTGACCTGCAAGCCTTGTTGGACGAAGACGACGCTCAAACACAACAACAACTGGCGGATGTACCTACGGTAATGATATGATACTTTGTATCATATCATTACAATAAACGTGTTTTTTCTGTACAAAAATTCCGGTTTCATACTTACACACCTGGTATTTCACAATGAATTGAGAAGTTGACATTTCTCATACATTTATGCACCGTTCAGACATTTGAAGCTCATGAGTCATTTTCTTAAAACCAATTGTATCAAATAATGCATTAATTATAATAAACATACATTGCAGAATACGACAAAAGTTATTTCGTGCTATTACAACAACAAACAAAGAAGTTATGATGATTGAAAGGCGAAGTTTCGGGTAACTAAAAAAAAAGAAAAAAAATATATATCTTAATTACAAACCGGTCTGCTTGCCTCTGTACAGGGGGAGGTCGGGTATACATCGGGTATACATCGGGAGGTCGCGAGTTCGAGTCGTAGTCTCGGAGAAAAATAAATACGGGCGTGACGTAGCTCCCAGTTCTACACGGATGTCGCGCAGACGGACCGGTTCGTGTGTGTCGTGTGTGTATGACTGAAGCCTGTGATTTATTTCTCGACGAAACGCGACTAGCTCCGAAACTGGGAAGCGAATCTGGGACCGGCTGTATTGGTATAGGTTTTCCGCAGTTTCCCTATGCCCATGGCAGAAATGTCACGGTGAATGCGATACGGAGGGGGATGTCGGCTGCGGCCGCAAGGTGGGTATATAAAGTGGAATATGGTGTGGAATGTATTAAGGGGGAAGGACTCTGTACAGACGAAAGCTTAAAAATCTGAATAGGGTCCCACAAACCTGAGTGTGACGAGTATGTCCCGAAAAAATAAGTGTGGCATTCTGCGGTTAAACGTGTTCTATTTAACGTACAAAAAAGGTTCCCACGAGTTGTTGCCAGTCATCAATGAAAGTTTTTTAAGGGGTTAGGCTACTGTGAAAATGGCGAATTCTCGTTCGTCGCTTGAGGCAACTCAAATTAAAGAGGAAGGTCCGACACATGGTGCAAAAATTACAGCTTGAAGGTAAACATTACGATAGAGCTGCTGGTAAAACTTTAAACGCGTTTTTCTCGAAACTATGTTCCGAGAAAAGAGTTCCGAGTGCCGAGTTTTGATGCTGACACAACTGAAACACATCGACGATATAGTCGCCTGTATCGGCACAGGTTTTCCACAGTTTCCCTGTGCCCTCGTGCACACGAAACTGTATCACAGAAGACCGGCTGTGGGCAACACTCTGGTGGGCTCTCCGAAGGGCTAGAAAAAGTGTAGAGTAAAAGTGGACGAGATGGGGTAGGAAAGCCCACGAGGGCATATGAAAAAGTCTTGCCTATAAAAAACAAACGATAATAACGTGGCCTCTTCACGTTTTCGCCGCTTCCGCTTGAGGTATCAGAACTTTTCCAAATGCATTTCAAGCACAACTGCACCGTAAATAAATGCACTATTCGTATTTATTTATTCACGAACGATCACGCGTGGTAACATAAAACGTGATCCGTAATCATACAAGACATTTTTTATTATTTACGAATAGGCGTTTGTACATTTTTTGTTATCCTCCCAACGACAAATGGATTAGTAGAACATGTTACGTGCACTCGCGTTTCTTCGCGGTACGAACATCGACTGCAATTAACGCGGATTTTTTATATGACTTTTTCGCAATTGATAGACCTCCCGAAGACGTTGAACTCGACTAAAGGATTTATATATCCTACATGCTACAATAAAGTGTGTGGGCGTGCTTATTATATCTGTTTTAGATCGAATACATCTCACGATTCTCTCTCTCCCTCTCTCTCTCTCTCTCTCTTTCTCTCTCTCTTAAAAAATATGTCGCATTTATCATTCACTTAACTGCGTCTATTTACTTTCTATTCATATGCCGCTCAAATGACCACCTTTGCCTTTCCATTTTTCTTTTTTGTTATTCGTTTCGATCGTATAAACGCTCTTGACCAATTCCGCAAACCTCGCCGTCACGCTGTACAACATATTTACGGATTAAGGGGGTAGGCTACTGTGAACATTTCAAAAACTCGTTCGCCGTTTGCGGCAACGGGAATCAAAGAGGAAGATCCAACAGATGGTGCACAAATCGCAGATTGAAGGTAAACTTATTATTACAACGATATAACTGGTGGTAAAACTTTAAGTGATCATAACAGTTTAAAAATTTCGAAAAATCGATGTTTTGTTTTTGCTATATCCGATGGGCGGGTATAAACATGCTGTTAATATACTTTTATGGAGGTTGGAGCGATTCAGTTAAGTCGAATGACGGTTTATTAATTTTTTTTCCACTGAACCTCAACAAAATGCATACAGATTTATTCTCTACATGCTATTTTTTAAATATATAATTAAAGGGCAAAATTATGCGTTTTAATATTTTTATCACGTAAAGTAGAAAAACTTTTGTGTACTACCAACTTGAAAAAGTATAACATTATCGATGATTATTATCAAAAAACTGCGACAACGAATGTTGTGTACAATTCAGAATGAAATTTTGAGTAATTTATAATTATGCCTATTCATATTTACGTCACGAGATTATTGGCCCATGGTTTACGATGAGCAAGGTGAG
This sequence comes from Ophion obscuratus, assembly GCA_964007375.1. Classification (NCBI taxonomy): domain Eukaryota; kingdom Metazoa; phylum Arthropoda; class Insecta; order Hymenoptera; family Ichneumonidae; genus Ophion; species Ophion obscuratus. The sequence continues at coordinate 22,436,744 of OZ023315.1, read as the reverse complement.
GATTTTTTTTCTGAATGTTTACAAATGTTCAGTTTGCGTTGATCCGTTGTTTGAAATGGTTTATCTTGGTGCTAAATAACAAAAAAAATACATAACGTTTAGTGTGAAAGTCTTGCCCATCTAACCGCACGTTAAATTACATACATTAAACTATTTTTTATCTCTGGTGTTTGGTGGTGAAAAAAGTTCAAAAAATTCGTCAAGACTCAGTATAGTCTAAACAATAATATGTATATTTTATTAAATTTAACCTTGGATTGTGGATAACGCTCCAACCTCCAAAATCCTTAAATAAACGTAAGTAGACAATTCTTATGGAAATTCCGCACTCGAAACTTTAAGCGCATTTTTCTCGAAATGTTTTTCAAAGGAGGTGTATCTTCTCAAAGGAAGAGTTTTCAAGCTATCCATCGCAAATTTTGACACAACATTCTTCACGCCATTCTTTATATTGCTATGGAAGCTTTTTTTAAATCTTCATATTTTTTTAACGAAAAACTATCGAAAAAATAGGATAAAGGCGACTTTTTTTCAAACCGCTGCCATTTTGTCAATTTTGATTTAAAAAAAACCTCGCTTCCATGATAGCGGCTATTAATGCTCATTAATCATCTTTTTACAAATTTTGTTTCAGATAATATTTACGGCCACAACGGTGTACACCACGAGGACTCCTTTTTTCGAAGACATTTTTAACCGTTAAACAAATGAAAAAAAAAACAAACATAAACGCTTAAGAAAATTTTGTCTGTTCTTCATGAGTGCTTTGATTCGACATAAAAAAATCAGACTGAATGGGGCATTTTAAAAAATCGAAAAAAAAAATCGCTAAAATCAGCTATTTTTCGTCCCGTTACACTGTGATGATCCCTTAACCCTTTCAATACGGCGTTTAAATCTTTCAATATGGCGAAAGAGTTTAACCCTTATAATACAGCATAAACGATCCCATAACGACGCATACCATCACATAACGTCCCAGCCGTAATGGCCAAATTTTTCCAGACTGGGACAGCATATGTCCCGTCAGGTGAGAACGGGTTAAATGCGTTTTTCTCGATACCAGAGTTGGGCGTAATTCTATTTATAAATACGAATACGAATTTATTCACATCGTGATTTTCATGTGAATATAAATACAAATTTATTCATACTTCACTTATTGTAAATACGAATACAAATACAATTGTATTCACAAATATTCTGAACATACAAATAAAGTCGCAGAAAAAAATGTGAATATTCACAAAAAATGCGAATATTTATAAAAAATCCTGTGAATTAAAAAAAAATCACATCAAAATCTGTGAATGCAAATGTATCCACAAAATATTGTAAATAAAAGAAAATTCACAAAATAAGTTGTGAATTTTTTCGTATTGAAGACAAATTAAAATCAAATTCACAATGATTATATTAAAATATACACCAAACGTGAGTTCGTACGTATTTTGAGAGAAAACATTGCTTCGAGGCAAAGAAATGTTTGCACAAACTTTTTGGGCGAAAATTTCTTTCCCTCAACACAATGTTTTCTCTCAAAATACGTAAGAACTCACTTGTGGTGTACATTTCAATATAATTGTCGTGAATTCGATTTTAATTTTCTTCAACTTGAGGAAATTCACAACTCATTTTGCGATTTTTTTCATATTTATAATGTATTATTTAAAACTCACAACTTTTTTTGCAAAAATTTATTTGCCTCGACGCAATGTTTTCTCTCAAAATACGTAAGAACTCACGTTTGGTGTAAATTTTAATCCAATCATTGTGAATTTGATTTTAATTTGTCTTGAATACGAAAAAATGCACAACTTGTTTTGTGAATTTTTTTGTATTCACAATTTTTTGTGAATACATTTGCATTCACAGATTGTGATGTGATTTTTTTTTAATTGACAGGATTTCTTGTAAATATTCACAATTTTTTCTGTGAATTTATTTGTATGTTCAGAATATTTGTGAATACAATTGCATTTGTGAATACAAACATACAAACATACAAACAATTGCATGTGAATACAAACAAATGAAGTATGAATAAATTCGTATTTATATTCACATGAAAATTACGATGTGAATAAATTCGTATTCGTATTTATAAATAGATTTACGTCCAACTCTGCTCGAAACCATGTCTTTCAAATGGTATCCACAATTTCTCGACATCCAATGAACGGATCGACTTGAAATTTCGTATACTTATTCAGTGTAATAGTAGTTCAGTCTTGACCGACGTTTTTCTTTTCAACGTTATTTTTTCATTAGTTACTAACAATAATGTAGTGTTCCCTCGAAAAATCGAAAAATTGAATTTTTATGTTTGCAACATGATTCAAAAAAATTTCGGTCGAGTCTCAGTCAATATTGTCTATTTTAATAAAAAAAGACTCGTTTATTTTGTTTCGGATCAACTGGGTGGCGAAAATCAAGTACACCGTTAGCCCCTCACGGGTTAAGGTCCTTAACGAGAATGTTTATAATTTCTTTAATTATTAATATTTTTGTGAAATATGGTACACGACTTCGTTAATGTACATACAAATAAATATCCGAACGATTTTTCAATCATCTTACTTAATCATTGAAAATTAAATTTGTAAACAACCCTGATTTTCGAGTCGCCACAGTAGTCTAACCCCTTAATGCGACGACGACGAGAGACAAGAATATAATACAACGAACAGATCTTTGGAAAAATATCCTCAAACTCGTCGCCGCTTCTGCTTCGCACCCTTCGTACACGCACTGTACATTCGTATAATCGACTCCTGCGCTTGACATTACTTTTAACTCTCTTGCTCGTCACAGTTTAGGCTGTGGGGACACGCAACAAGTTTTTTTTTTCACAACCCGCGTATCTTGTGAAAATGCACGAACCCTCGAAATGAACCAAAGTCCAGTCTGCTTATTCGTTTCGAGATTTAAAACGCGTTTTCTTTTAGACAATAGGCAGATTATCCTAACATATGTTTCGGTTGAGTGAGCGATTGTGTGTTTGTTGAATAACGCTACTGAAACAGTATTCTTTCAATTGGAATAATTAAGCTGAGAACTTACGTGCCGTGACATTAATAGGGGTCGAACGTTTCATCGATGAATGTTAAGTTTAATTAAAGGATGCTGATTTTTTTAGACCCTGATGTGTCCAACAAAAGCCCAACGTTGAAGTTTCAATCAATTTCGCGACATTTTTTTTCAGAAAAAAAATATAAATATAAGACTCATGGCACAACTTTTGATGAAAAATGGTAAATTTTGTCGCAGTTGATATCTCTCTGACTTATTAAGGGGTCTTCTCACTTTAGACGCTAGAAAAGGCTATTTTCGTGAATTTTTTTGATAGGTTTATATTATAAATATTGGTATAAAAGTTGTTACATTTAATAAATACATTTTCGAAATACATTCTTGAAAAATGTATTTATTTATTTAAGTCACTATTTATAGACAAAAATGGTAGTATAAAAAATGTCCTAAAAAAATTGTAGGTCTGCGCTGCTGATGAAATCTCGGAGATGGATGATCCGAAACAAAAAAATCAAACGGTTCAAAATTCAGTATGTTAATAACTATAGTGCATATCATATGATTTTCTATGTATGCAAAACAACAAAATGGCGGATATTTTTCGAAAAACGTTTTTGTTCACCGCTTTTGGCAAAAAATTAGTTAATATCAACATTTTAGAAATCCGCGAAATGCGCTATAGCTATAGTTGTACAAAATATGCGGTTAAAATGTCATAAGGATGGGTTCAGTAAGTTCGAAGATTTTATCAACAAGGCGTCGAAAAACGTTGTTTCGAGAAAAACGCGTTTGAAGTTTGTTTGGTTTACAAAATTACATACATTTAAAAAAAATGTATTTCGAAAGTGTATTTATTAAGTGTAACAACTTTTATATCAACATCTATAATATAAACCTATTAAAAAAATCATGAAAATAGTATTTTTTAGCGTTTCAAGTGAGAAGACCCCTTAAATTCGCTCATCGAAAATAAAAGTTCAGCTCGACTGGTGAATCTTCGTCAAAAAAGGTGCTCAATTGCTACGTTTTAATTGTTGCGTTCTGGCAAAAGGATATCGCATCAACACGGAAACTTCGAAGTTGAAACTTCACTGGTCCTATCTGCGTCTGAAAAAATTAGTCGGTGAAACGCTCGATCCTTTTTAGCGTAACCGAGCGAAACGAGGACTCACACGATTTTGAAGATAGCATCGTCGGAACGCGACAAGAATTCATTTTTTTTTACATCCACCAATTTTTCTCACCACGTTCAGCCTACGAGACTCAAAAGTTTAAAAAAATCTCGAAACAAACCCGAAGGATCTAAAACTGGGAAAGATTTTTTTTTCCAATAAAAATAGGGAAATTAACAAATTAACGAAGCAAAAACTTCGCTGATTTGAAACTTAATCGGCGATGCGCATTAATAGAGCACGCGAGAGAAACGCTCTACGGTTACAATTTTTCCTGCCGAGGAAACGAGCTAAACATTGTCCGTGCGACAATTTAAGCAAAAAAAAAATCAACGAAAGAAAACATAGTACATTCCATCAAATCTTCAAAGTGTTTATTGCGTATTACATAGTTATTCCCATGACAATTGAGCGCGATACACACGGGCTTCAAACGTAACGCGCTCTACACTTCTTCCCGTATATTTACCTTTTGTTCTCTCGTTTCTATCATTACGTACACTTGTTTCGTCTAATAATTAATTTGCAAAAAATGAGGAATGTCAACACATAAAAAAAATCACTCGAGTTTGCTGCAAATTGCCATAGACGAATTTTCGTTTTTTTTTTTTTTTTTTTTCGTTGATGCATACGACCCAAACGTAATATCGCAGAGGAAGTTAAAAACGGGCAGATAAGATTCGATAGTTTTTTTTTCTCGCTTTCCGTTCCTGTCCATTTGTGTTTTTTTTTGCAATGATGAAACGTTAAAATTATGTTGTAGAAGGAGCGATCGGAGGCTCGAATTGCTCCGGAGACCCTTGCACACTCGCGAGAACGGGCCGCAATCACTTTTAGGACTACCTACTTCGAAATTAGCGAACCTTCGAGAGGGGCAAAGAACGCTTTTTTGTTCTTCTCTCTTCGCCGTATCGCTTGTAGGTACACTGAGCTTCGGCTTATTCACGCGTGTGAATTTGTACCATTGAGAAATATGCCTATTCAAAATGTTCTCATGCGTGTAAATGTATTAGGGTAACGTCGAAAGTAAAAAAAAATCAACTTTTGCCTCTCAAACAATGTTATGAGGGATAAAAAAAACTCATGTGAAAGTTGAGCTCCGTACTTTAAGGGCGAGAGCGCTCAGTTATTTTTTCCTCGATTAGTGTTCCCGGGAAATTTACTTCTTACGTTAAAAGTTGAATAACTCGATAATTCATATTTGCAAAGTCCAGTTGAAGGTTCTTCAAACTGATCTTCACAGATTCAAAAAGCATTCTTCGAAAATCTTGACCTTATTTTCAAACAAATTACAGCTGTACGAAATATGCACGTAATTTGTGTAAGATAATGATATTGAGTATCGTAAAAAGTCATGTGAAAACTGTGAAAGTTGGCTGTAGAATTCTTCATTGGGATTTGAAAAATAGTAACAAAATTGGTCATCGATTCATTCAAATTTGAAGGCAAGAGGAAACTTCTCATCGGATAGAGGACAAAATGAAGCATGACTTGAGTTAGAGAGCCCAAATTTGGCATGAACATTTTTTACACTCGACGCTATTGTCCAACAGGGTGAGCGTGGAATCGTTTGTTCGACACATACCAATACGTATGTACACGTACATAAGTGCTTATACATATATCTATATCTATATCGATATACATATAAAATAAATCGAGAATAAAGGAATAGCTGAACATTGCAGTGGACAATCGTCGAAAAAAGCATGTATCTCGATAATAAAAGATGACATAATTTCAAGCATCAGTACAGATCAACACGTGCGATTTTTTCGTTTTTTTTTTAGCAATCATTTCAACCTGGGAAATCTGTACATATTTACACAACTTGTCATGAATTTGTTGGATGTTAGGAATAGCGTTAACCCCCAACCCACAAAGGCGATACACGTTCGTTTTTTGTTTCCCCCTCGGCTCTCAATCTCTCAATCTACCGCATGTTTAGTTTTCATTTATAATTCGTTTTTGTTCTCAGTTCTCTCGTTTTCGACTCAATTGGATGCGATTTATCGTTTTGTTTCAATGCGATGCCCGTAGGATAAATAAACCCATTATTCATTAATATTTCATCACTAAAGAAATTTATTTATAAAAGGAGATTAACTACAGTCCCACATATGTCCCTTACTTGTGTGTGTTTTTTTTTCTTTCGTTTCTCGTCTCCGCGCGTTTTGGATTCTCGCCATCCAACGTAGGATCACAGACAAAAGTCACGATTCCCAATAAAAATTTAGACACGATGCAATTTTCGTTTGCTTTTTTTCGCTTCTCGACGCCCCGTGAGTTTCGCCTACGCACTCGGACCTCGGACGAAAGTTCGCATTCTCGTCAAGCAATTAGTCGATAATACGAAAAATAGCTCCCGACACGAGGGAACGAAACGGGGCATGGCCAGCGTAACGCATCGAACGATGCGTGTTTGCGACAAGTCATTGTTTCTCACGCAGTCGTAACAGATTTTCGTCTGCGTTTTTCATTTGCTTCCTCGGATCTGCCGGGGTAAAAATATCGATTAACCCTACTTTTGTTGCTGCGCGTTTGTGTTAGAACTTTCAGCGGTGTAGCCGTAGGATGGTGTGTAACCTTGCCAGGCCGATTGATAACTCCCGTACGTGGAACTTGTACTGGTAGATGAATTGCCCGACGGTGTGCTGCTACTCGTATTTCCCTGGCGATAAACAACGGACACAATAACGTTAAGAGTCTGCGACGTTCATTCGTCGTCTTCTTAATGTTTAATGACGATTTCTCGTGCATAGACAAACGTTTTTCATCGAACGAATCGACATTTTGCTTGCCGGCATATCAGAGAGAAAAATGTATCTGGTTAAACGAATGTGGGAGGAAGTTTGACATTTTGCCTTTGTCTCGATAACACAACGAACTGAAAAGAGAGTCAGAAAGTGAGGTACGAGAGAATTATCAATTGCTGTAAGGCGACAAGACTAGCGGAAGAACTTATCCGTTGGATTGCGAATTTTTAATCAGTAGGTTCTCACGGTAGACGATAGATCGCAAAAATACCATCGGGTTTGATGCATCGCGCGAATATGCAGTGCAACGAAACGAATCTACACTAGGACCTCGATTTAGCATAGTCGACCCGATTCGGGTCGCTGGACTCGACCGTAATTCGACGTTTTCTGAATCTAGGTCCTAGTGTATCGACACTCGACACACTGAGATTAAGGGCGGGGTAAAGTATTAAATTTTTTTTTTCATTTTTGTTTAATTTTTTAAATGAATGCATAATATATCAAGAATATTGTGTTAAAATTTCAAGTCGATCGGAGTAAAATTGAGTATTTGAGCGTCTATTGCTCCATGCCGTTCTCTTCTCTTCTGCGTTTTTCAAACCGTTTTTCTGAGACTTGTCATATTTGAAGTCCGTGTGCACGATAACTCAAAATCTACTGGACCAATCGCTTTGAAATTTTGCACAGTACTTCTTCACATAATTCACCAGGTATTGTCGAGAGCTTTTTTCTTTTTTTTTAATAATTACTAATTTTTCAACAACAAATTAGCCGATTTTTTAGCGAAAATCGGGTTTTTGGCACCCAAGTGCTACGAAAAATCGAAAAATCGAAAAAAAAAAATCCTCCCGTCATTACCTCGAGAAACATCTCCTTTAACAAATGCATTTTGATTTTTTTGTTTCAAATGATTCTGTTGCGAGTTATGGTGCACACCGCAAACCAACTTTTTTTCGAGGCGCCTCCGGGGTTTAATTTTCACTCGCTCAATTTTGAATATTTTGCAATGCAAATTTAGGAGAATGTTGTTCAAATGTTACTTTATTATATGTAAATTTTTCAATAAACGAACACTATTCGTTACGCCAAAAAAGAATCTTAAAAACATGCCTTTTTTTCGCCGAATTAACTTTACCCCGCCGTTAAGATAGGTCGAGTCTTCCAGCAATAAAAGTCAAAGGATACCGCCTTTCAGCTGTAGATACGTCCCATAAAAGTTCAATTGTCGATTTCCGTCCGTTCTGTTACATCGTTTTCGAGGGGAACATATGAGGATCTGGATCTCGTTTGTCATAAGACAGCCCTCATTGACTTACAAGGAACATCCCTCAGGTGACACCCTTCGATTTAGTTGAAATTTGGATATGTTATAAAGCACCGAAAAGTAAGCGATGCGTATTTTTTTTATCGGCGGAAAAACGGTTTTAAGGGGTGAAACCAACCCTCGAAAAGAGGCATCTCTAGGGGTAATATAGCAGTTTCACGCACAAGGCGTCCACCGATTTTAATGAAACAAAAACGAAAATTTTTCTGATCCGAAGCAATGAAAAATCAACTATAGTGACATTGAAAAAAAATTAAAGGGTGGTTTTACCCGTTAAAACCGTTTTTCCGCCGATAAAAAAATGCGTATCGCTTACTTTTCGGTGCTTATACATATCCAAATTTCAACAAAACCGAACGGTGTCACCGGAGGGATGTTCCTTGTTAGATTTCAATTTCTTTCCGCGGAAACCATGTAGTGAAGTTTATTGAAACTTCGATGTTGAAATTTTGTTCGGGCTGTACTTCCGAATAGCTGTTACCGCCGATTTGGCTGAAATTTCGCACAGATGTTCCATTTAAAGGAGACTTTGTCCTTGAAATTTAGCGGGAGATGTTAGCGGCTCAACATGAGCAGCTAGAAGAAGAGGAGGGATGCCTCTATGGACCAGGCATTGCCGATTAGCGGTAATTATAACACACATTTGTGTAAACACATTGGAAAACTTTAAACGCGTTTTTCTCGAAAACACGTTTTAAAAAATGGCTGACATTCTTCTGACCGCTGTAATTAACATATCGACCTGAAATTTGGAGAGCATACTCAGAAAATATGTCTTCACGGAATGACGGATCGTTTTTTCGATAGATACATTTTTGCATTTATTATTTATCTTTTTATGCGAAAAAAAAACGCGAAAATTCGATTTTTTTTAATTGCCGCCATTTTCCGAAATTTGTACTAAACGAAAAACCCATCCGTCATTCCATGACCAAAGGGTCACAGATTGATAATATGCTTTGAATTTGTGTTTCAGATCAACAAAGAGGGGGCAGTGATGTCAGCCGTTTACCTCCCGCGATTTGAGGAGCTGGTTTCGTGGAGCTGCAACGGACGCCATTTTGGTTTTTTTTTCAACAAAATTTTTTTTTAACGTTCTGTATATCATGAATAAAAGCAAGAAAAAACCGCACTCAAAAAGCTTTACTCGTTTCCTTTAAAAAAAATAAAATGTAAACACCTGAAATATGGCACTCCAAGGACAAAGTCTCCTTTAATATAAAAAGTCATCCTCCAATGGGATTTTTGGTGCATTTCAATAGATTACGAGATACCAAATTTGTTTGGGTTTGTTTGTTTGTATTTGTGTGTTTGCGTTTGTTTGGGTTATCCCTGCAGTATAGATATACTTGCAGGGTTGACGGAGGAGTGGGGATATCGATCGGCCGAAGCGAGCGATATAGATATATCGGTGCGGGCTAAAAAATAAACTTTGAAATTCGATTTCTCGTGAATTATTGGAAAGCTCCAAAAATCCCTTTAGGCGATGTCTTTATATATTAAATGGAACATCTGTACGAAATTTCAGCTAAATCGGAGGTAACAGCTATTCGGAAGTTTATCCTTTGTTCGGGATCGAGCTCGAAAAAAAAAAAAACATCAGAAGCGTTCATCTGTGAAACACTGATCAAAAGAATATTTCTCAAAAATGAAGTATTCAAATCTCCACAAACGAAGTGTTTCCAGTTCGCAACTTTATGTTTTTCGACATTTTTCGAATGCAATCAAAAGCTATCTCGAATCTTCGTTTCATTGGATTGAACGAATTACAACTTCTCCCGTTTGCCAGATCTTTTCGATCCAACTTTTCGATAATAGTGTAGTATGAAAAATAAGTTACAGAACCAAACCACTTTTTCGTGTTATTATTTGCCTTGAAGAATACTCTTTACCGAGAATAATTTGGTCTATCGGCGCTGTGCCTTTGCAGTATAATATTTTTGTCTTACGTGCGAATTAACAGGCTACATCTGTCTAGGTGGTTAAAATAATTCGATTTTGCAAAAATATTTTTATTCGATAGTATCACTTTTTAGGTATATTCCCTGAAAATTTCATTGAAATATTCCTAAAGTTGAATAAGCTACAGCTTCTAACAGCTGGTCGGGCGAGAGGTAGCAGCAGCATACTTCACACGTTAAGGTAATCCTATCGCTTCGCACATACCACTGATCATACTTGACACTCGTACAATTGCTATTTTTAACATTTGCAAAAAAAATAATTTGTAATAACTAAAATTTTCTATGTGTAAACTGTTTAATGAATGTTCACATTTAATTAGAAAAATGAAAAAATAGTTATTCCAACGATTCGCGCAGTATTTCTGGGTTTGATATTCGGCAACATTGGTTCTATCTCCGTCTCTTTTTACTCAACCAGGCGAGTTTAACCTCCGTGCTTTTCAACGTCGATCTGTCGAAACAATGTCAGGTGCGGGAAATATAAAGCACTGTATTCGGGCCACGACTGGTAAAAAGCGTGGAAAATTTGTGTCGGCGAAATATGTCGGTTAAAAATGAAATATGAGTGGAAATTCGAATGAGTGAGATGAGGTTAGGACTACAGTCAGCTGTTGCCTTCCTGTCACGTCTCTTTGTCGTAGCAAGTGGTAATAAATCCAATACCGGAAGTTCAAATTAAACTTGATATTACATAAAAATAAGATCAATAAGCGTAATTTTTTTCTGAGAGCATTGGATTACTACAAGTGTCAACTCTGTAAATCTGATTATTTTCGAAAATCTGACGGATTCCCACTATTATATACACTTTTGTAGCGACCGGAAATTGGGTTTTTGTATGTCGCCTCGGAATTCCTTCACAAAAATACGCAATTTTAATATTTTTTTTCTCTGTAATTAGCTCGATAACCGACCCTGAAATTTTACAGAGACGATTATTAATATATTTAGTGAACCTCGAAAAAAAAAAGGAAAATTCTGTGGATTGAAGTCTGGCGATAGGATTACCTTAAACGCGTTTTTCTTGAAATACTGTTATCAATGTCGGTAGAAGCGATCTCGAGAGCCACTTGACGGATTGTTTTTAAATTTACAGGAGATAGGATCAGAACCATTTAAAGGTCGTTGACGATCTCACTTTTTAAAAATCAATCTTCATTCTTTAATAGTTACGTAAAAATGACGACTTTTTTCACCGATTTTTAATGCTCGAGTTTCAATTCGACGCCACGTTGTTAAAAAAGAATGATTATAAAAAATCGACCATTGTCCATGAATCGTATTTATTGTTAATTTGAATAACTCGTTTGGTTCTTAGATATCAGATGGACCGTTTAAGCTGGAGCTTTCACCGCCGAACGTTGCAGAATAATTTCATCATCTGCCAGCGGCCATGTTTTTGTGATTTTTCTGTATTTTTGTAAGGCTCTCAATATATGTACCTGTGTATTTAAAAAAAATGCATTTCTTCTTCACGAACCGATTCCGAGATTTTTTTTTTTCGGAATTTGGCAATTTTTTTCCAGTTCCTAGGTAGATGTAGCCCCGTAATGAGATTTACGTTTAATAGTTATCAAATATAAAATCCATAACCTAGGAATTCGTCGCCTCCGATCTCACTGACATTGTTGCTTGTGTCAATCGTAAAACGGACAATCCAAAGCGCTTAAATGTTTGGGTTTCGTGCGGAAACGCGATCTCGAAAATTCGTAAGAGAACACATATGCATATGGCATCTATGTATATACGAATGTGTATAATGATGAGGAATAGATTATTTGGCATTTTATACCTTACTTTCTGTTCCACTCTCGTGTGACATAAACTGGGAGGGGAAGGGCTGATTATTGTTTGCTTACAGCTTGGCTACTAGCTGTGGATGTCTGGCCGGTTGGCTGTTGCTGGCCCCAATACTGATTGTAATACTGTTGATTCCAACCGGCCCAATTGCCATTTCCGTAGCCCTGCTGGCTATAAGTTCCCTGACTGTAATTGCTCCCCTGCCCGTAACCCTTCCAGCTACCCCAAGACTGTTGTTGCTGGGCCCAGCCCGGTTGGCTGCCCCAGGACGCTTGCTGTTGCGACTGGCTTCCCTGCCAGCTACCGCTTTGACTGCTTCCACCCCAGCTACCGCTAGGCTGTTGCGAACCCTGGTAGCTGCTGAAAATAATCGTCATTTACACCTTATCGAATGTTCAATCCAATTCCATTACATTTTCGGCTCAACAAGGCTCCACAAACTGAAGTACGAGTACACTTTACGAATTTTCAATGCGAACCAAAGTCACTTAGAAACGTAAATATTCGATCGTTTGCGAAAAGATTTTTTTTTTGACAAGCTCCACTGTACTTTTTTTTTCTTATTCCCTACTAGTTTTTTAAGGGAGACTTTGTCCTTTGTGCCCAGCGGGAGATGTTAGCGGCTCAACATGAGCAGCTAGAAGAAGAGGAGGGATGCCTCTATGAACCAGGCATTGCCGATTAGCGGTAATTATAAACACATTTGTGTAAACACATTACAAAACTTTAAACGCGTTTTTCTCGAAAACACGTTTTTAAAAATGGCTGACATTCTTCTGACCGCTGTAATTAACATATCGACCTGAAATTTGGAGAGTATACTCAGAAAATATGTCTTCACGGAATGACGGATCGTTTTTTCGATAGATACATTTTTGCATTTATTATTTATCTTTTTATGCGAAAAAAAACGCGAAAATTCGATTTTTTGTTTAATTGCCGCCATTTTCCGAAATTTGTACTAAACGAAAAACCCATCCGTCATTCCATGACCAAAGGGTCACAGATTGATAATATGCTTTGAATTTGTGCTTCAGATCAACAAAGAGGGGGCAGTGATGTCAGCCGTTTACCTCCCGCGATTTGAGGACCTGTTTTCGCGGAGCTGCAACGGCCGCCATTTTAGTTTTTTCAAAAAAACATTTTTTTAACATTCTGTATATCATGAATAAAAGCAAGAAAAAAACCGCACTCAGAAAGCTTTACTCGTTTCCTTAAAAAAATAAAATAAAATGTAAACACCTGAAATATGGCACTCCAAGGACAAAGTCTCCCTTAACTGAATGGGTCGGACAGGTTTGCTTTTTTTCGTGCGATTTTCTTATTCTGACAAACTGGCGCGTCATTTATTAGGAAATGGCAATAGAAATTTCTTCTCAGGAGTCAACAGATCCAAGATCGCCATTTTACCTCTATAAAATAATTCCCCCATTTTTGGCAGTTTTTTAAGTACAGTTTCCGAAAAGTCGGCCCGATTGGGAAAATATGAAGATCAAAGCAAAATATCTAATGGGAAAAAAGTTCATTTGGAAGAAAACCAATGATTAGAATTTGGAAAAAGTTTCTAATTTCTTTTTGTGGCCTGTGGTGGAAAGATCGCGTAGAGTGTGTCTGTACTTTCGAGCCTGTATACTCGATCAATGAGAATTCTGCAAGACTTTTCTCTCAAAGTGGGTAAACGGAAGCTTACTTCATCGAGCCCCAGCCTCCTGGTCGCGAGGGGTTGGAACGGTTGCGATCCATGCCGGACGTTCTTCTGTCGTGGCCGCTGCTGGCGACTCGTCTGTCGTTGCTGGGCCTGTACGAGGATGGTTGACCGCCGGAGCTACCGCCGCGTCCGCGCCAACTGCCACTCGACTGGCCTCCTCCGTAACCGCTACCGCCGCTGCCACCACCACTGCCGCTGCTCCCGCCGTGTCTAGCGTGGGCGACCGCAGGCCTCGGCTGTCTCTCCCTCCAGCCACCACTGCTACCACCGCGCCACGTGGAACTCCGATTTCTGTCTGCGTCTGAAAATTTCGCTTCAGCTTAAGCATTATTATCATCAATTGCGTCATATTGCATCACATCTATTTTGAGCGTCGAACGTCGAACATAAGCAGTATAAACGTTTACACGACCGGCGAAACATGCGAGTACAGTGGGAACTTTCTTTAGGGGCGGCAAAAAGAGATTCGAATATTTGAGACAGTATTCGGAGGATGAATAATTAACCTCCATTGCGTCTTTATTTTATTTTATATTACGTTTTTCGCGATTTCTTTACTTTCGTGAGTGTCATTTTTTTTAGGAAGTATCAATTCGCGATCCTCAAAAGCTTCGGCGCCTCTCGTCAACTTGGTCAAAATACGTTATGGACAAAATTTGAAAAATGAAAATTTACTCGAGATTGTGCTGTGCTCCAGAGTGCAAGACGAACAATAAAGGAGAATTGTCGTTCCATAAACCACCTGAAGGTAAAGTCTTTTAAAAAAGTGGTTGATTGCTCTGAAAATTACTCTCTTTAGACCATCGAGGCGAGTTTGTAGTCACTTCACAAGATTTTTTCTCTCCAAGTTTGTGTCATTTTGAAAATAACAAATCGAGCAATATTAAAAGTTATTTCTGTTATGCACAATGTATGAATATAATTTCAGACGTCGCTTGTGAAAAGTATGCTCTGAAAAATAGAATCACTCCTCGAAACCTGAGATTGACTCTCATAACCTTAATAATTTAAATCTTGAGCTGACAGAGCTAGACAAAGAGCGGAAAATAAATCATTCACTGCAGTAGCATCTTTACAATCCACCATGAAGGTAAATCCAATAGCCGACTCGCAGGAAATCAAGAACGAAGTAATTTTTAGTTTTAAGGCTTTGAGAAGAGTATGTGGCTTCCGGATGGAGGCCATGTTGTTTGTAACGAAGTAATTGTTTGCGTTCGAGGCTATACTTTGACCGGCCATATCGAAATGTCGCCGCGCCACCTCTAGGACGTGAAAATCGCGAATAGAAATGTTTTTGAAGAGGTAAACTTGAGAACTGCGAAGTTTAAGACAAACTATCCAAAAGTTACAAAATGGGATTTACAAAATTAGACTGGGGTTTGAAAAAGAGTTCAGAATTTTTGCCTCATAGCGGCTCATTACGAAAGAACCGTGACGAGTGTGTCGATACTCTGCGCCGGTAGTGTATATGAGAAATTTCGTCTCGAATATACGATGGGACAATTACAATTGTTTCTCCGATCCCGATGATCCCGGCTGTCCCTGCTGTCCCGGCTGTTCTGGCGACTCTCCTGCCGGCTGTCGCGGCTGTCCCTGTGGTTGTCGACTTTGTCGAAACGCGTTCGCTTGGTCGCCTGCTGCAGTCCGTAACCCGCCTCTTTGCCCTCTTTGTTGTACTTTTCGATGAGTTTTTTGCCCTCCTCCGCCGGTAGCTCGATCCACTCGACCGTGTCGAACGTTTCACCGATCACTGGAGCACTGAAATTTGCTGAAATTCCAAAACGTCGTCACCGCGTTAGTTTTTGCGCGAGTTCGATTCGAGTTTTTTTTTTTTTTTTTTTTTTTATAGGAAAAAAAGCGTCTCTCGTTTGTCGTCGACGAACCTTTCATTTCCAAAACCGCGGAATCGGGAACAATTTCGCCCTCGCTGGCTGTTCTCTTGGCTATGCGGGATTTGAATTCTTCTTCCGTAGGCACTATGACTACCGCGCGCCGATGGTAACCGTAGAAGTTACGCATTTTACGCCGCTGCGCCGATGGATACACGTTCGTCTGCGAAATATTTTTTCGTTGATAAAATTCCATTGGCTCGTCAAGGTTCATATCACGAACAATTTTTTTTGACAAGTTTTTCTCCGTAAATTCAAAGCATTGGAACTTGCAGATCAATGCGTTAATGGGCTACATGGTTTAAAAAATTGCTTTTTCCAAAAATATTTTTACTCCATATCACCTATTAGCTATGTTCCCTGAAAGTTTCATTGAGATAATCCTATTGCTTCACACTCGTCATACCACTGATCGTACTTGAGACTTGTACAATGCATATTTTTAACATATGCAAAAAAAATTTGTAATAACTAAATTTTCCATGTGTAAAATGTTTAATGAATGTTCACATTTAATTCGAAAAATGAAAACAATAGTTATTCCAACGATTCGCGCAGTATTTCTAGGTTTGATATTTGGCAATATTGGTTCTATCTCCGTCTCTTTTTACTCAACCAGGCAAGTTTAACCTCCATGCTTTTCAACGTCGATCTGCCGAAACAATGTCAGGTGCGGGAAATATAAAGCATTGTATTCGGGCCACGACTGGTAAAAAGCGTGGAAAATTTGTGTCGGCGAAATATGTCGGTTAAAAATGAAATATGTGTGGAAATTCGAATGAGTGAGATGATGTTAGGACTACAGTCAGCTGTTGCCTTGCTGTCACGTCTCTTCATCGTAGCAAGTGGTAATAAATTCAATACCGGAAGTTCAAACTAAACTTGATATTACATAAAAATTAGGTCAATAAGCGTAATTTTTTCCGAGAGCACTCGATTACTACAATTTAGTACGTAAATTTGATTATTTTTAAGAATCTGACGGATTCCCACTATTATATACACTTTTGTAGCGACCGAAAATTGAGTTTTTCTTCGTCGTCTCGGAATTCCTCCACAAAAATATGCAATTTTAATATTTCTTTTCTCTGTAATTAGGTCGATAAACGATCCTGAAATTTTACAGAGACGATTATGAATATATTTAGTGAAGCTCAAAAAAAATTATTAAATACCTATGGATTGAAGCCTGACGATAGGATTACCTTAAACGCGTTTTTCTTGAAACACTGTTATCAATGTCGGTAGAAGTGGTTCAAGAAACATTTCAAGGTAGTCACCTTGAAATATTCTTAAAATTGAATGAGCTACACCTTCTAACTGTTTTTGTTGTCTTTCTGTATTTTTTGGTGATCATTTTTAAAGTCTCTCAATGTTTGTGTTGAAAAAACGCGTTTCTTCTTCACCAACTGTTTCGCGGCAAAAAAAAATCGGAACTTGGCCATTTTTTCGGCCCTCTAGGTAGATGTAACCGTTTCATTTTGCCACAATTGGAACTCACCTGATCCAAGATGTAGTTTCGTCTCCGAGTGGATGCCAATTCCAAAAGTTTGTTCAGACATCTGGTACACTTGTCTATAAGCACTTCCCATCGGCCGGGATAGTTTCGTTTGCGCGGCAAGCCAATTACCTGTTGAAATGTTTCGTTATAAAGAATACGTTTTTTCTCAATCTACTAAATCATGCGTAATTAACGTAACGTTGCTCACGCTAATTAGGCGAAAGGAGCGTACCTTCATTTTTTCGATGAGACTGTTGGTACCGAGTACATTGTACATTTTCTCACGGTGAGTCTCCGCGTACTTGGTGGCCCAGACAGTTTTACCGGCAGCCGGTAAGCCGCACATCATGATGATTTCGCACTCCTCCTTATTCTCGGGTCTGCGAGGTCCGCGTACGCGATTCTTCAAATCGACCGCGCCAAGCGGCACGTAACCGTCGAGAATTTCTTCGCACCAGGGTTTCTCCTGGCCGAAGTTACAGACGAACGTACAATTTTTCGTCAATACGTGCGGATAGAGGGGCTTTCCCGCGAGGCTAGTTTTCGAAACTGTAAAGGCGGGACCCATGTCCTTGCCGTTTATCGTGTACGAGATCTTGATGTTGGCGCCACCGGTAAAGTCGAGATAGCAACCGACTACGTCGTCCTTGCCGAAAGGGCCACCGTAGTCGGAGAATTTGTTGCCCGTTGAGATTTTGCCGGTTCCACCGAATCCATAAGTGAGGGGTTCCTCGCCCAATTGCATCGACGTACCCTGCACCGACCAGCCGACTCTTAGAACGTGGGGCGATTGTTCGTCCTGCAAATTCACGTCGCAGTACTCCGTTATTTTGGCCTCGTAGTAGACTTTGCCCTCGGTGAAGCCGTAAGAGGCCCTCGCACCCGCCCAAATGTAACCGAAACCGTCGTTGTGCATCGCCGTCGCCGACAAAAAGCTCTCCTTGTCGATCACGAGGTTCAAATCGGAATCGTCTGCGAACGAGAGAAAAAAAAATGAAATGTTGAGCTCCGCGAAGAACACTTGTAGCGCCATCTTTTTGGTATTCGCTGAATTTTGAATCGCCGTAGAAGGGGTTTTTTGTTCGATGTGAGGGAGTCAGAGATTTGTGACCAACAGAGAAGGAGGCTCCGAGGTTCTAGGCAACAGATTTTCGAATCCATGCCTGATCAACTATTCGGAAAGCATTTTGTCTTTATTTGCAGATTCTTGGAGACTATGTAGAGTTTCAGTTGCGTTACCATCGGAAATTCTTTGGTTTAATTCGTTAAGGGGGTCGTCTAGTGTGTCAGATCAAAAGAAGGGAAAACGGCCTTGCATGACTTCTTTAAAGAAGAAGGTGTACTCTATGGTCCAGGCATATCAGATTTATGATGAGACCATTTTTTTTTATCATGAATTGTATACAACTTTCAAACGCGTTTTTATCAAAACACGATTTTTGTCAAACTGCTGCCATGATTTCTAAAAAACGATTTGATTGATTCTGCTCAAATTTAAACAGCATCTTGACTACATATATAACTACAAGTTTAACTAAAATAATTAAGATTGCTTCGTTAGTTTTCTTTTTATGAGCTATATAGACCCCAAAAAATATGAAAAATTGTTTGTTTTTCTAAAGCGTAAAAAAAAATTGTTTTTTGGAATTCTAACTTTATTTTAGTTCCATGTAGAGCCTCAAGTGTCACGGTTGAAATTGCGTTTGGTTTTTTGATTTCAGATAAGCAGAACGGCCGGAATCATAGCAGCAGTGGAGCACCTCTTTTTATATGTGTTCCTGTTGGGCGGTGTATCTCCGACTATATTCTATATGACTTCGAAAAATTCACAAAGTTTGTTTAAACGTTAATAAAAATCATATACAATTTATAAATTATTTTATTTTAATGGTTTGCCTATTTACCTATATTCGTTTTTGTTGTTTTTCTATATTATCTGGTCATTTTTTTTTTTTTTGACAATATATGTACCTTTGGGTTTAAAAAATGCGTTTCTTTTTCACAAACCGTTTCCCGGAAAGAAAAAATCAGAATTTGGCCATTTTTTCGGGCCTCTAACTAGATGTAACCCCTTAAATCTATGAAAAACTAATTTTTTGCCTGTGGAGAAAGTAAAACCCGTTTTCTCAGAATTCTGAAGGTCCAGACAAACTCTTACTACGCGTGTGAGTCAGGATAAGAGGAACATCATTATGATAAAAAAAAAAACTTACACCAGGACAATACAACGTCCGTCTCATTGAGTTCAGGCTCATCGGTGGGACGGCTCGGCGGGGGAGATTTTCTCTTTTCGTCCTGCGGACTCGGTGACCTCTTCCGCTTACGATCTTTGCTGTCCTTCGTGTCTCGATCTTTCGTGTCGCGCTCCGAGTCGTTTTCCTCCTCGACTTTTACATTCTTCATCTCAACGTCTCGCTGAAACGAACGAAGATTTATGTAGAGATACATTAGCAAAGTTGTGCAAAGTACTTTCGCTGCTTTGCGACAACAAATCGACCATTACCTGCTCTTCGGTCGTTAAGACGTTGTCAACGCTCGGTTTTTGGTCGACTTCCTCCTTCACCGGCAGACTCGCGTCCGTTGGTTCTTCACGATTCGAGGAATCCTCGATGGCTTCGTTCTCCATTTTCACGGGGTCCTCGTGTTCCTCGAGTTCGGATGTAGCTTCCATCGGTTCGAACGATTCTTGATTATCGGTTTCCATTTTCTCGTCTTCCAACGCGCTTACATCTTTCGCGATGTCGTCGGCCGCGCTGGCCGTTTCTTCCGGGACTGGCTGCTCTTCCGGGACTGGCTGCTCTTCCGGGACTGGCTGCTCCTCCGGGACCAGTTGCTCTTCCGGGACCAGCTGCTCTTCCGGGACCAGCTGCTCTTCCGGGACCAGCTGCTTTTCCGGCACTGGCTGCTCTTCCGGCACTGGCTGCTCTTCAGGAACTGACTGTTCTTCGGGAACTGACTGTTCTTCCGGAACTGGCTGTTCTTTCGGAACTGGCTGTTCTTCCGGAACTAGCTGTTCTTCCGGAGCTGGCTGTTTTTCCAAAACCGAAGGTTCTTCCGGGATCGAAAGTTCTGCCTGAAGTGACTGTTCTTCCGTTACTTTTCGGTCGTTGTGTTCGTCCGCGTCTCGATTTGTCACGCTTGTATCCTCGACCGTTTCGTGATCATCAGGGCGCGAACACACTTCCTCCTTTTCGTTCAAAACTCCCTCTGCATTGTCCCCTTCGGCAGAGACTTGTTCCGACACCTGTTCTCCAGATGTTGCGCTCTCCGGCTGTCCTTTTTCCGTAACTTCGTCGGTAACGTCCGTCACGAGAGGCTCACTCGCCGTCACATCCTTCGGAGGTTCCGTATTCGATTCGCCAGCTGCTTCGATGGCTTTTTCCTGATCGTTTCTCTGCTCCGCGGCATTGTCTTTGTCCTCGACCTTGGTCGGCTCGTCCCTCTTCGTCGCGACGATCTCTTTCACGATTTTCTCCGCTTTCTCGGCTATCGATGACTTCGCCGGTGATATCTGTTTCTCGACTATCGGCGCCAACACGTTTTTTGGGTGTCCCCTCGCGGGAGTCGCCTTGGTCGGCGTGCTTCTCGACAACCGGCCTGTCGTTCTGTTTGGCGTAGCCGGCTCCGGCGTCTTTTCGCGCGCATTTTTGTGCGCCGCATTCGCGACGCTGTCGCTGCCCGAAATTACCTCCGCTGCTTCCTCTTCGGGCGCTGCAATGCAAAAGTGCATGTTTATGAATAATGCGAGACCCAATGGCGATCTCCTGTGTCGAGGCTGCGGCACGCACGACGAGCAGTGTTCGGAATCGCAGATGGCCAGGCAAGAGACAGTACAAGATGCTAACAATTATTCTTTGCCTGTGGCGGTCTGCGCCAATGCAGAACCTTAAATACCACTTATGAGTTAGGGCCATAATCCACCAAAGCGGAGAGAAGAAATATGCAAAGCAAGAAAAAAATAACCGAAAGAATAGCTCAGCTTCGATGATAGTGAATTCAGCGCCTGATTGGTTGTTTTTTTCTAGCCTCGCACATCTCTCCTTTTTACTCTGGCAACTTAACTTCGAAATTTGGTGAGCCCCACTAGTCGCTTTTGAGAAAAAAGTATAAAAATCTAAGCAATTGAGATTTCCAGTAATATTCTCCCTCAACTCGTAATAACTTGTATGTTGAAATATTGTACGTTGAGTTTTTCCCAAAAACGCGTAGCCACGCTTATGAAAAATTTGAACATGAGCTCTCGTCGTACGTATGTACGTTTGAAAAAAAAATCGCTAATCAGTCGCCGAGTGCTTTTTCTTGGTTCGCCGATACGGAGCTCGTTAGAAACAATGGTGGACAAACGTGTCACGGCTATGCGAATAGATAAATTTCCGTGTACGTGCATGTTATGTGGGCGCTTTTGTATCGCGTTACGTATGCATAAACAAAGGAGCGAAACGCTGGAAGAGTTGCAGATTTCGAAGGTTAGTCGCGTCCGGGCGAAATATCACGAGAACGATGGACGACAGGACGACGAAAAAACAATTGATATCGGGAGGCGTCAAGTGTAGCGAAACAGCCGATATTCGACGAGCACACGATCGAACGATACGCGAGGATCCATGCTATCGCGAGGGTGTTTTTTTTTCAGCTAGTTTTTCGTTGGGTAAACATTGCAACAGATGATCGTAACGAGGCGTATCGCGAACAAAGTTAAGCGTTTGCGAATCTTTCCAGATTCTCGTTAGGGGACTAAGAATGCGAAAAATTTGTGTGAAAGCGTGGGGTGAGTTTGTTGACGCGCAACTTAACGCCTTGCGAAACTCACTGTCTTCGGTATCGTGCTCCAACGCCTTTCTCAGACGTTCGACGAGAACGGGTTTGTTGCCCTTGGTGTCCAAGCCACGCTTCGAAAGTTCGGCCCTAAGCTCGACCACTTTCAATTTCGCTGGATCCATCATTTGACGAACAATTATATGTGTTTGTGTGTCTGTATATATATAAATAAACTTTCACCGCGATGCCGCTCGTATATATTTTCCACTCTTAATATAATGTGTCGCTTCGCGAAAAGCCCATACACGCGCTGATGACCCGCGCTAGTCGTTACAATATGGCGGACGCGACAGCAAACAACGCTTCGGCCATCTTATTGAGACCTCCCATTGGGAGCGTCGTGAGAGTTTTTGAAACGACGCCGAAAACCGCCCCAATCCGTCGTCTCGTCTCATAAGCATCAGCAAAATTGAAGCCTCGCTATTGGTCTCCGTTACAACGCCTGCGAGACGAAAAGGGCGCCTTCCCTTCGTACGAGAATCATATAGATAGGACGCCATTAGAAATTACGCGAAGATCTTCGTAGGGACAATCGTTCGCGGACAGATGGCGCACCGGTCATGTTCCACAACTTTTATTTCGTTGCGTCTAGTAGCTTGAACGGTTGCATTTTACGTTATGCAATGTGCATCAGTCTATGCGATTAAGGCGGGATATGGCGACTACTGGCGAAAAGTTTCTCGACAAAAATTCAAAAAAGTTCCCGAACGATTTTTTATGCCATTTCGCCGATAGTTGACTTAAATGAATTTGATAAACGGAATTTTGAAGACGAGGAATTTACCTTATTTCCGTTAAAAAAAAAGTTTTACTATTTTTTTACGCCTAGTACCCTTTTTCGAAAACGACCGTTTTTCGCCTTTTTTGGTGGACCCCTTTTATAGACAAAAAATGTTTAATGCATTTTTTGACCGGAATCATATAGAGCTTGGGCTTGAATTCTTTGTTTTTAAGCTTCGTACAATTTTTTTTTCTAAAGATATTTTGATTAAGACGGAATGACACCTCATCGCGGTCGGTATGGTAGAACAATTATAGATACCCAAAAATCTCTGAAACGGCTCTTCAGATCCCGTCGAAACTTTGCCAAATAACGTCAAATAGATAGACGAATAGCTGTCTGCCCCTCAAATTTTCTGAATTTGAGAAAAAAAATGTAGATTGGCTTATGATAAGTCAATCTATATTTTTTTCCTCAAATTCAGAAAATTTGTATCTATAATTGTTCTACCATACCGACCGCGATGAGGTGTCATTCCGTCTTTAAAAAAAACAGTGAGTTTGAAAAATAACGTGTAACGCGAAAACGACAAGGATTTAAGGAAAACCTCAAGATAGTAAAAAGTTGAATCGGTTTTCGTTGAGTTCGCAAGAATGTTTTCAGATTTTTTTTCGATTTTTTTGCGTCAAAAATCGGATTTCATTACGTAACTCGAGAACTAAGGGGTTTGTGGTAAATTTTCAGGAGATAAAAAAATTGTATTTTTCTAGTTTCAACGCAATATGATTATTTCAGATTTTTTTCGACATTTCTTTCCCGATTAATATTTTATAGTTTCCTAGTCACGTCAATCGATTGATTTCACCCGATTCTGAAAGTTGAAGATTACTCAAAGGTAACTTACTCAACTGTACTCAAAAACTATTAAACCGATTAAGTTGAAACTTGGTACAAATATCTATAACATTGCTACCTTCTACTTGACGAGAATAGTTTTTGAAAAATGAGAAAAAAAACGACTTCTTTCATCCAAATTTTACCGCAATTTTGCGTGAAATGTTTTTTTTGTAAATGCGTGCCATTCTCTTAAATTTGTATTCTCTTAATTTTAATTACCGTCAAATAGAAACTATACATGTTCTAAGTGAACATTTTATTGCAAATCAAAGTTTAACATCAAAACTCCGCCCTTTTGATGATAAATAAATTTAAAAAATTGATTCGTATACTTAAATATCCTATTAAAGTATACCTATAGTTTGATGAAAGTAGAGTAATTATGTCTTAGTTTAAAAAATCTGAATCTAAATGGATATTCCGCCTTAACACGAAGTAGATATACCACGTGACATATGAGTGCGAGATAGTTGAAATTGTCGAACAGAGATTTTGCAGAGATGAATTATATTTAGGGCAAAAGAAAATCGTCAAGCTCTGCGTCAAAGAATTCTTCAGAGCCTGATGCTCTGAAAAAGTCAAACAACTAGGAGGAAACTCGGTTTAAAAAATTGTGAGGTTATGTCGACCTTGTACATGCTCTTAAGGCAGTATTCTAGTCTAGAAATATGACAAAATCGATTTTCCGGGAAGTATAGACTTAAGAATATGTTCTCAGAGGGAATATTCGAAATTACCAATATGCATGGATGTAGCAATTTGAAGCGAGACCAGAATAGGATCGACCAGGCGGAGCTACGAGCTTCCAAAGCTTCCAAGGAAGCTATAACAGTTCACAGGGAAGAACGAGCTTCAGAAAATCATAATTTCGAAGTAGAGACAGGCACACTTTACGAGGCAGGAATGGCCGATATAACGTAAGTATAACGTGCCATTATACCACTTGGATAGATGCGGTTGTCTAAAATTGTACTCAAAACTGTGTGTTTTTCTCGAAACTAGTTTTTTCAACCTGGTTGACATCAAAACTCGAATGCTATCCAACCGATTGACTTCAAATTGGGGTAGATCTTCCGTAAATATCCCTTTATCGTCCCTACCTCGGGCATTGCGAAATTATTATTATTATTATTTAACAAAATTAAAAGCTGAAAAAATAGGGCAAGAAATGAATTTTTTTCAGACAGTCGCTATTTAAAAAAAATTCTCCTTGGTATCTGCAATAACGACATTCTTATCGATCAAGAAAATTGGTTTCATATCTGTTTCAGATAAATAGGAGCTTTGGAATCTTGTCAACCGCCTCAGCCCTTTTTCACGGCTATACTTAGAGGCCTATAACATTTTCAATTTTTGTTTTATTTGCACAATCTTTTCCCCTATACTGTCTCTCCATCGGGCATTGCGAAATTATTATTATTACTATTTAAAAAATTAAAAACTGTGAAAATAGGGCGAAAAATCAACTTTTTCTCTGACAGTCGCTATTTTTTTTTAAATCCCCGGTACCTGCATAATGGCAGTCTTATTGATCGAGAAAATTGGTTTTATTTCTGTTTCAGATAAATGGGGACTTTGGAATCTTGTCAACCGCTTCAGCTCTTTTTCTTCAAGGCCATATTTGAAGGATCATAACCTTTTTAATTTTTATTTTATTTACGTAAAACTTTTCTTCAAGTTTTTGAAATTTCAATAAAAATACTGAAAAATGGATAGTAATATATATATATAAATCGAGACCGAAAAACGCCCAAAGTTTAGGCTTTCTGGACTAGAATACTGCCTTAAGGGGCCACTCCTCTTTGAAAAATAAAAATAAATCGATTTTTTTTACTGTTTTCGAAATTACATACATTGAGAAATATTGTGTCAAAATAGGTGCAGGAATTGCCGATTGTGTTTAGGTAAGAGTTTTTCATAGTATACATTTCAAACGCGTTTTTCTCGAAACAACGTTTTCAAAATCTAGCTCTATCGTATCTCTAAAACTAATAAACCGATTCTCTTGAAATTTGAACCACATATTGTAAACATGATTCGCAACAAGATGACCCTCAATGATGAAAATTTTTTGATTTTTACACTTTTTTTACGAAAAACTGCGAAAAAACGCGTTTTTTTGTACTTTTCTGGTTTTCCATCTGCCATTTTTTAATTTTTTAATAAAACTTTATATCCGAGGGTCATTTTGTAGCTGGTGTCATACTGAATCTAATGGACTTTGATTTTTTCGTTTCAGACAAGCCGTTGCCGAGTTGTGATGGAGCTACCTAGCCCACTTATTTTTGAGGCGTTACGTTAAACTATAGTTTTTGTACTTAAAAATGAATAAAAATGTATTAATTTTTTTTAAATGTATTTCAAGACTTTATTTATCAAGCCCGACAACTTTTATATTCATATCTTTTAGAAAAACCTCAAAAAAAATCGTGCAAATAGCCTTTTTTCGTGGCTCCAAAGTGGACTGGCCCCTTAAGGCCTTAGGCCACAGTAACGGGTATAAAATCATGTGCGAATTTGACCACATTTTTTGGTATGAAAAAGTGATTCACTCGTAAAATTAATTACACACCTATTTAGTATGGATATCAAGCTGTTAGGCAACATATATATTTTTTTTTCGATGTACAAAATGGCCGACTACTGATATTTTCTTTTGTTATTTTTTTTCGGCGCTCCGCGGCCTGACATTGAGCATACACAATTTTTTACCTAGAACAAAAAACAAAAATTCTCGTCAATGTACATTAAAGTATCTAGAGAAGTACATACGAAATTTAAAAAAATTGTTTTATTCACAAGTTGTAGGTATTTCAACTTAAGAAATGAATTTTCAGTGAAAAATTTCGTTATAACTGCGCATAAAATTAAAAGTTTTCGATTAATCAGAAATTCCGTACGTACTTTTCTGCGAAATTCAATTAGGAACATAAATTTTAAATTTGAAGTTTATTTGTCACGCCAATTGGAAAACAGCTGTTTCGAGAAGTTTCGAGTAGTCGGCCATTTCGTACATCGAAAAAAAAAAAAGAAAATATTTTCTAACAGCATGATATTCATTCTAAATAGATGTGTAATTGATTTTACGATTGAATAACTTTTTTATACGAAAAAAAATTGTTAAATTCGCACGTGATTTTATACCCGTTACTGTGGCTTAAGGCCTTGAACCTTTGGCGAACACATGACTGTTCACAATGAGGTGAAAAAAATCATGGCGCGTGAAAATTGGCGGAAAAATTGAGCTTTATCCGTAAATGTATATGAAATCCCAAGCTTGGAGTTCCCATTCGCTACCAGAGACGCACAACGTAACAAATATCGACCGAGTTTCCGGGAGGAGGGGGGGGGGGGAAGTGCACGATTTTCCTGACTCGTGCGATGCACAAGTATAATTGATAGTTGCGATGAACGCTCATCGCTACGATGAAATATCGTAATAAACAATCACGTGGAACGTAACAGGTTCGATTCTCACTCTCACGACATTCTTTCTATGATTCTATGAATTCTACACTCCAACAGTCGCAATAACCGATCAATGGAATACAAGTTTTATTACGATTATTGATTTTTTTTTGTTGCAGATGACTCAAGAGATATATATTTATATATAATATTTATGTACACTCGTAATACTACCGTCGTATTGAAAAATAAAAATTATCCCCTCAATTTCACAACGATTGATAAATGTATATCAATATGGTGCTCGAGACGTTCGAATATCGGGATAACGGGGATTGCGACTTTCGTCCCTCGTACATTTTTGGCACGGGATTTACAATTTTTCACACACTTTCTTTCTTCCTCTTTCGCTCATCTTCAGATCTTTGGTTATCGATAAGTTATTTGTAATTTTGTATTGCGAAAACTTACGTTACACGAGATTTTGTCGCAAAAGTGATTATTTTTTTCTCCTGGTGTTCAATTTCGGAAGCTTTTTAGTTTACAAATCTCAACCTGATTCGCTGCAAGTGTCTAATGTACAATATCTTACGTCTATTCACGTCGTACGGAGACTAAACTCGAGAAACGAGAATAAATTATACGTGAGTGTTTATGAGGAAAGGCGATTTCGAAGACAATCGACTTTGAGGACACTCCTCAGAGTAGCCAATTGTTGTGCCCATACTCAACATAATGTGAACCTCATGTCTTCAATATAACCTTCAGACAAATATGAGAATATTTATGTAAAGGTCATTTTAAGGACTGTTGTACGCAAAATTGACGATGCTTAAAAAACAATGTTACGGTCGTCAAAAGAGGGTGCTGATGGCCAACATTACATACCTATAATGAGTTCAAAATGTCCTTTCCCCACATGTATATTCACACAGGGTGTCCGAGTACCGATAGTCAATAATCAGAAGTCAGATTCAGCACACAATTATGGGTCGAAAAGTCCCAAGGTGTTTTTGGATTGCATGAACTCCTGGCGAGTTATTAATAATTGAAGATGACCAATCAGAAGCGAGCAACGTCCACGCGTACGTCGGTCAGCGGGGTAGCGCGTGGGGAGTACTGAGCTCCCCACCACACGACCACGCTATTGATTAGTCGACGTTGAGGAGGGATATACATTTACAACGATCAAAAAATCGATTTCTTTTTTTTTTCACTTTCAACGATAGAACTATATATGTAGAATATTTTCCCAAAGTTTCAAAGCGAAATTCGAAAAACTTCAAACGTTACAGCCCGTCGACGCTGTGTCTCACCGCTCGGATTCGGAGCGGGCGTGAACTACAAACGCGTTTTTCTCAAAACTGCATTATCGAGATTCGCGTGCAGGATTACTCAAAAACTATTAAGCCGATTGAGTTGAAACTTGGTAGAAATATTGATAATATTGGTACCTTCTACTTGACGAGAACTGTTTTTGAAAAATTGGAAAAAAAACTACTTTTTTAATCCACATTTTACAGAAATGTTGCGTGGAATGTTGATTTTTTTTGTAAATGCGTGCCATTTTCTCAAATTTGCATTTTCTTCATTTAAATTACCGTCGCATAGAAACTATACATGTTCCAACTGAAAAAATGTTTGAACTTTTTTGCAAGTCAAAGTCTACGGGAAGCTGGACTGCACGCAACTCCCGCGGTGACCTGGCTGTAACACTCTGCCACAACGCCGCCATTTTCATGAATTAATTTAAAAAAATTCCTTTGTATACTTAAATATACTATTAAAGTATATCTCAAGTTTGATAAGTGGAGAATAATTATTTCTTAGTTTTAAAAATCCCTCAATATTGCTTATTTTTTCCTGGCTAAATGCATATCCCGCCTTAAATCAACGATGTTGAATTAAATTGACGCTGAAATTTATGAACGTGAATTTTTCAGAGATGAATGATAGTAGAACGAAAGAAAGTTGTCGAGCTCTGCCTCGGGTAATTCTACAGAGCCTGATGCTTTTTTTTTTATTTAACCATCTGCGAGACAACGTTGTTCAAAAATTTGTGAGGTTATGTCGATCTTGTGCATGCCCTGAACAATCAATAACTCGCCAAATGTTGATCTGATCAAAAAACACCTCAGGACTTTTCGACTAAATTTTGTCCTGAATCTAACGGTTCATTGTACACCATCAGTTCTGGGGCACTCTGGTCTATTTGAACAATACTGAGAATTCGATATTTCGCTCCTTCTATACGCAAACTTGTCATACGTTTTACGTTACGATGCGCGACAGCGCCTCTACCGTTTACCGTTTGTTACGAAGCTACGAGAATTCAAACAATTTCTATTTCACATTGTGACGCGCACAATATGGTTTATGGCACAAACGCAACGATGATCGGGCGAGCCGCGTATACACGTTGGACTAAAAAAAAATAAATACTATTCGGGGACAACGTCAGATTCGAGTGTATATAGTTGCGATTGCCTCAGAACAAACGTCAATTGTCGGTTCAATTAACATAGCGTCTCCTTCTTTTTTTTCGTTCGATTGAAAACGCCCTCGCGCAAAGTTGCCTGGGCACTTAATTGCCTAGAGACTTAAAGTAATAATAAAAAAGCTCCAGTAGATTTGATGACTAGAACGCGCGCAGTGACTTTTAGGCATTGACGTATCGCTCTACGTACGCATTCGTCGTGTCCCGTCAATCGAGGAAAAAAAAACCTATCGCGTCTGTGCCTACAAGTTTCGTTACCTCGTGAAACAATATTTTTCCTATTCGCTAAGAATATTCACGAGTTTCTTATATAAGAATATATATGTGTGTGGATGTATATATATAAAGTGGCAATTATAAGGTGGCTGGGTGTTTTTTAAAAGTCGTGCTCGATTTTGCGACTGCAAAAAATATGACTTTCAAGTTTTTCGAGACCTCTTCGAAAAAAAAAATATAGTGTAATTTTGTGACGAGTAGTATTTGCCAAAAAAATGAAGCATTCTGGAAAAAATCAATATTCCATTTTTGGAATGAAGATAATTAAATCGAGAGTACGAAACACTAGTGAAAAACTTTTTCATTTATCAAAGATGGATTTTAGAGTGGCTAAATGGAATTTTATTCCATGCAAAATTGTCTTTTTTTTTTAAAAGAGTGTTTCGTATTTGTAATTGAATTTTCTTTATTTTGCTGAACTCAAAATAGAATTTCGATTTTCTCAAGAATGCTCAATTCTTTCTGGCAAATACTACTTATGACGAAATTACGCTATATTTTTTTGAAAGACTTAAGTCAACACTAAAACCATTACATATCGTACTTTTCTCAGTGGCAAAATCTCCGCGCCAAATCTTAAAAAACACATGGCCACTTTATAATTGTCACCCTGTAAATATATGCGTATATATATACCCTGAATTCTGAACAACAATTTTCTCCAACGCAATAATCATCGCGAAAATTCGTAAAAGCCTGCGCGATAAATGTGCCGATGCGTATTAATCCAAACCATCTCACTTAACGGCCAAAATTTAGTATAAAAATTTCACCTACTCGAGGAAACGACACAAGATTATTCACTATTTTTACAAATTCGTACGTTGTATCGTTCGTGTCACGGTGTTTGATTGAAATCCTTCGAATTGTGCACTTTTGACTGAAAATTATCTCGATCCGTGCAATATTCGAGAGATTATGATTCGCTCAGAAAATTCCGACTACTTTCAACGATGAAATTGAATTTTTTTTTTTCAGAGTAAAATCGTGGAAGTCAACGGCAAATTTGATGCCTGGTTCCAACGCAATTTTTGCATTTCGAGCTTTACCTTTTATACTTATAATAAAATTTCGTGAATTCTCGACAAAACGTCAATATAAAACACGCTTTATCGTTCGGAAAATTCGATTGCAAAACGCGGATGATTTTTTTCTGAATTTAATAAAACCTTCGATTTCCTCAAATTTGAAGAGGATCGTGCGTTTGACCGATTAATGTGAAAGGATAACCATTTTTTTAGCCGTAGGCCCGCCCAACAAAAGTTCATTCTTCGCTGTTGTTGTAAGTTCCGCGACATCGTTTTCGTGACAAAAAGTATGAAAATCACAATTTTTTAATGGAAATTCGTGAATTTTACGGCAGTTTAGGGGAGGGTAGGGGTTTGCACTTTTGAAAAATCGATTTTTTTGTATTTTCTTATAGTTAAACATTTCAAGAATATAATCCCAAAATTTCAAGTCAATCAGAGCAATACTCTCGAAGTTATTGACTATTTTGTCGCGCTCCTCTAACACTGTAGGTTCGATTTCTCTAAAATTCAAACGCGTTTTTCTCGAAACCACTTTTTCAAAGTCCGTGTTTACTGCCATTTGAAAACTACATGACCGATTTATTTCAAACCTGGTACACACTTTCTACATATAAAATACCTCCCCCCAACGGTTAGTTTGATATTTTTTTTACATTGAGAGGGTTTTCCACTCCCAAAATGACGGAATTTTTCGTGAAAAATAGCACTTTTCACTTTACATGACCACCAAAAATTTAGAAATGAAAAAAAAAAAATTATCAAAGACCGTTGGGGGGAGGATTTGATGATACTTTGACTAAATTTTAATGGTACTTGATTTCAGATAATTTCTAGCTGAGATTCAGTGAACACTGCAAATCGTGTTTTTCCAAAGGCGTTCTTGGAAAAGCTTTGTCACCGATTTGTTTGTGGATATTTTTGCGTACAAATTTCACGGAATGTTCTTTAAATGACACTTAAGAATGTACAAAAGGTTTCAATAAATTTACTCTATCGATATAGATGAAAACAGCAAAAAAGTGTTTTTTTTTCACGCTGAAACCCCTACCCTCCCGTTAACCTTTCGAGAGCAAACCTCCATAGCGATTCTTAATGGGGCCAAATTGATCTCAAGTTATTTAGGGCTCTGCATTTTTTGAAAAATATGCACTCTTAAAAATATGTATATAGTCTTTTAGCAAATTCTTCTTCGAGGCTGCGCGGATAGGTTTTGAAAAAAAAAGCAAAGCAGTATCAATTTGTCGAAAAACGTGATTGAACTCGGAATTGCGCGTATTGCTGTGCAACGTTGGGGTCAGAACGACTCCGTGTGTACTCGAAGAATTAATATCTATAGTTAAAATATTGACTGTGCTCATTGACAATGAAATTTCAGCTCAATTCGCAATTTTCCATGAAAAACTTAGCTTTCACGCGGAACACCACTGCGACGGGTAAAAAAATCGATTTTTTTTGCATTTTCTCAAAGTATACAAATTCCGGAATATTGTACGTGGGGGTTTTTTAAATTTGGATTTCTTT
The DNA here is from genome assembly GCA_964007375.1 of Ophion obscuratus. Classification (NCBI taxonomy): domain Eukaryota; kingdom Metazoa; phylum Arthropoda; class Insecta; order Hymenoptera; family Ichneumonidae; genus Ophion; species Ophion obscuratus. The sequence continues at coordinate 22,404,425 of OZ023315.1, read as the reverse complement.
AAGCCCCGGAATATCAGTACAAATTTCACGAAAATCAAACTTTTTTCAACACCCGGCATTAGGTCAATTGTTTTATCGAAAAACGATTACGTACCACGACAACTAAATTATATAGATTATTAAACTATTTTGTTTTTCACCCCAACCATTGTCAAGTTATCGATCCGGTCCTTCGACCCCATATTTTATCCTCCTCAATAACGTTGTTAATTTTTTAATCTTCGAAAATCAATATTTGCACCAAACAAGTTCAATGTATGCTTAACAACATACCTTCTTTCCAAATCCCAAATAAATAGACTAGTAGACAAAATAATTCGGAAAAAAACGACCTTTTTTCGGCCCGTCACAGTGGCGTTCATTTGGTCGAAATTTTGGTCGAAAAATTTGATCGAAAATCGAAATTGTTTCTTCCCGGAGCCACCATTTTGGCAAAAATTAAAATTTCCACTATTCCTTCGATCAATATCTGGATTCATCTATCCCCTAAAAGAATCTTTTTGGTTTTTTCATTTTCGATAATCCAAACCGGAGATACTTTGCTCACCGCCGGATACTTTTTTTCGGGTACCTTTAGGAGACTTCCTACAGGAGCAATTTTAATGAATATTTTTGAAGATAAAAAATGCCAATATAAAGCTAAAAAATGCCACTACACTGCCTAATACTCGTTTTGCTAATAATAAACTAATTATTCGTTTTGCCAAAATGAAATGCTTTTCCACAAAAAAATTCGTGAAAAAAACGACTTTTTTTGGCCTCGCAATTGCGTATAACGCTTTAACCTCTTCGTTGGCATTGACGCAGTAGTGCGTCAAATAATTCCGTGCCCTGTGTGGCATTGACGCAATAGTGCGTCAACCTTTATTTCCCTATTTAACTTGTTCTGATTTGAAATGCTTAGATTTGAAATGCTCAGATTTGAAATGCTCTGATTTAAAATTCTCTGAATTGAAATGCTCCGATTTGAAATGCTCTGATTTAAAATGCTCTAATAAAACGTGGAGCCTCACTCTGGGGTTTTTGGGCTCGCTGAAACCGAATTTGAAATAAAAATTTGGAAATTCAAAATGGCGGCGCCAATATGCCGGACAAAAATCAAAAACGTTACTCGATTTAGATGAAAATTAATACTCCGGGATTTTGGAGGTCGCTTATTACGAATCTTAACTTTAAATTTGAAAATTCAAAATGTTCAGACTCATAATCAGTGACCTGCACAACCTATGCGTACCGATTTTCATCTAAATCAATTTGTATTATTTGTATTTTCATTCGCCATCTTTGTTCGTCGTTGTGAATTCCTGAATTTTTAGTTCAGATTCGTAATCAGCACCCTCAAAAACCCCAGAGTACAAGTTTTCAGGATAAAAAAAGTTCCTGCCATTTTTGGCACTTTTTGTCGAATTCTCTCTGCCAACGAAGGGGTTAAGGGATAATACCCCTCTAGGATTTTGGACAAATCGTTTTTTTTGCTTCGAAAATACTTTAGGGTCATAAAAACAATATGCAATGGTTCCTGTAGCGAATTTTTTTTTTGAAGTTTCAATTATCCATTATTCCGCAGCGCCTCGGACTTCTTTCAGGCGCCTCGTACAACTTTGAACGCGTTTTTCTCGAAACCACTTTTTTCAAACTGGGAGAACGGATTCCTCGAACACCCTTGCAAAGATCGATTTGAAATTTTGATAGTAGCTTCACGATTACATTCTCTATGGGACTTCGTAGCCGTTTTTGATTAAATGTGAACTTTTTTTATAAACAATTTACTGCTTATTTTTTGGGCACGAAATCGATTTATTTCTTTCAAAGTGCGCCACTTTTTTCAAAATTTGATAAAAAAAATCCCTACGTAGTCCCATAGCTAATAATATATAGATTATAATTTTTTTTAACTTTAAAACAGAACGACGTTTAAAAAGACGTTTAAACGACGTAGAAAAGAAAACACTTTTTTAAGATGGGCTCTGTCGCCGCCATTTTTTATGAAAATTATAATAAATTTATTTTTATACTTCAATATGTGTTAAATAAACCCTCTCAAAAGAAATCCTGTTCGGTTTTTCATACTCCAAAAATGAATGGTCAAAGTAAGGCCTTACTTTCTGCCGCTAGAGTGGTGTTATCCCTTAATTGTCCGCATTTTAGTTTTTTTTTCTCTCGAAAGGCACGAAACTTTGCAAGCTCCGAATTCGAACTTTCATTAGACGTATCTAAATCTAAAGAAAAAAAAATCAGTACCCTTCAACATTGATCAGTGAAACGCTCGCGCCTCCTCCCTGTGAAATATCCTTGTTCGTTACTCGTAGCCCAAATACTCGTCGACCTACAGCGCGTGAATTGCCCCTTTTTCATATTCGAAGGCGCAAAACAAAATATTCCAAAGTCCCATTTTGAAATCGTCGCAACTGGGTTGCGTGTTCCGCTTCGTCCGAAAGTTCGTATCGGATCGATCGATCGGATAAAAAACTAGTGTAAGCGATCGCGACGGCAAGTTTCGGTACTGCTATCATGTATCATGGATTGCTCGCAAGCAGATCGTGGTGCGTTATCATGTGTCCACAGGGTTGCAAATAATGCATTACTTTTTGCAATGCATTAGCGTTTTCATTACTCATTACTTTACATTTTGTAATGAAAAAAAGAACTCATTACCCATTACATTACATTCAGTAATGTAACAAATTTCCATTACTCGTTACATTAGATTTTGTCGTGCAAGCAATTGCCATTACCCGTTAGGGGCCGTCCATAAATTACGTCATTTTAAAATAGGGGGGGGGGGGTCTGGTCGTTAGATGACGGTAACGTTAATTTGATCACAACGATATGACGGATAGGATGATTTCAGGGGGGGGGGGGTCAAAAATCAGCAAAAGTCGATGACGTAATTTATGGACGGCCCCTTACATTGAATTTTGTAATGTTAAAAATGTTCACTACTCATTACATTGGAATTTGTAATGTAAAAAATGTCCATTCCTCATTACATTACATTTTGTAATGTGAAATATTTTCATTGCCCATTACAATGTAATGGCAATGGAATTTTTTTTTCATTACAAAGTCCAATGTAATGGGTAATGGAATTTTTTTACATTACAAAGTCCAATGTAATGAGTAACGAGAATATTTTACATTACAGAATGCAATGTAACGAGTCATGGATTTTCTTTACATTACAAAATGTAATGTAATGAGCAATGGAATTTTTTTACATTACAAAATATAAGGTAATGAGTAATGGAATTTGTTCGCATTACTAGTGCAATGGAATGTAGAAAAATCTCCATTACTCATTGCAATGTAATGAGGATTATTATGCGTTTCCCATTAGGGGCAGTGGTTTATGCACCGGGTCGATCTGATCCGAAGGGAGACGAATAATAATCCATATTATCTTGTAATGAGTAAAGGAGATTTTTTACATTCCATTAGTAATGTGAACAAATTCCATTACTCACTACCTTATATTATGTAATGTAAAACAATTCCATTACTCATCACATTAATTTTTGTAATGTAAAAAATTTCCATTACTCATTTCAATTCACTTTGTAATGTTAAAAATGTCCATTACCCATTAAAATGTAATATGTAATGAATTTTTTTGTCATTACACAACACATTGCATTTTGTAATGAAAATGTTTCACATTACAAAATGTAGTGTAATGAGTAATTATTTTTTTTTTACAATACAAAATATAATGTAATGAGTAATGGAATATTTTCACTCTACTGAATCCAATGTAACGGGTCAAGAAATATTTCTCCATCTCCCATTTAAAAAGTAATGAACAATGCATTACTTTTTAATGACAAATTTCGCAACCCCGTGCGTCCATCGATTGATTAAAATCTCACAACCTCACCACGTGCAACTACATGCTAGCCTAACGTATCATTAGTACAAAACTCGCCCAACGAGCGCCACCGGACTTGCTTTCGCACAGCGATCAGAATGGCCTCGAACATTCCGCATATTCGCGGACGCTTGTCCACGATCCTCGTGTCACTTGGTGCGCTTTCCTCGTGCCCTTCGCAGTGACGACTCGCGTGGCCTTTCGGAGATTCACCGATGGCACGAGCCACGACTTCCGCAAGCAGATCCAATTCTTCCTCCTCAATTCGCACGGAAAAACGCGGCTGTTTCGGTCCGCGATCCTCTCGTTCAATAATATCCGGTATAATGATGATAGCCAGGCCTGGGTGGATGATAGGCTGCCGGGCTAACCGGATAGGTGGCGTTGTAGCCGGTAACCGAAGGCGGCGGTGATGGCAAGATTCTAGTCTCCACGGTGTCGGGCACGACGTGCGAGCCGGACGAGGCCGCGGGTTGGGGGCTGATCCGTCCGCCGGCCGAGTGCAAGTGATGAGATCTCGAGAGGCTGAGATCAACGCTGTGTCCCGGTGTGAGATCCAGACTAACGATCCTCAGTACTTCGCTGTGAGGATAGAGTGGCGGTGGGGGTGGCGGCGGGGGGGCGGTATTTGGGGGCGGTGATATCGAATATCCGGTTGTTCTGCTGAGATCGACGCTCTGTCTCTCCGTAATCTCGTACAAATGATGATGATAACGGGTATTGGTGATTTGGGAGCCTAGTGGATGATGGAAGCCTCGCGCCGACATGTCCAGTCCCTGCAATTCGCCGTTGCTCAGCACGAGCGGCTCGAAATTCGTTCTCTCTCGCGTGAATTCGGTATCGAGCTGTTCGTACTTGTACGACGTTGTGAGATCCAATTGGAGGGCTTTCTCTTTCACGGATATGCTCAAATTTTGCGCGACCGAGTCGCCCTCGTCACTCGACAAATTATCGCTCGGCACTTGATGATGATGGTGATGATGATGATGATGATGCTGCTGTTGATGCTGTTGCTGCTGCTGCTCCTGATGATGATGATGGTGATGATGAATGTCCTGGTAGCGATTTTGATTGGGCGACGGGGGTGAGGCGAGCTCGTCCTGCTGCAGATGAATGTTGTAAGGACCGGGCGAACCGACACGGGGTAGATCATCCTGCGGCAAATATTGCTCGATACCGTGGCCTCTGGGTGAATTGATATAATCAACGGGACGATGAATATGATAATCCATGTGAACGTGAGAATTGGGCGTTTTGCGATGATCCTGGCTCATCGAGGCGGGCGACATGAGCTCGTCCTGCTGTTGTATGTAAGGATCCAAATGTGCCTCGTTGTGTCTAGCCTGGAGTTGACTCGAGATCGCGTATATGTGCGTGTCGCGATCGTTGTCGTCGATCATCGGGCTCGTTACTGCCCCGATGTCACGCTCGGCCGCGTCGAGCGCCGCCTCGACGAGCAAACTCGCGTTTGTGCTTTCCGGCCTTCGGTACAAATTCAAGCCGAGCTTGGCGCCGCTCATCAAACCGTTACTCGTCGTTGCTCCGTTCTCGCCACCAGCCTCGCTCTTCTTCATACTCGCGTCGTTGAACTCGTAAACGTCCGGCCTCGTCGTAGCCCCGTCGCTGTGATGCTGCGTCACGATGTCCGGCTCGCTGAGACCGTTGAATTGGCCCATCCACTTTTTGCTGCCCTTGCTCTGCAATCGCGTGCCGTAAAAATCAACGTCACCGGGCGCACGTTCGTTCTCGTGTGGCGTCTCGGCCAATTGGATATCCTGATGCGAACGTGGGGAAATCGGTGAGGGTGATTCACGTGATCTTTCACGCTCTTGTAAGTCGTACTCTTGTATATCGCGATCACGCGTGTCGTCGCGTTCGCGCGACTCGCATTCGTGCATCTCGCGCTCTTGCATCTCGCGTTCTTGCATCTCGCGTTCTTGCATCTCGCGCTCTTGCATCTCGCGCTCTTGCATCTCGCGTTCTTGCATCTCGCGTTCTTGCATCTCGCATTCGTGCATCTCGCGCTCTTGCAAGTGATGATTGTCCATCTCGCAATCCTGCATTGTGGAATCGTGATTCTCCGGGTCTTGCTGCAGTTCGTTATCTTGCTCGTCCCGATCGAGTATGTAACGATCGAGATTGTAACGTGGTGTACTGACGACGCTGCCCTCGAATTCGCTCATGGTTGCCGCCGTGGTCGCCGTCGTCGTCGTCGTTGGATGAAACGAGCTGGTCGGAAGTTCCGCTCGGGAACTGTGCTCCGAGCTGCAGTCCTCCAATGACATCACACTGTTGCTGTTCTCCTGCTGTACAAAAGTAACGACAGAATTACGCGATCGTTGGAGCGTATCGACGACGAGAGATCGCGCGCGCTGACGCGGTGATGACGGTCGATACCTGAGAGGATCTTCCGTCGGATGGCTGGACTTTCTGTCCGTCGATTCCCTCGACGAGACCACCGCTGTAAGCGTCAAACGTGTAGGCTACCGACCTCTCGATTTTCGGCATCATGTCCTCGCTGAGCCCGTGAACCTTCTTGTAATGAAACTGGAGACATTGCTTCGTGGTGAACGCCGCTTTGCAGTCAGCCTCTTTACATCTGCGAATAGATATTGTTTTACGTCGATTTTAATCCTTGTGGATGAGTGTCGGCGAATGGCCGCTTAAGTCTTTTTCCCGCTGCGGACGCGTGTCGGCAAATTGCCGACCGAGGCTGTTTACAGGCGCGCATAATTGATCGGCTAAACCTGCCTTGCATATGACTGCGTCGACAGATAACGCACTATGCAAGAATATAAAACGAGGATACATAAACAAAGAGAGACTAAACTTGTTTTCTTGGATTTTGACGAAAAGTTTTGTTGTATTTAAATATTGGGATGTTGAATAAGTGCGCGCTGTTTTTTTTCGTGGAAATTAATGCTTTATTTGAAAAAATCATTAATAATGCTTAACGTTTCGAAAGTATTGTGTGATCTACCTGATTCCACAAGTTTAGCTAGCGTCTGACATGAGTCTTCGTAAAGTAATGCCTCCAATTCGCCACATCAGAATCATTATTTTTGAAGGATCTAAATCAATCTCTGCATTTTGTATAGACAGAGCACGGCTGCCGTAAGTCTCAACAAGAATTCTGTGTGCTCGAGCTGCAGATTTTTTTTAAGCAGTGCAGTCAAATTCCCGGCAATTACTCTTTTTGGCACGAAATTTGACATGTTTAACGCTGTAAAAAAAAAGTTGTTTACACTTCGGCGAAATGACATGCACTGAATTTCAAGCTTGCTTATAGTACTTCTTCATAGATGCGTTACCATCTTAAGGCGGCATATACATTTAGACAGGAAGAAAATAAGCAATATTGAGGGATTTTTTAAACTAAGAAATAATTATTATACAATTATCAAACTTGAGGTATACTTTAATAGTAGATTTGAGTATACGAAACAACTTTTCAAAATTAATTCATCATCAAAATGGCGGAGCTGTGGCAAAGTGTTACAGCAAGGTCGCCGCGGGAGCTAGCTTCCCGTAGACTTTGATTTGCAAAAAAGTTCAAACATTTTTTCAGTTAGAACATGTATAGTTTCTATGCGACGGTAATTAAAATGAATAAAATGCAAATTTGAGAAAATGGCACGCATTTACAAAAAAAAATCAACATTTCACGTAACATTTCTGTAAAATGTGGATGAAAAAAGTAGTTTTTTTTCCAATTTTTCGAAAACAATTTTCGTCAAGTAGAAGGTACCAATATTATCAATATTTCTACCAAGTTTCAACTCAATCGGCTTAACAGTTTTGGAGTAATCCTGCACGCCAATTTCAATAACGCAGTTTTGAGAAAAACGCGTTTGAAATTCACGCCCGCTCCGAATCCGAGCGGTGACGCACAGCGTTGACGGGCTGTAACGTTTGAAGTTTTTCGAATTTCGCTTTGAAACTTTGGGAAAATATTCTACGTATGTAGTTCTATGGTTTAAAGAAAAAAAAATCGTTTTTTTGATCGTTGTAAATGTATATCCCGCCTCAAACTACGCGCACGCAGTTCCGGTAACGCCATCTGTTGGAAGACAGCGAGAACTTATTCAACGTCCTAATGAATTTTTAGTTCTTATAACGCAAACTTTGAACGTGTATATTTTCACGAATGCGCGCACCAATACCTTTCGTCCACAGCGACGCTCGCTCGTCTGACGACTCCGTCCGCAGGAGTTAAATATTGCACTTGAAAGAGGCAAATATTGGATAGACTATTTGGGGGGGGGGGGGGGGGTATTGTGTTGATAAAAACGCACTCGACATCGAAAAGAGCAATTAGAAAAGGAACCTGGGAAAATATTCACGAAATGGGTAATGAAGTAACGAAGTTATCCTCACTTGAAAGGTTTGACACCGCTGTGAGTGAGCATATGAATCTTCAGATTGCTCTTATTCTGGAACATTTTGCCGCAACGATCACACGTGGCCGCGCCGACAACGTCCTTGTGATGAACTTCCTTCATGTGACGCTGAAGCGCCGCCCTCGAGCCGAGTAGCTTCAGGCACATTTTGCACTGGAATTCTCGGAGTACCTCCGACATGTCTGCGCAACAAGTATTGTTTTTCGGTCCAGGTTTTTTTTCTTCAAGGGATCGTCAGTGTAAAATTTTCAAAAAAATCGATTTTTTGTTGTATAGACGGTTATAAACATGGACCTGGCAGCGCCGATTGATCGTAAGTAGACAATTTATACGAAAATTTCGCACTCGATACTTTAAACGCCTTTTTCTCGAAATGTCGTTTTTCAAAACGGTGTACACTCTCAAAGGAAGAGTTTGCAAGCTATCCGTCTCAAATTTTGACACAACATTCTTCACGCCATTCTTTATCTATGGAAGCTTTTTTTTTCTTCGCATTTTTTTAAACGAAAAACTGTCAAAATAGCCTAAATTCTATCCTTTTTTTCAAACCGCCGCCATTATGTCAATTGTGATTTTAAAAAAACCTGCATAGCAAGATAGCGGCTTTCATACTGATTAATAATCTTTTTACAAATTTTATTTCAGTTAATATTTACGGCCACAACCGTGTACAACCTGCAGACTCCTTTTTTTTCAAAGACATTTTCAACCGTTAAAAAAAGTGTAATAAAATAAAAATAAACGATTAAACATTTTTTTTATATTCTTCACGAGTGCTTTGATTTGACATAAAAAATCAGACTGATTAGCGTATTTTAACCATCGAAAAAAAAATCGCGAAAATCAGATATTTTTCGACCCGTTACACTGTGATGATCCCTTAAGGGGTTACCCCCACTTGCGATTTTGAAAAAATCGATTTTTTTATTGCATTTTTTTGAAGTATAAGTATCTGAGCATATGTCCTGAAAATGTCAAGTCGATCCGAACAAAATTGACTGAGATATGAGCGTTGAAAGAGAAGAATCCGTTGTGTAAACGACCGGAAATTGAAACTTTAAACGCGTTTTTCTCAAAATGGCATTTCTGAAGTCGGTGACCAAGATTACTCGAACACTAATGAACCGATCTTCTTGAAATTTTGCAGGCTTATTTAATACATAAAAATGTAGTCTTTAATCGTTCGATTTTTTTTTTCGAAAAAAAAAATGGCCGTTTTATAGCCAAAAAACGGCCGTTTTTTTCGTTGAAATCGAACCATTAACTTTGACTGTCCGCCATTTTGTGAAAAATGAATATTTTTTAAAATCCTTCGATTAAAAACTAGTTTATACTTATATTTGACTAAATCCATCCGCATTTTTTTTTCAGATGATCCACTTCGCCGCAATGTTGGTCACCGCAAACCGTGTATATAAAAACATTATTTCATTGACGGCCATTTGCCACTAAACAATGTAATATTTTTCAATAAAAAAATTACTGAAAGTTCTTCAAGATGTGTTCTTTAAGATGGTATATAGATCGATTAAAAAAGTTTTGTAGTTTTCTTTTAAAAAATTCATGAAAAAGGCCATTTTTGCGCTACAAGTGGGGGTAACGCCTTAACTCGAAGTGACGAAAGTTTCGTTCGCCACGATCCCTCGATTGTGCAATCGTCGAGCGCAACTCACCACTGTGCATCCTCTTAATGTGTACTTTCAATTTTTGTGGCTGACAAAATTTACGACCGCAAAAGTCGCACAGGGGCCTCGAGCGTTGAGGATTCTGCGAGCATCCGTACGTTCGGTGCATCTCGAGGTAATTCAAGCGAAGGAAGAATTTGCGACAGTACTGGCACTGATAGGCGCCCCGACCACCGTGCAAATCTGCCGCGTGCTTCATTATGTTATCCTTCCCCAGAACCGCAGCTCCGCATACCTTTCGACAGACGAATTCAGCGATTATTATTTTGGAGGATAAACAAATACGAATCGATCAGTGGAATTTCTTCGGTATCTTCGAGATGGTTGACATTCGGGACAAATAGAGTGGCATGGTCGGTCGAGTTTTGGGTCGACATTCTGCAGGTCACGTTCTGCGTCGGTTCTTCCTCAATGTGCAGCGGATCAGTGGTGAAGAGGGTTAGAAAAAAAAACGGAAACTATGAGGTCCACAACATAGCTAGAAATTCCGCATGCCCAGTGTGTGGAGGAAGGCTCAAGCCCAACAAAGCGAGCCCAACAGGTACCCTTATAACCTATATTTATCAAAGATCTTAAGGTATTCCTTTCGCGAAGGGCCGTATTTTGTGGGGGCGTGACCAGGGCCCTTCTGAATAATTGGTCAAATCGCAGTGACGCTTGATAAAAATAAGTCACAAACAATTATCATACCCAACGATAAACTGGAATTAAAAATTTCGCAAAAGTTTAGTAGATTTTGTTATTTTTCTGAAAAGTCGCGGCTACGAAAATTCTGCTAGTCATATTTTTCTAAGTTTTATCATTAATATTTCCTAGATCGTTTTTTCTTTAAGGGGAGAGTTTCTAAGTTTTATCATTAATATTTTCTAGATCGTCGAGGTCGAGGATCTAGAAGCTATGAACATTCCGTCGACCTTAGAAAACCTACACTATGGGCCTGGTATCGATGATTCCATGTAAGTTGACAAATTTCATGATTTATTCATTCCCAAATTTTCAAACGCGTTTTTCTCAAAGCCACGTTTTTCAAATCGGTACCCAAAATTTCTCGAAAACCAATGAACCGATTGCCTTGAGGTTTTTTGTAGTCATTCTATACACCATTATCTAGTACTTGTCATAGGATTTTTTTTCCGTTACTTAGTTTTTGTTTCATAGGCAAAATAATAACTAATTTTTGGCCCAAAAATCACTATTTATGTTCAAACGACCGCCATTTTGTCATAAATCGATATTTTCAAAATCGGCTATGACAAGTTCTACATTATAGTATCTAATTTAATAATCTTTTTGGTTTTTTTTTCAGATGATTTTTGAAGAAACGCCAGTGGGTACCGTATACGCAGATTTTTTTTACGACGCTCCAAGGATCATACAATATCCTTGTATATTTTTGATATTTTTAAATAAAGAAAATTAAACATATTTTTGAATGTATATACTTTTAGATAATTGAAACCCCAATCCGAAATTTCAAATAGTTTTCCTTGAAAAAATTCACAAAAACGATCGTTTTTCCGGCTCCTAGGTGTATATCTCCCCTTAAACGTTCGGTGACCCCCTGTTTTTATCGTAGTTACGGAACCTTTAGATTTTTTACACGCGTGAGCAGTTTATACCAGGCATCTAGAGTTACTCAGTGCGTAAATTATTAGACAGAAATGTTGTCAGCGTGTCATCTCCATAAAGCACCGTAAAAACGAGACGATTTTTGGAGTTGTAATTTTTCGTTAAAAGTTCGATAACTTAGCTTGAAATTTTACCAGTATACTGGGATGTGTTTTGACTTCATTATAGACGAAAATCAGTTAATTGTTAAATATTCGGGTTCGTGAAAGAAATACTTTAATCGAGGGATCGAGAGTTTCACCGATTAATGTTAATGGATACTGATTTTCGTTTACACGTAGATATGCCGATAATAGCCCAAGTTCGAAATTTTCGCAAGTTCCACTATTTTATTTTCGAGAAAAAAAGTCAAAATCTAAACGATTTAAGGGGTTAGGCTACTGTGGAAATGGCGAACGCTCGTTCGTCGCTTGAGGTATCTCAAATTGAAAAGAAGGTTCAACATATGGTGCAGGAATGGCAGATTGAAGGTAAACTTATGCTTACGATAGAACTGTTAGTAAAACTTCAAACGCGTTTTTCTCGAATCTATATTTTTCAAAAGGTGTACACGATTTCTCAACATCTAATGAACAGATTGACTTGAAATTTCGTACACTTTTTCAGTGTAATAGCAGTTTAGTCTTGACGAACGTTTTTCTTCTCAACATTTTTTTCGATTGGTTTCTCCATTTTCATTTCCATTCCATTAACAATAACAATATTATTCTTTCTCGATTAAATGAATTTTTTTCTGATGATTGGGAACACGATAACAAAAAAAGCTCGGTTAATTCTTACCCAAACCAGTATCTATTTAAAGAAAAAACTCGGTTTTTTTTTGTTTCAGGTTAACCGGGTAGCTAAAATCAAGTTAAACTGTTGAGCTCCTCCCCTTTAAAACTCCTTCACGAGATTGTTTATAACTTCGATAATTTTTAATATTTTTTTATGAAATTTGGTACATAACTTTTATAATGTACATACAAATAAATGTCCGAACGATTTTTCAATCATCTTACTCATTGCTTCAAATTTTGTCTTCTTCAAATAACCCTGATTTTCCAGTCGCCACAGTAGCCTCACCCCTTAAGGGGGGGGGGAGATACCTTTAAGAGAGGAAAAAAATTGCTGATTTTCATGACTTTTTTTTTAAAGGAAAGATTCTTTTACTATTTTTGAGGCTTAGTACATGTGTTATTTCTACTTTTGGCTGTATCATGGTATTTTTTAAAATTATTAATCTTCAAAAATGGTGGTGGTATGGCACGGTCTTCTAAACTGAATTTTCAAAACTGGCGTGACGTATAATTGAAAAACTTATCGACCGATTCTGATGAAATTTGATATAAATATTTATTTCCTTATTGTCTAAAACAAGAGTAAAAGTTTTCAAAAATATATATTTTTTTTAATTGCAAAATGTAGCCATTTTTTTCGGAAACTTCAATATTTTTGTTTCAAAGCGTACCATTTAAGCGATTTTCAACATTTCTCACTTTTTCTTGGTTCACATTTTGCATACCAGTGGTAATAAAAGAAAAATCTTCGTTGGTTTTTTTCTCTGATTAATCGCGCAGACACTTCATGTCACGCTGTCCGTCAACAACCGCCATTTTTAAAGATAATTTTCAAAAATACCATGCAACAGTCAAAAGAACTAATAAAACATATCCCAAGGATCCAAAATGGTGAATTCTTTCCTTTAAAAAAAAGTCATGAAAATTAGCAATGTTTTCCTCGCCTAAAGATATCTCCCCCTTAACGCACTTTCTTAAAAATCGTGGCAAATCAACCTAGAATTCTATTGTCGATGAGTACAGCCAATGTTTCAGCACGAGTCGTTCAACTGCGCCAAAATCCACGACTTTTCATAAGAAACTTCGTTTTATCTAGATTTTAATATTTTTCTCTCGAAAACAATGCAATCGAACTTATCGAAACTTCGAAGTTAAACTTTCATAACCGTATCGACGTTCGAAAAAACAGTTGTCCTAAAAAATTCATCATTGTTCGTCATCACTCAGACCTTCGTACGTCTCTCCTCCACCGTCCCATGAATTACCTTGCAATGATATTTCCTTATGGTCAGGCTGTATCTTGTGTCGTGGAAGATACAACAATGAAGGCGGTAGTATATCGAGTGGCCAAAGTTCAAATTGCATCCCCCGCAATCTGTCGCAACAAAAAAAAAGAGGTAAACATCCCATTGTGTCGAATGGACAAAATGATGATTGAAGGATGTCAAGCTCACTGGTCTTGTCGACTTTGTTCTTTCTCGTCCACGCGGAGGATTGGGAATCTGCCCAGTAAGTTAATTCCATTCCCTTGGCGATATTTCGCGTTGTTACGAGATACAATTCGCCGTTTCTCGTAACAACTGTCACGCTTCTGTCCTCTTTGTTATCGGCCGGCCTCGTGTACCGTATCCAGTTGCTCTTCAATGGGTTCGTCGTGCTCACGTACGAGGTCTTTCCGTCGTTGTCTATCTGCAAAAATGAAGCGAATACTTTACCACGAGGGGTACGAGGAAAGTCATCGTGGACTAGGTGGATCGAATGGGTGCGTATACGGCTTGCAATCCAAATATCCGCCAATTTTTTTAATCCGGACGATGAAGGCTACTGAACGTGGAGAATTCGGATAAGACGGATAGTAAAATTCATTAAAAAAAAATACGATTTGTACATGGAACTAACTATAGTAACACAATCATTTCGCCATTGTGGGCGGTCAGTACACGTAGCTTACAAGTAATCTTAAGGGGTCTTCACACTTTAGACGCTAAAAAAGGCTATTTTCATGCATTTTTTGATAGGTTTATATTATAGATATTGATATAAAAGTTGTTACACTTCATAAATACACTTTCGAAATACATTGAAAACATTTTTTATGTATTTATGTAACCCAAACAAACTTTAAACGTGTTTTTCTCGAAACAACGTTTTTCAACAACTTGTCGATAAAATCTTCGAAACTACTGAACCGATCAGTTGGAAATTTAACCACATATTCTTTACAACTATAGCTATAGCGCATATCAAGGATTTTTTTTAATTTTGATATTTACTATTTTTTTGCCAAAACGGTGAAAAAACACGTTTCTTTTGTTTTTTTTAAATGTCCGCCGTTTTGTTATTTTTGCATATATAAAAAATCGTATGATATACGCTATAGCCATTAACATACTGAATCGAAAGTCATTTGATTTTTTGTTTCGGATGATCCATCTCCGAGATTTTCTCAACAGCGCAGACCTACAATTTTTTAGGACATTTTTGTAACTACCTTTTTCGTCTATAAATAGTGACTTATATAAATAATACATTTTTTAAATGTATTTCGAAAATGCATTTATTAAGGGGCTATACCAGTGTGACACTTTTAAAAAATCGATTTGTTTGCCTTTTTCGACAGTTTGTACTTTATACTTTACGTTTATACTTAGCAGTTTTTATGGTAAATATCATTTTATCTCTATCATTGTAACTCAAAGACCAATTATCCGAGTAACTTGAAATTTGAACTGAGTACTCTTGAATATATTTACTGTACAATGACCTAGGATATTTTTGATTGGATGAAAATTGACGATTTGGCATTGAAAAAAACGACCATTTTATAGGCAAGAAAAGACTTTTTTCATAACTACGCCATTTTGTTAGATTTTGATATTTTTCGAAAATCCTACGTCATTGTACAGGAAATACCTTCCAGCTTAACATTTTTTCCTTTTTCGATTTCAGCTACTCAATCGGCCGGAATCATGTCAGCAGTGGAGGAACTTTTTTTTTGGCGCCTGCGAAGGCAGCGCATAAGTCGCTTGGATCTCAATATTTTTCTATGAAAATATTATGTAATGTAGGTCAAATATAGCCAAGTATATTCTTAATTGTCCGAAACATTTAATTGAGTACTTTTCTTCCAAAAAATTCCCGAAAATCATGTAAATTTTCAGCGATCACACTGGTATAGCCCCTTAAGTGTAACAACTTCTATATCAACATCTATAATAGAAACCTATCAAAAAAAACCATGGAAATAGCCTTTTTCAGCGTCTAAAGTGAGAAGACCCTTTAATTTAAAACATGTGTTTTCTTTGTTTTTAATATTTTATGTGATGCATTCAATAGTAATTCAGAAAACCCCGCGCGAGTTGCGTGACTCACAATTCGTTTACTGTTTATTATGTAATGTCGTCCGAATTGCACGATGCGTGCGCGCAATACGCGACACTAGTGTTGGTATGCCACGCCAGAGGAGAGAATGATTAATTTTTAAATCTTCGAAGAAAGAAGTTTTGTTTTTTATTTGCTAATGATTGTTTTTTATTTTGTTTGATATTTTATGATTTCATAATTACTATGATAATGAGTTTAAGTTTTAGAGAAAAGAGTTACCTAACTGTTTTCAATGATTCACATTTTATTTCAATATTTTACGGTAAATAGTAATGGTGTTGAAGTTTGCATTGTTGAAACGCAACGAAAGCTCCGTTTTACATTCTATTTGCCATATTTTTATCATTATTGCATATTTATCATATTTTTATCATTATTTTTTCATATTTATTTCATTATATTATCATTATATTTTTTATCATTATCTTCTTTTATAGATCTATAATGTAGATCGCTAAATGAATATCTTTTAAAATGGTTGAATAACTTTTGTAGGCTAAATGTGCCAAAAGAAATTAAATTCGTTGCAGTCCAAGGATGCAAACTTCAGCATCGTAAATAGTAGCATATAGTACAGTCGTGCTGTCGTTGAAAAAACCCGAAATCGGAGAAAATTAGAAGAAGGCTAGTTTTTTGACAGGTGATTTTGTAGGTGCCGCGGGTGCTAAATCCAAGTTTGCCTAAAAATCGGGGTGTAGGGTTCTTTTTTAGAGGCTGAAAGGAGATGGGGGTGGATTAATGCCAAACTACAACCCCTACGAGGTCGGCGCCGTGAAACGAAATGTTCAGAAAAATCCGGGCTTTAGTTTATTTTGTTCATTTTAAGGGTGAAAAAGTGGGGTGAAATTTTGAAAAATCGGTTTTAATTCAATAACTCTTTGGAAAAAAGTCATACGTTTTTTGTTTAAATGGGAACGTTGTAGCCCTTGAAAAGACGCGTCGATCGAGTATTCGATCATCACTCTCCGATAATATCTTCACCCCCAAAAAATGGTTAAAAAATCAAAAAAAAAAATAGTTTATTGAATAACTCAAAAACAATCGGTTTTTCGAGTATGGTTCAAATGTACGAAATATAGAGAATAATTTTCTCCATATTTTCGTTGGTATGGACCACTCTTGAATTTTTATTTTCCAACCCCTCTCGGGGGTTGAACATTCAAAATGAAAGTCTGGGAAAACTATTGACGGCACGAATTCGCCGCCGTGGAAGAATTTGTAGCTTGAACCCTCAGCTACATTTTTGTCCACAGCGCCAAACTTCTATCTTTTTAGTTTCGGTCAATAGATTTCCCAGAATTTCATTTAGAATTTTCAACCCCTGAGAGGGGTTCGAAAAAGCAAAATTCAAAAGTTGTGCATAGGAAAAAAACTATAGAGAAAATTATTCTCTACATTTCGTACATTTGATCCATCCCCGAAAAATCGATTGTTTTTGAATTATTCAATAAACAATTTTTTTGTTATTTCTTCAACAATTCTTTTGGGGGTGAAGATATTATTGGAGAGGGTTGATCGAATACTCGATCGACGCGTCTTTTCAAGGGCTACAACGTTTCCATTTGTACAAAAATTGTATGAATTTGTCCTAAAGAGTTTTCGAATGAAAACTGATTTTTCAAAATTTCACCCCACTTTTTCACCCCCAAAATGAACTTCCACGACTTCGGCGCTATGGACAAAAATAAAACCCGGATTTTTCTGAACATTTTGTCTCCCGGCGCCGACCTCGTAGGGGTTGTAGTTTGGCATTAATCCACCCCCATCCCCTAAAAAAACCCTACCCCCGGATTTTTAGGCAAACTTGGTTAGGCATCCGTGGCACCTACAAAATCACCTGTCAAAAAAATAGCCTTCTTCTAATTTTTTCCGATTCCAATATACAGCACGACTGTACTAATACTATTTTATGCTCGATCATTTTGTGATATTAAGAATGTTAATACCGTCCGTTAGCTATAGCAAAGAGAAACAAATTTTGGTTTAATTTTAATAAATGTGAATGAAACTACTTTTCAACGGATTTCCTTCGTTTTGTTTTCTTCAAAATTAACCGAATAATCCGAAAAGTCCGGATATCCTGATAGTAAGGTTCACTATTATCCATATTATCCGGATAACGCAAGCCCTAGGATCGTAAGAGGGCGCAGGGTCATCGGAGGTTACGTACCTCCCACAAATGTCTCATGGAAAAGTCATCGGGTATGTCCATCTCTTTGATGGGATCGCCAACGAGTGGTCCAAGTTTAGCGTAAATGGGCAACGGGCTCGCCGCGTAAACGCCGATACCGTGTTCAGGGCTGGAGAGTCCGAGTTCCAGGCACTCGGGCAACGATTCTCTCGAGTACAAAGGTTTCTCGTCGTTGATGTGTAGTTGCTTGTCCTCGCTCTCGTTCTTCGTCTTGGTTTTGCCCGGCTGTTCTCCGCCCGCGTTGTCTTCGTCCGACTCGTAATTCTCGTCGTTGGTTACGGCGTAGCCTTCGGATATGGGATCCTCGCTGGCGACGGCTTTGCTAACTTCGGCATTGTCGCTGTGCTTGGCCAGCCACTCGCCGTAGTTCATACGATCGCTCAGGTGAATATTCGTGGAGATCAGAGGACATGAGTCTTCGATGTGACGATCGTTACAGTCCTGGCACAATTTGATCTTTATCGCGAGTCTTTGAGGTTCCGGAATTTCTCCCGTTGTGCTCTCGACGAGTTCGGCCGAAATTTCAACGACGTTGCAGTTCGCGACGAGTGTCTCGCTCGTCGCGTCATCGTTTATCGTCCCATTGACGTTTTTTTCGTCTCCAACATTGGAATCCCCGATCACACCGTCCTGCGGGGCTTTGCGAAAGTCGTGAAATTTCTTCGTTCTGTGCGCTATCGACGAGGCGGCACCACGTTTGTGCTTCTTTTTGCGACGTTTGTGAAGTATCTCGTTCGTCTGCTTCGTCGTGGTTAACAACGTTTCGCTCGTTCTCGCGATCGATTCGTCCTGTTTGCTCGGCGACGGATCGACGCGTTTGCCGTGCTTGCGTCTCTTTTTGCCTCTCCTGTCGACTTGCTCCTTGTCCACGGTCTTTTCGCTCGTTGTAACAACCGCCTCGAGCTCGACACCGCCACAATCGTCCGGTGCGGATTTATCCTCTTCGGAGTTATTCTCGCCGCTTTTCGGGACGTTCGAAACGTCAAAATCGTTGCCTGCAACGATCGCAGTCTCGCTACTCGCACGCGAGATCGTCGCTCTTTCAGCCTGAATATCCGTCTCGATTCTGCTCTCCGTTGCGATTGGTTTCTCGTCGTTGCCAACGATCGACGCACCGGATCTCCTGCTTCTGGTCACAGTTTTCGCCTCTACGACACTTTTTTTGTCAGCGGCGTCCTCTGCGTCTTCGTCGTTGGTGGCACACTGAATCAACGACTCTTGCTTCGGCGACAAACGCTCGACGACTCGTCGACTCTCGATTGACGTTTCCTCGGATTCTTCGGCCTCGACAGTTACCCGCGATAAAATGGGTCTCTCGTCAACCGAAGTATTCTTCGTCTCTGCCTCGTTGTTATTGTTCTTGGAATGTTTTCTCCTCGTCTTTTTCTCCCTGTGGTGCTTTTCCTTCGTCTTGTGGCGATGCTTCACCCTCGTGCGTGGCTTTTCCACGTGTCCCTCTTGGCTCTCCGACTCGACAGCAGCGATTTCCGGTTGCTTGGCCGGTGTGGATTTTGAAAAATCCGGCGGTTCGGCGACCGCCGGCTCTACCGCAGCTGCGCATACTGCCGGCACGATGCACTGCTTGCGCGGACTTCGACGCAGCGGCTCCTCGGCGCCGAGTGAATCTTTCTCCTCGATCTTGACGACGTCCAGATCGTTCTCCTTGTCCTGATCTGTCTTCCAATCGCCCGCTCTAGAACATCTTCCATCTCGCCTGTTGATAACAAAAATGTCGCGTGTTCTCTTTATTCAAATAAAAATGATCTTTGAATTCGTCGGTGAGCGATGCAGACGAATATTGGAAATTTGATCACCAAGAGTGGCGGACGAACGTTCGGCGAGTCTACCGATTATCGCTTATTATCAATGATATTGATGCATATTTGTTCAGCACAGGATTGTCATTGTAAATCGCATGTAACACCACTTTATTGTACACAACAACAATGACAATGGCAGTAGATTGTATCGTTCTAGGCAAGTCGACAGAGAAACAAAAGATGCAACAATTATAAGTAAATCTGCAGGGTAAAAAAACGATCCTGTCTTTGGATTTGACTTGATTGAATATCATCAGACTGGCGGAGTAATATTTTGAAAAAAATAGTTATCGATCTCTTTTTCGCGCGCTATCGATTAATATCGATGTCCACCCCCCCACCACCTCGCCCGAGAAGAGCGGTGACAGTTTCGCCATGCGGTCATAATAACAATAATTCCGAGCGAGCAAAAATCCTCGAAATTTCACGTACGCAATGGTAACGCAACGATGAAAAAAAAAAAAGTCAAATAAAGTGAAAGGTGAGAGATCTGAAGAAAAAACCTGAAAAATCATACCTGATGATAGGTTCGGCAAGATCGAGAAGATACGAAACGAGCTCGTCATCTGTAACGATAGACAGACGCTTTTTCAGCATGAACCATCTCTTCGCATTTTTGACGTTCACGTGAATGCTACGAAATTGTTTGACGTTCACTTCCGAACTCGCGATTTTGCAGCCCTCGAGTCTCTTGCCAATTCGCGATTCGCGCAAATTATTTCTCGTGCCTTTCTTCGGCATAACTAAACATTATTGTACGCTTCGTAGGCGCGTTCAAGGAAGCGTGTACGTGTTTTTTCAACGAGCCGCCTGTCGGACAATTGTCAAATCGACGATTGTTGGACGAAGGGGATGTTTTCGCTGGCCACCTCGCGATCGTACAGCAGACTCGCACACCCGATCAAACTCGCGTACCCCACCATTCTCGACCGACGCGACGACGCGTTAACGCACTCGCGCGCACGTCACACATTCGGCACGGCTCTCGCTGACCACACTATCGCACACCCACTATATAAGCGCGCGCCCTTGTGCCGTATGAAAAAAAAGAAAAGGAGTCCCCCTTCCAGGTCACGCTGTATGTCTAGTTCGTGTGTTATCGATCGATTCGCATGTTGTTTCCACCTAATATACGACGACGACGGGCGCTCTTCGCGAGCCTCACTGTACACGACAGCCTCCTCCGCGCCCCCTAACGGATAAACCCTTTCTGCTCTTTTTTTTCTCTTCCTTGTTATTCCCGTATTATTCACGTGTCTCCAGTCACCTGATTCAACGTGTGCGACAGCTCTGGGATACGCGGAAAAAATGACACCTGGACTTTTTTTTCATCCAATAACTCACGTGTTCCTTGCGTGCGTTATTTTCAGAGTATAAACTTGTCGAAGTTTCAAACAAATATCGAAAGTCTTCGTCCGGTATACGCAGCTTTTCTATGCACCATTGGGCTATTTTTGTTGTACAAAAATATAGCGCAAATAATGCCGAAGGGAATTGAAAGTTGAAGTACTGTATTCGAGAATGGAGAAGAAATATCGAAAGATCCGTGCAATGTACTGTGAGAGCCGGCACATTGTAGCGCCAATGAGCACGAAACTTGCCGTAATTTATGCAAATGTGCAGCAACTGGTGCCTGCGCTTTGACGTTGGTGTGTAAGTGCATTAGTCACTCGTGGAAATTATTGGTCCATTTCCAGTAGGCTCATTTCCATTTATAAAGGAAAGGCGTGTACAAAAGTGCGTGTATATTTAGATCGATAGTATATACTTGTAATGGCGGGGCAATGCACCGTACGTGCGACATTCCATATTAAGGGGTTAGGCGACTGTGACAAGCCGAAAGTAAGGGTTATTTGAAAAATTAATTTCGAAGAAAGAAGTTAGATTGAAAAATCGTTTGGACATTTATTTGTATATACGGTAACAAAGTTGTGTGTCAAATTTCATTAAAAATATTAATAATTGAAGAAGTTATTAAGAATCTCGTAGAGGACCTTTAAACGTGAAGGGCTCAACGGTGTACTTGATTTCGGCCACCCGGTTGATATGAAATAAAAAGTTTTTTTTTCTCCTAAAATTGATAATATTGACTTGACCGAGCTGTGTTTCGTGATCGTGTTTCAATCATCAAAAATAAAATTTGATTTTTTTTTAATTGTCGAGGAAAAATATTATTATTAATAACTAATGAAAAATAAATTTTAAGAAGAAAAACATCGGTCAAGACTAAACTACTATTACATTGAATGAATTTGCCAAATTTCAAGTCATTCCGTTCATTAGATATCGAGAAATCGTGTACACCGTTTTGAAAAACATAGGGACGAGAAAAACGTTTTTAAGGGGCTATACGAGTGTAACACTTCTAAAAAATCGATTTTTTTGCCATTTTCGACAGTTTATACTTTCAAGAATATCCTATAAAAATTTCAAAGCCGTATCTCTGATCATTTTGCAAAAACCGGTAGTTAAATCTTTAAACACGTTTTTCTCGAAATGAGATTTTTCAAATTTGCTGACATTGTAACTCAAAGAGCAATTATCCGATTGGCTTGAAATTTGAACTGGTTACTCTTGAATATATTTACTCTACAATGACGTAGGATATTTTTGATCGGATGAAAATTGACGATTTGGCATTGAAAAAAACGACCATTTTATAGGCAAGAAAGCAGAATTTTTTCATAACTACGTTATTTTGTTAGATTTTGATATTTTTCGAAAATCCTGCGTCATTGTACAGGAAATACCTTCTAGTTTAACGACATTTTTTCCTGTTTCGGTTTCAGCTACTCAATCGGCCGGAGTCGTGTCAGCAGTGGAGGAACTTTTTTTGCGGCGCCTCCGAAGGCAGCGCATAAGTCGCTTGGATCTCAATATTTTTCTATGAAAAAATTATGTAATCTAGGTCAAATATAGCCAAATATGTTCTCAATTTGCCGAAATATATAATTGAGTACTTTTCTTCCAAAAAAATCCCGAAAATCACGCATATTTTCAGCGTTCACACTGGTTCATACCCTTTAAAGTTTTGATAGCAGCTCTATCGTAATCATAAATTTAACTAGAATCTGCGATTCCTGCACCATATGTTGCAACTTCGCCTCCAGTTCGAGTTGCCCCAAGCGACGGACGAGTGTTAGTCATTTTCACAATAGCCTAACCCCTTGAGGGCATATGCAAGATCAACATAACCTCACAAATTATCCAATCCAGTTTTCTCATAGATGATTGTTTTCTTGGAAAAAATAAAGCGTCAAGCTCTGTAGAATTCCCTGACGCAGAGCTTGACAGTTTTCTTTTGCATGAAATATTATTCATTTTCGAGAAATCTCTGTTCGAAAATTTCAACTATCTCTCTTGCACTCACGTGTCACGTGGTACGTCTTCCACTTCGCCTTAAAAGGAACGCTGAAACTTACAAACTTTCGACGTATAAAAAGTCACTTTTTACATTCTAGCCGGTAAACATCCACAAAATCATAAAAACGTATAATAAAATAATTGATGTGCATCGGTTTAAAAAAAATGTAGTCACACCCATTTCCTTTTTCCAAAATTGTCGTTAACATGGCTTCATGTCACAATTAATCACTATATTATTTTTCAATCGTCCCTTTATGCCATGGTAAGTTACGAAATTATAAAACAAACTAGAATTCGTGAAAGAATTTTAAATTTGGCGCGCATTACGCCCTGCCGGAAACGAGGAATTGGTGGACGTGATAGGAGACAGTGCGTGCTTGGTTGACGTCCTAATTACATATATATGTATATATCGATATGATCGATATCAAAGTCTGTCTGCTTCTCCTCACGATGTCGTACCGTCTGCAGCGACGGAAGTTGGGGCACCGTTCTTCAGTGATCCCGGAGGATCCCTCAGTTTTGGTCGGTGGGCTCTTTAATATACGGCACGAGAAGAACAGAGAAAAATGGCTCGTCGTGCGCTCAAAACCATAAACTGGGCGGCTATCGCCGAGCGAGTTCCCGAATCGGAAAGAGGCATTTACGCCACCTTCAAATCGAAATCTGACCAATATCTCCAACGGTTCGTAACACGTTCCACGAGAGTCTTCGCAACATATATTCAATTATTATATAATTTTTTGGGCATTTCGTGCTGAATCCGAAAAATGCAAAGAATTTCGTTATCTTCACCGGCAGTTACCCAAATTTTCGCAGGTTTTTCGTTAATTTCACGTCTTTCGTGTGGTGCAGATCGAATTTCTACAGGCGCTATTTGCAGAAATGACATTTTTTCCCACGTAACCTTTAAAGACTCGTTATGAAGTACATTGGTAAAAACAAACTCTTGTCGTTGTCTGGCGTACGGGGTCGCGATTTCCGGTTACTCCGAAAGAATTATTTACGTTGAGGTCGTTGTCAATTTATTTAAACGTTTCCCTCTGCTCTTGCAGGCTTATATCCGACCCGTTGACCCCATACTTGTCACTGCTATATTCGGTTCCCAACTGACCTCGAAGTCTTCCCAAAAACCCTTCTAGACCCTAGACATCCTAGAGACCCTGAAAGTTCCTTGAATGTTGTCCACAGCCACTTGTTTCCCAATGCACTGGTATACCGGCATAGACGTCTGCGTTTTGCCGAGTATGCAACCAAGCGGTCACCCATCCGAGTAACGGCCCATGCTACTTAGCACAGGCGATCGTTGTAACCGTACGCTGTATCTCTGTCTGCTATGCTCCAAGATCCTAACCATTGTACCTCAAACTACTCGTTTGTGATTTCAAAAAGACAATTGCACAGTGCCAACGATATCGTGTAAGTGATGTAGCTAAACAGCAGAAGTAATTTTTAACTGAGATAAATAATTGTCCGGATAACTGGAAACGAAAGAAAAATTGTGGGAAAAAAGGCAGAGTGACGGATATGAAGGGAGAATGAAAACATCCTTCTGTCTCTATCGGAGGAATTTATCGACCGAAATGTAGAACCAGTTTGGAGAAGTTCCAAACTATTCTGTATTCCGCTCATCTCTGATAGAAATACCTTTCCATTGACAGGCGACGTGTAAACGTTTTTTTTTTCTGTTACAGTGTTATGTCACTTCCCGAACATCCGGTGAAAATAGATTGGACGTATTACAAGAAACAGGTGCCGGTGCCTGGAATGGTGGACAAATTTCAAAAGGAATACGAATCGCTGTCCATCCCTTACCCAGCCGACAAATATACCGCGACGATCGAAGCCCAAGGAGAAACAGCTGTACGCCTATTACTGTATTTTTCTCAATTTCTTGTCACTGACCGATTGTAACGAACATCGGGGCTCTCAAAAACTCTTGCTCGATGCGTTTATCGGAAAGAACTGCTGTTCAAAACTATCCACCTTTATTCATTTCTATTTCGTGTCTATTTTGCTCCTACGTTGGAAGAGTTGAAAAGAAGTAGCTGGTTCATTCCGCGCAAGAGAGCAATAGTAACGAAGCGAAGGATCATGTAGAAGCTAATGCGGCGGTACAATTGGAAAAACTTTTCTCACATCTTTTCTCACATTCAGCTGCAAGGGGTCAAGGATTTCCTCGAAGAATCCAACAAACGCATAATCATGTACCAGGCTGAGCTGGAACGGGTGCGAAATCTCCTGCCAATTGAAGAAATGACCTTGGAAGAATACGCGGAGGCCTATCCCGATCAGGCTATCAACATTGACAAACCGACGGTTTGGCCCCACTTCCCCGAAGAACAACCCGGAGAGGAGCCCGAGCCGATGCCCAAACCGGATCATCATTGATAGATCACTACTGTTCCGTAGTTCGTAGATACGTCCTATACGAAGTGATGATTTGAATGAGAGTCGTACTCAGTTTTAACACATCGAATTGCGACGAATACATCATTGTCGAATACCTTCAAATAAAAAACAAAACTGTTTCGATGCACTCCTGAATTTTTCGTTCGTTCGCGTCGATTCCGGCGTCTTTTTACTCGTTTGAAACTGATCTACGAGTCGTTACGGCAGCAATTTGGTTTGTCGACAAAATCGTCGTAATTGATCGAGAATTCTATCCGCATTCGCGGCAGACAAGGAGAAGGGAAAGCGTGCAAATAAACAGACATTGTAACAATTCAATAATATAATTTCATCAGGCAACATTGAATATTCAAAAGATTTTTTCCATTCTTTACCCCCGCCGTCGCAAGTGGATTAAATCCTTCGCAAGTGACAACGGGTTGATCTTATAGCGCAAAAAGTATAAATTGTCTTAAGTACACGCGGAATAGCATCTTTGCAATGTCGTTTTGTAAGCATCGATGTGCCTATTCACGGAGACCAATGTGGAAAATGTATGTTTTTATTCCAAATTCTCATCTCGGTTTCAATTTTGCACGATCGTTACGTAGTTTGAACGTTTGTTTTATCTTTTGCACAATTGCGTATCAAGATGTGGACTATCTAACTTTGGGAACGCACCATTAGGCCTGTGCGGCACTTAATGAATAACAGCTTTGATACCTGCGATGGCAAAAATGACTTTATGCAGCATTTCTTATCTCGTCCGCATATACATTAGAGTATCGAGAGCAAAGGATTTTCAATTATTAGCCCTTCAAACAAAAGTATTAGGTATCAGAAAAATGCATGCGCAATTTGAGCTTTGAAGCTGCTTTGTTTTGAGAATCTTCAACCGGATTATACAAATATTAATTACACATTCGATTATTCAAGTTTGATGGCAAAGAACGATTCTTTCGTGTAAATCGAAAGGGGAACAAAAATATCGGCTACGATTTGAGTGGCGCTCAAATTGGCATGAAGTTTTATTATTCCTATCCTATCGTTTGAAAGGATAACGCTTTGCTTGACACATCTTAATTCTCACGTATACTTATAAATCGACATAGTTGAAATTAACAAGTTTTTGTTACCTACGAAATTTGATATCTACCAAAACGTGAACCTCACTAATCAAGTGATACGTCTGCCACTCATGAAAGTTCTTAATTCACGCTTTTTCGAACGTGAATTAAAACTTGATTAACTTCCTTATTAAATTACTTAGGTTCTTACTTGAATTACATATGCGTCATTTAATCATGAACTTAATCCACGCATGAGCGTTACTCAACGACATCTAGTTTGCGAACTAACCCGATAACAGAAAGATGGAAGCTTCCCTTATTTTTATGATTTCATACACATAAGATAAGTAACATCAGCGACGATTTTATAGGAGGGCCCCTACTCATGCCCCCGCAAAATACGACCCTCCGCGAAAGGAATACCTTAATCTTAGCCATTACAAATACATC
This sequence comes from Ophion obscuratus, assembly GCA_964007375.1. Lineage (NCBI taxonomy): Eukaryota > Metazoa > Arthropoda > Insecta > Hymenoptera > Ichneumonidae > Ophion > Ophion obscuratus. Next base: position 22,377,395 of record OZ023315.1, on the reverse strand, counting down.
GGTTGCCACGAGGACAACGATCGGAAAGAAAGAACAAACGTAATATTCATACATTATACGCTCCAGTATATGATTTTAAGGAGTAACATTAAATCGGATGATTTCTAGACACCTAAATTGTGGCATGCCACAATGAACTCTTTGGAACAATTGACTGGCGCTATATTACATCAGGTCAATCTTCTGTACAATGAAACAACACGCGGGAATTTATCGTACGTTATAAACGTGGCTCTATCGAAAGTCGGAATGTTTACGAATTACCAATTCTACCGTTGAATACACTGGAATGAGGCGAAATGAAAAATGCAGGAAGTATTAATTTTCAGTTATTCTTACAGCTAAGGACATCCGTTATCCAATCGCCGCATTACTGGGCAGCTTGATGAATGTATTTCTCTTTTGTTTTGTTCGTCATACATTCTCAATTTCGTAGAGAAAAATCTCAAAAAAACGGATATTAAAAAATGTAACAAATATAACACTATATATGAATAATTAGCAACAAATTGTGGTAAAAATCCGTTCATCGAGACCGGCTCAGTGGACGAAAGTTTACCGCGTCAAAGTTAACTGAACAATGCCGATCCTCGTATTTGTTGTTATTCGGCCAATCAATGATAATTTGATGAAAAGGAACTTAGGACTTAGCGTCTTAGAGCGAGACTTAGCGTCTCGCCTATAATCAAATTTCGCAAAGCGTTCGTGTCAGATCCGTCCATGTAGGATTAGAAAAAAAATGAGAAACTAGTCGTTATCGTCGTTGAAAAAAAAAAAACGTGGCCCACCCTCCTGATGGCGAGATTTGAACGAAATTTTACGATTGCCCGATAGGAGCGATCAGTCCTTTGAGAATGTCGAAGGTGTTTCCATCCGGATGAACGGTAAAAACCTTGCCATTTTTCTCCTGCACTTCTAAATAGCCGTAAGTATCGATCCCTAGTATTTTCACTTCCTGGGACTTATTGCCCGGAGTGATGACATTTATTTCCTGATCGCTGTGGGGAAAAAAACGAACAATCGATCAGTATGATAAATTCGTTGTTGACGAAGCCGCGGGGCATTGCATAATTAAACCCAAAGAAACTCACGTGTGCATCCAGTTGTTGTAATAAAGCTCGAACAGATGGGCCATATTGCCATTTTGAACAATCGTGTACAAATTCTCGAGTTCGGTGAATACCAGAGCGAGAAATCTCTCGTACGAGAGTTTTTCCAATTTGGAACCGGTTTGTTCATTGTACTTGGCGATTACGTCGTTTATACAACAGGTTGGCACGCTGTTCGAGAGATTTACACCCAGACCTGCGAAACACGAGAGCAATCAACGTCGATCGTATTATTGCGGGAAGGAAGAGCAAAAAGGGACGAATAAAATACGAGGATAATGCGATGAGCAATGGGGAAGAATGGGCCGGATGAAGACGTGAAACGAATAAAATACCAATGTTGCAGATGGCTAGCGATGATTCCATTTGCGTAGATACTATAAGCCCGCCTATTTTCGTCGTACTTCCGGCGTATATGTCGTTAGGCCATTTGAGTCTTAGATCGATGTTCTGCAATAAACGAAAGAAAAAATAAAAAATCGCGCTCCTGCGATCTACCACGGCTTGCGTGTAATTTCCAATCACCCAAAGGAGACAGAAATTTTGTCTTTTCGAACGAGGGGCGGGAAAAACAAAAATCTTGTTATATTCAGACCTCGTAGCCGGGTATAGATTTGACGGCCGAGACTGTGGCAACGGCAACGAGATGTTGTAGAATCGACAGACGACTGCCGAGCTCGCTACTCAACGGCACGTGCAATTGCATCGTGAACATGGCGCAGCCGATCGGGCTGAGCCATATATTTTTGCCTCGACCTTGAACAATTAAAAAAAAAACGCTCTTTAGAAAACGCATTCGCGTTACGAGAAAAGAGTCAAACGGCTGTTCGAGAAAGTTTTGTGCAGTACCAGCGGAAAGTTTGGACGCGCTATTTGCGGTCTTTCGACGAGAGGCTGTCAAAAACAGAATTTCAAAAAAAAAAAAATTATACACGTCTTAATTTAAGGGGAGATATACACCTAGATGTTCGAGCTCGAGGATTTAGAAGCTATGAACATTCCGTCGACCGTAGAAGAACTACACTATGGGCCTGGTATCGATGATTCCATGTAAGTTGACAAATTTCATGATTTATTCATTCCCAAATTTTCAAACGCGTTTTTCTCAAAACCACGTTTTTCAAATCGGTACCCAAAATTTCTTGAAAACCAATGAACCGATTGCCTTGACGTTTTTTGTGGTTATTCTATACACCATTGTCTAGTACTTGTCATATGATTTTTTTTCCGTTACTTAGTTTTTGTTTTATAGGCAAAATAATAACTAATTTTTGGCCCAAAAATCACTATTTATGTTTAGACGTCCGCCATTTTGTCACAAATCGATATTTTCAAAATCGGCTATGAGAAGCATAGCCGATTTTGATACTATAATATCAAATTTGATACTATAAATACGAAATTTATAGTATCAAAATTTAGAAATTTATAGATTTGATACTATAAATACGAAATTAGATACTATAATTTAATAAAAGATTATTAAATTATAGTATCTAATTTAATAATCTTTTTGGTTTTTTTTTTCAGATGATTTTTGAAGAAACACCAGTGGGTACCGTATACGCAGATTTTTTACGACGCTCCAAGGATCATACAATATCCTTGTATATTTTTGATATTTTTAAATAAATAAAATTAAACATATTTTTGAATGTATATACTTTTAGATAATTAAAACCCCAATCCGAAATTTCATATAGTTTTCCTTGAAAAAATTCACAAAAATGACCTTTTTTCCGGCTCCTAGGTGTATATCTCCGGTTAAGGCCTTGTATACATTTGTGATGGTCGGAAAAATGGAAAATTATTTGATTGCATATTCTTTGAGTACAATATTTCAAGAATATTCTCACCAAATTTCATAAAGATCGGAGCATTAGATTCGCAGTTATAGGTATTTCAACCGCACGAAGCGTGTTACGCTTGCCGAGCAGCAAGCGCAAGCAGCCACAAAAGAAGGAAGAATGGCTCGTAGGCAGTATCAAGTCAATGTTTTAGAGGCTGCAGAGGATGCAGAAGGATTACTGTATGGCCCTGGAATCGACGACTCCATGTCAGCATGAATAAATTATCTTTAAATGTAAAAGAAACATACTTGAATCTTAAACGCGATTATTCCAGAATCGTATCTTTTGAGAAACACCTTTGCGGTGGACAAGATTACTAAAAAACTATTAATCCAATTCATACCAAATTTATACTACTTATTCATTATGATAATAGGCCTGGAAGAAGGATTTTGAATTTTGTTAAAAAAAAAACACATTTTGTAACGAAAAAACCGAAAATTTAGCACTTCAAAAAATGAATTTTTTGTTAAAATTATCGTTATTTTTTTTAAATCATAATTTTTACAAATCCTTCGTCCAGGCCCGAGCGAATGCAATATACTAATGAAATCTTTTTCAAGTTCTTATTTCAGACGAACCGTTTTCGAGTTATCATGTCCACCGCAACTGATGCACAAAAGAAGGCGCTGGAAGACAGTTCGAGTTCCGCCATTTTGAAATGTGAATAAAAAAAATTGTACAAGTACATGAAAATATGTACTAATCGATGTTGTTCACAGTTTTTCAATAAACACTTATTGTCCCGTCGAAAAAAAATCAAGAAAATCACGTCCCTTCGCCCGCTACAAGTGTATATAAGGCATTAAAAAAATTCTTATCAAAATTTCTTTCCTATAGATATTCCAAATCCCAAAGCTTTCGAGTTACAGCGAATTTATCAACTGCACTACTTTACAAAAAATTGTACTTTGCGACCAAATAAAACGAAAATTTTACGAGGCAAACTGCTAGTAAATCTCGTCCCTTCGAGTCCCTTAGAAAAGAAACGAGAAGTACTGCCATTTCTAAAAAATCGACGCATATTTATGAGCAGGAAAATCGTAAAAAAATAACCATGTCCGAGGTCTCATAGAGAGTGAAAAAAATCGTTGAAAATAAAAAAGCTTCATGGTGCTTATTTTTTATCTCCCAAATACTTTGAAGATTCTTTTGCGCCTCTTGTCGTCAATATCCGTAACTCATCATACCAACAAAAAACTGCATAAGTGTGTCCATATTTTTCGCTGGTATAGTTGTACTTTTATAGTTCTCACCTTGGCCTTGTGACTGTTGTCTGGGTATAACGACTAAACCGTGATGTAACTTACAACCCGCGACGACATGCATCGAGGACGTTATAAGATCCACGTACATCACCAGTCGGCCAAATTCTTTCGATTTCAAATTCTACGGGCACGCGACAGATTCGTTAATCGACAGGTTCCTTTCAACGTGGCCGCGCGAACGATTTTTGCTTCTCGACGCATTTTCAGTGCGGCTTTCTTACCTCAAAATATTCTACAGTGGAAAAATGCTCGGGACACTGGTGTATCATTAACGGCAGTAAGGATGCGGAAGCGGCAATCGGTTTCGTCGTTCTTCCGCAAAATTGCAAACTTATTTTATCCGTTTTGTATATGTCGTCGGTACTCGTCTTGTCTCTCAGTCGATCCAGCATTTCTTGCTTCAGCTAAATAATACATAGACACATACGTTCATATCGCTAATCGGCAATGCGGTGATGATGAAACGAAAGGAAAAGTAACGAGGACAACAAAAAATCAGCGATTTGGGCTTTTGCGATGCTATTGATGCTTTTCGTGGAGGAAAAGATGCGTGTGCGTGAATGGGGGGAAATGGAATAATTTGCTACATTTCTCGGGAGTGCAACTTGAGGGCTTGCCGATCTTTGACCTGCACGCATCACTGACTGATATTATCCAATTTTTCAATGAATAATACAAATTCGAAAACGAAAAATTACCATAAAAATGTTATCTTTTCGCAAATATCGGCGATTGTCATTTGTGAAGAGAGAAATATATACAGGGTGTCCTGTTATGAATGGATAATCCTGCAACTGTCGATAGGTCAGATCGTGCCCTACTATATGCTGGAATTTCAATTTAGTAAAAGTTCCACGGTTTTCGACATTTTGGGCTGTTATTTTTTGAAAAAAATCATCCGCTTTTGGTTTTTTGTATACCATTTCTACAAATGACACGAATCGACAATAACTATGCAACTTTTTGAAGTAACTGGCACGATATACGTAGTACATTTTTTTTACACCGCAGGCTATCAAAGTCAGATGTTCGAATAGGAATGTTTCCAGTAACCGAGACTAAAAAATGTATTGTTATGACAATACATTTTGTGATTGTGATAGCTTATAATTAAAGCGATGCTCGAAAGTGCCTGTTGTATTTTATTTTTGTTAAATTTGTAGATAAATGTAGATAAATAAATTGTAAAAAAATATCTATGTCACGTGACAAAGAACACCAATCAGAGCGCATGACGTCACACTTTGCAAAACACGAACGAGTCGACGCTCTAAGGATACTGCTTGTACTAGGCTGTTACTGTTTACTTTGTGTCAAGGAGAGATATACATCTAGATGGTCGAGGTCGAGGATTTAGAAGCTGTGAACATTCCGTCGACCGTAGAAGAGCTGCACTATGGGCCTGGTAGCGATGATTCCATGTAAGTTGACAAATTTCATGATTTATTCATTCCCAAATTTTCAAACGCGTTTTTCTCAAAACCACGTTTTTCAAATCGGTACCCAAAATTTCTCGAAAACCAATGAACCGATTGCCTTGAGGTTTTTTGTGGTTATTCTATACACCATTATCTAGTACTTGTCATAGGATTTTTTTCTCCGTTACTTAGTTTTTGTTTTATAGGCAAAATAATAACTAATTTTCGGCCCAAAAATCACTATTTATGTTCAAACGTCCGCCATCTTGTCATAAATCGATATTTTCAAAATCGGCTATGACAAGTACTAGATTATAGTATCTAATTTAATAATCTTTTTGGTTTTTTTTTTTCAGATGATTTTTGAAGAAACGCCACTGGGTACCGTAGACGCAGATTTTTTACGACGCTCCAAGGATCATACAATATCCTTTTATATTTTTGATATTTTTAATTAAAGAAAATTGAACATATTTTTAGTGTATATACTTTTAGATAATTAAAACCCCAATCTGAAATTTCATATAGTGTTCCTTGAAAAAATTCACAAAAATGACCTTTTTTCCGGCTCCTAGGTGTATATCTCCCCTTAAAATACAATTTGTGAGATTTATCGATTGATTTTGTATTGTACTCGAACTGTAATAATGTAGATGGGATTCGTGAAGGCAAATAGTTCGAATTTGCCTAGAATGTACTGCATAATGGTCGCCAAATTCTTTACGACAAACAGCGACTTCTGCTCGGAAAAATTCAGAAACGTGAAGACTTCCATGTAAGTGTATCGTAAAGAATTGTTTTTTGCAAAACCAATAATATATGTAGCATTAATAATATTACAAACTTTGTAATAATTCGAACAAATTTTTGAGGTTATATTTCGTTTTACAACTTGTTTTGTTTTATTTAATTGCAGGTCTTCAAGACAGTCATACGGAGATGAATAGAATTCAGAGTTCATCCTTGAACTGATTAATTCGGAAATATGTGTTATTGTGTTTGTTGGACACGCGTATTTGGCAGAGTATGACGTCACGCTCCGTCAAATGACAGGTCTGTGTGTTTTGGCGCGTATTTTAAAACAGATGAATTAAAACGCGATTTTTGCAGAATTTGCTGCATTTAAATACACGAGAAAAACATTTAGAGCTCTATTATGTGTGTGTGAACAATTTTAAACACTTTCCCAAAAATAGGCAACATCTCTATTGGTTCGTATGAAAATTCTGCATAAAATCTTTTTTTCATAAAGTTTCCTTGACATTTAAGGTTAAAAAGATGACTTTTCTAAATAAAACAAATAACCAAGAGTATTTTTTTTAACCGCGTCGAAAAATGTTACCATTTGTAGAAATGGCATTCGAAAAACCAAAAGCAGATGATCTTTATCGCGAAAACCGTGGGACTTTTACTGAACTGAAATTCCAGCATAACCGAACTGGACACCCTGTATAACATTTTCGAATGTTCCTTCGTACGCCCTTGCAGGCTATTACGATACCATGCTCTTTCTACCCCACGCTCCGCAAATGGATTTTCCAGTTCCGCAAATGGAGTTTGCAAAAAGTATCGTTCCATTTTATCTCAACACAAGAAAACCAAGTTTACCGATCTGCCGAGTTCTTCGTTCCAACAGAGCCGAAAAGAAGCATCGCGACTTTTTGATTATTTTTACCTCGTGTCTTCCCAGAAAAAAGCCGGGTGTGTACTTCGGCTCTTCGTGGGGGCCTGCGCGAATATCGAGGCCGAAGTGCGTTGTCAGAAGATCGCCGAATATCTCCAACCGCGCTGTGTTGCTCTGCTTGAGCGCGTTGAATTTATTTTCCTCCGATTCGTACTGCGACGGATCGGCCTCGAGATGTATCTGAGAGAAAACGGCGCGTCCGCCGCTTGCCGGAAGATTTGCGAGGAGTATACTCGGCGTGTGCCAGGTCTCCTCGGTACCGAGAACTTTCACGTGGAAGGTGTGCGATTTCCCGGCACTGTCGACCACGTTGGCCGAGACCGGCGTGTGGGGCGTTTTTGATCTACGGAAATTCACATAAGACAATTATATTCTCGCAAGGCGAATCGAATATTATATTGGAAAACGAAAAGTCGAAGACGCGCGGGCAGTGTCGGCTTCAGAGATCTCCAATGTTAAGGGGTTAGGCTACTGTGGATTGAAAAAAAAAAAATCGTTAGTCGCTTGATGCAACTTAAATTGAAGAGGAAGGTCCGACATATGCTGCAGGAATCGCAAAAATTTGGTACACTTATTCAGTGTAATAGTAGTTTAGTCTCGACCGACGTTTTTCTTTTGAACATTTTTTTTCATTATTCATTAACAATAACGATCTCATTTTCCCCGAAAAATCTTTGAAAATCAATCATTTTTTTTAATGATTGAAACACGATAACAAAAAAAAGGTCGGTTAAGTCTTAACCAATATTATCTATTTTAAGAAATAAACCGGTTCTTTTTCTTTCAGATCAACCGGGTGGCCAAAATCAAGTACACCGTTACGCCCAAGACTCCCGTCAAGAAAACGAATCAGCGAAGTGGGATGAGCTACGCGCATGGATGCTAAATTTTCATAACACCCGCGAAATCGAAGGATTGCGTTGTACCTAATGCGTCACGAAAAACGCGATATCCGTGAATAATATTGGGTGGAGGCCGTCAAATGAAGAATGTATAAAAATGTTTTGAATATGTGTGAAAGCCGCGTCACGAAAATTGCGCACTAGTCAAATGAGAATAAACGTAAAAAACTGTTTAAACACAAGCTTCTATTTAAAGTGTACTGTACTAAAAAGTAAAAAAAAAACGTTTAGTGAAATTGAAAATCAAACCAGTATAACTACAAAAAAGTCTCTTCCTTGGTCACTCATAATAAGTACAAGTAGTTAAAAGGTACATAAACGTAGATATTAAAAAAATATAAAATATAAATTTTAAAGCTTGAGGCTTGTTTCAGAAATTTTAAAGTGGTATTAGTACTTACGACTTTTGGCGCATCAAGCTTTAAAAAATTATATTTCATATTTTTAAAATATCTACGTTTATGTACATTTTAAGTACTTGCACCTATGATGAGTGACCAAGGAAGGGACTTTTTGTAGTTATACTGTTTTGATTTTCTATTTTACTGAACATTACATTTTACTTTTTAGTGCAGTTTTTTTCACGTTTCTTTTAATTTATATTTTTTAGTATTAGAATTTGTTTATTTATTTGCCATGCCAGACCCCCACGCCATTCAGACAACGGCATAATCAAAAACCTTGCCTTACGTTATAAAGGTTTCGCGAGAAACTTCATAATAGTGTATTTATAAATAGTGCTCAAGTCAACAAAGTTAATGAGCCCAAACTCGATTGTTCTACCATTTGCCATTAGGAAATTTCAGCTCTCACCTCCCACCACCATTGTCAGACTCTCGTTATCATGTGTAACGAAAAGTGCTCATGAAAACAAAACAAATGAGCACAAACTCGACTGTCCTAGTATATGACATTAAGGAGTTGCATTGTCCACCTCCCACCTCCATCATCCGACCAGCTCCATGGTGTCATATTATTGTCATATTGCATTGCCACCGAAGATACTTAGGTATGCCAAATTTCAGCTCAATCGGATGTCAGCAAGTGCTTGAGAAATGGATTCCAAATTTTGCACCGGAAATACAGACTTACGAACGAAGCAAGTTAAATAAAAGCTTGTAAAAGTGTATTAAAGTCGCGTCACGAAAATCGCGCTCTCATTGTAATGTTGAATCGTTTGTATAATGCGTCACGAAAATCGCGCTCTCGTTTAATGTCGAAACGTTTATCGCGCATTATGCGTGACGAAAAACGAGGTATCCTGATGTGAGTAGAGGCTTCATTAATTCATTGCCGATGATAAAATACATGAGAATGTCTCGGACTTTGTGATATGAGAATCCGTAAAATGCGACTGAATCCCTAGAAATGAGACTGAAAAGAACTAGAAGAAAATATTTCAAATAAAAAAGAAGTAACTGAAAGGAAAGATTTCGTTACATCTGATTTTTGGATAGTCACAGCAGCCCCTTTCGATTGCACACTATATATATAATTTTGACCCCATTTTTTTTCAACTGACTCGCAAAATGGGGTAATCTCGGCGCTCGAATGTTCCCCCACTCCTACTCTATCGGTGGACACTCGGCACCCTTTCTACATCCTACCCGTGTACTGGGGACAGCTGTCGAAAAAGGACCTGGGGTCGAATCGACCCCGTTTATGCAGTTGTGCGGTGAAAGGGGGAACATTTTTTTGTGTGAAATTTGGTGTTTTATTACTACATCAAGTGAGTTACGATAGAAAAGGCTGATAGATATTTTTTATTTTGCGCTACTATAGTAAATTAAGTATTTGGAATGCCGATCATACAACTAAAAGCAAGTGTCCGTTATGCAGGAGGGCTATGCGCAACGAGCACCGAATGTACTTGTGCGTCGATTGCGGTAAATGTGAATAATCATGTCATTAGAGTAAAAAAATGCGGAAAATATACGTTATCAACATTTAATCTGCCGAAGGAGTCGATTTTTTTCCACTTTTCACTATCCCGAAAATACCTCAAATTCGAACGTCGGAATGAATATACTTTTTGGAAAGACGGTCGACACTGTCTTTTTTTCGTATCTACAAATCTTTCTCTTTAAAAACCTCGCAGGACGCTTTTTATATTTTGGAAACAAAATATAACGATACTGATCTTTTTCGTGCAAGTACGTATCTTTCAACGCATCTCACAAGGAACAATGGTGTCCTCCGATTTTGTCGAAACTTTTTTATGTGGAAGAGTATCAAAAACTAAGAGACGCGTATTTTTTTTTATCCGCGGAAAAACTGTTTTTAGGGGTGAAACGCACCCTCGAAAATGAAGGTCTTTTTCGTTTTTCGTCGATAACGTTATCGTTCTCATCTCCAATGTATAGTGCATAAAAAAGTAAGCATTGTTGTGATTTGATCATTTTTTATCTCTCGTACCGTTAAAACGTTATCGACGAAGAACGAAAAACATCCTCATTTTTTAGGGTGCGTTTCACCCCTGAGAACCGACTTTTTCCGCCGATAAAAAAAGAATACGTGTCTCTTAGTTTTTGATACCCTTCCACGTGAAAAAGTTTCAACAAAATCGGAGGAGGACACCAAAGTGATGTTCCTTGTCAGTGGCGTACTGGATTGAAAGGGATAGGATCGTAACAGCTCGCAAACGAGCCCACCAAGGTGCAATAGAAATATGTTACGCAGAAAAGCAAAAAAAAATGCAAGATTAGTTTTTTTTCACCAACCTGGATTCGTCGTGGTCTTGAGAAAATTGTGTCTTGATGGGTGACGCTTGATAGCAGAATATGTGATGCATCATCTGAACGTGTTTCCACTTCCCGTACGAGAAACGTACGAGCTCGTGTTCCCGGACCTCGGCAGTTTTGAAAGAAGGCAAAAGCGTGTGAAGCGTGTCGGAGCACAGTGCCAACAATTGTCCGCCCCGCACCATGTACTCGACGAGTTGGCTCGACACTTCAGCACCGGCGGTACCGCAAACAATTACGAGAGCGGCTTGATCCATCCATATGTCCCTTCGGACCTCGTCGGACGTCAGGGTGTAAACGGTATATCTGTCGAACAATTTCGAAATGTGAATTTATCGAGGCGTCACAGCTGGTCAAGTTATTAGTTGGTTATTTTACTAATCATTCAGTAAGAGGTCTGCATAAGCTCGAATTTCGAAAATGCGATTTTTCTTTGTTGCATAGTTTCATAGCGTAGGATCTTAAGGGGTAAGGCCACAGTAACGGGTATAAAATAATGTGCGAATTTAACAATTTTTTTTCGTATGTAAAAGTGATTCACTCATAAAATTAATTACACATCTATTTAGTATGAATATCAAGCTGTTGGAAAATATATTTTTTTTATGTACAAAATGGCCGACTACTAATATTTTCTTTTGTTATCTGATTTTTTAGGCGCTCCACGGCGTGACATTTAGCATCCACAATTTTTTACCTAGAACAAAAAACAAAAATTCTCGTCAATCTACATTAGAATACCTAGAGAAGTACGTACGAAGTTAAAAAAATATCGTTTTACTCAAAAGTTGTACGTATTTAAATTGAGTTGTAGATAATTGAATGAATTTTCAGTGAAAAATTTCGTATAAAACTGCTCATAAAATGAAAAGATTTCGATTAATCAGAAATTCCGTACGTACTTCTCTGCGAAATGCAATTAGGAACATAACTTTTTAATTTGAAGTAAATCGAGTGAAAATTGTTGATGTTATTTGTCACGCCAATTGGAAAAAGCTGTTTTGAGAAAAACGCGTTTAAAGTTTTAGGTACTCTATGGCCGTGCCAGAGGTGGGCTTACGTTCTACGCTCAAAGTCGGTGAAAACAAAATGTTCTTGCTATAAATCGAATTGTAACTTATTCTTATGATGATGAAGCACCGTTTTAACGAAAAAAAAAATTGAAAATTCTACTGTGGCCCCTCAATGGATCATCTTAATGGATTACCCCTTAAGGGATCATGACAGTGTAAAATTTTGAAAAAATCGATCTTTTTGCATTATGCTATAGAATAGACGGTTATAAAAATGGACCTGGCATCGCCGATTGATCGTAAGTAGACAATTTATATGAATATACCGCACTAGAAATTTTAAACGCGTTTTTCTCGAAATGTCGTTTTTAAAAACGGTGTACACTCTCAAAGGAAGAGTTTTCAAGCTATCCGTTTCAAATTTGGACACAACATGCCTCACGCCATTCTTTATCTTGCTATGGAAGCTTTTTTTTTAATCTTCATATTTTTGTAAACGATAGGCTGATAGTCGAAAAAATAGGCTAAATTCGATACTTTTTTTTCAAACCGCTGCCATTTCGTCAAATTCGAATTTGAAAAAAATTCCATAGCAAGATAGCGGCTTTCATGCTGATTAATAATCTTTGTACAAATTTTGTTTCAGATAATATTTACGGTCTTTTTTCGAAGATATTTGCAACCGTTAACAAAAATGAAAAAAAATAAATAAATAAAATAGATGAACGTTTAAAAAATTATTTTCTGTTTTTCATGAGTGCTTTGGTTTGACATTAAAAGATCAGACTGATTAACGTATTTTAACCATCGAACAAAAAATCGTGAAAATTAGCTATCTTTCGACCCGTTACACTGTGATGACCCCTTAATTTTTGTGTGCAACAAAGATTTCGTACTAATTCCCAAAATCGATCGAGGCGTGACGATTTTGGTGAAAATCGCCGACGCGCTATGGCGAACCGCCCCGTTGCAGTTTACCCTTTTTCATTTGCGTTTTTTCTCAAAACTCTGTTTTAGAAAACGATGTAAGTAGTATCTCAAAATATATTCGACCGATTCACTTTAAATTTACATAGAACGTAGTTCATAAAACTTTTCTACCGTATGGCCAGATGATTTTTTGGTATGTTTATCCATTTGTTAATAACAAATTATTAGAGTTCTTTTTTTCGTCGAAAACCAAACTTTTTTGTCAACAGCTTGCCATTTTCGCAACTTACAAAGTATTAACCCTTTGCACTCGAGCGGCGCCGATTCGGCGCCCGGCCGATTTTGAAGTCGCAACTCGAGCGGCGCCGATACAGCGCCCGGCCGATTTGAAGTATCAACTCCAGCGGCGCTGCTACGACGTTATGGTCTTTTGTAATTCCATCTCATTATTCACGATGTGCGATAAGATACCTTTCTCAGAAGTAAATCTTACAACTCTCTCGGAAGCCTCTCTCTCTTACAACTTTCTCGGAAGCCAAATCTTACAACTCAGTTCAATTAATCTCAGTGTAGCATTCGGTTGAAACAGTCTTGTCAGCAAATCTAGCAATCGAAAAGTAATTGAGCCCTAAAAGTATTCCGTCATAAGAAAGCTTTATAACTCTGCTAAAAGTACGTTTGAAAAAGTTTCATTTCAGATCATCCTAGTTGTCAGAACCACGTTAAATAATAACTACATCATTGTTTATCAATATTTTTTAATAAACAAACCAAACTTAGTACGAATATGTACTAATTGTGTGTAAAAACCCAACTTCGCCATCCCAATAGTCTCATCAGAAAAAAAAATGATGAAGATCAATCTGTTTCTCAGCTTCCAAGCTAGTGCTGACCCCTTAAGTGCGTTTTTCTTTCAGTACAGAAAAGTGATGATCAATAAGATCCGAAGCCCAAAATATTGCTCCGAAAAACATAACAGAAAATTGTATAGAATATTTACATAGTCCATAATAAGGACGACTGTAAAATAAAAATAGATCTACTGATTTTCAAGCGCTACATAATGAACTACTTGAAAATGTTAGACCCCAATATCATGCCGATGTGATTTTTTGAGCTAATTGTCATTAACGACATTAACCCTGTGCGGTCGCATTGTAATTTCGTTGTTTTCGCGGTCGCACTGGGACGAAAACGTCCACGTACAGTTTTCAACATGGTAAATTGCTTTGAAAAATGTACAAAAATTCACGAATATTCTTAAATTCTTCTAGAGTGGGAATCCACGATTGGTCAAGTACAAATATTTATAATTGCTGCTATAAATTGTAAGTTGCTATAAATAAAGTACAAAAAGTTATATTTGTTGCTATAAATTGTTAGTTGCTATAAATGAAGTACAAAAAAGTTATATTTGTTGCTATAAATCGTAAGTTGCTATAAATAAAGTTAAAAAAAGTTATATTTGTTGCTATAAATTGTAAGTTGTTATAAATGAAGTACAAAAAGTTATATTTATTGCTAAAATTGCTAATAATTACTAGGAATTTCAAAGTTAAATTTCGCTTGGGACGAAATCGTCCTATTGCGACCGCGCAGGGTTAAGAAGCGCTTCGCATCAGTGTTATGCTTCTGGTTGGAAACGTTTACGCCACGCAATACCGATGCGGCGTAGTAGTGAGTGAAGAACGCAGAGCAACACGTGATCTCTGTATAGCCGAACGTACAACTGCTTGCGCATGAATGAATCGTAAATTGCGACAACATTCGACGTTAGAGGAAAACGACGGCGCAAATCGTAGCTGCGTATCGGTTCATCTAACTTTTTCCGACAACAAAACATAAATATTCATGTGAATGACTTTGAAGATCAATTGTGTTGGTACAATCCACTGTGAGAATACTCGATGGTGAATATAGTATGGTAAATATACAATACAATTCACGTGATTATTCAGACAGGAAGGATATCGACCGACAAATATTGAAGCTTCAATGAATCGTTTATTATTAAAGTTCTTCGAACGCTAGTACTGTTCGTATGGCAATATTCTGCGTGTTACTTTACAAAGACGCGTACGAAAAATCAACAAGTGTCAAGACTTAAGAAGGGTCGAGCGTTTTATCGGTGAACCTTAAATGATTTCGATTTTCGGAGAAGACTAAAATTTAGACACTTTAGCACAGTGTCTGAAAAAATCACGAATTAAGTTGGAGGTTAATACATTCGAAAATGTTTGAAAAAAATCATGCTAGTGTTCGAAACATTCAATTTAATATATCAATCATGAAATTATGGAAAAATAAATGTTTTCGTATATTTTTTGTTAAATAAATGAAGCATCTCGGTAAGAAGGTGGTTTTTGCTCGGACACGAAATACCCAGGTTAACAGAACAAGTGTTAATATTTCAGTGAGTAAAAATAAAAAAATTCAGGAAGCAAAAAATATCAACTGTCGCTAAGGCGGGATATACATTTACAACGATGAAAAAATCAATTTCTTTTTTTTTCTCTTTAAACGATAGAACTACATGTAGAATATTTTCCTAAAGTTTCAAAGCGAAATTCGAAAAACTTCAAACGTTACAGCCCGTGAGCGCTGTGCCTCACCGCTCGGATTCGGAGCGGGCGTGAACTTCAAACGCGTTTTTCTCAAAACTGCATTATCGAAATTGGCGTGCAGGATTACTCAAAAACTATTAAGCCGATTGAGTTGAAACTTAGTAGAAATATTGATAATATTCGTACCTCGTACTTCACGAGAATTGTTTTTGAAAAATTGGGAAAAAACGACTTTTTTCATCCACATTTCACAGAAATGTTGCGTGAAATGTTGATTTTTTTTGTAAATGCGTGCCATTTTCTTAAATTTGCATTTTATTCATTTTAATTACCGTCACATAGAAACTACACATGTTCTAACTGAAAAAATGTTTGAACTTTTTTGCAAATCAAAGTCTACGGGAAGCTGGACTGCACGCCGATTCGCAACTCCCGCGGCGACCGTGCTGTAACACTCTGCCACAGCTCCGCCATTTTGATGATGAATTAATTTGAAAAAATTGTTTCGTGTACTTAAATATACTATTAAAGTAAACCTAAAGTTTGATAATTGTAGAATAATTATTTCTTAGTTTAAAAAATGCCTCAATATTGCTTACTTTTTTCATGTCTAAATGTATATCCCGCCTTAAATTAACGACTTTTCATAAGCGACTGTACTAAATTGCGACAATGTCAAATTTTTTGTCTAAAAAAAATCGAATAAACTTATCGGACGTATTTACGTCTGAAGAAAATCAGTTTCCTTTAACTAAAAGTCTAAAAGAATATAGTATCCTTCAACATTCAACGTTCGACTCTCGGTAATGGTATTTTGATTGATCGGGAAAGAAGAAATTCTCGGAAAACGATTGCCCTATCAGTCATCGTTCACACGTTTCTGTAAACAAATGACAGTTCGTATAAAATACAAAACATCGTCAGTATCTTTCGAGTGTAAAAAAAGTAGCAACATTTTTTTTTAATACTCCATTGATTTATTATTCTAAATTAGAGTGAATAATATTGAGCTTCGATCGATCCTTCGCAATAACGACTGTTTACCCGAGCCATAGAATTTCATCAGCTTATAAACACGGAAAAAAAACATTCCGACATGCCTGATCAGCATATATTTTTTCCGGAGTTTTTTCCGCACTAGCTAACAAATGTAGATAAAGCGATCGCGGTAATTATCATAAAGTTTCTCGCGATCTGTTTTTTCCTGGTTTTCCTGCAAGCTGTTTTTTTTCTACTCAAGTGGGAAAGTGGATTTCTCTTTCGTATATCGGGCGTCTCCACCTCCCTTGCACTCATAGGTCAACGCGTGTGTGCCCTCTTTTTGAAAGCTCAGCTTGTTTTTCTTTTCGTGGCTGAATCTTTGTGCGCAGCTTGGAAAGCTGAAGGAGAAGAAATTGCAAATCTCTTACTTGTTTTGGTTGAGCATGAGACCGAGCACATCTTTAATGTTTTCGGTGGCTATTGTGCTGTCCGCGTAGATCAATATGTTGGGAGGCTTCATGGAGCTCTCGAAATTCGCCGGTGGCTTCTTTGCTGGCGAATAGCTGTAACAAATAATTCCAGTCGTTTTTCGTCAGTCAATTCGTCAGAGGATTTGTGCACGTTGCAATTGAGTGTACAATGAAAAAAAAATCGTTCATCCATCCGAAATTCAGTTGGTTTAACAAAATGTATCTTTAAATACGTTCAACTTGATTTTTGATTGTCATAAAACACGTTTTGTCAATCTAACTGATATTTTTAGTGGTGTGAACTGTAGCTTATTCAGCATGTCTGAGCAACTGTTAAATCAACAAAATTTCGAGACAACAAAATGCATTTTGCACATTCAACGATTTTCTTTTTTCAGTGTACCAGCGAGAAGTATGGATTCGATTTTGGAATTTTTTCATCGCGACTAAGTACAAAATCCCGCCAAAAGAATAAAACAAGCTCTAAAATGCGTTTTTTAAAAATTCTCTGCTCTTTTTTCACTCTCTAGATGAGCATGGTTATTGAACATGGTTATTTTTTTCTCGACTTTCTTAATCGTATAAACGGGCGTGTAGTTTTGTTTTTGAAAATAGCAATGGGGATTTTTTCTAAAGGGACTCAAAGGGATCAACATTTCTTTCTAATTCGTCTCAATTTTTAAATTTTTAAATTTTTGTGTCCGTGGCGACTGAGATTTGGTGTAATTTAGTTTTTGAAAAAATGCCCCTAACTCGAAAACTAAGACGTTTAAAATAAAAGTTCCAGAGAGGAAAAATTTGCTTGAAAAAAATTAAACAAAGTAGACTAA
This sequence comes from Ophion obscuratus, assembly GCA_964007375.1. Taxonomy (NCBI): domain Eukaryota; kingdom Metazoa; phylum Arthropoda; class Insecta; order Hymenoptera; family Ichneumonidae; genus Ophion; species Ophion obscuratus. The sequence goes on along the minus strand of OZ023315.1, from coordinate 22,359,635 downwards.
AAAAATATGTTTTGGAAATTTTATTTTCATGACGGGTTCGTACTGGTAAAAAAATCGCAAAAAAACGTGTTTAAAATTTTCGCCTTCAGTATTTGTGCGTTGATTTTCCTTACTGTGATGTACTCGTAGAGAAGGGTCGTTGCGGATTTTGCATCGTCCACGCAGTGTTAGACGTTTGTACTGCAATGATCGGCGATTCGAACGCAATTCGACGAACTTCCGTATGTTCCGGAGTCTTGGCTTTTGAGCTCTCCGTGGGATCGTCCGTTCGCGACGTATCGGCACTCTCTGACGCTGGTAGTGCAATCAAAGACTCCGCAGAGCCCCGTTCGACAAACTCATTCAGTGAATCCGCGAGCGTTGCGCCATTTACGAATTTATCGGGAATCACGTTTGCCGGTGTTGGTGGTGGCGTTGAAGGAACTATAGCGTCGTCCATAGATGTTATCTCGTTTTCTTATGACAAAAATTTGAAAAATACACTTATCAGTCGTTTACGCCACGTATTTAACGAATTATCGCAATTTTTGAAAAACTGCACGTAAAAGTGCCGAGAGGAATATCAAATCGTTGAGAACGGAAATAAGCGGTCTTCGAATAATCAAATTCAATAATAAATTATATCGCTAGTAGTTAAATAAATAAATCCCACGTTCGGTAGTTTCAATTCGCTTCACCTTAAGGGGTTAGGCGACGGTGAAAATAAAAAAAATCGTTCGTCGTTTGAGGTCCGTCAAATTCGAGAGGTAAGTCCAACATGGTGCAGGAATCGCAAATTGAAGGTAAACTTATGATTACAATGATAGAAATGCTAGTTAAACTTTAAATGCGTTTTTCTCGAATTTATATTGTTCAAAGCGGTGTACACGATTTCCCGACATCTAATAAACGGATTGCCTTGAAATTTGGTACACTTATTCAGTGGAATAGTAGTTTAGTCTTGACCGACGTTTTTCTTCTTGACATTTTTTTTCGTTAATTATTAATAATGTGATTTTTCCTCGAAAACCGAAGAAAAAAATTGAAACTTTTTTTTTACGATCGAAACACGACAACAAAAAAAAGCTCGGTCAAGTCTTGGCCAAATTGATCTATTTTAAGAAATAAATCTTGTTTTTTTTTAAATCAACGGGGGGGGGGGGGGCAATATCAAATACACCCTTGAGGTCCTTCACGAGATTGTTTATAACTTTTCAAATTAATATTTATAATGAAATTTCGTACACAACTTTGGTAATGTATATACAAATAAATTTCCACACAGTTTTTTTGTCTTATTCCTTCAAAATTATTTTTTTTCAAATAAGCCTGATTTTCGGGTTGTCACAGTAGCCTAACTCCTTAATTTAATTATTTCTTCGCACGCACTCGTGACCTTTTGCATTCCCATTTCACGTTTACCCCGCGCTCATTGCTTAGACGAGAGATCCCATGAGATGTTGCTCACACCCACTTGTTTCCAAATACTCTACCGGATCGTATTTGCACAAGGGCATAGAAAAACTGTGGAAAACCTGTGTCGATAAAAGCGGGTATACTCTACGATGTTTCCATTTGCGTTACCATTGGAAACTGCGTATTATTACCACCCGCTCCGCGGTCGGCGCAACTAAATGGGCTCCCGTCCAAGTATTGGACCGAGCCAACAAACTTGACGGTTTTTTCACTGCATATATTATACCAAAAAAACTCGGCCAAGTGCGCGTCGGGCCTCGCTCTATTAGGGTTCCGTACATATGACGAATTAACTGTTTTTTTTAACTAGATAGTTAATTACGTAATGATTTTTTCTGTCTTAGTTCTTAGGTAGTACTAAATTGAAACCATATGTGGTGATGATAGCTAAGAAAGCTTTGTATACTACTGCTGTAAGCTAATCATAAAAATAAAATACTGAAATATAAAATTATTGTTATTTAAATATTTACAATGCTAAATAACTTATTTTTGGAGTCGGTACCTGCCAATTGCCAATATTGTCAACTTTTTCGCAGAAATAAGGAGGCGAAGAAAACAAATGAAATATACGATCAACAGTCTTATTAAATTTGCAATCATGTTTCTTCCGTGACGTCAATCTCTCGTTCTTGGCTGGCCCCGACCCCAAAAACAAGTCATTTGATATGGTAAATACTTCAGTAACAATAATTATATATATTTTCGTTAGAAATTTATTGTATTATGTATACAATCAATAATTATATATTTTATATACTACATTATGAATCGAGCTTTTTAGTATTTGTTGTTCAAATACTAAAAAGTACATGGTACATAATATACAAAAATGCCAAATTCCTAACTAGTTTAGTTTTTCAGATAGACTCCGTAACAAAAATGGTCGAAAACTGACAACTTCGGAAGCCCCCCATTTCTTTCTTTTGTAACATAAATCTGTACTCTACTCAATGAGCTTTGCAAAATGACACCCCACATGCCAGGGTAAGAAAAAAAAATTCTGTTCTTTTCTCATGTATGGGACCTCCATGAAAAATAATTGAATTTCTAATTCAATATTCGGTTTTGGGTCAACATTCTACACAAAATATCCAAATTTCAGGTCTGTAACTCATTCTGATTACATGCTAGAGACCCGTGACATACGGACGGACAGACAGCAGAGTGTCATTAAGGGGTCTTTTCACTTTAGACACTAAAAAAGGCTATTTTCAGGAAACCTTTTGATAGGTTTATTTTATAGATATTGATATAAAAGTTATTACACTTAATGAATACACTTTCGAAATACATTAAAAAATTTTGTTATGTATTTATGTAACCCAAACAAACCCAAACAAACGCGTTTTTCGACGGCTTATTGATGAAATCTTCGAAACTACTAAACCGATCCTTGCATATCGAGGATTTTTTTGAATTTTCATATTTACAATTTTTTTTGCCAAAAACGATGAAAAAAACACGTTTTTTTGTTTTCTCGAAAAATGTCCGCCATTTTGTTATGTTTGCATCTATCAAAAATCGCATGTTATGCGCTATAGCCATTAGCATACTGAATCTAAAACCGTTTGTTTTTTTGTTTCGGATGAACCATCTCCGAGATTTCATCAACAGCGCAGACGTACAATTTTTTAGGACATTTTTTAAATACCATGTTAGTCTATAAATAGTGGCTTAAATGAATATTTTAAAAACATGTATTTCGAAAGTATTTATTAAGTGTAACAACTTTTATATCAATATCAATATTATAAACCTATCAAAAAAATCATGAAAATAGCCTTTTTTAACGTCTAAAGTGAGAAGACCCCTTAATAGGGTTCCGTTTTGCCATTTCGGTACGGAACCGTAAAAAGGACCTTACCGGAAGTGTCACGGGGAATTTGAATTTCCAGTATTGTAGGGATGTGCAAGTTGAGTGGTTGATTTCCCGGTGTCACGAGTACACCCGGCACTTCTTCAACTTCCAAAGCGACCCCCCGTTGAGCGACGCGTCTGGCTGTACTGCCGAACATTTTCAATAACTTCATGTGCGCATCCCACTGCGCTTTTCCAATCAGTTCTGCACACGAAAAATAATTTTAGAAGTCGTCCTTTCTTTCGTAAATTCGGCACTACCGACATTGCGAAAGAATCGTCTTTCAGTCTTGCGATCAAAGTATATCGAGTGTAAGACCGACTCACTTTTGTCATGATGAAGCGTCATTATTTCTTCGGTGTTGTACCCGCATGGCTTTCCAACCACTCCAATTGCTGAAATACGAAAAAGAAACTTATTGCGCTTATTTATTCGATTTTATTTACCCGAGTTATCATCAAAACTCACATTCAACGCGAGTAAGTAAAAGTCCATTGTTGATGAAGCATTTTCCGTGCATCAGAGCGATCGATAGTTTTGTCATGTGATCCAAATCCGTTTCCAGAATCGCCGCGAAATTTTCGTCCGCCGTCCACGTAACGATTTTACCATAATCCTCAAGCTAAAAATGAATTATGGCGATGTTTCTCTCCGCTTTAAGGACGAGCATTAGGGAACGAGGGGCCAATCCTTCGGGGAGGTCTCTGAGGAACTGGAAATAGCCAAGCCACAACTGTTGGATGAAATTAAGACGGAATGACACCTCATCGCGGTCGGTATGGTAGAACAATTATAGGTACCCAAAAATCTCTGAAACGGCTCTCCAGATCCCGTCGAAACTTTGCCAAACAACGTCAAATAGATAGACGAACAGCTGTCTGCCCCTCAAATTTTCTGAATTCAAGAAAAAAAATGTAGATTCCCTTATGATAAGTCAATCTACGTGTTTTTTCCAAATTCAGAAAATTTGAGGGGCACACAGCTGTTCATCTATCTATTTGACGGCGTTTGGCAAAGTTGTGACGAGATCCGAAGAGCCGTTTCAGAGATTTTTGGGCATCTATAATTGTTCTACCATACCGACCGCGATGAGGTGTCATTTCGTCTTAAAGGGATGAGGTTGGAAAAGCCTGCAAGGGCGAACGATGGAACATTGGTGAAAAAAAAATTGGTAGAAACGAGACTCTTCGACATCCCAGGCATTAAGGGGATGTCTACTGTGACGGGATGAAAAAACCGAAACTTTATTTTTTGCATTTTTCAACTCTATTCCATCATAGAGTTGATATCCAATTGATGGTAAAGACGATTTTCACTTTGCCGACTCAGTACAGCCCTTCAAAGTAGAAGCGCTCAGTGCGCGCGCTCGGCTCTAGTACGGCTAACCGCTGCGCGCTCCTGACAGCTTTTTTGAATTTATTCCTGAGTATACGCATATACACGTAATATTTCTATACATTTACTGTTTAGTAGTAATCTCTTGCTCTGATTTTTCGGTTTGCTCTGAATCGTTTTTCTCGAAACTACTTTTTTTTCACCTTTCGTCGGTGATTTCGAAAAAGCGGCTCAACCAATCGAGCTAAAAATTGTACTGCATATTCAGCATATCCATGGCTATCGCCCGAAATAGAAATAAAAAAATATTCATTTTAACTTATACTTGCGCCCGAATTACTACGAAAAAAAAAACGTGTGCTTCGAACACTTTTGCCAAAAATGACGCCATTTTGTTATTCTGCTACATAAAATAATAATTGTAGTTCGGGGGATAGCGACACTTGTAAACATTACGATTTTTTTTAAATTTTCTGTTTCAAATTAACTGCAGAGCGCCAATCATCAACGCCAGCAACGTATTTTTTTTGTGCCTTTACATGATTATAAATTGTTAGATAAATATACATTTATAGGCAACAAAAAAAATTATTGTCCATTCTGTAAGAATAAACTTTGAAGAAAAAAAAGTTTGTACCGATGCATGCAACAATTAAAATTTAAAAAATTAAAAGTAGCTTATTTTTTAAGCCGTCACAGTAGAATAGCTCCATAAAATGAGTTCAAACAATTACCCTTGTCGCTTTCGCACATGCCATGGGATGATAATGTTCCACGTCGGCTTCGATCAACGTGTGCATTTTCGTGCTGTCGTTCAGGACCGGTCGACCGGGACTCTGTACGTTAAGAGGAAACTGCGTTTTTCCGTTCGGAAAAACGAGCCACCCGTCGACTTCGACCTTTTGCTGCAAACGCGTCAAAGATATTCTCCTGTATTCGTCGCAAAAGGCTGGAGAAATGAAACTAAGCACATATTTCTCGTCTCACAATTATTCATATTTTGCTCTACCTGCGGATAAACGGTGCAGAGCTTTTTCTCGCCGTGGCACCATATGAGATTGCCCAGTCTCGCGGCGCTTTTATTCGCGCACAATCCGGAGCTGAGAATATTGCCGTTGTCGCTTCTACTCTCGCCCTGATCTGCAAAATCACAAGGACACGCGACGCTTTCTACCGATTGTTACAACATCTTTATCATCGAAGAGAACGTACGCTACCTTTTTGCGAATCATTCGAGTATTTTGCCACAAGCATAATCGTCGGTCGGCTGGTTTGCGGCCCGTTGAGGCAAGCGGCTAGCCGCGCTCTCAGCGAGGCCAACCTCCACGCCTGGAACCACGTCGCCATCATGTACAAAAGCGTCAGCAGCATTTTTCTTCCTGTTTATCGGAACGCTGACTCTTATATTATCAGATCAGGGCGCATCTTGGGACCTGAGAAAAATTACAAATGTGTTTTTTGAATATCAGGCCCTTCAAGCTGGAAAAAAACTCCTCAAAACATACATCGTCATTGATTTGATGTTGCTTGTGACTTTTAATGCATGCTCTAGGGGGTGAATGTTTCTTGAGACCAAGAGAAAGTTTGTGTGATTGATTTGAGGAGCTTCCAGAGTTTGATCGACTAATGCTGAAGGCTACTGGTTTTTTTTTACATAGAGGCCGCCTACGATACAAGTTCAACTTCCATGTTTTCATGAGTTTAAGGGGTTAAGCTAGTGTGTAAATCACAAATACTCGTTCATCGCTTAAGGCAATTCAAATTGACAAGGAAGGTCCAACATATGGTGCAGGAATCGCAGATTGAAGGTAAACTTACAATTATAAAGATAGAACTGCTGGTAAAACTTTAAACGCGTTTTTCTCGAAACCATGTTTCATGAATACGACTTCTCGACATCTAATTAACGAATTGACGCGAAATTTGGATTAGTTTGAAGTTTGCATTGGAATGTAACGAATTTTTTTTCAGTTTCTCCTTTTCATTGTTATCCAAAATAATATGTTGCAAATTTAGGTTGTAGATTGCTCAATGAGAATCCTGAAAAATGTTTGCGTGATCTTCGTAGCCCAAATGTTGCCAAAGAAAGTTTGGACAATGAAAAAAAAACCATTTTCATTGCATCGCAATGATGCAAACTACGTCATAAATTTGGTAGACTTATTCAGTGTAATATTAGTTGAGCCTTGACGTTTTTATCAACATTTTTTTTCATTAGTTATTAAGGATATCATTTTTATTTGCAAAATCAAGAAAAAAGTAAAAAAATGTTAATTATTGAAACACGATAACAAAAAAAGCTCAGTCAAGTCTTAGCCGATATTATCTAAACTCGCTTTTTCTGTTTCAGATCAAATGGGTCGCCAAAATGAAGTACACTGTTCAGCCCTTCACATTTAAAGGTCCTTGGCAGGATTGTTTACAACTTTTTCAATTACTAATATTTCTCAATGAAATTTAGGACACAACGTCATTAATATACATACAAATAAATGTCCAAACGATTCTTCAATAATTTTTCTTATTCCTTCAATATTAAGGATATTGAAGTTTGCATTGTTGGTACCTAACAAAAAATATCTTTTTATTCCTTCTTTTTCTTCATCGTCCAATTTAGGCCTTTGATGGTAACGATCCTAAAATAACTTTTGAGTGAAATTTGTAGCCAATATTTGCCAAAAAAATTCAATCTTCTCGACTTTCATTGCGTTCCAGCGCTGCAAACTTCAATATCGTCAAAATTAACTTTTGTAAATGACCCTGATTTTTGAGTCGCCAAAGTAGCCTAACGCCTTAACTGGGCCCTTTCAAAGAAAAAAAACCAGTTTAGACAACTCGGTACATTTAAAACAGAAACTCGTGAAGCCACAGTTTATATTTCTCGCTTTAATAACTGGGCCAATTTATCCGGATGTTAGTTTCTTTCTCAGACACGCAGTATTCTTTTTACTTTAATTTTGAACGGATGTAACTAAGTCCGGAAAATATTCAGTATTGTTCATCATTGATCAAAATACGCTTCTTGTCAGGCTGGACAATGGAAATTGGCTTTCGGCGTTGCACTAATTTATAAATTTTAATAAAACAGTATTCACTAATAACATTGTAAAGAGCTCAATATTGTTCGTCTTTATAACGAATGTACAATAATTTCATAATGTGGCTATTGCGAACAATAAACGGATTTATACAATCAACAATTTTATCACTGTTTTCATCACTTTCTGACCTGCAAACAATTGAATGAATAAACAACCAAACGAATTCGATAAATTTCACTTAACCAATAAAACGACAATGTTAAGCGAATGCAAAATTCCCTTATGTGTAATTACCAACTATAATATTATTTTCGTGGCAACTAATGAACTGAGTAAAACGAATTCAAAATTTATATACCTCTATAACGATCATCGATCAATTCGACAGAAGTATATTGTACCCGAAATTTTGGTGCGCAATTATTTTACCCATTGTTGCAAATGCAATCAAAAAAAAAGTTTGCATAAGAATCACAATAGATAAATGCACTTTTCGGTGTTTTCCTATCGGGGCGAATTATAGTCCGATACGGTTACGTCACCTACGGTTAGAAATGTGTCCGATGCACACAATTCTAATTTTCACATGAATTCGCGTACATGTAGATGTGACGTTCCCATGGCAATCAAAATCCCCAGCCCATAGCGCAATTACACTTTGTAGAAATTGTCACACACACATGTCCTACGCATACATTATCGCGTATCATACACACGCGCATATGCCTCATGTGCATGCGATACGAAGCGAGAAAGGTGAAGCCGCGTGTCGCTGATGGCGCATATCAATCGTAAATACTTCGAACGACACTTGCATTAGCGATTCAATGCGCAATTTGGTTTATTACGATCAGCCCTCTACAAAAACCCGCTACATGCTGTATTACAGTTGACGAGCACAGTAGATAAGCAAATATAAACATTTCGCGTTAAAATCAGCAAAATCGCAAACAAAAGTCACGAGTAAACATTTCGTAAGCTCGAGATCGAAGAAACCCAATAAAATCGCGGATTAAGTACTATTGATTCGCAAGTGGAAGAAAAAGGCACGAGTAAAACTCACTCAGTATTGGGTAACCTTTTCTATTGACGTAAAGGTACGTTCACCCGGTGCAGCATGAAAAAAAACTACGGTGCATCCCGCGCAAGCAACGAAATCAGAGTTGCATGGAAGCACGGTTTTTATGGGCGGCTTGAAGACAAGTTTTTTCGGAATCAGACGGCCGCTTGACGGCGCCTCGATCGCGCTGCACGTAGCCTGGGGTGTGCGTGAATGCGGAGTCGAGGGCCGAGAGGGCGGACTTAATAAATAAAGGGGAGGATAACAGGGTGGGCTATCGCTGAGCCGCATCCATTTGCGATTGATACCATATCTGATAAAGGGATGAAAATAACATCTTTATAAATTATAAATCACACAAATGCGTATATACAGGGTGGAAAGTATCAGGGTGCCTTGGTGAGCATTGCGAACAAAACCCTACTTTTTTAAGGGATCATTTCAGTGTAAGGGGCCGTACGCAAATTACGTAACGCAAGTGGAGGGGGGGGGGTCAAGGTTTGCGTTACGTCACGATTTTAAAACTGCCAGAAATAGCAAAATTTCTGCATGTTTAGGTTTTTAACTTAAACCTCGCTTGCAATTTTACCGTGGACAGCTCACAGCTTTCTATACGCAATGTCAATTAAGGAGAAAGTCACTGTGGAAGAACTTGCACAGTAGCTTTCCCACATTCCCCAGGCGAAATTTGAAGGACATTTAAAAAAATATAATTCTTGAAAGTGGCTATATTGAAAAATATGTTGGCAACATTTTTATTCACAAGTCCGAAAATTGACGGCGTTATAGTGACTTTAGTGAGAACAGGTAGCGCGACCGGTTGGTGCCCTCAGTCCCTACACGTGTGGCATAATTTACAATAGATAAAGTAGAGTCTCGTATTATTTTGTGAAATATCATGAAGATGAAGAACCATCATATCGCACGCGATTAGATACTTCAATCTAAGTATCAATATTCTAGAAAAAACATAACTTTATATCAAGAAACACGGAACGAAAACTTTGAACGCGGTTTCTCGAAACTAGTTTTTTCGAGCTTGTCTCAGCGAATACTTAAAAACTTTTCAAACGATTTTCAATAAAAAAAAAAACATTTTTGTAATCGCAGCGTCTAAGGTTGTACGTATCCGCGTTTTTAACATTCGATAATTACTATTTTTAAAGACTGCTTAAATACAGAAAAAGGGCCTTGAAAATAGAACAAAATGTCCAAACTCTGGCCATTTTGTAAAAACAAAACCAAAATAAAGAACGGCTACGCATAACTATAGCTACATTTGTATAGATATCGATAAATTGTTGACTTTTAATTTACAGATAACCATTCATAAAGATATCGACAGGACAATCAAGAGATATTTTTTTTTTCGTCGTCAAATCAAGGCATATATCTCGGTTAATTTTCAAGATCTTTTCATACAAATTGGTATAAAACTAGATGAATATATACTTTATAAAATGAGTATAAACCCGATCCTTTCATAATTAGTTATGTCTATGAAAAAAATCGCAATTATTGACGACAAAGCACTCGGTATGTAACGGAATAGGGGGGGGGGGGGGGTTCTGGCCAAGCGTTACGGTCCCGTTACGGAAGGGAGGGGGGCTCAAAAATTGGGAAATTTTGCGTTACGTAACTTGTGTACGCCCCCTAAGGGGTCGAAAATCTGTCGGATTTTTTAAATGTCAAATCAAAGCACTTATGAAGAACAGAACATTGTTCTTTTTACTTTTTTTTTACATTTCTTAACGGTTGAAAATGTCTTCGAAAAAAGGAGTCCTCACGGTGTACGCGGTTGTGGCCGTAAATATTATCTGAAACAAAATTTGTAAAACGATTATTAATCAGTATGAAAGCCGCTATATTGCTATGGAGGTTTTTTCAAAATCAAAATTGATAAAATGGCGGCGGCTTGAAAAAAAGTATCGAATTTAACCTATTTTTTCGAGTTTTTCGTTAAAAAAATATGAAGATTTAAAAAAAAGTTTCCATACCCAAGTAGCAATTTTTTAAAATTTGTCCAAAAGTTGGCTAAGTGGGTACTAAATGTCCGCCTGGAAGTTGTCTTAAAGTTAACAACCATCCAAAAAGATAACTGTTGCGTAAGCGAAATTGTTTACGAAAAACTTTTGTTTTCCTTTCCCCAGCAGCAATTTTCATAAATTTGTCCAAAAATCGGCTAAATTGATATCAAATGTCCGCCCAGAGGTTACCTTGAAGTTAACAACCATCCAAAAATATAACTGTTGGACATATAATTTATAGGTTACGTCCAAGCGGACATTTGGCACCCATGTGAACAACTATTTGGAAATTGCTACTTGGATTGTTAAAAGACGGAAAAATCTTGGGAGTAGCTTACTGCTGCTGTACTCGGCCGGCATTGTAGATTTGTACCTCTTCACTCGGCCGGGATGCAACGGCCATGCGAGGGATAGTTCAATTGCAGATTCCCAGGGTTCATCGCGGCAGCTGATTTTTCGCAAAAAAGAAAAGAAACACCTTCCGCTCTGTTGAAAGACGAACAACGTCTATCATTTCGTTTGCCCGAAGCGTCATCCGTCTAGGAGAAAACTTGGCCGTAGGATCTTTACCGACCGTACGTGCGCCTTAGGCCACAGTAACACAGTAAAAAAACTGATTGACTCATCAAATTAATTACACATCTATTTAGTATGAATATCAAGCTGTTAGAAATTTTTTTTTTTCGATGTACAAAATGGCCGACTACTAATATTCTCTTTTGTTATGTTTTTTAGGCGCTCCGCAGCTTGACATTTAGCATCCACAATTTTTTACCTAGGACAAAAAACAAAAATGCTCGTCAATCTACATTAGAATGCCTAGAGAAGTGCGTAGGGAATTTAAAAAATATTGTTTTATTCAAAAGTCGTAGATATTTGAACTTAAGAAATGAATTTTCAGTGAAAAATTTCGGTATAACTGCTCATAAAATGAAAAGTTTTCGATTAATCAGAAATTCCGTACGTATTTCTCCGCGAAATGCAATTAGGAACATAACTTTTAAATTTCAAATGAATCGAGTGAAAATTGTTGAAGTTATTTGTCACGCCAATTGGAAAGAAGCTGTTTCGAAAAATTTCGAGTAGTCGGCCATTTTGTACATCGAAAAAAATATATTTTTTCTAACAGCTTGATATTCATACTAAATGGATGTGTAATTAATTTTATGAGCGAATCACTTTTTCATAGGAAAACAAATTATTAAATTCACACACGATTTTATACCCGTTACTGTGGCCTAAGGCCGTAATAATAACGCCAGTATGATTAAGTGATCTCCAAGCTTGTCCAGTTGAATCGAAACACTCACGCTACGAACGATACGATACGTACGATCACAATTTTTATTACACTCATTAATCGCGTCAAAATCGAATTCATATATTTTTTTATTCAGTCTAGAATATTACGTACAAATAATAGGATACTAATAATTTAAATAACCAAACGGGCATATTTTGTTTTTAATCAGTAACTCGATTTGTTTACTTTATTATTGTTATTATTATGATCAATATTATAATATTGTAATCCGTATATACCTAATAAGTATAATATAAGTTAAAACGACAGTAGAATGAATAACTGATATATATATATACCGACTGAGCCAACAACTATTAGCAGTAGAAATATTTTCTAACCTATCAGACCTAGGAGAAAACTTTTCCTACAAAAGTTGCATAGTTGGAAGGGGGTCATCGAATGGTGGCTACAAGGTTCATCCAGGTGGTGGCGCTTCGGAGATTTCAAAGTCATCGCCATTTTTTAAAATGGGACCACTGTTTCTTTTTTCATAATTTTACCAAGGAACTAAAAAATAGGTGACCTTGACATTTTCGAAGAACCGCCACTTGGATAAACCTGGCAGCCACCCCTTCGAAGTATGCAACTGTTGTAGGAAAAGTTTTCTCACAAGTCTGATAGGTTAGAAAATAATTTTACTGCTACTACTTGCTGCATCAGCCGGTATATATATATATATATATATATATATATATATATATATATATATACCTGCACGTAATTATATATAATGTATATACATATACATACACACTTGTTTCTTCTTTGCGCATGGAACCCTTTCACAGTCTGTAATCATTCGCAATTGTGACACCTCCTATCGATCTCTGCAAATGCAGGGCCCCTTAAGGTAATCAATGCAATACAGTTGTCTCGCGTCAGTGCTAAATGTTAACAGTAACGTATTTATAAAATCGACGCGCATTCAACTAAGAATAATAAAGGATCAACATCAATAATAACAAGTGACAAGCGCTGCTGGATAATTATTGTAGTAAACGAATGTCAAAAATCAGCGCCGCTTTGGCTCAACTGCAACAACTTAGTGTTCAATCCCAAACTATCGTGACTCTTAGAAGAATTGCATTTCGAGCATTTCGAGTGAGCAACACACGCAGCTCGTCTTTTTCCACCGAGCGGACGGTGGTTCTTTTTCCCTAGTGTGAAATATCAGGTGTGTCGAGGGAAAACTTTGAAACAAGAGCAAGCTGTATGTCTCGAAATCCACCATGTTGCGCTCTTTACTCTTAAGGCGGCCCGGCAAACTTTGTTCGAAGAAGTGTTCTAATCTTAATGGGGAGATACCTTTAGGCAGAGCAAAAAATGTGCTGATTTTCATGATTTTTTTTCCAAAGGGAAGATTTCTTCCCCATTTTTGAGACTTACGGTTTATTTTATTGTTGTTTTTGGCTGTTGGATTTTTTTTTGTTATTAATCTCCAAACATGGCGGAGGTATGGCACTTCTAAACTGCATTTTCAAAACTGGAGTGACCAAGAAAGAGTGGCAAATGTTGAAAATCGATGAAATGGTACGTTTTGAAACAAAAAGATTTAATTTTCAGAAAAAATTGCTACATTTTGCAAATGAAAATACTTTATTTTTATTTTCACAAAGATTTAGGCCCATGTTTAAGACAATAAAGTTAGAAAGATTTATGCCAAATTTCATCAGAATCGGTCGATTAGTTTTTCAGCTTAAAAATTAAACTAATCGACCGATTCTAATGACACTTGGCATCAATCTTTCCAACCTTATTGTCTTAAACATGGGCCTAAATGTTCTTGAAAATAAAAAAAAGTATTTTTCATTTGCATAATGTAGCCATTTTTTTCGGAAAATTCTTTTTGTTTCAAACCGTACAATTTCATCGATTTTCAACATTTCTCACTTTTTCTTGGTTCATATTCTGCGTACGAGTGTTAATGAAAGAAAAATGTTCGTTGGTTTTTTTTTCAGATTAATCCCGTCGACGCTACGTGTCACGGGACACATACCTCCGCCCATTTTTAAAGATGTCTAAATGAAAAAATACCATGTAACAGCCAAAAGTCGTAATGAAATATACCCTAAGTTTAAAAATTGGTCAAGAAACCTTTTCTTTTAAAAAAATCATGAAGATTGGCAATTTTTCCTCGCCTAAAGGTATCTTCCTCCTTAATGGATCCGGGATACGAGCTAATAAGACGTATCAGTCCTACGGTCTATCCGGCAAACGCAACCGTGCGCACCTTCGTGTCGACACACACACACACACACACACACACACACACACACACACACACACACACACACACACACACACACACACACACACACACACACACACACACACACACACACACACACACATACACACGAGCTCGCATCGTTTTATATTTTTCTCCCATTTCGGTGGCCCCTTCGGCCTAAACTTCTTTCTCGTTAATTTGTCTCGTTAATCCTAGAGATTAAATTACGTGGATCACACATACATCAATCTGTCGAACGATAATTACAAGCAACGTGAGACCACCTCAACAATTTATACGTACTCGCGAACGTAAATTCCCAAATTGATTTTCGTCGTTGCACGGCTGGGTCGTGACGCGAGCACGCGAAAAATGAAGAAACAGATAAAAGAGTACTTTTTTACACATCACATGTAATATGTTCCATTCGCTCGCTCGCTCGCACGCGGGAACGAAAATTGCTCCGCTCCATGCGTCCGTGTGTAACTACGCGTGTAAGGTAATGTCCAGTTACACCTGTAAATGTGTCAGCTCTTCGATGATTTGGCGGCGAACAACGCCTCTCGATTCTTAAGGGGTTAGGCTACTGTGAAAATGACAGACTCCCTCGTCGCTTGAGGCAACCCAAATTCAAAAGGTCCAATAGATGGTGCACTTGTCGCAGATTGAAGGTAAACTTGTGATTACAACGATAGAACTGCTGGTGAAACTTTGAACGCGTTTTTCGCGAAACTATGTTTTTCAAAACGGTGTACACGATTTCTCGACGTCTAACGAACGGATTGACTTGAAATTTGGTACACTTGATCAGCGTTACAGTAGTTTAGTCTTGACCGACGTTTTTTTCTCAACCTTTTTTTTCCATTAGTTATTAACAATAATGTCGTTTTTCCTCGAAAAAAAGCAAAAAAAATGCAACCATTTTTTGTTTTTGATGATGGAAACACGATAACGAAGAAAAGCTCGGTCAAGTCTTAGCCAATCTTGTCTATATTAAGAAAAAAAATCGTTTTTTCGTTTCAGATCAACCGGGTGGCCAAAATCAAGTACACCGTTCAAAGGGCCTTCACGAGATTGTTCATAACTGCTTGCCTCATGAATATTTTTTTATAAAATTTGGTGCACAACTTTGTTAACATACAAATAAATTTCCAAACAATTTTTCGATCATCTTACTCGTTCCTTCAAAATTGATTTTTTTTAACCCTGATTTTTGGGTCGTCACAGTAGCCTAACCCCTTAAGGAAAAAAAAACAACGGAACGAACGAAAGAGAAAACAAAGTATCACAAAATTAGTAAGGATTTTTCTCCCGAGCTACTCGCGACACAGCGCTCAGCACGATCTGTTTTTTTCTTCAGGTACTCGAAAAGCAGAAATCGAAAAATCTTGACGTAGTACCTGTACACCGAACGATGCCAAACAATTGTGGATTCTTCTCTATGCGTTACGAATAGAGATACGCGAGCTTTGCTGTTTTCTTTCTTCCTTTTCACACTTTTGCGAATTAATATTAAAATTAATTCCGTTTCGAAGGAGGCTCGAGCGTATCGATGAATGTTAAAGTATACCAATAGCTTTTTAAACGCAGATATGTCCTATAAATGTTCAATTTCGATGTTTGCGTGAATTCCCCTTTATAGTTTTCGACAGGAAAATGATTTGAATCTAGGCAGTCAGCACAGAAACTATGTTGAATTGTCTGGATTTAATTTTGTCTTCTTCTCGAGCACTAGTGTCACGCGGAACTTTTTAGATGTCCAACGAGGAGTTTAAGGGCATGTGCGAGGTCAACATAACCTCGCAAATTATCCAACCCAATTTTCTTATAAATGGTTAAAAGGCCATAGCCGAGTAAGTAGGGAAAAATTGACCCCGCATTTTTTCCAGCGAAATTTGGAGTATATTCTGAGGTATATTTCATGCCCGTCAACGCAATGGTTTTAGAAAAATGATTTTTTTTTAAATATCAAAAACAATTCCGGAACCGGTACAGTGGATGGATTTGATTTTTTTTTGGTACTTGTTCCGATCAAACGTGTTACGAAATAAAATTATAGAACATCTTACGAAAGATTAAGGTTTGAAAAAAAAATAATGTTCCTTGTTTTATTATTTTTTACTATAATCCACTTGGGGTACAATAGCGAAAATTTTTTCATATAATCTTTGGGTACCTTATTAGATTATATAATTTTTACAAAATGATCAGTTTGGTACGCCATAGTGAAAAAAAAGGAACACACTTTATTGATATATTTTAGTTATATAGATATATAACTAAAATATATCAATAGTCTCATATGTGACTAAATGATCGGCTTGGTACGCCACAGTGAAAGAATAAGAAACACACTTTATTGATATATTTTAGTTATATAGATATATAACTAAAATATATCAATAAAGTCTGTTTTTTTTTCCCTGTGGCGTACCAAACCGATCATTTTGAAAAATTATATAATCTAATAAGGTGCCCAAAGATTATATGAAAAAAAAATCGTTATTGTACCCCAAGTCGATTATAGTAAAACAAAATAAAACAACGAACATTATTTTTTTTTAACCTTAATCTTTCGCAAGATGTTCTATAATTTTATTTCGTAACACGTTTGATCGGAACAAGTACCAAAAAAAAAATCGAATCGATCCACTGAAGCGTTTCCGGAATTTTAATTTTTTTTATTAAAAAAAAAAATCATTTTTCCAAAACCATTGCGTTGACGGGGATGAAATTTTCAGAAAATATGTTTTTTTTTATACCTCAGAATATATTCCTAATTTCGCTGGAGAAAATGCGGGGGCAATTTTTCCCTACTTATCCAGCTATGGCCTTTTCAGGAAAAACAAAGCATTAGACTCTGGAGAATTCCCCGACGCAGAGCTTAATGATATCCTTTTGCCTCAAATATTATTCATCTTTGAGAAATCTCTGTTCGAAAATTTCTGCTATCTCTCTCGCACTTATACGTCACGTGGTAGATGTTCTACTTCGCCTTAACATTCATCAATGACACGCTCGATCCTTAACATTGTCAGGTCTCGTACGTCGTACATATTTTTCTCCACGTGTGTTTAACGTTAAAAAAAAACGTTATTTTTAACTCTTCGACAATTGTAATTTTGACTAATATACATCGCGTTTCCTCCGCTGATTGCCATCCTTTCAAATTTATACAATAGCCGCGACGACCCTAACGAAATAAATTAACTAAAAGTCTTTTGATTGTACCGTGTCAGCTCGAATCGCTATTCGAATCTCTCTCTCTTCTTTCTTTTTTGCCGCTTATTCGCTTGTTTGTTTCACCTCGAGGCCAAAATCAAGTAACGCTCGCAAATTTTCAATGGCAGTTGCGGTAAAGGAAGCTCTCGGGCTTCGTTTGTTCAACGGCGCGCGCTCGATTTGTTATATCATAATTATACAATAATTATACAAAACGCTCGTTCTTCGAAGTTCCGGGACGAACGAGACGACAAAATAGTGGGAATAAGTTCGAAGCGAGAAAAAAAATGGAGCTTCGACGCTATCGGCGAAAGTATAGTAAGACGGCCTAGTCCAAGTGGATTTCAATCCCCAATCAATTTGTGCCAGGAAATTCATCCTCACACACAGATATATACATACATAAATTCATATACGCTACCGGCGAAAAATATAAACACACTTTTCGCACTTTTTCGACCGGAAGCGGTCGAGAAAATAAATATTTGCCATTTCTCTTTCGAACTCTAATCTGTTTGATTTTATTTTAAGGCGGGACACCACTGTGACGGGTAAAAAAATCGATTTTTTGCATTTCTTCAAAGTATACATATGCAATAATATGTAAAATAGTTTTCAAGTTAAAATATTGAAAATTGACCGAGTGACAGAAGATTTTGTGAAAGCAGGTAGCGCAACGATTTACGTATACTAAAACTTTCAATCGTGTTTTTCTCGAATTGGCCGGAATTATAACTGTAGCTATAATTGTTCGATTTTCAATTCTAAAGAATCAGAATTTCCGTAATCGCAGTAGCTATCGTTATACATAGCCGTTTTTGATGTTGTTGAAAGGCCATAGCCGGGTAAGTAGGGAAAAATTGCCCCCGCATTTTCTCCAGCGAAATTACGAGTATATTTTGAGGTATAAAAAAAAACAAATTTTCTGAAAATTTCATCCCCGTCAGCGCAATGGTTTTGGAAAAATGAATTTTTTTTAATTAAAAAAAAATAAAAATTCCGGAAACGCTTCAGTGGATCGATTCGATTTTTTTTTGGTACTTGTTACGATCAAACGTGTTGCGATATAAAATTATAGAACATCTTGCGAAAGATTAAGGTTTAAGAAAAATAATGTTCCGTGTTTTATTTTTTTTTACTATAATCGACTTGGGGTACAATAATGAAATTTTTTTCATATAATCTTTGGACACCTTATTAGATTATATAATTTTTTCAAAATGATCGGTTTGGTACGCCACAGTGAAAAAAAAAGAAACAGACTTTATTGATATATTTTAGTTATATATCTATATAACTAAAATATATCAATAAAGTGTGTTTCTTTTTTTTTCACTGTGGCGTACCAAGCTGATCATTTAGTCACATATCAGACTTCATTGATATATTTTAGTTATATATCTATATAACTAAAATATATCAATAAGGTCTGTTTCTTTTTTTTCACTGTGGCGTACCAAACCGATCATTTTGAAAAAATTATATAATCTAATAAGGTGCCCAAAGATTATATGAAAAAATTGTCGCCATTGTACCCCAAGTGGATTATAGTAAAAAATAATAAAACAAGGAACATTATTTTTTTTCAAACCTTAATCTTTCGCAAGATGTTCTATAATTTTATTTCGTAACACGTTTGATCGGAACAAGTACCAAAAAAAAATCAAATCGATCCACTGCACCGTTTCCGGATTTTTTTTTGATATTAAAAAAAAATCGTTTTTCTAAAACCATTGCGTTGACGGGCATGAAATTTTCAGAAAATTTGTTTTTTTTTTATACCTCAGAATATACTCCAAATTTCGCTGGAAAAAATGCCAGGGCAATTTTTCCCTACTTACCCGGCTATGGCCTTTAGTATTTTTTAAGCCCCTGAGTATAAACCAAAATTTCGCCGAAATTAAACTTTTCTAACCCCCGCCTTTTTATGATTTTTTTTCTCGAAAAAACGGCTAGGTAAAACGAATACTACGTTTGTACAGATTATTAAACTTTTTCTTTCATTTTTCGTTTTATTTTTATTAACCAACCATTGTCAAATTATCGATCCGGCCGTTGGGTCACATTTTTTTATATAAAGGCTCTATTATACCTCAATAATGTTGTTGATTTTTTATTTTTTAAGTTCCACATTACACGAAATAAGTTCAATGTATGCTTAATAACATACATTTTCCCAAATTCCAAATAAATAATCTAGTGGACAAAAATAAATCGAAACAAACGACCCTTTTTCTACCCGCCACAGTGGTGTCCTCAATGTTGTTTAAGTGTTTTTTTAACGCTATAGTTCTCGAGGTAGAGCACAATTTCGGAAAGTGCACCCCTTTACAAATAGCCGAATACCCTCATGGACAAAAAACCGGAAGAGACTTCCAAGAAGCAAATTGGCGGTAAATCTCTGCATGTTCAAGATCACCGTAAGAAAAGTAGCAGAAAATAATTTTAAAAACGCATAACGGAGCTTGTGTTTTCATGATCCAAATAATACCCTTTTTCGCCGAGATCTGTAACGTTTCATCCCGATCGAAAACTCGTAAAGCCCTTACTTTTCGCCAGTAGTGTGCATCTTTTTTTTGTTGCTAGAAAAAAGAAATATTAGAATTCGGAGGGCCATTTCCCATCGAGGCTTTAACTTTCTATGTACATTTGAATATTGGCAACAGGTCCTCATTATCGTTACATCTAAGCTATTTACAAGATCCTTCGTTTTTTTTCTTCGTCATTCGATCCACCTAGTTAACTGTTCGTGGCTCGTTTTATCGATAAATGTCGCGGGTACCTTTGTTCGTCTTTTTTTTTGTTCTCTCTTTAACTACAGTAATGGCAGTGTAAATAGTAGTCAATCGAACGGAAAAGAAGTATACGGATAACGGTTAGGAGTCTTCGCGATCGAAATTGGACACGTTGCGTCATGGAAACTTTTGCAGGAGCGACGTGCCCGCAGGTGCGTTGGGATTGTCGAAAGACGTTTCGTACCGACGAAATAATCGGCCACGGAGGATAAGCTACTATTTTAATCCTTTCGACCTGCAGGACACGCCCAAAGTTTATTCGTCATGTTGGTTTTCGATGTTTCAGCGCATGCCTTAATTAATTCTTCAACTCGAATAATTTCGATACTAAAAAGTGAATTCTGGCAAATGGAAACAGCGAAAAAAAACCCCATTTATTCCTGTAAATCGTGTACTTGTTTTTCGCTACTGCACTGTGGACGTCGCGACTCATTTTTCGCAACCTTCCTACGTCAGCGCGGCGATAGTTTTTTTGACGGGCCCGGCGAGACGAAATCAAATATCATTTCCTCATAAACGAAGAACGTTGGATGGTCGGTGGAAAGGAAGCGAGGCGCGAATTTCTACCTCTCTGATACTTAAATCTTTATAACGAACAAACGAACGAAAAAGTCTTTCACCATACTCCGTAGACGCTTCGATAAACGAAACGAGAAAACTACAAGCGACCATAGGAAGGAAAATAAACGAGAAATATAAGTCAAGAATATCTCGGACTTTAGGATATTGCCGCAAACAGGTACATATTTTAGTCTACGTTGCGTCGTTTTTCTTTTGTTCAAAAGAGGAAGAGAGAGAGAGAGAGGGAGAGAGCTATTCAATATGCTATTCGGATAAGTATTCACCAAGCAGTTTGATGTACAATGGGTTCTGAAAGTCGCGCGTCCGCCTCAGAGTCTGAAATTTACACGTGAATTTGTGAAAAAAAAGGGAGCCTGAAACCTCGTCTCGTAAGGGGAAAAAATGATAAGAAAAAATAAGGACGATAGCGAAAATGCACATCGTTAGAATATTAGATTTGGGCCAGAAATTCCGATTAAGAATTGTATAGTGTCGCGGCTCTGTTGAAGTTTAAGTGTGACTATAAGAGCGCGACGTAACACACATCGATTATTATTCGATAAATAATATTTCTCAAACACTCGAGAGATCGAAAAAAGAATAGAGAACTACGAAAGCAAGTAGAATTTCGTTGCGCGACTCGCGACTTCAGAATCTCAAGGTATGCCTTTTAATCGATCCTAGAATACCTTAAAATGTGCGTGGATTATGATTACTACGATCCTACGTACAGCTACATTTTTTTTTTCAACTGACAGTAGTTACATTGGTCCAATATGAATTACGCCTCGTGCTGTTTTTTTTTCTTTCTCTAACAATAAGCTCCTTCGCTGCCGATATCCTGCATCACAGGGAAACGAGTGATGTGTGCTGTTTTACTTTCCCTCTATCAAATAAATTCGAATAAATAATTGAGTTTCTATCCATAAACTCGAGGAAGGTCGAACGTGGAAATATCACGTGGCGCGGATATTTTTGCGACACGGGTGGATTGTGGCCCTTTTGCTGCTAACGTAGGTGGCCAAGAATTTAATTGAAACGTTATGTCCGAGGACAAGAGAACCCCTGAGGGTCGAGCGTTTGATCGATGAGTATTGAAGAAAACTGCTTTTCATCGGACGCTCATACGTCCAAGGTTCATTCTGAAATTTCAGTAATTTCCACTACATCGCTATTGATGAAAAAAAAAACTTTAAATGAAAATAATTCACCACATTTTCTTATGTAAATTTGCAATTTTTTTCTCGCTCATTCGCAATAAACGAGAAAAACTCAATAACAAATACTCTGAAAAAAACTGTGTTAAATTGTCTCGATTTTCATTATTTTTCTTTTTCTCGAGAACGAAGTAGTGGATATTACGGAAAGTTGGAAGTTGAATTTTTATTGGTCATATCTACGTCTAAAAAAATCGTTATCTAACGTCCATCACTATGATGAATCCGCGCTGCCTCTTCCATCATGCAGTACGAGCTGTACGAAGCTGACATCGGTGTCCGAATTTTCGTCCAAAATCCAAAATTCCCAAATTTCGACCCTCCTCAGCAATATCTATTTCAACGGATAGGGCGAAGAATGTAAGGATGAAACACGCGGTGGCGACATTGGTCGAGACCACGAGGAACGAAAAAAAAGGACAATCCAAAACGTTTGTCAAATTGGAAAGCGTTGAAGGGCGAAAAACGAGAAAGACGCTGATTCGTATACTACAAATTGTCCACGGTGCGACGATCTCCGGCGTGGAAGCTATTCTCTCACGTTGGATCGCGCCCGGGTTAGCTCGTCTCATATGAATCTCGGCAAGCCGGAGCTCGAACGATGATACATGTAGGGAGGGGGCGGAGGCCCGGGAAAGTGTCTTTGACGTTGATGCGGCAGTAGAGGATGATGAGGCCCAATTGTGCCAATCGATACCGGACCGTGTTGCAACAGATGCGACGTACCGTCACCCAGATCGAGCTCGAGCTCCGGTTGCTCGACCAATTGGAGAGCACCGAAGGACGCCGTTGCCATTGCCACGTCCGGCATTATACCCGACAGATGTCCGTCACCACACATGTTGTTTTCCGGCTGATGCTAAAAATAAAAAATAAAATCCAAATGGTAAAATCGCCGCGTGAAAAATCGTCGAAAATTGCTGACTTTGGAAAATTCGATTGAGGTTGGTAGCAGTCCGTGGGGCCTTGGAAAGACTGGTGCAATACCGATCTCGTATGTTTTATTGAACTATATTGTAGTATCTTATATTATACTGTAATTTAAGGTATTCCTGTCACGAACCGAAATATTTTACACTTAACTGATTTTCGCCTATAATAAAGTAAAAATATATCCCAGTATACTGGTAAAATTTCAAGCAGAGTTACCGAACCTTTAACGAAAAATTCCGACCTTAAAAATCGTATCTTTTATATAACGCTTTATGGAGATGTCACGATGGGCACGTTTCTATCTAATAATTTATACACTAAATAACTCTAGATGCCTGATATAAACCCCGCTCAGGTGTAAAAAAGTCTAAAGATTCCGGAACGACAAAAAAAAACAGAAGGTCACCGAACGTTTAAAGAAACTATTAATGTTAAAACTTGGAAAAATGTGACTAGCAGAAGAATTTTCGTAGCCGTGACGTTTTGTATAAATGTAAAAATGTCTCAATCTACTAAATTTGCGCGAAATTTTTTATTCTAGTTTATCCTTGTGTATAATCATTCATTGTAACTTATTTTTTGATTAAGCGCAATCGTCATTTACCGATGATTCAGAAGGCCCTGCTTATGCCCCCACAAAATACGGCCCTCCGCGAAAGGAATACCTTAAGGGGCTAGGCCACTCTAGAGGCCGAAAAAATAGGCTTTTTTGGGATTTTTCCTCGGAAAAACTACAAAAAAAATCGAGACTACAAAAAAGGGTGTTTATCATACATATCAGTGACTGTATACAATAATTCTTTTGAAGTGATTAATTTCAAAATGGTGGCTGTGCAGCGTTTATCTCAAAATTGCATTTTTTAAGTTGGCCGGAAACATAACTGATAATTTTCAACCGATTCACTTGAAATGTTGAATATATCTTGAAAAATACATTGTCTATGGAAGTACGTAGGATTTTTTATGATATTGCATAGTTCATTTGTTATTAACAATTATCTGACGAAATTTTTCACTTTCCAAAAATTTGCCTAAAAAAACGCTGCACAGCCGTCATTTTGAAATTAATCGCTTCAAAAAAATTATTGTATACAATCACTGATATGTATGATAAACACTCTTTTTTGTAATCTCGATTTATTTTGTAGTTTTTCTGGAAAAAAAATCTCCAAAAAGCCTATTTTTTCGGCCTGTAGAGTGGCCTAAGGCCTTAATTATGTTATGAATATTTCCCCAAGGATCCCTAGTTGAAATTTTGGAAAATATCGATTGTTGGGTTTCGACGAATTCTCAAAAAATAACGCGTTTTTTGCAAAATTACTGTTTTTAAATCGGTGACCACGATATCTCAAAAAGCACTGCAGCGATTAACTGCGTTTACATATCGAAATGCAGTGCTCGAATGAAGGAATTTTTCTGTTTCGATGCATCGTTTTTTTCGTCAATGAAAATAAAACGTTTTTTTTCCACCGAAAATCGATGCTTTCACTTTGGACAGCGGTTATTTGTTCAATAGTCAATATTTTATTAAATCATTTGTCCAAGCACTAAATAATTCTATGTAAAAACTAAATCTAAAGGTCTGCACAAATCATTGTATCCACCACAATTATGAATATTCTTCAATGCAAAAATTGTAAACGATCCTCAAAACTATATTCTTTAATGTGAGAAACTTTTTTTTGAACACTTTCACAAGTTTTCCCATAAAAAATTCGCAACAATTCCTCTTTTTTCAGCCACGAGCTAGGCGTAACTCGTTAAAGGGTCATCACATTGTAAAATTTTCGAAAAATCGATTCTGCATTATCCGATAGTATAGGCGGCTATAAACATGCCGTTCAATATTTGGGGCGAAATTCGAATTATTCCGGTTGCTACAGCCTTTCTAAGAAAAAGGGATTCGACCAGCTGCGTGAGACCTGGCGCGAAAGGACGCGTCTTACTCGAAATGTCGTTTTTGAAAATGGTGTACACTCTCAAAGGAAGAGTTTTCAAGATATCCGTCTCAATATTTGACGCGACATTCCTCACGTCATTCTTTATCTTGCTATGGAAGATTTTTCAATCTTCATATTTTTATTTAACAAAAAATTGTCGAAAAAATAGACTAAATTCGATACCTTTTTTCAAATCGCCGCCATTTTGTCCATACTGATTAATAATCTTTTTACCAATTGTTTTTCAGATAATATTTACGACCGTGCACATCGTGAGGACTCCTTTTTACGAAGATACTTTCAACCGTTAAAATACGTGTAAAAAATGAAAATAAACGTTTAAAAAATTATTTTCTGTTCTTCATGAGTGCTTCGATTTGACATAAAAAAAATAAGACTTTTAGTCTGATCCGAATTTTAGTCCCGCTTTTATTCACTCGTTAAAACCCCTCACAGCTTTTAAAATTAAACAAAATTCCAGTAAGAACCTCTGAAACGTTCAAAAAAGTGTAACTATTTAATTTTACTTCTATGAAGCGATACATCTTACACCTCTAATACATTTTCCCGCAAAGCGTCCGCATCCCGAAATTTCTAGTTTTTGCAATTCTCTCGAGTTTACGAGTCGAACTATCTACCGTGCGTGTACAGCTGAAGACCCGGTTAAGTTTCGGAACGCGGAAACCTGGCGAGGTGAGGCGCGTGCAAGTAACCGAGATACATATAATAATCATTTACTACATGGGTGACTGGAGTCACCACAACAAAATACCGGAAATCATATTTTCACGGTATTACGCCTATTTTCTTCGCTTTGCAATTCGTTTTCTCTCCGAGGCGTTTGAGCCATAATGGAAGGTAATTATGATTCTTAAACACTTTGTGAATCTCTACGAGGTACAAGCACCTCCAAAACTCAACTGCCATGGATTTTTTTCATTTATTGCGTTGAGATTTAAAAATATATATTTTTGAAAGTTTATCGTATTGCTATCTTGGCATTATTATTATATAGCCGTCGATTAACAATCGTAATGTTAATATATATATATATATATATATATATATATATATATATATATATATATATATATATATATATATATATTAAAAAATAGTCTTGGTTATTTGTTTTATCCAGAAAAGTCTTCTTTTTAACCTTAAATGTTAAGGAAACTTTATGAAAAAAGATCTCATGCAGATTTTTCATACAAACCAATTCGAACATCTGACTTCGATAGTCTGCAGTGTCAAAAAAATGTACTACGCATATCGTGCCAATTACTTTAAAAAGTTGCTTAGTTATTGTCGATTCATATCACTTGTAGAAATGGCATGTTAAAAACCAAAAGCAGATGATTTTTTTCCAAAAATAACATAAAGCCCAAAATCTCGAAAACCGTGGAACTTTTACTAAACTGAAATTCCAGCATATAGTAGGACGTGATCTGACCTATCGACAGTTGCAAGATTATCCATTCATAACAGGACGCCCTGTATATAAATAATGTAAGTAAAGTAATATATTAAGTAATATATAATGTTAATAATGTTACAAAAAAGAAAAGTAACGTTACGGTATTACCAACAGAGCAATGAAAACATACTTGCTACTAAATTGGGTACAAAATTTTTCCACGTCGTGCAAGGGTAAACCGACCGTGAATGGACGGGGACCAGGGAGTGGACGAAAGCTGATTTATATTTGAAATAAGTAGAGAATATGAATTGTCGACAAAAATTCGAATTACTATAGTTTGGAAAAAAAATCACGCATTTCGTAAAAAACCGATTTCAGAGTTTGATATCGCATTTTGACGTCACATGAAATTTTCCTAGTTTGTGGTACTTAGACACCGCGCAACTTAGTTACGATACGGCTATGCCCAGTAGGTGTTCTAACGACGAAAACGTTAGAAAAAAAGTGTTTGTGAGTTTTGAAGGTAAGTATTACTTTCATTACTCAACCCTAGAATGGCTCATTGGGGTACATTCGTGCCCCACGAATTTTGTGAAAGTACTCGATTTTATATACCAATTTAAAATGTTCTTTTCCCTTCGGATCAAACATTGACACATTTTTCGAAATTTCTGAAAATTTTGAATGGTAGTATCGTCTTCCTCGTTAAAAGACGAAGAAAATCATGGGCTTCTAAAAATTCTATTCACTATTTATAACCCCGATAATCGGGTCCAACGCGTGGGGTACATTTGTGCCGCAGTATGCCTTTCGAAGGCAAACAAAATAAGTGTACCATTCTAGGGTTAAGATAGAATCAATCCTTGATTTTTTGCAACATTTTAATATAAATTCGTAATAATAGGTCAGAGTTGGCCATATTTATTCACTGGTGCTACATTCTACCTTCTTTCCAGTGAATTAACATATGGGCTCTGTTCTGATAATTCTCAAAGTAGAGAAAAAAATTCCTCTCATATGCCGAAAATTACTCAATTAATTACTCTCAAGAAATAACAATGTACATTTAATTACATGTTCTCACAGCATCAATTCATTCGTTTTTTAATTGAGAGAAAATTTAATTTTCTATTTCTCCGTCGAAACAAACTTTGGTAGTTTGTTTCGAATGTCACGTTACGATGCAAAAAAGCTTTGTGTATTTTCTACGAAATCATAGTAACAAGTATAATATACATGTGTATAAGAATATTAGAATTTTTGTGCAACACAGCGATCCCCAAATCCAGTATTTAATTAAAATAAATAATAAATCGTAATCCTTTACAGCGTTCATCTGCACTACGCGTCCATTTACTGGCGGTCGAGTGTCCATTTACTGGTAATTTCGTCCATTCACTGGCAATTTAGTCATTTCACTACTTATTTGTCAATTCCTCCAATATTATTTGTTTTTGCGAATGTTTTTTTCCTACTATCAGAATAATATCTTTTGTCAGCTATAGCAATAAAAACATTAATTTTGTTATTTTTAATTTTCCAGTCTATCTGAATTCCACATTGTCGTTATTCGTCCATTGACTGGTCGGTTTACCTATAATTTGACTAAGGGGTTAGGCAACTCTAGAGGCCGAAAAATAGGCTTTTTGGGGATTCGCTTTTCAGAAAAATTACAAAATAAATCGTGATTACAAAAATGGGTGTTCATCATACATATCAGTGACTGTATACAATAATTCTTTTGAAGCGATTAATTTCAAAATGGCGGCTGTGCAGCGTTTATCTCAAAACTGCATTTTTTAAGTTGGCCGGAAACATAACTCAGACAATTTTCAACCGATTCACTTGAAATGTTGAATATATCTTGAAAAATACATTGTCTATGGAAGTACGTAGAATTTTTTTTATATTGCATAGTTAATTTGTTATTAACAATTATCTGACGATTTTTTAGGCAAATTTTTGGAAGGTGAAAAATCTCCTCTAGAGTGGCCTAAGGCCTTAAATTCACAAAAAAATTAAATTTCGTTTAACGTTTTATACAAAAAAGCATTTTTTGTCGCTTCGCCATTAAGAACATAGCATTTTCAATGTTAAACGATGCTCATCCATGGCTGTAGATAAATATGAAAAAGTTTTACGAAAAATTAAGAGAACCTGAGTTACATCTTCGTTACTTTCATAAAACTTTTTTCATTTCGTCAAAATTTGCTTCATCCAACTGTTCGTACGTTTCGCAACAGAGATTTGTTATTCAGGAATAAAAAGCGTTTTTTTTTCCGTTCAGTCGACCGCGCACAGTTTATTCACCGTGGCGAGAATAGCAACCGACATGATGCAACAAAAATAATAATTAACGTGATGCAAGACGTTGATCAGTCCGAATGAATTAATACGGTAATGTGCGGAGGGTCTAGGAGGGGCAAAAGGCGAGCAACGCCCGTTAATTGTAGCTCACCTCGCCGGGAAGTCTATAATTCTCTCCTTCTGTAACAATTGCTGGTAGCTCGTGTCGGAGCGCGTAAGAAGCGCTCTGTCGTGGAAATGTCATGTTTCGCCCGTAACACATTGGAGGAGCCGGAGCACCGCCGCCGATGCTCATACTTCCTGTACTTACGGCCTCCATCCGAGACACGTTCTCGTCCTGCTCTCCCAAATTGTAACACGCTGCATTCTGTAACGAAAAAATTGTTGGAACATTTAGTTTTATCGACGACAAAGATACGAGAGTTGAGGAAATCTTGGTTTGAGAATGCTTTGAGGATAATTGCTCAAACAGAAGATTTAGTGGGCATGGGCAACTATTATTATTTATTTATAATATTATTACATATTCATATACAGGCAGTCCTGTTATGAATGGATAATCCTGCAACTGTTCATAGGTCAGATCAAGTTCTACTGCATGCTGGAAGCTCAGTTTCGTAAAAGACCCACGGTTTTCGAGATTTTGGGCTTTCTGTTTTTTTTTTTTTTAATTCATCCGCGTTTGGTTTTTCGCATGCCATTTCCACAAATGATACGAATCGACGATAACTAAGCAACTTTTTATAGCAATAGGGTATTAGACCCTTTTTGAAAGGTGTCTCAATTCACTATCGTTGAATATCCATAAGTACGAATTATCCATAAGTTGAATATCCGTAAGTACGAATATGCATAAGTACGAATATGCATAAGTAAGAATATCCATAAGTATAAATATCCATAAGTCGAATATCCATAAGTGCGTATAGAGTAGAAATGAGTGCCAGCAATGGCGGGAGGTAGAGATCAGTGAGTTTGTTCGGGTTTGTTTGGGTTCCTTCTATACTCACTTTTCATCTACCTCCCGCCATTTCTGGCACTCATTTCTACTCTATACTCACTTATGGATATTCGTACTTATGGATATTCGTACTTATCGTCTCAATTTGTTCTTTTGATGGTAATAAACTACTAGAATTTTTATTTCTATTTTATGAAATCGATAAGTGCCATAAAAATGCATTTAAATGGTACATTTCAAATTTCCGCGCGAAAACGCTAGTCACCATGCTGCTTCGGTTCGTGACATCACTTGCATAGTAAACATCAACGATGCGCCAATTTTGAATACGTAAACTTTTTTGGTTAAAAGTGAGTTGCAACCCCTATCATTCGTATCTTGTTCCTAAATGTAAGAATCCAGTGTAAAAACACCGGGAAAGTTGTAGAGTAAAATGCCAATTGATATGAATATGAGGAAGATTTGGTTAAAACTTGCGAGACGAGATCCAAAGTCACAGTCCGAAAAAAAACTCATTTGTTCTTTTTTGAAGTACAGATAACTATACGAAAATTTGCACTTAACTGTGACAAACGAGAATATATAGTTATTGACGCTTTCTTTTACAGGTTAGAGAGTAATACGTCGACCGATCTCTTTGTTTACTATGTCAATGGCGTCACGTCAGAATCCATTATGGCGGCTGCAGTTTCGCATGTTCGTTGAACAGATAAAAAAAAGTATTTTTTTTTAAATGAATTATGAAATGTATTTTGTGTCTTTATAAATTGAAACCAACATTATTCGATTGCTTATTGCGAAAATTAACTTATTTATACATTATTAGGTTTTTTCTTACATAGAACAAAATACCCTTTTGGCACGATATGCGTAGTACATTTTTTGTACACTGCAGGCTGTCAAAGTCAGATGTTCGAATTGATTTGTGTGAAAATTCTGCATAAGATCTTTTTTCATAAAGTTTCCTTAACAATTAAGGTTAAAAAGAACACTTTTCTAGATAAAACAAATAACCAAGAGTATTTTTTAAGCCGGGTGAAAAAATGTTAACATTTGTAGAAATGGTATGCGAAAAACCAAAAGCAGATGATTTTTATCGCGAAAACGGTGGGACTTTTACTAAACTCAAATTCCAGCTTATAGTAGTACATAATCTGATCTATCAAGAGTTACATGATTATCCATTCGTGTCAGGACACCCTGTATATATAATTTTTTTCTTCAAGTTTTGTTATTTCGTTCGTATGAGATTACATAAAAAGAGTGACTTTTACAAAATCTGAAATAAAGTTACATTGGGTGACGGAAATATTTTTCTTTCGATTTTGTAGTACACACCTCTACCTTTTTCGTGATAAGATTAAAAATACGCGAGGTCATTTTTATCTAAGAGTCCAGGCGATTACATCAATCAAGATAACGACAATCGTCGATTAAATTTTTTTTTATTAGATACCGATAATCGCTACGCCTTATGATTGTTCTCTTTTCTCTTTTCCCCCAAGAGACCTCGATACGCTCCGATTTTCAACCGGAATTTATCGCGGTGAATTAAGGGGTCTACATAAGCTCGATACTCCAAAAATACGATTTTCGTCATTGTCTCGTTTTAGAGTCTCGAGTCTTAAATTCTATTTGCAACAAAGATTTTGTAAAGATTTGAATAAATTGATCGATTTGCGACGATTTTTGTTAAGGGTCAGATCGCCGAATGTGCATGGTGAACCGTCCAGCGGCGACTTATTTATACTTGCGTTTTTTTTCGGAACTGTTTTATAAAACGGTGGACGTCGTATATTAGAAACCGTTCGTCGGATTTTCTTAAAATTCTTTGCTATGGTTATCCACGTATTATTAAGGGGGTTTAGGCGAGGAAAAAAGTTGCTGATTTTCATGATTTTTTTTAAAGGAAAGATTCTTCCACCATTTTTGAGACAATTACATTTTATTACTAATTTTGGCTGTTACATGGTATTTTTATTCATCTTTAAAAATGGCGGAGGTATGACCGGTTCTGATAAAATTTTGTATAAATCCATTCAACCTTAGTGCTTAAAACATGAACCTACATGTTTTTGAAAATAAGTATTTTTTATTGCAAAATGTAGTCATTTTTTCGGAAGATTCAATCTTTTTGTTTCAAAGCGTACAATTTTATCGACTTTCAACATTTCTCACTTTTTCGTGGTTCATATTGCTGCGTATGAGTGTTAATGAAAGAAAAAACTCCGTTGGTTTTTTCAGATTAATGCCGCCGACGCTACGTGTCACGCCGTCTGACGAACATCCGCCGCAACCCGTTTAGAAGACCGTGCCATACCTTCGCCATTTTAAAAGATGAATTAAAAAAAACCATGTCACAGCCAAAAATAGTAATAAAACATACTCTGAATATCAAAACTGGTAAAGAAATCTTTCCCTTAAAATAATCATGAAAATCAGCAATTTTTTCCTCACCTAAAGGTGCCTCCCCCCTTAAGAATGATTAACGTTGTTCCTTTTTGCCGAAAATCTAACTTTTTTTTCTACAGCCTGCCATTTTCGTAAATTTCGAAATTTCAAAAAAGTAAGAATCATACGAAAGGTTTGTTATTGTACTAAAAGTACGTTTTTTCTATTTTCTATTTTTTATTTCAGATCGCCCTAGTTGCCAGAACCACCTGCATCGATTGGCCATGTAGCAATAGCTGCACTTTCTTTAAACGGGGCCGAGTTGAAATTCCGAACTTTGAATGCTCTGACCGTTTAAAATTGCTAATTCTAATGTTCCGAAATTACAAGTTTCGTAAAGATCAGCGAAATTCTACACAGTTCACTGTGAATGATGTAGAACGTATAACATTCTCTAGACAAATGTTAAAATTGACGTAAAATCACTTCTCAATAAATAAAAAAATCTTGAAATAATTCTTCGATTTATTGAAAATTTGCAAACTTTAAAAATTTCTATAGCCGAGTTATTTTGACGGTGTTCAGATTTTCGGAGTTTTGGTTTTACAGGTAAAATTCTTTCGGAGTTTTGATCTTTCGAGGTAGCATTCTTCCGGAGTTTTGTGCGTTCTGATCATTCAAAGTTCGGAATTTCAACCCGGCCCTGTTTGAACAATAACTCTTTATTTTTAATATTCGACAAATAAAAAAAATTCACTTAGCAAAGCTATGTATTAAGGTAGTTGGAAGAAAAACCGGAAGTCAAACTGACAATTTCAATTTTTTTCTTTCGAATGTTTTTAAATTCATAGAAATTGATCTGATAAAAAAGTATTTTTATTTCGGTACCTATTAGAATGGAAATTTATGATGATTTTCATAAATACTTGGAATCGACATTGGTTATTGAGCACTCGGTTGATCATTATCGACTTTACTAGTGAGTTCATGTTTTAAGCAGTTGGCAACGCTACATAACCTCACTTTAGGAGAATTCAAACATCACCTCTCAACGACTCGACAAATGCCAAAACATGGCACAATTACGTGTAAGTGGTCGTTTCTTTTTCTTACAGAAAATTGATCTGCTTTTGTTTACGCGGATAAATAATAAATGATTGATTGGGCAGTTTTTAAGGAGGCTGGAGCGATTCAGTTGAGTCAAATGACGGTTTATTCATTTTTTTTTCAATGGACCTCAAAAAAATGCATACGAGGTACAGATTTATTCTGTATATGCTAATTTTTTTGAATATATAATTAAAGGGCAAAGTTATGCATTTTAATATTTTTATTACGTAAAGTAGACAAACTTTTGTGTTACTACCAACTTGAAAAAGTATAAAATTATCGATGATTATTATGAAAAAACTACGACAACAAATGTTTTATACAATTCACAATGAAATTTTGAGTAATTTATAATTATGCCTATTTATATTCACGTCACGAGATTATTGGCCCATGGTTTACGATGGGCAAGATGAGGGTTTTTTCGAAATGTTTACAAAGGTTCAGTTTGCGTTAATCCGTTGTTAGTAAGGGTTTATCTTGGTGCTAAATAACAAAAAAATTACTTAACTTTTAGTGTGAAAGTCTTGCCCATCTAACCAAACGTTAAATTACATACATTAAACTATTTTTTATCTCTGGTGTTTCGTGGTGGAAGAAGTTAAAAAAAATCGTACAGACTCAGTATAGTCGTACGATTTTTTTATTAAATTTTTTTATATTTATTAAATTTTATTTTATATTTATTTTATATTTATATTAAAATTTATTTTAATTTTTTAATTAATATTTAATTTATTTTTTATTTTTATTTTTTTAATTTTTAATTTATTTTTAATTTAATTAATTAAAATAAATTAATATTTAATTTAATAAAAATATGTATAAAATATAAAATTTATTTTATATTTATATTAAATTTTATTAAATTTAACCTTGGATTGTGGTTAACGCTCCAACCTCCTTAAAGTTCCATCTTCAGGCAGATATACGAAATGAAAACAGAACAACATTTTAAAGTTTTGCAATAAAAAATGTTTACAGCCGTTCTTCATATGTATATTTGTATACGTAATAATCAATTTTAAAACATTAAGATCGTCAATCAACATATTTTTATTCATTTTTTATCTTTCGTTCGATTATTACTTTTATTCTGTTCTTATTGTATTTAACATGATCTGCAGCGTAGGCATTCGGCAACATGGATACCGCATTCTGCGTGAATTGCCGTCTAGGAATTTCCCCTAGCAATCACGGCTGACGCCCCGATCACCGTTTAGAGAGAGACAGATGCCGCATAGCAAAATTTAATGAATTATTTTGAAAAAATTACACGGTGGATCGGTTACAATTTTTGCAGTCGAATTCCGTATTAATCGAAGATTCGAACAAGAAGTTTTGTTTGTTGGGTTAAACGATCAAACTTTACGTAAAGTTATCATTTCCGGTAAATTTTTCGGAGGTTACGTTTGAGTGCGTGTATTTTAGGCCAACTTTCAAAGTTCATACCTCGAAAAAAGGCGGAGTGGCTTAATTTTTTTTTATTTCAACGTGGTTAATGAGATACTATCTCTTTCTCACAAAAAAAGGAGGTTAAACGTTAGTCAATTTTTGAATTGTTTCTCCCGAACCACCTTAATTGTGTGTAAAATCACGACCTCGTCATCTCAATACTCTAATGAGAAAAAATTTAACATCGATGACGTTGAAGTTTGCATAGTTGGAATGCAACGATTATTTTTCTTCGTTCGTTATTTATTTATTTCGATCGTTACCCAAAGCCTTTTCGATCGAATTTAGGTCATAAACGTTTAATACAAATACGTGAAAACGTTTGAGTAATTTTTCAGAGAATAAATCGTCTGAAAAAGATGAAACGTTAAAAAAGAATTAGTTATCGTTGCATCCCAACTATGAAAACTTCAACGTTATGAATATTGACCTCTTCACCGGGCCCTAAGCTCATGCAAGTCTGTGCAAATTTCGAGTTTTAATCGTTTAGTGAAAGACTCTCCTGGAATTACGATAATATACATGACCCTCGGGTTTTGAGGCGGGGATGGTCAGTGATGACAAAACAAATCCTATTCATACTCAACGTTGTATATCTAGAATGATAAGAGCTCGGCTCATCGGTGGTGCCCACAGTCGCCCCATCACTCGTGCAACGTCAGTCCGTCGTGATACCGTACCACCAAGTTCTAGCTATTATTTCTTGGACCTGCTTTAACAGTTAATCTCGGCCACGCGCGCAAGCGGAAGCTCTGCTCGCTTTAGCCACGACGTGAAAACATTGCGATTCCTACACCCGCCTATTTTCATTCTCGTATGCCACTGCGAGAGGACGCAGGTGAGTTTTTGTGATGATGAGTTAGGAGGTAAAAAAAACTTTTTTTTGAGTCAATATTAGTGGAATGACGCTATGCAGCGAGAGTAATAAAAAAAATATTAGCGCGTGAAAAAGTGAATCGCTGCGTAGCTTGAATTACTCAGATCGAGTGTTTGCGCTTTGAATCTCTTTATGATCAAACACGTGCGTCGGTCGTCTCAACTGGCATCTATTGACATTATTGTTCCATGTTTGCTTAAATTATGCGTCGCGGAATCTCAAACAATGCAAAAAATAAAATTGGATAAATGATTAATGCGATGATTTTTACGGGGAAGAATATTGGATAATGATCGATTTTTTTCCTTTGTGTTTTGCAAAGAGGCAAAAGGAATGAGTTAGTTTTCGAAATAGTTTTATGGAATTCTTTAAAACTCGTATCCTGTGTTAATAAAATATTCGAAAGCAATTTTTTTAAATATACCTCATTGATTCCACAATTTTTCGCAACAATCCAGTATCGACAAAATATTTTTATTTTTCCACAATTTTTGTCAAATAGATTTGAAGAATATTTTTTGGTTTCAGAGATTTAACTCATTTTAGCAATGATCAATTTTAAACAAGACAATATTGGCCAGCGAATATCCAAAGGGATGTGAAAAAGAAATTAGAAAAAGGATTTCTTAACTGTTTATATTTTTGTACGGTTATATTTTTAAACAATGTTTCTCGGAATCTCGAATAATGCAACAAAATAAAATCGGTTAAATTACTAATGCGATGATTTTTTACGGGGAAGAATATTCAGTAGGAAAATTGAGAATTCATGAAAGAATTATCGCCGCGGCGTTGAAAATGAATTATGAAATAAAAACAAATCGATCGTTATTTTTCTTCGTGTTTTGCAAAAAGGCAAAAGAATGAATAAGTTTCCGAAATAGTTTAATGGTATTCTTTATATTATGTTATATTATTTTGTATTATTTTATATTATTTTATATTTTTAAACGAAATAGTTTAATGGTAATAAAATATGCAATAGCAATTTTTTTAAATATACCTTATTGATTCCACAATTTTTGCCAATGATCCAGTGTCAGCAAAATATCTTGTTTCCACAACTTTTGTCAAATAGTTTAGAAAAATATATTTTATAGTTTCCACAGAGGTTATTTATTTTAGCAATGCTTAATTCTAAACAAGAAATATTGGCCAGCGAATAGCCAAAGGGATGTGAAAAAAAATTAGAAAAAGGATTTCTCGATTGTTTATATTTGCCCAAAAAAAAAATCGAATGAATGATTAATGCCATGATTTTTCACGGGGAAGAATATTCAGTAGGAAAATTGAGAATTTATGAAAGAATTATAACCGCGGCGTTGAAAATGAATTATGAAATAAAAATAATCGATCGTTCTTTTCCTACGTGTTTTGCAAAAAGGAATGTTTGCGAACTAGTTTAATACGGAAGAATAAATAAGTTTCCGAAATAGTTTATTACGGAGTAATAAATAAGTTTCCGAAATAGTTTATTGCGGAATAATAAATTAATAAGTTCCCGAAATAGTTTATTACCGAATAATTAATGAATAAGGTTCCGCAATAGTTTAATGGAATTTTTTTGAATTTCGAATTCCGTGTTAATAAAATATGCAATAGAAATTTTTTTAAATATACATTATCGACTCCACAATTTTTGTCAAATAGATTTGAAAAATATATTTTATACTTTTGACAGACTTTATTCATTTTAGCAATGATGAATTTTAACCAAGAAAATATTGGTCAGCGAAAGACCGAAGGCATTTTTTTTTAAATGCAAAGTGGATGTTACATTTTTTAATATATTTTTATTGATCGCGTGCAAAATCTTTGTTCCGCATCGGTTACGACACCAACTGATGACTCGTGTGTGAGCGTCGAGTTACCGAATAAGCGGCACAATAAGCGCAGTTTCTTTCGTACAGCCGGGTCCTCCTCGTCTACCAGCGCTTCAATTGAGACGATCGTCAAAAGACAGTGCGATGAAAAAAAAAAAGAAAACCGAAGAGTAGGAGTGCGTACACGACTAAACGCGCGTTAGGGGGAAAGATAAAGTGTCAAAGCGAAACGATGTTCAGTTCCCATCGTTCCGTTGAGAAGACGTGATACAAAAATTTCGAAAAATAAAAATAAAAAGAACACCGCGTTGCTCGTCCTCGCCTCAGGGAGGTTTGAGCTTTGTGTACATTTTTTTTCGGGCATTTTGCTGACTATGCGGAAACGATCTCGTGAGTCACGGAACAAAGGGCATAAAAAATTCAGCTGAAGAATATCAAAGCTCGACGTGTTTCGTGAATGAAAAGAAAAAAAGAGAAAGTTATTTTTTTTCGCAAATCGTAAAAAACAGTGATTCAAAAGAGGAAAAGACAACAATTTCTGATCGAAGACGGTAAAAAAAAACGCGAACAAAAAACAAAGCAAAAGAAACGAGTTTTTTTTCGAATAATTTGCCCAGCACATGGGGACAATCTCCTGAGTCACGACCCAACGAGTAAAAACGTTTAGCCGGTAAGTGTCGAAGTTCGTAGCGTTGTGCGTATGGGAAAAAAAACTCCACCAAGTGCGAGTCGGGCCTCGCTCTAAGTGCCGTATATATGACCAATGAACTTTTCTTTTAAACTCGAAAATAAGCAACATTGAGGGATTTTTTAAACTAAGAAATAATTATTCTACAACTATCAAACTTTAGGTATACTTTAATAGTATATTTAAGTATACGAAACAATGTTTTAAAATTAATTCATCATCAAAATGTCGGAAGAGTGTTACAGCAAGTTCGCCGCGGGAGTTGCGAATCGGCGTGCAGTCCAGCGTCCCGTAGACTTTGATTTGCAAAAAAGTTCAAACATTGTTTCAGTTAGAACATGTATAGTTTCTATGTGACAGTAATTAAAATGAAGAAAATGTAAATTTAATAAAATGACACGCATTTAAAAAAAATCATCATTTCACGCAACATTTCTGTAAAATGTGGATTAAAAAAGTAGTTTTTTTTTTTTCAATTTTTCAAAAACAATTTTCGTCAAGTAGAAGGTACCAATATTATCATTATTTCTATCAAGTTTCAACTCAATCGGCTTAATAGTTTTTGAGTAATCCCGCCCGCCAATTTCGATAATTAAGTTTTGAGAAAAACGCGTTTGAACTTCACGCCCGCTCCGAATCCGAGCGGTGAGACACCGCGTTGACGGGCTGTAACGTTTGAAGCTTTTCGAATTTCGCTTTGACACTTTGGAAAAATATTCTACATATATAATTCTATCGTTTGAAGAAAAAAAAAGAAATCGATTTTTTTATCGTTGTATAAATGTATATCCCGCCTTAAGGGAGAATATCAGTGTGACAGACTGAAAAATGAGGTATTTCTTTTTCAAAAACGGCTTGATCAAATTATTTGAAATTTTGTGTATTAATTATTGAAGTAATGAAGCATACAGGACATTTTTTTATTTTATTTTAAGTACATTTTGTTAAGCAGAGGAGCGGTCGCAAAATGGCGTCTCAAAAAAAGACTCCCCAACGGTTGACAGCATAAGTGCCACAGCAAGCATGTGAAATCAAAAATTCAAAAAGATGATTAAATTATAATAGTATAGCTAGCGCAGCATCGTAGGAAATTTGAAAATTTTGATTAGAAAAACAAATGGCGGCCATTTAAAAAAGAAAATCGAATTTTACACAAAAATTTTGCAGTAAATTGTTAATAAAAAAGTAAACAATAAAAAAACTCTACGATGCGACGATAGCGATAAGTTTTCTGAAGAGGATCCTTTTTGAATGAAGTCGATTGGACAAAAGTTGACAGAGTTATGCTGTCAACCACGTCAAAAAACATAGTTTCGAGAAAAACGCGTTTAAAGTATAGAAAGGCTCGTATAGAAGGCTCTGAGAGCGTCGCTGCTTGGCGCCAATTTCTAATACTTTTAAGCCGAATATTGTTTTGAAAATTTGTAGGCATATTCTTAAAGGCCAAAACTACGTATTTAAGCAAAAAAAACTATTTTTTTTCACACTGATATTCTCCCTTAATTAGGTAATGCTTTTTTCCTGTCTTAGTTCTTGGGTAGTACTAAACTGAAAACATATGGCCTGATGATAGCTAAAGAAAGCTTTGTATACTCCTGCTGTAAGCTAATAATGGAAATATGTAAAATTATTGTTATTTAAATATTTACAATACCAAATGACTTATTTTTGGAGTCAGTACCAGTCAATTGCCAATACTGTCACATTTTTCGCAGATAGGGACGAGGGGAAGAAAAATAAATGAAATATACGATCTACGGCCTTTTTTAATTTGCAATCTCGTTTCTTCCTTCTTAAATACAGTATATTGTACATAATATACAGAAATTCCAAATTTCTAACTAATTTAGTTTTTGAGATAGACCCCGTAACAAAAATGGTCGAAAACTGACAACTTTGACAGCCCGCCATTTCTTTAGTTTTAAAGATAAAAAAGAAAAAAAGTACAAATATTTGTACTCTACTCAATGAGCTTTAAAAAATGGCAGCCAGGGATT
Organism: Ophion obscuratus; assembly: GCA_964007375.1. Classification (NCBI taxonomy): domain Eukaryota; kingdom Metazoa; phylum Arthropoda; class Insecta; order Hymenoptera; family Ichneumonidae; genus Ophion; species Ophion obscuratus. The sequence goes on along the minus strand of OZ023315.1, from coordinate 22,319,623 downwards.
TTTTTGGTGCTCCTTTTTCATGTATGGGACCCCCATTAAAAATAATTTCGTTGAATTTTTAATTCAAGATTCGGTTTTGGGTCAATATTCTACGCAAAATATCCAAATTTCTGGTCTGTAACTCATTCCGTTTACGAGCTAGGGACCTACGACATACGGACGGACAGGCAGCAGAGTGTCACTAATAGGGTTTCGTTTTGCCCCTTTGGGTACGGAACCCTAAAAGGGAGAAGTAAAAAGTTCGTCTGTAAAACTGTAAAAATAGTGTATGAAAGAGAAAAAGAAAAGGAATTCTTTTTAAAACAGTAAACAAAGCTAATAAAAAACAAACAGAAAGAATTTATTTTGGAAAAACTGAAGAAATGAAAGCAAATTATTTCCTTAAAAAATCCCTAAAAAAGATTTATAGTGAAACTAAAAAGAGATAAAAAAAAAGGAGTAACATTGTTTGCTAAGTTATTCGCAACAAGCACACTGCCATTGCTCGCGAATAAATTGGTTTTTCCTTCTAAACACAATCCAACATTGCGGGACAATTTTTTCCAATTTTTACACGACTTTCAGTGTGATTTTTCCTTTTTTTCGTCCCACTGTTTACGTCCAATTTGCATACAAATATAAGATAGGAGCAGTCTGAAGTGTTGTCCCAGATCGAGTATATTATCGCCACTGACCTTTCGTAACGAGGCTCGGGAAGGCGCGACAATTTCGTCGTTTGCGGGGCAACGCAATTGACACCAATTGATCGGAAATAGCAAATTTCTCACTTTGCGCTCGGAAACCAAACGAGGAAATAACGAGTTGGCTCGGATGATTTTTTTCTCCGCGTTACGAATCAATCGCAGGCTGATTATTTTTCGATCAAATTTTTTTTTTTTCATCATTACTCCGTACGATTTTTTTAATACGCGGTACACGTGTACCGTCCGAAGGAATTATCGTCCATCGATGCACCCGGGGTATTGCGTAATGCGATGAGAAGTCTTTAAACCGATAATCCGCGAGGCGACTGAACGAGGAAGCGCACAATAAATAATAATATTCACGTCAAGGCCAAAATCGTGACTGGCGCGAAAAATCATTGCGTTCATCGATACGCGCATTATTGCGCAATTCCCTCGTGTCGCCAATTTGAATATTCCACAATAGTAACGACGTTGCTACGTAACGTGCCGATATACAAAGTATCGTGCATACAAAGGTGTAAAAAAATTCACGATGCACGTCCGAGGAAATATTCGAATCGCGAATACATCGGTCTACTGAACTTTCGAGGCTATAATTAAGCTCTGCCTCTCGGGGGCGCAAAATTTGGCCTAGCTATATTTGGAACACACACAATGTCCCATTCAGTGACACTCTCTTGGACAAGTACGCTGATTACATTTTTCAGCTACGTCGTATTTTAAATCCACCGTGAAATCAAAAGAAACGAAATTTTGCAGTGTTACGATCATTTGTATTCCGTAGACAGATAAAAAAGAACGGGCGCATTTTTACGTAATCTCACGGATTCATCTTCGAGACTCAATGACGAAATATACTAGTCCGTACCGCGTTTCGGCCTTGGACTGATAAAAAAAATTGCGCGTGTCTCTGCTCACCAGCGGCGGGGGAATTCGTTCGAAAAAGTTTTGCCAAGTTTGGTGGGTGGAGCGATTTTGGAAAATGTGCAAAACCATCACGGAAAATCTTGACGAGTCCGGGCTAGCCCTTCCGTCGTAATAAAGTTCGCCCCTTGATTATTGAGTGATTGTTTATATCAGAATTTAACAATAAAACACCATCTGAAATGTGTCGCTCCAAATTCTTCAAATACGCGAGCCCCCCTCCCCCGTATTTAAAAGCGGTGATTTGAAAAATCCATATTAATGCATGAATATAGTCTTCGTTTATTTGAAATAGAAATTTTTAATATCCAGAATCCGGACGCCACCTAAAAATGAATGACAAATTATTTCTTACCCGCTTGATTTTTGCGAACTTATTACTTCGTTTTTTCTCGAAAAAAGTTCGTGTTCTTTGCCTACATTTTTTTTAAATTTTGCATCGTTTACGATTTAAATAGTGCTGAAAATGATTTTAATTTGTATTGATTTTTTTGTTACTTGCTTAAATTACAGATTTATCACGAGTTTAACCCTTCCTTGGCACACTGGGTCATTTTGACCCGGACGAATTTAAAATACCTTTAAAATACTTACCTAAAATTGAAAGTTTTCAATAATTTTTTACAATTCAATTTTATACTTTCCGATTTTCAATTATGACATATCAAGAAATGTTTAAAGTGCATGCCGGATTTTCTTCAATAAAAACCGATCGAAGGGTCGTTAAATTGACCCAGTGTGTCAAAGCCGTGGCCGAATATAAGTGAGTCAAGGAAGGGTTCAAAAAAAGTGCGGTAACTATTTAGATAAGTGACTTTTCCGAACAATATTCTCCGATTTCATCGAATAAAATATCATTTATTGGGTTTGTTTGGGTTTTTGAACATTCCGACATATCAACCCAAACAAATCCAATATAGGCGTTGATAAAAATGCCCTATTTTATCACGTGTTTCTGCGAACTTCAAAACCCCATGACATCTTATGGGGGGGGGGGGGGGGCGTGAATTTCAGCTTCCCCCTACTAAATATCATCATTTATAACCCAATAAACGAGACAATAGCAACAAAAAATTTTAGGCTCATTTTTCGTTAAAGTCACTTATCTAAAGAATTACCAAAAGTGCAAATATCTCGAAAACTATGATACTTTTACTAAGGTCTTATAATAGTATATTCCGGATCATCATGAGTTGGCCTGTCAGCACCTGCAATATTATTGATTTTTGGGACACCCCGTGTAATGCACTAACTCAATCAAACTCAATACCCTGCACTCGATTCTAAGCGATAAAATAAAAAAGGTGATATTTTCGTCATGAACCAGACTTTTGTATTCCAAGAAACGATTTTTTTGCACTAAAGATTTAGAAGTGAAGTCCGTAGGGTCAGAGTGTTATCAGTGGTTCATTTTTTTTCAGAGGTCTATAGCTGCCTAACCGTTCACGCAATCACAATGAAGCCTTGACTAAACATGAGGTGTGTTCAATGGCCTCATTTTGTTAAAAGACGCTGAACGGCCTAACCCAATAGACATTGAGATAATAATCATTTTCTTAAATGGTATTTGATCCACTGTGTACTTGGGGTCGTACACAGTGAAACATGCCTAATATCATAGTAAAACAAAATTTCAAAATCAAACACAATTTGAAGAAAATTACCCTGATCCACTGTACACTTGTAGGTACTAGAATGCTTTTCTCTATACTACGGGGAGTATTATACAGTAGACTATTGAATAATTCATTTTTAAAAAGCAGCATATTATGAGATCAATTACAATCATTTATTGAATATTAATCAACAATGAGTACCTACGTAAGGAAGTAGTACCAGTACCGATCTAAATCACAACGCGAAAATATTCATATTAGGACTCACCTCAGTGTACCTCGAAAAATTGAGCCACTGTGTACCGACCCTCTCTTTTTTTCTAAAGCGTGTACCGACAAGTTTCTATTTTTGTTAGATTAACAAACACAACGCTCAAATAACGAAATTTAGCTGCATAATGCGGGAGAACAATGACTTCGAACATAACTGCGATAGGTAAAGAAGCAAAAAACATACAAACTTGGCTGGTTTTTCAACTTTTGACACCAAAAATAATATAAAATCACCTCTCACAACCGAATGGCGCGGGAGCGACTCACAGCCAGGTTCAAACCTATTGGCTTCCGAGGGCGGTGCTAATGTGAAAAAGATGCACATATATACAGGTCCACTTCTGAGAAACAGAAAAGGTTCAGTGTACCCACTGTTGCCACTTTGACCCTACTCCTTTCGTTTAGTTTCGTATACTAGGTGCGCAACAAAGTTCTCGAATTTCACACATGGATGGCGCTAGCGACACATGTAGTCGGCATACAGGTCTGAAATTGGCTGTATTTATAGCTTGGACATCTGTTAAGAATACCCAGTCGTAATATAAACAAATATCGCAACACAACGACCTTTTTTTAACCTCGAAAATGTCAAAGTTCGTGCCAAATAAACAGCATTTGCAGGAAGCATTGCTTTTCTGCTTTAACCTAAAAAAACAGCAGCTGAAGCACGTCGGTTACTTGAGGAGGCCTACGGCGAACATATGCCATCGAAAACAACGTGTGAAGATTGGTTCAAGCGGTTCAGAAGTGGCGATTTTGAGACTGGGGACAAGGAGCGCTCGGGAAGACCGCAAATATTTGCGGACGCTGATCTGCAAGCGTTATTGGATGAAGATGACACTCAAACAGAAGATCAACTTGCCGAGGCATTAAATGTGACTCGGCAATGTATTTCGAAACGTTTGCGCGCCATGGGAAAAATTCATGAGGAAGGAAAGTGGGTGCCGCATGAGTTGACTGAGAGACAAATGGAAAATCGAAGAACCACTTCCGAAATTTTGCTTTTGCGGCAGAACAGAAAGAGTTCCCTGCATCGAATTGTTACTGGCGATGAAAAATGGATATATTTCGAGAATCCCAAACGCATAAAATCGTGACTTTCACTTGGCGAAACGTCAACATCGACGGCACGGCCAAATCGCTTCGGAAAAAAGACAATGCTCTGCGTTTGGTGGAAGCAGAAAGGAATCGTGTACTATGAGCTGCTGAAACCGGGCGAAACTGTCAATGGGCATCGCTACCGAAAACAACTAATCAATTTGAAACACGCATTGCTCGAAAAAGGGCCAGAATGGGACACGAGACACGAACGTGTGATATTGCAGCACGACAACGCTCCGTGCCATCGCAGTTCCATCGTCCAGGACACCATGAAAACACTGAAATGGCATCTGCTACCACACCCGCCATATTCGCCAGACCTGGCCCCTTCAGACTATCACTTGTTCCGGTCGACGGCGCATGGCTTGGGCCGGGCTACACTTGGCCAGTTACGATGCACTACAAAATTGGTTGCACGAATGGTTTCAGTCCAAAGACGCGTCTTTTTATCGCCGCGGTATTTATATATTGCCAGAGAGATGGCAAAAATGTGTAAATAGCGAGGGACAATACTTCGAATGAACCATTTTTTGTATTTGTCTTGAAATTTTCGATTTTTTATTGGTCAAAAAACCCGGAAACTTAGTTGCGCACCTAGGATTTTCCCTTTCGCAACAAAAACAGGTGAATACAAATTCGTGTCTCATTGTTTCAGAAATGCCTGGAACGGAGAGTTCGTTGCCGGTTCGGGAGCTATCGTCATTGCTGCGAAACAGATACGCGGATGATATGACGATCGAGTCGGTGGATTGGAAGAATCTGACGGATCCCGGTGAGAATTACGGAAGCCTGATAATCGCGTTGAACGCGAAAGTGCGTTCGGCCTCGAGGCTCGAAGTGTTGAATCTGGTGGTGAAGTTGCCACCGCCGTCTCGCTGGTTGCAAGAATTGTTCAACACGCCGTTAACGTTTCTCAAGGAGTTGCAATTCTATCGCGACTTGACGCCGGCTTTCTTGGCGTTGCAGCGTGAGAATGGAATAGCGGAGCCGGAGAAGACGTGGCTGGGCGCGGATTATTACGGTGGTCGAATGGGTCTCGGGGGCAACGAGAAGTTCGACGATCAGGCGGCAATAGTGTTGCAAAACTTGAATTACGACGGTTACAAGATGCTGGATCGTTTGGTGGGCTTGAGAGCGAGCGAGGCTGAATTGGGTGTGCGCAAGCTCGCGAAGTTGCACGCGATCGCGATAGCTATGAGGGTGAAAAAGCCTCGGGTATTCGAGAGCCTGATAATGCCGTGTATGGGACAACCGGCGAACGAGACCGCCAAGAGTTGCTTGATGGACATGATCGAGAAGGCGATCGGCGATTTGAACGACATACCTCAGTGTGCTCCGCACGTAACGAGCGTGCGCAAAACGATCGAGCACTCGCTGAGCGTGGATCATTCCGGTGCGAGTGTCCCCAAGGACAAATGGGCGACTCTCGTGCACAACGACTTTTGGCTCAACAACATGATGTTCCGTTACGACGAGGCGGGCGAGCCCCTCGACATGAAGATCGTCGATTTTCAATTGTACGTTTACGACTACGGCTTCAAAGATCTCGTGTTCTTTCTCATCTCGAGCCTCGCCACTCGCGTAATCGAGAAAGACTTCGATCGTTTGGTCGATCTCTATTACGAATCGTTCGTCGAGATTCTCGACTCGTTGAGCGTCAACGTTGCCGATTTTCCCAAGGAAGAATTTCACGAGCGCCTCGAGGAGTGCGCCACCCTCAAATTGCAGCAATGCCTCATGATGAATCAGGTGATCAAATCCAAGTCCGATAAAGTGCCCAAAATGGAGGAGATCGACAGCAAAGAGAGCTTCCTTCAGATCGGCGGTGGCGAAATTTACCGACACAAAATGCTCCACACCGTGGAATTCTTTTACAAACGCGGATGGCTGAAGAAATAGCCATGGCGAATTGCGAGACCGGGCGTATCTGCAAGAACGAGCTCGATCAGTGAATGTTCCACTGGGGTGGGACTTCGAAAATGCCGAAAGTTACTGCGATTTTGGATCGATCGGATCGTTAGCGATCTACGATGAACTCCTCTGTCGTTGAGATGAAATTATACGGACTGAGGGATTTCGAAGCTGTGCGTCTTCTGCTGTTGTACTTTTATCGATGTCCCGCCAGATGGCGCCTCCGCAGCGTATTCGATAGTCTTGGGAACTTTTATCAGTTGTTCGTTCACGAAACGCAATGGGTTCGAGTGCCGGGATGCGTGCTTCTATCGTGGCTAGGTCAACTGGCAATCCTAACCTCTCCCAGTTAAAGTTTCTCGTGGTAAATTGATAGGTAACTTTTTTTTTTCTTCCAATACTGCAAATATTCTGCAGACAGACTCTCCAGTGATCGGACAACGGTTGGGAAAATTTCGAGCTATTCGGTGGAGATACTTTTGAAAACGGTTCCGACGATTTTTCCTCGGATCATTTTTACCGATGGAATCGTGCGTCATTTCGTCGCGATTGCACGTGGTCGGAACACACTGCCGTTCGAGCCGCGTAGGACTCGCAATTTGCATTATGTAACGTAACGATCTAATGATACTTCTCAATATCAACCGGACTCGAGAGTTGATTAAAAAAAAATGCAGGAAAATTGAAACCGCAACGACAAAAATCTCCTCGAGGGACAGGCATCGTATAAATTATTTGTAGTCAATTATATCGACGTGTTGACCAAACTGGTGACTTTTTAGCGATTTTCGTAACGCTGCATTTTTCGGGCGAATGAGAATGAAAATTTGACGATGATCGTTGTAGTTTTTTTTTTCTCAACTATCGGTGAAGAAAAATTCTACCAATTCGTGTTAACATTAGTTCTTTATAAACTTGTATGGTCAGGAGCTACGTCGCATTTGATCTGTAAATTATTTGATAGGGAGAATCTTCGATTGTCGACGATACGTTGTAATAAAAAAATCCGTACTTGTATATATGCTGCTTAAAAGATTAACAATAAATTCCTCGTTTGTAGAACTTAATGTACCTTCTCAACCAAAACGAAACAGTCTTCACCGTAATCCCTGCGAATTATTCTTTTACCGCTGCAATATCAATAATGGAATCTGCGACAAGGCTTTATTTAAGGAGGTTTGAATCTGTTTTTCAATGAACCTCAAAAAAATGCATACGAGATATAGATTTATTCTGTAGGTGCTAATTTTCGATGAAATATATAATTAAAGGGCAAAATTATGCGTTTTTATAATTTTATTGTGTAAATAAGAGAAACTTTTGTGTTACTACTAGGTTGAAAAAGTATAACATTAAGTATAATGTTTATACAACTCGGAATAAAATTTTGAGTAATTTATAATAGAGTATTACGCCCTTTTTTTTAAAGTGTCTCAATTTGATCCTTTGGTGGTATACGGATAAACTGCTAGAATTTTTATTTTCATTTTACGAAATCGAGAAATGCCGTAAAAATGCATTCAAATTTTACACTTCAAATTTCCACGGAAAAACTGGCGAAAACGCTAGCCGCCATGCTGCTTCGATTCGTGACGTCACTTGCATAGTAAACATCGACGCTGCACTAATTGTGAATACGTGAACTTTTTAAATAAAAAATTACTTACAATCCCTATCATTGGTGTGTTGTTCCTAAATGTAAGAATACTAGTGTAAAAACACCGGGAAAGTTGCGGATTGAAATACCAAGTGATATAAATATGAGAAAGACTTGGTTCAAACTTGCGAGAAAAGATCCAAAGTCGTAGTCCGAATAAAAAAAACTCAATTATTCTTTTTCGAAGTACAGATAACTAATTGAAAATTTGCAATTAACTATGACCAACGAGAATGTATAGTTGTTGACGCTTTCTTTCACAGGTTAGAGAGTAATACGTCTACCACTTTCTTTGTTTACTATGTCAATGACGTCACGTCGGAATCCATTATGGCGGCTACGGTTCCGCATATTCGTTGAACAGATAAAAAAAAGTGTTTGGTGAAAAATGAATTCTAAAATGTATTTTGTATGTATTAAGGTAGAACGAACGCACGTTCTTGATTTCTATAGATGTTGTTCAAATTTTAACCAAACATTGATCATATCATTATGCATGTTTCAGTAAAATTTCAAAAGTCGACTATTTAGATTGGGAGATAATGGGTTTTTAAATTGCAACTTTTAACCATGCAGGGTCTGCATTGACCGAAAGTCAGTTCACATAATTTGTCGTACCATTCTATTGTGTTTATAAATTTTGGAAAAAAAATTATGTTTGGATAGCAAACTAGTTAGAGAAAGAGTAACAAAAGTTTGGACTGCCTTTACTATTCAGTTTCGCTGAAAACGTTCAGTAAAGAGAATAATTCTTCGTAAAAAATATTTGCCCCCTATAATAAGAAGACATATGGCAACACCGCAGAACAGTATTGTTCATCATTTCGAGAAAAAAAATCATCGCTTCCCTAAAGTTAAAAACTTTCATCATAGAAAAATATTCGCGTTGTAAATATTAATATTTTATATTGTTTATGTTATCTTCATTAACAAATAAAAGTGTTGGTTAATGGAGATATACACCTAGATGGTCGAGGTCGAGGATTTAGAAGCTATGAACATTCCGTCGACCGTGGAAGACCTACACTATGGGCCTGGTATCGATAATTCCATGTAAGTTGACGAATTTCATAATTTGTTCATTCCCAAATTTTCAAACGCGTTTTTCTCAAAACTACGTTTTTCAAATCGGTACCCAAAATTTCTCGAAAACCAATGAACCGATTGCCTTGAGGTTTTTTGTGGTTATTCTATACACCATTATCTAGTACTTGTCATAGGATTTTTTTTCCCGTTACTTAGTTTTTATTTTATAGGCAAAATAATAACTAATTTTTGGCCCAAAAATCACTATTTATGTTCAAACGTCCGCCATTTCGTCATAAATCGATATTTTCAAAATCGGCTATGTACTAGAATATAGTATCTAATTTAATAATCTTTTTGGTTTTTTTTTTTCAGATTGTTTTTGAAGAAACGCCAGTGGGTACCGGAAACGCAGATTTTTTTACGACGGTCCAAGGATCATACAATGTCCTTGTATATTTTTTATATTTTTAAATAAAGAAAATTAAACATACTTTTGAATGTATATACTTTTAGATAATTAAAACCCCAATCCGAAATTTAAAATAATTTTCCTTGAAAAAAATCACAAAAATGACCTTTTTCCGGCTCCCCTTAATTCATAACTAATGAAAAACTTTGTTGAATTAAAAATTACTTCCAAATAAAAATGTGTATTGTAGTATTATTTTAAATATACCGCGCAAACTTACGTCATGGTGTACGTGGAACGATGCGGAGTTGCCATATGTCTTCTTGTTATAGGGGACAAATATTTGTTACGGAAAGTTATTCTGTCTTGATTTCAATGCAGACCCCGCAGTGTTCAAAGTTGCGATTTTAAAACCCATTATCTCCCAATCTAAATAATCGACTGTTCTGAAATTTCACTCAAACATGCATAATGATATGAACAATAGCTGGTTAAAATTTGAACAAAATCTATACAAATCAAGCGTACGGCTGCCAGCAATGCTCTCGTGTTTTGAGGTGAGAAAATTTCGCAAAATTCGTACACCCAGTACAGTCTAGAGCTAGACAATAACATATATATATATAATTTTTCTAATCGTCGATCGTGGCTAACGCTCCAACCTCCTTAAAGCTTCACAATACACAACGCTTGCGTTTTCAATATGAGCAAAGAAAATAATCACAGAACAACACAATATCTCAGATGAGAAAATGGTAAAAAAAAAAAAAAATAAATGCCAGAAAAATAAAAGAAAGAACAATATTATCTTACCTCGAGAAGATCGGCAACTGCGTCCGGCAAGTTGAATTCCCTCACGACGCGTAATCTCACTTGTCGATTAATCTCGTGCCTCGACGAAAGGGGCAGACTGACGGCTCTTTGGCAACTTGGGGATTGTCGTAATTTCTGTTCGCGCTTCAGCATCGCCGACATCGTAGCCGAGTCCGGTACTGGATACGAGACCAAAAAAAAAAACGAGATAGAAGAGTAGTGATGCCTGGGTGGAAGGAGGCAACTATGTTCATATTCTCAAATTAATAATACCACTCTATGGAAATTTTAGGCCTTCCCTGTACAAGAAGAACTTTGGGAAAAAATCGTCCGTATCAAAGTCCAACGACAGAGACTTCTAAGTCATAATTTCAAAGAGTTATTCGTTACTTTGGCAAGAAAAGCAAAAAATACTTTTCGGGTTTGGCTCACATCAGTGCGAAAAAAGGTGGAAAATAAGAAAGAACGAATAATGGAGGTAACTTATTAATCTTTCAATACTACCTCGAGCATTCGTTGGCGCTTTTCTGCCCGACATCTGCAACTTTTTGTCCCAATTGAAAATTCGTATACGTACAGATATATAAATTTGCGATTATTCATTGAATAATTTCTCCAAATCAGTCTTATCGATGTATTTTTATATGGTGGATTTTGGCACTAAAAATACTTCAAAATGTTTATTGGACAAAATATACTCGGCCGAAACTGTTATTTTCCGAAAAAAAATCAATTAGTAATGACTCTTTGTTGAGGGTTAATTAAAAACCACTAAACGTGCGGTTAAAGCCTTATATACGCGAAAAATATTTTTTTTTCCTTTTTTTGTTTTAGCCTGAAATTTTAAGAATATTTTAAGCCTTTCGGAATAATTATTTTTAACTAAATGTTGAGATTACAGCATTTGGAGCGTCCAAACTTTGATTTTCTTCGAAGTAGACAGATGACCAGTGCGCACTGTGTCGAATTTAATTGTTTCCCTAATTTACTAAGTGCGCAGCTAAGTTTCCGGGTTTTTTTTACCAATAAAAAATCTAAAATTTCAAGACAAATATAAAAAATGGTTAATTCGAAGTATTGTCCCGCGCTATTTACACATTTTTGCCATCTCTCTGGCAATACATAAATACCGTGACGATAAAAAGACGCGTCTTTGGACTGGAACCATTCGTCCAACCAATTTTGTACTGCATCGTAATTGGCTAAGTGTAGCCCGCCCAAGCCATACGCCATCGACCGAAACAAGTGATAGTCTGAAGGGGCCAGGTCTGGCGAATACGGCGGGTGCGGTAGCAGATGCCATTTCAGTGTTTTCATGGTGTCCTGGACGATGGAACTGCGATGGCACGGAGCGTTGTCGTGCTGCAATATCACACGTTCGTGTCTTGTGTCCCATTCTGGCCGTTTTTCGAGCAATGCGTGGTTCAAATTGATTAGTTGTTGTCGGTAGCGATGCCCATTGACAGTTTCGCCCGGTTTCAGCAGCTCATAGTACACGATTCCTTTCTGGTCCCACCAAACGCAGAGCATTGTCTTTTTTCCGAAGCGATTTGGCCGTGCCGTCGGTGTTGACTCTTCGCCAAGTGAAAGCCACGATTTTCTGCGTTTGGGATTCTCGAAATATATCCATTTTTCATCGCCAGTAACAATGCGATGCAGAAAACTCTTTCTATTGTGCCGCAAAAGCAAAATTTCGGAAGTGGCTCTTCGATTTTCCATTTGTCTCTCAGTCAACTCACGCGGCACCCACTTTCCTTCCTTATGAATTTTTCCCATGGCGTGCAAACGTTTCGAAATACATTGCCGAGTCACATTTCATACCTCGGCAAGTTGATCTTTTGTTCGAGTATCATATTCATCCAATAACGCTTGCAGATCGGCGTCCGCAAATGTTTGCGGTCTTCCCGAGCGCTCCTTGTCCCCAGTCTCAAAATCGCCACTTTTGAACTGCTTGAACCAATCTTCACACGTTTTTTTTTGATGGTATATGTTCGCCGTAGGCTTCCCCAAGTAACCGACGTGCTTCAGCTGCTGTTTTTTTAGGTCGAAGCAGAAAAGCAATGCTTCCGGCAAATGCTGTTTATTTGGCACAAACTTTGACATTTTCGAGGTTAGAAAAAAGGTCGTTGTGTTGCCATATTTGTTTATATTACGACTGGGTATTCTCATCAGATGTTCAAGCTATAAAGACACCCAATTTCAGACCTGCATGCCGAATACATGTGTCGCTAGCGCCATCCATGTGTGAAACCCGGGAACTTAGTTGCACACCTAGTAATTGTTTCCCTAATAATAGCCGTTCTCTTATTTTTTATCTTTTATAACAAGTCGTTATAAATACATTTTAGAGACCGAGGTAAGCCCCACATACGAAGCAGGGCGCTATTAGATAAATTAGGATAATATTTCATACAAAATACCGCGCGCCGATTCGCATCCCAAACTTCGAACCCGTTTTTCCACGACTCGTTTTTTTTTTTACCTCGTGACAGTCAAAACTCACGAACCAAAGTGCGCATCGTTTTTAAATTTTTACAGCATATTCTATATATCAATACCTATCGCGTGAATCTCGAAAAGTAAAAAAAAATTGATTACCCAACTTTTTAAATAAATAATTTGTTAGTAGAAAACTGAGTCCAAAAGTAGTATCATTTTAACGTGCTTTCTTTTAAATTGTTGGTTCACACCGAAGGGACACCTTTTACGTTATTACAAAGTTCGTTATATCGAGTTTTCGTTATATCGAGATCATGTTCCATAAAATGTTTTTGAAAAAAAAAAATATATTGATACTATAAATATACGGATATTTTTTAAAGAAAGAAACGTTTACATTAGAATTTTTTTTACAATCAATTAGCAATTAGAGCATAATGTTTACCATTATGTCGTTGCATCAAGGTTTCGGGTGTCTATCGGTAGGGAATGGACAAATCTTCGTTAGATCGAGGATTTTGTTATATCGAGGTTGGACTGTATGTAATTATAAATATGACCATTTTTTTGCACTCCTATCGACGTCTAGCACTTTCAGCAACAACGCGTGAGTCAAGAAAAACCATTTACTTAACGGCCAATAACTCCGGCCAATAACGCCGCCATTCTTCAATATTTCCATAATTTTTGTTGTTAGGCGGTAATGAGATAGAATAAGAATTGGATTAAAAAAAATTCGCAATATACGCGTCACTTTTTCTTCAAGGCTTCTGTAAAGGTTCCTACGAAAACCGTGGAAATGGCGTATATGAGGCCTGAAGGGGGGGATACCTTCAGGCGAGGGGAAAACTTGCTAATCTTCATGATTTTATTTTCAAGGAAAGATTTCGTGACCATTTTCAATACTCAGGGTATGTTTTATTACTACTTTTTGCTGTTACATTGTATTTTTTCATTATTCTATAAAAATGACGGAGGTATGGCACGGTCTTCTAAACTGCATTTTCAAAACGGTCGTAACGTAAAGCTAAAAAACTAATCGACCGATTCTGATGAACCTTAGCATTAATCTTCCTAACCTCATTGTCTAAAACATGAACCTGAATGTTTTTTAAACCATTTTTTTTATTGTTTTATTGCAAAATGTAACCATTTTTTTCCGGAAAATTCAATCTTTTTGTTTCAAAGCGAATCATTCCATCGATTTTCAACATTTCTCACTTTTTTTTGGTTCATATTCTGCGCATGACTGCTAAGGTAATCCTATCGCGTCACACTAGTCATACCACTGATCATACTTGCGACCCGTACAACTCATATTTTTAACATATCCAAAAAAAAATTGTAATAACTAAAATTTTCCAGGTGTAAACTGTTGAATGAATGTTCACATTCGATTAGAAAAATGAAAAAGTAGTTATTCCAACGATTCGCGCAGTATTTCTAGGTTTAATATTTGGCAAAGTTAGTTCTATCTCCGTCTCTTTTTACTCAACCAGGCGAGTTTGACCTTCATGCTTTTCAACGTCGATCTGTCAAAACAATGTCAGGTGCGTGAAATATAAAGCATTGTATTCGGGTCACGACTGGTAAAAAGCGTGGAAAATTTGTGTCGGCGAAATATGTCGGTTAAAAATGAAATATGTGTGGAAATTCGAATGAGTGAGATGAGGTTAGGACTACAGTCAGCTGTTGCCTTGCCGTCACGTCTCTTTATCGTAGCAAGTGGCAATAAATCCAATACCGGAAGTTCAAATTAAACTTGATATTACATAAAAATTAGGTCAATAAGCGTATTTTTTTTCTGAGAGCATTGGATTACTACAAGTTTTAAGTATGTAAAACTGATTATTTTTAAGAATCTGTCGGATTCCCACTATTATATACACTATTGTAGTGACCGGAAATTGGATTTTTTCATGTCGTCTCGGAATTCCTTCACAAAAATACGCAATTTTAATATTTGTTTTCTCTGTAATTAGGTCGATAAACGACCTTGAAATTTCACAGAGACGATTATTAATATATTTAGTGAAGCTCAAAAAAATGAACATGACCAGGGATTACCTTAAATGAAATAAAAATATTAGTCGGTTTTTCTCAGATGAATCCCGCCGACACTACGTGTCAGGCCGTTTGACAACATCCTTGACAACTCGTTTAAAAGACCGTGCCATATTTCCCCCATTTTTAAAGATCAATTTAAAAAAACTACCACGTAACAGCCAAAAGTAGTAATAAAATATACCGGAAGCCTTAAAAATGATGAAAAAATCTTTCCTTTTAAAAATAAATCACGAAGATCAGTAATTGTCTCCTCGCCAAAGGTATATTCTCCCTTAAGAATAAGACTACTTCGACGGTAAAGTATACCTGGCAAAGCTGCGGAGAGTACGTCGACTCCGGCCGCGCCCATTGATCTTGGCTTCTCATCGACCATGTAGAGAGTATCGGGAATATCGGGAATGTAACGTGCCCTTCGTAATCTCACTAGTTCAGATTCCTGGACCATTTGTTCCTCCACCAGAGCCTGAAACGTTGAACGATTATGCAATCATTTGATCAAAGTGACAAATTAAAAAACAACAAAAGATTGATGCAAGATGCGAGCTTATCGAATGGAAGATAATGTTACCTTAATCTCTTCGTAATAGGGCATGAATAATCGAGGTCGTACGAACAGTCCGTTTCTCTTGCCTCCACGTATCCAAGCATTTATTCGCAAGTTTTCTCTCTCGTCGCCGATCATGTGGCTTGGCGGCGTCGACACGAGGCCCCTTCTGATTGCCTGGAAATGAAATTTGTACAGCATAGACGTTGATAAAACGATAAAAAGCTGAAAATTACAAAAAAACGTATATACAGCCTTCAAGACGTTGAAGTACTGTGATTGCCCGGAAAAATATCTAAGGTTCAGGTGCCGCGTGTAGAAAAAATATTAAAAGTCCGATCAAGTTGCCGTTTTGCACGGTATCTTAATAAACGTTTAAAAGTAAAAAATGATCACCATAAATAAAAAATCATCATAAATTTCAGCGCTTTTTAAAAAATATAAAATACACGTTTGCATTAGAGTATAAATCATTTTTTAATTGTTGAGAATTTTGCTCAACAGAGTTAGAAAAGTTTTTAGTGCAAATCGATATTCTTTCTACGACGTCTCATTACGCGTGTTTAAAAAAATTAAGAAGTGACTAGGTAAATCCTCAGGTAAAAAGTATGTTCAATAAAAAAAATCCTCGTTTTTTTTCGCTCAGAAAATCCAAAAAGGAATTATGAGGTACATCGTCCGGACGTCCAAGAACGGGGCCGCAGCTCGGCGTCCTTTTCCGGCGATACTTATGAATAATGTGTAAATTGGTATAATCGTTTCTTACTCTTTATTGTATGCTTGAACCCAGTGGAAAACCGCAAATAATTGAGTTGCTTCGTTTTTTACAAGCCAGTTACGAAATGAAGGCAGTATTCTAGTCTAGAAATGTGAGAATATCTTCTTTTTTTGTTAGCATTTTCTTAAAGTATAGACTCGTAAGCATATCTTCTTACGACAGGCTTCAGAAAATCATAATTTCGGAGTCGAGGAAGGTACTTTACGAGGCCGAAATGCCCGATTAATATAACGTAAGTATAACATGCCATTATACGACTTACATAGTTGCAATTGCTTGAAATTGTACTCAAAACTTTAAACTCGTTTTTCTCGAACCTATTTTTTCAATCTGGTTGACATAAAATCTCGAGCTCTATCCAACCGACTGATTTCAAATTTGCCATGGGCCTTCAGTATATATCCCATTATCGTCCCTACCTCGGGCATTGCAAAATCATCATAATTATAATTAAAAAAAAAAAAAATCAAAACTGATAAAATGGGGCGAAAAATTAACATTTTTTTTTCAAACAGTCTCCATTTAATAGTTTTGTTTTCTCTTTGGTACCTGCTATAATGACATTTGTATTGATCAACAAAAGTGGTTTCATTTCTGTTTCAGATGAACGGGACCTTTGGAATCATGTCAACCGCCTCAACTTTTTTTTTTCAGCCATATTTAGAGGCCCATAAGTTGCTCAATTAAAATTTTCTTTGCACAACTTTTTTTCGTAACTTCTTGAAACACCAATAAAAAGACTGTAAAACAGGGATTCCCAAACTCCGCGTCACGGCCCCCTGCGGCGCCGTTATGTGGTCCTCTTACCGCCCTCTACTTAGTAAAACAAAGTTATATTCGCTGACCTGACGCGCCACGATCGCCTATGCCTTGTTGGGTTTGGGTTAAGGCCTTAGGCCACAGTAACGGGTATTAAATCATGTGCGAATTTAACAATTTTTTTCGTATAAGAAAGTGATTCACGCATAAAATTAATTGCACATGTATTTAGTATGAACATCAAGCTGTTAAAAAAAAATATATTTTTTTTTCGATGTACAAAATAATGGCCGACTACTCGAAACTTCTCGAAACAGCTTTTTTCCGATTGGCGTGACAAATAACTTCAACAATTTTCACTCGATTCACTTTAAATTTAAAAGTTATGTATCTAATTGCATTTCGCAGAGAAGTACGTACGGAATTTCTGATTAAGGGGCCAGTCCACTTTGAACATTTCAAAAAATCGAAAGCAAGCAAGACTCGAAGAAATCGACGATGATGAGCAATCAGCAGGCATTTTGTACGGCGCAGGAATTGCCGATTGAGTTTAGGTAAGAGTTGGTCATAGTATAAACTTCAAACGCGTTTTTCTCGAAACAACGCTTTCAAAATCTAGCTCCATCGTATCTCTCAAACTAATATACCAATTCTCTTGAAATTTGAACCACATATTGGAAACATGATTCGCAACAAGATGACCCTCGATGGTTTTCAAACTTTGATTTTTACTCTTTTTTTTGCGAAAAACCGCGAAAAAACGCGTTTTTTTTCTTCTTTCGTTTTTCATCTGCCATTTTTTTATTTTTTAATAAAACTTTATATCCGAGGGTCATTTTGTAGCTGGTGTCATACCGAATCTAATGGACTTTGATTTTTCTGTTTCAGACAAGCCGTTGCCGAGTTGTGATGGAGGTACCTAGCCCACCCATTTTTGAGGCGTTACGTAAAACTATAGTTTTTGTACTTAAAAATGAATAAAAATGAATTAAATTTAAAAAAAATATATTTCAAGACTTTATTTATCAAGCCCAATAACTTTTATATTCATATCTTTTATAAAATCCTTGAAAAAGAAATCGCGAAAATAGCTTTTTTTCGTGGCTCCAAAGTGGACCGGCCCCTTAATCGAAAATTTTTCATTTTATGGGTAGTTTATGAGCAGTTATAACGAAATTTTCCACTGAAAATTCATTTCTTAAGTTCAAATACCTACAACTTTTGAATGACACAATATTTTTTAAATTCCGTACGTACTTCTCTAGGTATTCTAATGTAGATTGACGAGAATTTTTGTTGTTTGTTCTAGGTAAAAAATTGTGGATGCTAAATGTCACGCCGCGAAGCGCCTAAAAGAAAAATATATATATTTTCTAACAGCTTGATATTCATACTAAAAGGATGTGTAATTAGATTTATGAGTGAATCACTTTTTCATGCGAAAAAAAATTATTAAATTCGCACATGATTTTATACCTGTTACTGTGGCCTAAGGCCGTAACTGGGGCGCCGTGAAAATCAAACTGAAAAAGTTTGGGAACCCCTGCTGTAAAAAATGGATGGTAAAAAAGATCTAGACAAAAATCGATAGGAAAAAATTACATTACATTGGTAAAATGTCATTAGATTTTCGATTTGTAACCGCGTTTTCGCGTAATGTCGATTCAAAGTTCAAAGTCCTCCGCTAAAAGCCGATCTTCTTCCATCGTCTCTTGATATTTAATTATATATATAATTTTAGGGGGGGAGGTTTAATTATATATATATATATATAATTAAACCGGAAAAAGCGCCCGAAATGTAGGCCTCTAGACTAGAGTACTGCCTTAAAGACACTTTTTTGTCGACCGTCGGAGTATTTTTAATTCTATTGAAAGTAAATACGTGGACGTACTTGAGCCAAAATTTCGCTGCTAGCCGGAAGAACGTGATCCATTCGTACGAGGGGCAAAAGTTCACTGAGTATTTCGCGCAATTCGATGTCACTGAGATTTCTCTTCTTCACGCCTTTTCGGGTGACCGAGTGTACCGTGTGACTCAAAAGATTTGGCTCGCGATCCTCCATCCGACGCACGAGCTCCTGTTCGCCCCACTTAAGCACGGCTTGTAGAACCTCGAGCTCGCTCGCTTGAAGGAAATGACTCTGGAGAACGTTCGTCATGTGGGTGTGGTCCAGCTGATGCAGTATAGGCGACGCGACGACGGTCTGAAATTCTTCGCGAAGAAAGTGCAACGCCTGTCTGTGCACCCAGGCTGAACCGTGTGGCTGGCTGGCCCATCTGCGAATTCGTGATTATAACCTCAACGACGCGCACGAATTGCCGGAACCGAGAAAATTGCATTCTTTGCACGCGCTTTTTTAGGGGAGAATTTAATTTTAAAAAATGATCAAAGACACTTTAGGGGATCGTCACGGTGTAAAATTTTCAAAAAATCGTTTTTTTTTTGCATTATCCGATAGTATAGACGGTTATGAACATGCTGTTCAAATTTTTGGGGCGAAATTCGAATTATTCCGGTTGCTACAGCCTTTCACAGAAAAAGGGATTCGACCAGCTCCGTGAGACCTGGCGTGGACGGACGCGTTTTTTTTTTCTCGCAATGTCGTTTTCCAAAGCGATGTACACTCTCAAAAGAAGAGTTTTCAAGCTATCGGTCTCAAATTTCGATACAACATTCTTCACGACATTCTTCATCTTGCTATGGAAGCTTTTTTTAATCTTCATATTTTTTAACGAAAAATTGTCCAAAAAATAGGCTAAATTCGATACTTTTTTTCCCAAAACGCCACCATTTTGTCAATTTTTATTAGCATAAACCTCAATAGCAAGATAGCGGCTTTCATACTGATTAATAATGTTTTTGCAAATTTTGTTCCAGATAATATTTACGCCCACAAACGTGTACGCCGTGAGGACTCCTTTTTTTCGAAGATATTTTCAACGGTTAAGAAAAATGTAAGAAAAACAAAAATAAACGTTTAAAAATTTATTTTCTGTTCTTCATGAGTGCTTGGATTTGACATAAAAAAATTAGACTGATTAGCGTATTTTAACCATCGAAATAAGAAATCGCAAAAATCGGCTATTTTTCGACAGTTTTACACTGTGATGATCCCTTAATGTACGTAAAAATAAATGTTCGAACGATTTTTCAATCATCTTACTTATTCCTTTCAAATTATTATTTTTTTTGACGATTTTTCTATAACATTTTCTTAGAAAGGCATTTAATTTACCTTAGGACGGTCGCCAGGGAGTCCTGAGTGAGCCACTCGAGTATGAGATCCTCGCATCCTTGAGAGAGTATATCGAGTTCGAGAAATCTACCGATTTGATAGAGTTCCATCGCCTCCTCGAGCGGACTGGGCCGCATCCGTCCCGTATGCGTAAGAGCTTGAACCTGTAGTACGCCGAAAAGAAAGCGAGAGGAGTTACACATCAAAATTTCGTTTGATGGGCAGGGTCAAGCAAGCAAAAAAATAAACGGCCAAGGGATACCCGAGTCTTTGTTCGGGTGCTAAAGGGGTCGACATAAGCTTGAAATAAAATGACAATTTTTTGCATAGTTCTATAGCTTAGGCTTAGGGTCTTAACTTCAATTTGCAGTCAAGATTTTGCAAGAATTTAAAAAATTGACTGAGTTATGACGATTTTTTTGAAGAGTCAGATCGCCCTCTGCGCTACGGCGAACCGCCCTGCTGCGATCTACCCTCTTCGCTTTTGCTTTTATCTGTAAACAATTTTTTTCTCAACATTTTGATTTTTGATCTTTCCTATGTTATGTATTTATTGATAACGAATGCTTAAAGTGGTTTTTTAGTAAAAAATCGAACGGTTTTTTCTACAGTCTGCCATTTCCGGAATTTTCCAAATTTCAAATAAATACTCGGTCATACGAAAGTTGTGTTATTATACTGAAAGTACACTTTTTCATTTGTTATTTCAGATTACTCTAGTTGCCAGAACGACAAACACCGATTGGCTATTCAGCATAGGCGGCACTTTGTTTAAATATCAATAACTCCATTATTTATGAATATTTTTCAATTAAAAGAAAACTTTAACTTGCCAAGACTATGTATTAATGGCGTATAAAATCTCGACCTCATCACGACGATACTCTCATCAGGAAAAATATTGGAAATTAGCTGTTTTTTGGGTCCCAAACTTACGCAGACCCGTTAAGGGGCCAATCCACTTTGAAAATTTCAAAAAGTCGAAAGCAAGCAAGACTTGAAGAAATCGACGATGATGAGCAATCAGAAGGGATTTTGTACGGTGCAGGAATTGCCGATTGAGTTTAGGTAAGAGTTTTTCGTAGTATAAACTTCAAACGCGTTTTTCTCGAAATAACGTTTTCAAAATCCATCGTACGTCTAAAACTAATCAACCGATTCTCTTGAAATTTGAACCACATATTGTTAACACGATTCGCAACAAGATGACCCTCGATGGTTTAACATTTTTGATTTTTACTCTTTTTTTGCGAAAAACTGCGAAAAAAACGCGTTTTTTTACTGTTTTCATCTGCCATTTTTTTATTTTTTGATAAAACTTTATATCCGAGGGTCATTTTATAGCTAGTGTCATATTGAATCTAATGGACTTTGATTTTTTTGTTTCAGGCAAGCCGTTGCCGAGTTGTGATGGAGCTACCTAGCCCGCCTATTTTTGAGGCGTTACGTTAAACTATAGTTTTTGTACTTAAAAATGAATAAAAAATTAATTAATTTAAAAAAAATGTATTTCAAGACTTTATTTGTCAAGCCCAACAACTTTTATATTCATATCTTTTATAAAATCCTTTAAAAAACGTGAAAATAGCCGTTTTTCGTGGCTCCAATGTGGACTGGCCCGTTAATTTATTTGATTACTATCGGATTGTAACATTTATTCGTCCCGTCGCCGACCTCGTACTCGCAAAAATTACCTTCCATCTTCGCAGTACTATTTCAACTCTCGTTTCGATAAAATGTCATTTTGACCAGTGAGTACTGGCGTTTTCCGTATTCCGAACGGAATGTAAAAACACGAGACGATTATACGTTACAACCCAACAGCAGTTTCTAGAAATCCAACGACAGTGAAAACTGTCTACCGCTTCGGCGATCACCCACGTCAAGCAGCCTCGACCCGAGCCAATACGTAAACGGATGTAGATGCGTCAAGATATTGAATTATCCAAAAATATTTTTATTTGATAGTATCACCTTTTAGCTATATTCCCTGCAAATTTCATTGAAACATTCCTAAAATTGAATGAGCTACGGCTTCTAACAGTCGGCTGGGCGAGCGATAGCAGCACCATACTTCAAACTTTATACGCGTTTTTCTCAAAACACTGTTTTCAAAGTCGCTGGACATATCTTGAGAACCATTTGATGGATTGTTTCTAAATTTACAGAAGATAGGATGGGAAACATTTGAAGGTCGTTGACGGTCTCACTTTTTAAAATCGATCTTCATTTTTTAAATATTTTCGTAAAAATAACGACTTTTTCATAAATTTTATATGCTCGAATTTCAAGTCGTCACCACGTCGTTAAAAAAATGATTTCAAAAATCGACGATCGTCAACGACTCGTATTTATTGTTAACTTGAATAACCCCTTTGGTTTTTAGATGTCCGATGGACCGTTTAAGGGTTAAAAGCACTGTAGAATAAAAAAAATGGTTTTCTTTTATTCGCTTTAGTGATGCTTTGAACCATCTAGAATAAGGGGCAAAAAGTTTGGTATCTGTAATAAAAAAGGCCCGCAGGCCCGCGTGGGTGTGCGGCAGCAGTGGTTAACCCCTGTGCGAGGCGCGCAGCATAACTCCAACAATTTTCATTCTATTCACTCCAAATTTCGAGCTCATCTTTAAAATAACATTGCGAAGAGAAATACGTAAGGGATTTTCCATGAGTTAATTATAGCGTTATTTATTAACAAATAATTGTCCTTTTTTCTGTCGAAAATTGAGTTATTACTTTAAATGCTTGCCAATTACACAAAAAAATTTCAAAAATTTTGCTTTTTTCAAAAGTTTTGCTTGCCAAAAACACAAAAATTTTTCAAAGATTACTTTAAATGCTTGCCAATTACACAAAAATTTTCAAAATACCCTATGTATTTCTCTAGCTATACTCATGCAAATTAATAGAATTTTTTTTCCACATTCAAATTGGCGTCAATTATTCTGCGTGCCGCAGTGTCTCAATTTCTCAAGGCTCCAGCGTCACCATTTTGTATAATTTTTTTTTTTTTGTTCACTTGAAGATATGACTATTAACATCCTTGAATATTATCATCCTCTCACTTGTCTTTCCACCCAAAAAAATTGCGAAAAATCGCTTAATTATAGGCGTTTACGTGTTACCCCTTAAACTGGAGTGTCGACCGCCAAACGCTGCGAAATAAATTTCACCATCTGCCGGTGGCCATGTTTTTGTTGTTTTTCTGTACTTTGTGGTGATTTTGTTAAAAACTCTCTCGATATATGTACCTTTGTGTTTGAAAAAATGAATTTTTTTTTCACCAACGGTATCCCAGAAAAAAATCGGAATTTGGCCATTTTTTCGGGGGCCTCTAGTTGTTTTTGTAGCCCCTTAAATACGTGACCGCTCAGCCGTGCGCCAGCTTGCACAGGTTTTCCCCAGTTTCCCTTTGCCCTCGTGCGAGACTCTACTCTCTGAGAAACTGAGCGCAGTGTGGCCTCAACGTTAATAGATCAAGACGATAAAAGCGCTGCGAGGGAACGAGAGTATGAACTTCGTGCGTACTTCACCGAGACTTCCGGCGCTGTTGCCGCATCCGCTGCCACGGAGTATGAGCGACAAGTCGACGGTGTCGAGATAAACGGCGTGCAACAAAACCCTCGCGTATCTTTTCGGTATGACGCACTCGTCGAGAACGATTCTCGTGGGTATGTGAAGCGCCCTCTCGGTGTGATCCTCCCCCGATCGCGTGCGTCGTTGTATAAGATTGCGGAAGAAGGGCGAGCGCGCCGACAATATCGCCTTGTGACATCGTAGCTCGAGCTTCGGACGAAAACCGTACTCCGAACTGCCGCTGTCGGGCCTCTGATAATCGCTGTCGGACGTAAATACCAACGCGGCGTCCGCGTAATCACCCGTGTCCAATAAGTAACGCAGATCGTGCTCGAGCAAATTCGGCGTACCCAATTCCTCGCCCAATCGCCGCAATAGATTCGTGTCGAGGGACGTGTCGTGGGGACATATGTCACCGGTGTAAAGGTAACGCAAGAGGGCCGAAAACATCTGCACCTCGAGACTCGGAGTTCTCAGGTCCAGGCATATACGGGCTCCGTAGCCTAAAATCGAACACACGGAATAAGCCATTTGACTATATTAAAAATATAGTTCATTCTCTTGTCATCCTAAAAGAATATAGTGTTTAAAAAGTATTTTCCATCATTTTGGCGAAAAATATGCATTATTTTCGGTTATTTAATTTTTTAAATTAGATAAATTTGAACGTTTGGTCACGTGAACGAAAACGCTCCAGGATTGGTTAGATTTCTAGTGACGTCACATGCCAGTAAGCAGATTGTCATTACGAGCCCTGTGACGAGTAATAATCGATCTTCTAGTTTATTTCAGTGTATTTTCGGGCTTTTTCTGTTTATTCATAGTTATTTGTAGTGATAGTTACCATATTATGAACTTTTAAATGAGAATGGGGAGGAAGGTTTGCTGTGCGACAACTCAGCGGCCATATAGGTCCTTTACCTTGTTTACTGGCATGTGACGACACAGGCGTCACGTGACTACATATCTGACAACGGGAGCGTTTTGGCCGTCTGGTTGAATATTTAAATTTTATTGCCATTTCATATCGTAAATACTTAACCTTCACTGCCAGGATTAACAATCGGAAAAGACGTCTGTACTTAATGGAAGCGATTGTTAAGAGCGGAATGCTATATGGATGTGAAATCTGGGGACGGAAGAAGCGGGAACAGATGGAGAAATTCCAGGGAAGGTATGTGAAGATGGTCATGGGTGTAAAACAAAAATACCCCAGGCTATATCTGGAGGATGGAAGCAGGTTGCAGGGGGATGGAAGTGGAAACCTGGAAGAGAGCCGCCCGATACCTTATTGAGGTGGTAAAAATGGAAGACGGAAGGTGGCCCAAAGTATGCCTCAAGGAGGAGGTGAGAGCAATCGGCAATGGGAATCCGTCGAAATGGGGCAAGGAGCTCAAAAAGGCAATGGAAAGTGTAGGAGAGGGTGGAATTTGGCAGGACATAAGAGACGGCAATATAAGGGAAGTGGAGAAAAAAATAAAAAAATGGTATGAAAATCAAAACGGAGCAAGAAATACAGCAAGATTGGAGTAAGATCGACGTTTCAACATACTGTAAGGAATACAAAAATAGAAAAGAAGGGTTCCAGATGGAAAAATACTGGGAAGCGGAAGATATTGGGGGGGACAGGAAGGAAATGTGGGCAAGGCTAAGATGCGGCAGCGTGGTGAGGAATAGGAAAAAGGGTTTTGCGGATAATAAGTGCAGAATGTGCAAAATGGAAACTGAGAGCTTGGGGCACATAAGCGTATGCCCAGAGGTAAGGAGGAAGGTCAATCAGACAATTGTAAGCGAGTTGGAGGAGTGGTTAGGAAACGCTAGGGGACTGGAAATCAAAGAGAAAATAGAGGCGCAGTTGAAATTGAAACCGAGCAAGCAAATATGCGACTTTTTTAGGCAATTCGAACGACTGGAAATACCGGAAAGTGAAAATTAGGTTAACTTTAAGTTTTAAGTCTATAGTTATTCCTCTAGATGTAAGTGTCTTTATAAAAACTTTGTATGGAAGTGACGGAAAGGGAAACTATGTAAACGCCCTGAAAGGGTATACACGGAAATAAATACATACTACTACTACTTAACCTTCACGAAGATAAAAATATTGTGAGTATAATATAAAATAATTAACCATTTAAGATGATTTCCGTACAACAGTGAAATATCCTATTATGAGAAAAAGAACGGAAAAAATTAACGTTCCGATGAAAAAAAATCTTCAAAGGTCCTGAAATTGGAGAAAGAGGTCGCCCGGAAAAAATGAACGTTTCAATACAAAATTGGTTCACTCAAGGATTTTAGGGCTTAGACAAAAGGTAGGAAGAGAGGAAGGCCTTGCTTTATGTTACAAGACGCTGGATGACCGCAATGATTTTAACTTACAGATCTGAATAAGGATCTTCATGTTTGGGCTTATTCAGGATTCATGGATCCACCTTAAGGACAAGGCAAAGGGAGCGAATTGCCGGGGGCTCTTTTCTGATTAAAAAATTGACATGAAAAAAGGATAAATAGAAAATACTCTCGATTTACATATTAAAAAATATTTTTTACACGATGAAGACTTAATTTTTTTCCAAAAAATAAGTCTTTCTTCAATGAAGACTTATTTTTTTCCAAAAAATAAGTCTTTCTTCAAAGGAAAGATTTCTTTACCATTTTCGAGGCTAAGGGTAGGTTTTATTACTACTTTTGGCTGTTACACGATATATTGTTTTTTTAGTCCGTAAAATTGGCGGAGGTATGGCACGTTCTTTCAAACTGAATTTTCAAAACGGGCGTGACGTATAGCTAAAAAAAATAATCGACCGATTCCGATGAAAATTGGTATAAATCTTCCTAACCTTATTGTCTCAAACATGAGCCTAAATGTTTGTGAAAATTTAAAAACAAGAATTTTTTATTGCACAATTCAGCCATTTTTTTCAAAAAATTCAATCTTTTTATTTCAAAGCGTACCATTTCATCGATTTTCAACATTTCTCACTTTTTCTTGGTTTATATTCCGCGTATAAGTGTTAATGAAAGAAAAAATCGTCGTTGGTTTTTTTTTTGTAGATTAAGGAGCTATACCAGTGCGACATTTTCAAAAAATCCATTTTTTTGTTGCCTTTTTCGACAGTTTATACTTTCCAGAATATCATTACCATTTATATCATTTATATCAATATCATTTAATCTTGCAAAAATCGATAGTTAAATCTTTAAACGCGTTTATCTCGAAATGAGATTTTTCAAATTTGCTGACATTGTAACTCAAAGAGCAATTATGGGATTGACGTGAAATTTGAACTGAGTACTCTTGAATATGTTTACTCTATAATGACGTAGTATATTTTTGATTGGATGAAAATTGACGATTTGGCATTGAAAGAAAACGACCATTTTATAGGCAAGAAAACAGACTTTTTTCATAACTACGCCATTTTGTTAAATTTTGATACTTTTTGAAAATCCTACGTCATTGTACAGGAAATACCTTCCAGTTTAACATTTTTTTCGGTTTCAGCTACTCAATCGGCCGGAATCATGAGAGCAGTGGAGGAACTTTTTTTTGGCGCCTACGAAGGCAGCGCATAAGTCGCTTGAATCTCGATATTTTTCTATGAAAAAATCATGTAATATAGGTCAAATATAGCCAAATATATTCTTAATTTTCCGAAACATTTTATTGAGTACTTATCTTCGAGAAAATTCCCGAAAATCACCCAAATTTTCAGCGTTCACACTGGTATAGTCCGTTAATCCCGCCTACGCTATGTGTCACGCTTTGCAGAGCGTTTCTCGAAAAAGAAATTGCCCATTGACAATTTCCCGAATACAATTTCTCGATAACAATTGTCCGAATAAACAATTTCTAAAAAACGATTTCCCGGAAAAACAATTCCCCGAATAAACAATTTCCAAAATGGACAATTTCTCGAACACAATATCGCGAATGGACAGTTCCTCGCATAGACAATTTCCCGAATAAACTAATTCCCAAATGGACAATTTCTCAAATTAACACCCCAAACGAACCCAAACACACCCAAACACGAAACAAACAAAATCGGCAAATTGTCCATTCGGAATATTGTATTTCAGAAATTGTTCATTCGGCAAATTGTGTACGAGAAACGGTCCGTTCGATAAACTGTGTTCGGAAAATTGTTTATTCGGAAAATAATTCTTTCTTGAAATTTTATTAGAGAAATAGTCATTCGGGCAACTGTTTTCGAAGAATTTTCCTCAAACGACGTATCGCGCCATCTGACAACATCCGCCGCAACCCGTTTAGAAGACCGTACCATACCTTCGCCATTTTTAAAGATTAATAAAACTAAAAAACAAAATATCTTGTAACAGCGAAATACAGTGATAAAAAAATAACCTAATTCTCAAAAATGGTGGAGAAATCTTCCCTTAAAAAAAAAAAATCATGAAAATCAGCAGTTTTTTGCTCCCCTAAAGGTTCCTGTCAAGAACGGAAGGCCAAAAGAAGTGTCTACAACGAGCAACGATAGAGAGTTTATGCCCCACCTGGACATCCGGCCAACAATTCCCTAAAGTAAGGACACCGAGCCGAGAGGAGAGCCCTGTGAACGGGAAAGCAGGCGCCCCTGTAGACGAGATCCACGTCGGTGCAGTACTTGTAGTCGTAGAGAGTCGAGAGGTCCTGTTTAAAGGTGGTTGCTGGTGGTCTCGCGAGCTCGGCCTGCACGTGCAAGTCCTTGAGGGCCGCGAGTGCCTCGTACTCCTCGAGCAAGGCTCCAGCCTCGAGAGGACTCCACGTTGACACGAGCTCTCTGATGACGCGCCCATGATCGCACGCTTTTGACGAGCGACGTCTCCTTATAAACTTCTTTCGCAACGTCGCGAAACCGGTCACCCGCTTCTTTCGTTCCCTGAAAAGACAAAAAAATACGATAAAAACGAGCCAAATGAACATCAGTGACAAAAGATCATCGACTAGTGTCTCCAGTCCCACCGACGACTGTCGTCACGTCAAATTCGCTATAGGTAGAGACGATTTTGAGTTATCGTAATTATGGACAATTCGACGGAGACGAAGAACCTTCCGAGCTCGAAGCTACGCGAATTGTTCGAATACGTTGACAATAATCACGCCAATGTGGCGAATGGACTCAGAGAAGCTGTTGCCATTCCGTGCTTGTCCTGGAACGAAAAATACTTTTCCGAAATCACAAAAATGGTAAGAGCGAGAGATTTAAAAAATGATGATTTCTTTGTAGATGTAAATACGTCGAATAAAATGTCAATTCCGAAGTTTTCGTAAGGTCCGCTACGTCGTTTTTGAGAGAATAGTCATCAAAATGAAGGCAATTTTGGACAGTTATGAAAAAAGGAGAATTCAGTCACAATTGATATGTCTTATTAAGGGGTTAGGCTACTGTGACGATAGGAAAATCAGGATTATTTTAAATAATCAATTTTATAGTAATAATATTATTGCAAAATCGTTTGGACATTTATTTGTATGTACATTAACAAAGTTGTGTACCATTAAGGGCTACTGTCACGACCGGAACATCAGATTTATTTTAAATAATCAATTTTGAAGTAATAAAATGATTGGAAAATCGTTTTAACAAAGTCGTTCATTAACAAAGTTGTGTACCAAATTTCATGAAGAATATTAATAATCAAAGAAGTTATAAAGAATCTCGTGAAGAACCTTCGAACGCGAGGGGCTCAACAGTGTACTTGATTTTGACCACCCGATGGATCTGGAACAAAAAAAAATGGGTTTTTTTTTCTTAAAATAGATAATATTGGTGCTAAAACTTGATTTTTATTTCTGTCGTTTTTCTATCATGGAAAAAGATTGTTTTTTTTCGATTTTTGCAGGAAAAATGACAATATTGTTAATAAATACTGAAAAAATGTTTAAAAGAAAAACGTCGGCCGAGACTAAACGACTATTAGACTGTATAAGGGTGCCATTTTTCAAGTCAATCCATTCATCAGATGTCGAGAAATCGTGTACACCCCACAGAGCGGATGACATTGGACTTTGCATCGTTGGAACGCAGCGAAAGTTCATTAGCCGAATCTTTTTAATGGCAAATTTGGGCTACGAAAACCACGCAAATGGTTTTTAGGATCCTTCTCAGAAATCTACTGCCCAAATTTGCGGGATAAAATTTTGGATGATAAAATAGAAATGAATTTTCGTTGCATCGTCAGAGTGGTATTTTCATGAAGTAGAGAGACAAAATTATTGAGCCAACATTTTTTTGGTCAAATATGCTGTTAGGTGTCTTGAACGGAATATAAAAGCACTGTCGGGATTCCAGACATGTATTTTTACATATACATATCATATTTACGTAACATATCAATATTATTGAGTATCAATGAGCGAAAGAAAATTGCGAAGCCATTTTGTAATTGCGAAAAATTTGTACGAGTGTCACAAACGTTTGCAAACAAACTGACATATTTCATGTAGTTAACAAGTAACTCTATAAGAAAAATATAGCATATCTGTATAATCCGATATAATGTACTAAAGCTCAAGAATAAACAGACTTGGCAATTTTTTCTCTTCTAAAATCAACACGCTCTATTCCAATACTGCTCATGATTAAACACAAACACTTAATAAAGAAAAATCTTATGGAAACTTACCTTGAGACTCACAAAAAAATAATAACACACAAAAAAATAATAACCCAAACACAGCGTATTCATCGAGCAAACGCAGACGAATGGCTCGATCGGTTCGAGCACTTGATCGGCGAAACTCAGTAAAAACTGCATTTTTCAAGTTGGCCGGAAACATAACTCAGACAATTTCCAACCGATTCACTTGAAATGTTGAATATATCTTGAAAAATACATTGTCTATGAAAGTACGCAGGATTTTCTTTTATATCGCATAGTTCATTTGTTATTAACAATTATCTGACAAAATGTTTCACTTTTGAAAAATTTGCCTAAAAAATCGTCAGATAATTGTTAATGACAAATGAACTATGCAATATAAAAAAAAATCCTACGTACTTCCATAGACAACGTATTTTTCAAGATATATTCAACATTTCAAGTGAATCGGTTGAAAATAGTCTCAGTCATGTTTCCGGCCAACTTAAAAAATGCAGTTTTGATATAAACGCTTTACAACCGCCATTTTGAAATGAATCGCTTCAAAAAAATTATTGTATGCAGTCACTGATATGTATGATGAACACCCTCTTTTGTAATCCCGATTTATTTTGTAGTTTTTTTTTTTTAAGAAAAAAATCCCAAAAAGGTTATTTTTTCGGCCTCTAGAGTGTAAATTCTAACTCAGATCGCGATTTTTCATGACAAACTATGCGAAATTGACTAGATTTAAATTCTCGTCTCTCAAAAACGTTGCGACGGCACCTTCATCGAACCATCTACGTTTGAAAAAGGAATCAGTATCCTTCAACAAAAACGGGTTGAAGGCCTGACCCTAAAAACCCGAAGAAATGTATGTACCGCGAAGAGAAGCGATCGAGCTCGACGAGAGTAGCTCACGAGAACGGACTTGATGAAAAAGAAGGTTCATTTCAGTTGCGACTCTGCGAGTCGAAGTTGAACGATCTCGGGGCAACGACGGAACTGGTTGAGGGCAAAAATATGGCAGGGACCAGCGATGGTTCGCCGCTTCCACCGATTCTTCTCGGTCATTTGTACATCGACGAGGGATTAAAAACCGTCTGCGTTTACGGTCACGTCGGTTCGTCGAAGTTTGTTCGGCTTTCGTAATGAGGCTCGAGCCTCGTGACTGACAGTAACCGAACGTTGAGCAGATACGCCGTCAACGACGAGTTTCGACGAGGACGTCGTGACGAGCGAGAGCCTCGAGTTGCTCGTCAAAAATGGCCGAATGCGGGGCCTCGGTGTGTCCCGTGGTAAGGGACCGTTGTTCGCATGGTTGAACGCGTTGCGGATCCACGTCCTCGCCGGGATTGAAATTCCCGTCAACGTTAAATTCGTCGTCGAGGGAAACGCCGATTTACACAGTCCGGCTCTCGAGGACGTCGTGTCCACGAGAAGAGAATTTTTTCGCGACGTTGATTACTCGTGTCTGACGGTCGACAGGAAAATTTGCGAAATTCCATGCTTGCGATACGGCTATCGGGGCGTTTGTCACTTTTCCCTGGACGTTTGGTGCGGCCCGAGCGACCTTGACAGCGCGGAATACGGTGGTGCTTTCGATCAGCCGCTACTCGACGCTGTTCGCGTCGTTTCCAGCCTCGTCGACAAGCACGACAAACTCGCTCTGCCGAACGTAAGAATCGTTCCGCCCTGACAGCGATCGACCCTGTAAAGTATAATTGATGGGTCATCCAGCAAACCAACGTTGTCGCACATTTCAAAAGTTCTGCGCTTGTCACCCTCGGTCCAAGTGGCCCGGTCCACATTTTTAAGGGGTTAGGCTACTGTGAAAATGACGAACGAGTTCGTCAGTTGAGGCAATTCAAATTGAAGAGGGAGATCCGATATTGAGTGCAGGAATCGCAGATTAAAGACAAGGACGCGGTCACAATGGCGATTAAGGCCTTAGGCTACAATAACGGATATAAAATCATGTGCGAATTTGACCATTTTTTTCGTATGAAAAAGTGATTCACTCATAAAATTAATTACACATCTATTTAGTATGAATATCAAGCTGTTAGAAAAAATATATGAGGCATTCCACGTCACTTCAGCCAGTAAAAAAAAATCCACAAATAATTTTGAAAAATCGAGTTACTTTATTGAAAAATATTCACTGAGTATCGAAATTTTTTAAAATTTCTGACGTTTTTTCTCGTTGGTTACCATTTTTTAACATTTTTTCATTCAAATGGCTGTACCTTTGGCAGGATTTGACGTATTTACATTCGTAAAAAACGAAAATGTGCGTCTTTTTCTAGCCTTCCAGAAAAAAATTTAATTAAATTTTATTGAGCAAGTCGAACTTCCGTTTCAGGGCAAAATATGCAAAAATATTTTTTTCTCAAGAAAAGACTCGTTATTTTTTTTTATTTCCCCGAATTGTGAATACGAAAAACGGATTTTTGGTATTTTTTATATTATGGGATTCCTAAACACCGTTTTAATTTAAATTCAAAAAAAATTAATATTCGATTGAAGAGTGTGGAACACTCGCTGTATGTTTACCAGGTTTTTGAAATACATACGACATATATGTCATATGTATTGGAGCCTTCGAGTGCTCCACACTCTTCAATCGAAAATTAATTTAAAAAAAATTAAATAAAAATAGCTGTTACTTCACGGTGTTTAGAAATCCCATAATATAAAAATACCAAAAATCCGTTTTTCGTATTCACAGTTCGGGGAAATTAAAAAAAAAAAAAAAAAAAAAAATAACGAGTGCCTTTCCTTGAGAAAAAAAATATTTTTGCATATTTTGCCCTGAAGCGGGCGTTCGACTTGCTCAATAAAATTTAATAAATTTTTTTTCTGGAAGGCTAGAAAAAGACGCACATTTTCGTTTTTTACGAATGTAAATACGTTAAATTCAGCCAAAGATACAGCCATTTGAATGGAAAAATGTTAAAAAATGGTAATCAACGAGAAAAAACGTCAGAATTTTTTTTTTTAATGTCGACACTCGGTGAATATTTTTCAATAAAGTAACTCGATTTTTCAAAATTATTTGTGGATTTTTTTTTACTGGCTGAAGTGACGTGGAATTCCTCATATATATATATATTTTTTTTCGATGTACAAAATGGCCGACTACTTGAAACTTCTCGAAACAGCTTTTTTCAATTGGCGTGACAAATAACTTCGACAATTTCCACTCGATTTACTTCAAATTTAAAAGTTATGTTTCTAATTGCATTTCGCAGAAAAGTACGTACGGAATTTCTGATTAATCGAACACTTTTCATTTTATGAGCAGTTTATGAGCATGACGAAATTTTTCACTGACAATTCATTTCTTAAGTTCAAATACCTACAAATTTTGAATAAAACAATATTTTTTAAGTTCCGTACGTACTTCTCTACATATTCTAATGTATATTGACGAGAATTTTTGTTTTTTGTTCTAGGTAAAAAATTGTGGATGCAAAATGTCACAGCGCGGAGCGCCTAAAAAAAGATAACAAAAGAAAATATTAGTAGTACATCGAAAATGTTTGTACATCGAAATTTTGTACATCGAAAAAAAATATTTATATATTTTCTAATAGCTTGATATTCATATTAAATAGATGTATAATTAATTTAATGAGTGATTCACTTGTTTATACGAAAAAAAATTGTTAAATTCGCACATCATTTTATACCCGTTACCCGCCATTCGCCCGCTAACTAGAAGACAGTAAGCTACCAAACTAGGATCTAAATGGGGGGGGGGGGGGACAACTAGAACTATTAACACTGAACACTGTGGAGGTGGAATATTGGACTGTTGGATAGTACCAAGCGAGTAACGCTAGACTACTAGTCTCGAGTTTTAGGTATCTTCTATTCACATATTGTTTTCCACATAAGTTGTTATTATTAGCATTGCCCCTAGGGTCTCTAAAGCTTCAATTATTATTCAGAATATTTTTGTTTTTGAGTTTCCGTCGATCTTGATTGTTGTTTGCCTTTCGGCTTATTAGTTATTGTACAGTTATGTTCTAAAAAGACTACTAGTCTCGAAGCTATATCTCAATCTGCGAGCGAGTAGATAGTACACTAGTCGAATTAGCTGAACTGCAATTTCAGTAGTTCACAATGTGAACCAAAAGCTAGTGACCCATTATATAACCATTTCGCTCTAATCTCGTAAATCAAATCGCAGCTTAGCTCGTCTTGAACTCTCAAATAGTTACTAGCTACTGGCCAATAGCTCGCAATGTACCCACACCCTGAACATATCATTACGACGATAGAACTATTAGCAATACTTTAAAAGCGTTTTTCTTGAAACATTGTTCTTGTAAACGGTGTACGCGATTTCTCGACATCTAATGAACGGATTGACTTGAAATTTGGTAGACTTATTCAGTGTAATAATAGTTTAGTCTTGACCGACGCTTTTCTTCTTAACATTTTTTTCACTAGTTATTTACAATGTCGTTTTTTCTCGAAAATCGAAAAATAAAAATCTTTTTTTTCATGAATGAAACACGTTAAAAAGAAAAAAAGCTCGGTCAAGTCTTAGCCAATATTATCGATTTTAAGAAAAAGCTCGTTTTTTTCGTTTCAGATCAACCGGGTTGTCAAAATCAAGTACACCGTTGAGCCCATCACGTTAAAAAATCGTTTACGAGATTGTGTGTAACTTCTTGAACCATTAATATTTTTTTATGAAATTTGGCACACAACTTTGTTAATGCACATACCAATGAATCCCCAAACGATTTTTCAATCATCTTACTTATTTCTTCAAAATTATTGTTTTTTTTTTATATAACGTTGATTTTTAGGTCGTCACAGTAGCCTAACCCCTTAAACAGTAATGGAATATCATACCTGCCAGCTCGATTTCAACGAAAAAAACATCCATGAATTTTCATTGAAAATTGTAAAATATGTAACAAAAGTCACGATGTAAAAAATTGAATGGCAGGTGTTTAAGGCGGGATATACACTTAGACAAGAAAAAAACAGTATTAAGGGATTTTTGAAGCTAAGAAATAATTATTCTACAATTATCAAACTTTAGGTATATTTAAGTATACGAGACAATTTTTCAACATTAATTCATCATCAAAATGGCGGAGCTGTGGCAGAGTGTTACAGCAAGGTCGCCACGGGAGTTGCGAATCGGCGTGCAGTCTAGCTTCCCGTAGACTTTGATTTGCAAAAAAGCTTAAACATTTTTTCAGTTAGAACATGTATAGTTTCTATGTGACGGTAATTTAAATGAAGAAGATGCATATTTGAGAAAATGGCACGCATTTACAAAAAAACCAACACTTCACGCAACATTTCTCTAAAATGTGGATTGCAAAGGTAGTTTTTTTTTTCAATTTTTCAAAAACAATTCTTGTCAAGTAGAAGGTACCAATATTATCAATATTTCTACCGAGTGTCAACTCAATCGGCTTAATAGTTTTTGAGTAATCCTGCACGCCAATTTCGATAATGCAGTTTTGAGAAAAACGCGTTTGAAATTCACGCCCGCTTCGAATCCGAGCGGTGAGGCACAGCGTTGACGGGCTGTAACGTTTCAAGTTTTTCGAATTTCGCTTCGAAACTTTAGGTAAAAATTCTACATATATAGTTCTATCGTTTAAAGAATAAAAAAAGAATCCGATTTTTTGATCGTTATAAATGTATATCCCGCCTTAAAGAAAAATCCAAAAGCAAATATGCACAAAAAACCTTTTCACCAGTTGGCCGCTGTCCTGGGCCGATACTTGGTTGGATGACTGCTCATTCGCCAGTTGCGCGTACTAGCAGCCAAGGTTTTCCAGTTTCTCCGTGCCCTCGTGAAATACCACAGGAAATACAATTCCAAAACAGCTCACAATTCAATACGGATAAATCTGTATCTGTAATGCATCATCGTAAAATCGTATTCGAAATAAAGCGGCATCTGAAAAACTTTCTACAGATACTGAAAGACGTGGTGGCTCCATCGCTGCGGGAAAAAGACGCGATCGACATGTTTCCACTGAACGTTAGCGAAGTAAAAAAGAAGATTGGCGTTAAACGTCTGAGACACAAGGAAATTGCCTCTCGTCTTGTAATTCACAACACGCGACTTCCCTGCGTTACCGTTCACGCGTTCGAAACCAGCACGGATCATTCCGATGCTGCGAATCTCGCCATAATTCCCTGCAGGTAACATTTTTCGAGGTCTTACTTATTTGTTGGTAACGAAAGATCGATCCAATCGAAACTTTAGTAAATCACAATGCGAAGAAAAAGAAAGGACTGAAAAAAGTAAATGAAAACTTATTAAATATCAATTATAATAATTAATAATAAAATTAATATCAATAATAATAACTAATTATAATACAACCAATATCAATATTATGATTATTAGAATATAATATTAATAATATGGCACAAATTATAACAGTTAATATTATTATTATTGAATAATAATAATATTAAAAACAATAATAATTAATATTGTAAATAATTATGTATATGGGGCATTCCATACCAATTCAACCTGGGGGCCTGACCCTC
Source organism: Ophion obscuratus (assembly GCA_964007375.1). Lineage (NCBI taxonomy): Eukaryota > Metazoa > Arthropoda > Insecta > Hymenoptera > Ichneumonidae > Ophion > Ophion obscuratus. The sequence continues at coordinate 22,282,673 of OZ023315.1, read as the reverse complement.
GACCCCTCAAATCTGGTTCCCGATTTTTCCTACCATTACTCTCACTCTATCAAGCAATTACAATTTTTTTTCAGATTTTTCAAAATGAATTTGAGCACGTCATGAATTTTTGAAATTTTTTTTGAACACCTCGATGGCCGTAACCGAAAAATCTGAAAAAATTCCCAAAAATACAGTGTCAGATATAAAAAATATTGGTGTAACATTCATAATGTCTGGGCTGTTGCTTCAACCCGTTTTTTTAGCTTCTTGAGCAAAAAAAATGAAAAAATAAGAAGCAGAGGTCAATTTACTGTAGGCTGTTTCTCGAAATGTTGTATGCATAATACCAGGTTCTTAAAAAATTTCTCCGATTTTTCTAAAGTGTATTTTGTAATTTTCGATTTTTTTTATCATGGTTGACAAAAACCCTAATTAGGCGTTGAAGCAAAAGCCCAGACATTATGAATTTTACACCAACATTTTTTATATCTGACACTGTATTTTTGGGAATTTTTTCAGATTTTTCGATTACGGCCATCGAGGTGTTAAAAAAAAATCAAAAATTCATGACGCGCTCAAATTTATTTTGAAAAATCTGAAAAAAATTATAATTGCTTGATAAAGTGAGAGTAATGATAGGAAAAATCGGGAAACAGATTTGAGGGGTCGAGGGTCAGACCTAGGTCGAATGGGTATGGAATGCCCCATATATATATATATATATATATATAAATTCTTAAATAAACTTGAAAGTATGAATATTATCAACATTAATCATGAATAATAATTAATAATCAGATCATTATTGAATAATATTAATAATAAATAAAAACTTATTACATAACAAATACATATTTGAAAATGTTGATCCAATGTTACGTCTGTACAGAGCAGTGACAAAATTCTCCATAAGTTTGGTACACGATCAAAAGGCTCGCGATACTCGCGTCCACGTTGAAAATCATGTAAAAAACTTGTGGACACGATACAAGGCTGTAAACGAATACGAGTTGAAAACGGACACGTGCGTAGATCCATGGAAGGAAGACCCGACGAATCCGCATTACAAGGCAGCAGCGAATGCTATAAAATTGGTCGAGATAGTTGAAAAATCGAACGTCGATTTAATCCGCTAATGAAAATAATAATGGGTTAATGATCTATCGCTTCTTCGTGTGTATTGTTAGGTCTACGGACAGGAGCCTCTGTGCATATGCGACGGTCGTTCCTTAGCTGCCGCCTCGATCCTTAAGTCTGCCTTTCCCCGATGTAACTCTCTGGTTCTTTCCCTCGGGCAAGTGTCGTATAGACTGCTCGAATATTCACAGCGTAGTATTAAATATTCACGCTGGTTATTTATGTAGAAAATTCTGTTTTAAAATAGTTACGAGTTACGGTTGACATTGTTTCAATGGTTTTCAAAATTGCATCCTTGAAACGAAAAAACAACAATTATTTCATAAACTTTCAACGACGATCTCAAAAGACGTTTCAGTGATAATTTTTCGCTGCATTCAGGCTCTTACGGACCGAAACAAACTCTAACAAACAATTCGGCCCATTGAAAAGTTTCCTGTAGGTTCAACGCTGTTGAAGATTGCATTGTGAGAATGCAACGGAAGCTCTCTAATAGGGGTCATAAAAAAAAGTTTATCGTAGCTCTGATCTGGCAAAAATGTTCAATTAAGGGGTCACGCCTAGTTGTAAGAGTTAAAAAAAACACTTTTTTCAAAACTATAAATATTTTTCGAGTATATCATCTTATGAATGTTCCCTGAAAGTTTCAAGGTGATTGGATCAAAAGGGATAGATTTATAGGCTGTCATGTTGACGCCCGCTGGAATGCTCGGAGCGTCGGTCGAAACTTTAAGGGGAGATATACACCTAGATGGTCGAGGTCGAGGATTTAGAAGCTATGAACATTCCGTCGACCATAGAAGACCTACACTATGGGCCTGTTATTGATGATTCCATGTAAGTTGACAAATTTCATGATTTATTCATTCCCAAATTTTCAAACGCGTTTTTCTCAAAACCACATTTTTCAAATCGGTATCCACAATTTCTCGAAAACCAATGAACCGATTGCCTTGAGGTTTTTCGTGGTTATTCTATACACCATTATCTAGTACTTGTCATAGGATTTTTTTTTCCGTTACTTATTAGGAGTACAACTTTGCAGTGACCGTTTTACTTAGAGAGCCACTGTGGCCGAAGTAGTGGCCCTAGCTCAATAAAAAAAGTGGCATTTTAAACTAGAGGCTCTGCCAATGTAAACAATTTAAAAAAGCTAACGGATACGTGTATGCATTATAAAGTTATTGGCACTCAAACATGGCAACCTACGAGCCGAATTCTCAGCATTTGCGGGAACTGCTCCAAAGACAACAAAGGAAGGGATTTTTGCACCGGATTGTGACTGGAGATGAAAAGTGGGTTTACTACGATAATCCTAAACGCCGAAAATTATGGGGACTGCCTGGTCATATTCCATCATCGACGCCGAAACCGAATATTCACGGATCCAAAGTGATGCTGTGTATCTGGTGGGACCAGTTGGGCGTTGTGTACTATGAGCTGCTCAAACCATCCGAAACCATCACAGGGGAACTCTACCGACGTCAGTTGATGCGCTTGAGTAAGGCACTCAAAGAGAAACGGCCACAATTCAACGAAAAACATGACAAGGTGATACTGCAGCATGACAATGCCCGACCCCATGTTGCAAATGTCGTGAAAAAGTACTTGGAAACGCTGAAATGGGAGGTTTTATCCCACCCGCCGTACTCTCCAGACATTGCCCCTTCCGACTATCACTTGTTCCGGTCAATGGCACACGATTTGGCTGACCAGCACTTTGGTACTTACGAAGAAGTAAAAAATTGGGTCGATTCCTGGATTGCCTCCAAGGACCAAGACTTTTATCGACGCGGGATTCGAATGCTACCTGAAAGATGGGCCAAGGTCGTAGCTAGCGACGGGCAGTACGTTGATTAAAAAATATGTAGCCACTTTTTTATAATAAAGCCTTAAACTTTTGAAAAAAACGGTCACAGCAAAGTAGTACTCCCAATAGTTTTTATTTTATAGGCAAAATAATAACTAATTTTTGGCCCAAAAATCACTATTTATGTTCAAACGTCCGCCATTTTGTCATAAATCGATATTTTCAAAATCGGCTATGACAAGTACTAGATTATAGTATCTTATTTAATACTCTTTTTGGTTTTTATTGCAGATGATTTTTGAAGAAACGCCAGTGGGTACCGTATACACAGACTTTTTTACGACGCTCCAAGGATCATACAATATCATTGTATATTTTTGATATTTTTAAATAAAGGAAATTAAACATATTTTTGAATGTATATACTTTAAGATAACTAAAACCCCAATCCGAAATTTCAAATAGTTTTCCTTGAAAAAATCCACAAAAATGACCTTTTTCCGGCTCCTAGGTGTATATCTCCCCTTAAACGCCTTTTCCTCGAAAGTACGTTTTCAAAGTCAAAGAGCAAAATATCTCAAAAACTACTGCATCGATCTTTCTGAAATTTGTATAGCTTTTTCTAGACGTGAAAATATTGTATTTGATCGAAGGATTTTCCGTTGTATACTTTCGATTTTATGAACGAAAAGTGTACATTTTTTTTGCAAAAATCAATACTCTGAACAAACGCCATTATTTTGAAATTTCATATTCCGTAAATATTTCGATCAATCATAGGATAAACTAATATACTAACGAAAGCTGTTGGATTTTTTTATATTGGATAACCTGGTTCAGAAGGGCATTGCTCACCGCAAAAGACGTTTTCGAGAGGTGCTTCCCGGACATCGGGAAGTCGATTATAATTGAAGATTTCTACACAAAAAAATTACGGAGTGTTCTTCAGATGATACTTTTTCAAATACCCAATCTTTGTAGAAATTTATCATCACAATTTTCTTTGGAAAAATCTCAAAAATGAATTGTTTTCGACTGTTACACTAGGCACAGCCTGTTAAGAAAAAGAATTCCGTTGCATTCCATTGATGCACACGTCGATATCGTTCATTTCAATTATGCAACCGTCCACGTGATCTGTTATGAGGTCACTTTCGATCGTACACCTCTGAGTCTATGACGTTACAATCATTGACGAATCGTCCGAAACGGCGATTGAGAAATCTACTCAATTTCTTATTGATTCTATCATTTACAATACGAATCTAACATCGTTGTAGCATCCAACCAACCGGTACTGTAAATTTCAGGGAACCGGACACCGCGACAAAGGAGGACTCCGTATCTGTAGAAGATTACTCCAAAAACGTCAAACTGATAATGGCCTACATGTGCTACGTCAAAGAGCTATGAAACTTCGCTTCACAAAATAAACAGCGGAAACGAAAAAATACCTAGTTTTTCAATGTCCCCTGCTATCCAATTTGCTTTAAAAGTATGTTGCAAGAAACCTTCTCGCAACCGAGAGTATCAGCCTTGCTGCACATGCGCTTTCGTTCCTGACCAATGCGCCAATCACTAAACCTTTTCAAGAATCAGCAGTCTCCCTGCCCCAACAGCGTCCCACAATTTTTCCAAGACGCCCAGGGGCCTCTCGCCCGTAACAATAGTGAATTACGCACCGTACGATAATGCCGAACTGATCGGTATTGCCGGACGAGGAGAGTCTGGCTGCCTGTACTGGATCGCCGCCGCTGGCAGGGAAGCTACTAGAAGCGGAAGCTCCCATTCTATGGGTCATATGAGAATCATCGTCTCGTCCCCTCGCCGATGACCAACAACTGCCTCCGCCGCTACGCCAATTGACGACGCCGTCGTCGCTCTCTTCGCTGGGCTGCAACGCGCACGGTAACAAAATCCGGAACACGTTCATCGCTCGCCCAGACGCCAGCCTGCAACACGCATTCGTTACTCGTCAGTCGCAGAAGGGACGAAAAAACAATTCGCCGACACCGTTGCAACCTAGGCCGTCTTACTGGGTGTCGGGTGAGACGTTACGAACGAGCGCCCCGAGTGGGTCATTCTTCTCGCACGCTCCATATCGCTCTCGACTCTGAGTCACGGAGCATTAAAGACCCACGGGACACTGCCAAACCCGAACAATTAGCCAGTGTTGCCCCGAGACCTTGAAGGTTAGCCGCCAATTCGTAAACACAAAACGTAAAATCAGCGAATACTCGCGCGACGGGACTCGCGTTCGTTTTACAAACATTTGTTATTAATTTCGATCGAGTACGGGGACGAACATCGCGGGGGTCAGCTGCAACGGCAATCCAGCTGTTTTCCCGTGTATATTTGCCTCGACGTTCGTCCTCCCCGCGATAACTTTTGGCCAATCGCCGTTGCAACGTCCTCGATAAGCACACGAGTGATAAATGAAAAGTTTGGTACACGACGCGTGAAAAACATAAAACTTTCATTCGAATAAGCGGGGATGCCCGATAAATAACGAAATTTGCATTTTCGATCTCGAAACACGCACGAATGAATATAAATACATATATATATATACATATATGTATACACGACTCTATAGCAATGTCCGATTGACACTGTAATATTTGTTTCGTATTGTTGAACACAGACACTTGGGGCAAGTCGCGCGATGCGACTACGAGTGCACACTTTTCGTGAAACTTTCGTTACCTGGGTCCTTTCTGAGCATATTTTTCGTCTTCGATTATCACGACTTATTGATATTAAAAGTAATCCGTTGTGGGCATACACAAATACTCGCTCGACAACACGCTGTCGGCCATGTTTACATTCGAATGCATCGCGAACACGAGAGATGAGCGAGAGAGGGAGAGACCAATATATATAGAGATAGAAAAGCACATGGAAGATGTAGGTGCAATTTATACATCTCTCTCTCTCTCTCTCTCTGTGTGTGTGTGTGTGTGTGTGTGTGTGTGTGTGTGTGTGTGTGTGTGTGTGTGTGTAGAAAGAGCGATTTTTTTATGAGCCTTTTTTTGTTTCTGGCAGCACCAAAGCAAGTGCACGTTTGGCGTTAATTTTGTTAAACGTCGATACAGAGCCTACAAATTCTTCAATAAATTGTCATATATATTTTCATCTATATAAATCCAACCAGAATTCTGTATATGTGTACAACGCATACGTACACATATTCGTGTGTCGTAATCCGAAATTTAGGGTGCGATGACACACACACGCATACACGTACGCACGCACACGTGAAGCGGCGATGGAAGAACGCGACTTTGAAGACTGTCCTCACAGTAACATTTGTCCCCAAAATCAACGATTCTTTATTCTAAAAAATGGAGGACCGTCCACGGAATAGCCAGATGTGCTGATAGTCAACATTATAAATTTTCATATACGTGATCCGATACCTGTACTGCATATATATAGAGGGAGAGAGAGAGAGAACATGGTGGATGTGTGTGCTGTGTGCACATATCACGCTCGCGGGAAGCGCGGTGGAGTTGCGCGTGAGCAGTTAGTGATTGGGTTCGAAAATTAAGAAATAATGCAATTAAACTCGTCGCTTCGGGATGTCGGTAATTTCATAATATTGTCATCGAGAGTTTCTATTACATTTTTTATTTTGCAAATATACGCGGACGTTATATATATTTCTGCGGTTAGCCGAGGCTATAGAATTTCGAGAGGGTTAACCGAGTTTGGACACGATATGTAGTAACGGATAGTGGCGCATGTAGCAGTATTTATGGAAAACTAAGCGCATGTGTTGAAATACTCGCATGATGGGTGGATCATATAGGTATGACCTCTGTGGAAATGACCCACGAAAAGTGGGATTTAAGAGACTTATTACGACGTATCGTTTGTGGGTGATTGTTGGATGAATTGCGACAATTGTTGAACATTTTGTGAAGCAGCAAATCAAAAACACAGTCTTGTGTGATATTTGCCGATTGTTTTTAATTTTTAATTTTTTGAAATTTTAGACGGTATCTATTTGAAAATTCAAATAATTTGTTACGATTGGAAATTGAAATAAAGCATGTTACGATTTTAAATTTAAATAATTCATGTTGTGTTTTTAAATAGACGATTTTAAATTCAAATAATTTATTCCTCCGACTATTTGAAATTTAACTCTTTGAGGTCTATAGTTGGGACAATAAGGAGTTAGTATTCTAATAATTGGCTGACTTCACACGAAATGTCTTCGATTTTGTTCTTTGAAAAATGTCCATAATTCAATGCAATTTAGCCAACAATCAGCGATAAACGATGAAGAAACGATGCGTCGTAGTGAAAATCTTATATGAAACGTATATAAACATGTTAATGGTTTCACCTACAGATCGGAAACAACCTTGATTTCGAGTGGCAATGCGTGGCTCTCATCGAGAGGGAATGTTTTTCGACTTGTCGTCACGCGGCGCTGCTGTCTAGTACCCAGATGCTTTCTCGGCTTTACATAACCTCGAAATTGGGACATAAACATCGCAAATTCGCGAACAAATTCGTCGGGACAAATAATTTTTGTTTATGCTTCGAAATGAAATGTAGTTTTTCGATTTATTCAAAGGTCGATGTTTTCTGTGAAATAATCGATTATATTTTGTCGATTTATTTGGCGGTCGATTAAACGATTCTCGATTTTTACAAAGTAACATCGAAATACATATGCCTTCTCGCAGGACGTGACGCCCGGATTGGCATATAACAGCCAATCAGAAACCGTTTTGTCCTTGAATCATTTTCAACACAAACGTAAAGGTGAATTCTAATTGTTGGACTTGGCATACCGTACGTAATACCGGATTAGCGATGCGCGAGATCCAATGGGAGATGAGGTATACCGAAAAGTTATATGGAAGCGGACCTCTCATTGGATATCGCTTATCGTCAATAGTGACAGCGTCAACGGAACGGTCTTACAACATAGCTAAATTTTCGTGGTAGGGGTAGGCACGCTTGTCGGCTTCACTTTCCGATTCACTAGGCTCCGCTACGCGTCGCTACTAGCAACGGGAAGTAGTTTCTCCCTTACCTCGTACTGGAGAATGGGCCCAAGGTGTTTACGTATGTTTTTGTGGCGCGATTGTCGAAATAACCTTTATTTGCGACCATACACCAGAAAGTTCTACACGATTTACCGTGATACTTTTTTTACCATGTTTTCACGCATAAGTGTACATTTTTTTTTGTAGTGTTTGCGAAAAAAATGCGAAATGGCTCAGGGTTGCGCGGTTTGCAATTGTAAAACGGGGTACAAAAAATGTAAGCAGAAATGCTCCGTGTTTTGCGGGTCCAGAAACGTCGAACGATACAAAAAAGGCTCGATGCTATTCCGGGACTGAAAGAGTCTCAGTACGTGTGCGAAAAAACTTTTCGGAGAACGATGTATTGTGAGATATTGGAAAAAAAAGGATGTAAATGGTCGTAATATGTGCTGGTATAAATTAATGTATTCAAAAAATTTTCATTTTCTTTTTAGATGAAAGTAGTCATCTTTTTTTTAACAACACATTTTTATTGGTTTCGTATATTATGCAGTTTACACGACAGTACGGTAAATTAAGTTAGGGCAAACGACGCATGCGTTGCGTTCAGGAGAGAAAAGGACAGAAGAGCTATTTTCCTCTTCGTCGCACCACTACTCTCCCTTGCCGTCACGCACCAAGCGGCAGAAATCGGAATATAAAACAGAACCGCTAATGGTGCCTACCCCCACTATCGCCGTTGTCAGACCTGCAAGACCGTGCTTGCAACCAATAAACAGGTGGGATAATACTGTGACCTCTTTCTAGGTCTGTCTCTCTTGCGGCTGTGGCCCCCCCGTTTTTTCGTTATTCGCCACCAAAGCACTCTTGAGAGTTGTACATTTTTTCCGCGATTCAAATGAAAATGGGTACCAAATGACCCGATGTATATATTTATCTTTTAAAAATGTGGGTTTATTTTATTACTAAAATGATACATTTTCATACTTTATAGGCTAGAATTAGAATACAAAGACTGCGAAAACAACGGAAACGTAACGTGGCTCGATCGGTAATAATCATTCGTAGATTTTGTGAAAAACTGGTGTTTTTTTGTTTCGGATCAATCGGGTGGCCAAAATCAAGTACATCGTTGTGCCCGTCACGTTTAAATGTCCTTCATGAGATTGGGTACACAACGATTTTTCACTCATTTCACGTATTACTTCAAAATTTTTTTTTTTCAATAACCCTGATTTTCGGGGTCGTCACAGTAGCCTAACCCCTTAAAAGCTCAACAGAATTGTCTTGTCTGCAACAGGATCGTCGTTCGGGGAAAAACTTACAAACTGTTACCGACCGAGTTCTATCACTCTTACCGACCGAGTCTCTCCACTGTTCCAAACATTCTTAACAGAATAATTCCTCTCATTACTTGCGATCTTTACGACCCTCGGCTCGACCGTTTCGTGGAAACGCAGTAAAAAATCCAAAGAATATCGACAAATTAAATCGAAACACGCAAACTGACAATGGTCGTCGGCTCAGCACGGAATGCCCCATGCCTCTAGACACGAAATTGCCCGGTGGCGTTGATCAAATCACTATCGAATTTCCGCGACATCGAAACGAAGCAACCGAGTTAAGCTCGCGCCTACATCGCGTAAATTCATTGCCTCGAATAATATTATTTTGCACGATTGTTGAGAGAGAATCGCCGGGTAACTAGAGGCTTCGTATCGTTCGAACATCAGCCTGACTCGAGTGCACGCGGGGCGCCGGTCCAGAAAGATTTTTCAGCAGCGCTCATACCGTCGCGTTCACGACCCTCTCGCGTTACGAAAGCACTCGTTCACTTCGAGTGCAAATCCGAATTTGTCCCCGTTGACGAGGGAAAATCCCAAGAAAGTCGAGACAACATGTTGGTCGCACGAAAAGTCATTGGGATCAGCCACGCAGCGGGACGTTTCGTCGTTCCCTGCAGAACGTACGTCAGCACGCGACCGAGGGTCCGAATATCCTTTCCTGTAAGCAAATTTGCCATTTTTAACTCTTCCCATATTTATACGGTTACGTAATACGGGTGGAAAACACTCGATACAACAATCCGAGTTTACACTACGAGTCACGAGCCTCTTTTGTTACGAGACTCCAATTCTTACGCAGATGCTACTGATATTTCAACTTCTCGTTCGCTAAGTTTTCCTGGTCCGTTTTGGAGGAAAAAAGCAAATATGATAAAATTAATGCAGTTTAGCAAACTTATGAAAATTACTTGCAAGTTGTGCATGTCTTTTGCCTATGAAAGAGTACATTGCCGCATTGCACACAGATTTAGCTTCGGCTTGCAGGGAGACCCGCCTTGCCTTGGACTTCAGACTTTCCTCCCACACTGAACATTCAGTTTTTTTGGTCATTCCCAGACCGTTTAGTTTGGGTTGTTTTTCCACCCTTGTCAATGGCCACTTGGAGTATATATATATATATATTTTTTCACAACTTCAATCTTCAAACAACTGCTCAATCTTTTTTAGGCTGAACAATTAAATCCAAAGTTTGGGTATTCTGCGCAATTTCGTAGTGTTGCAGTTTGCATGGAACGCGACGAAAGTACCGTTTTTGCATTTAACTTTCGTCATGTTTCTTATTGCGGATTTTTTAAATAGATTTATAATGTAAATCTCTACATAAGGATCTTTAAATATGGTTGAGGGTTTTTTCATAGGCAAAATCTGCCAGAAGAAACTAAAGGAATTGAGAAATACCAATTTTCAATGTGTTCCAACGATGCAAACCTCAACCACATGCGGCTCACATAGATAGTGCATTCAGCACTGTCGCATTTGCTTCTTTTTGGGTTTCTCAATCGAATAAATGTAGCAGCAAGCGTAACTGAAGATAACGAATCTCGGGTATAGGATTTTGGATGTAGGACCAAGCGTAGTTTAGAGATTTTGAGGCTTGAAATGCTGTTGGAAAATTAGCAGTTGCCAAACTTATCAATGAGAATTCTAGTCATCAGTCAGCAAGCGGGGGATTGTGAATCGAGATAGTGGTCCTATATGTGAGAGATCTGATTTATCAGGTCTGCTAAGACACTGAGTGGTCTTAGATTATTGCATGGATAGTCCTAAAACCGAGTATGAGTGCAGTTGCCGATTGATGTTTTATCCTAGTTCAAAATTTTTCTCCCCAATAATCAATACGAGGAAAGCAGGTCCTGTCTCAACATTTATGGTGTTGAATTTTACACCGTTGGAATGCTCAAAAAATCCTTATGTTATCCTTTTATTTCTTTATTTTCAGCCATCCAAGATATTTGGTGTATTTGGATATGCAATTTACGGTGTAGATTTCCAATAAGGATCCTAAAGGAAGTTTCTCCGATTTTCGATGCCAAAATTTGTCAGACAAATATTTTGGAAATACCAAAAAACAAAAAATTTCGTTCGTTCCATTGTTGCGTTCCAACGATGCAAACTTCAATATCATCAATATTTTACAGATTGCGACTTTTCGAATCCAGTGATTCCAGCACATGTAAAATTAAACTCAATCGTACTACAATTCGTTATCGAAAAAGGGATATCCGAATATTTTTATAGGGAAACTTCCTCTCGATTGGGTACTGCACATGTATTATCTTGAGGGAGTGTCTGTATTTAGGAAACAAAAAAGCCACTTGCGCTCATCCTCTACCAACTGTACAGCAGTAATCAGTTCGCTGTTCTCTTTTATTTGCAGGAAAAGGTGGCTCACGGAGTTGCAATGTTCTTCGGATTCATTTCGATTCCTGCCTATATCGCCGTAAACATCAGGAATTATCGCCAATAAGCAACAGCACCCGTCAGCTTGACGATCCCTCCGAACGAACCGGAAATAGTAAATTGACGTAGCGACTTAATTTTTATCGCTTAGCGAGCTCCGTGACGAATGTTCACTCGTGCTTTAATTTATTGAGAGTATGGGGACCCAATAAAAGACAATTGATATGTACATCTTGGACTTGTCGAGTAAAGCTTTTGAAAATACTCGTGTACCGATTTATGGACTCTGATCTCTGCTTTTCCCATTTATTTGTCATACACAATGACGATTAATTAACGCGTCATATCGAAGAGCACACGTTCATCTCATTCGTTCTATGGCGAGAGGAATTATTATATGGTGACAATGAAATTTTAAAAAATTCTTTTTTTCAAATGTATATTATGTCGTCATAATTGTGGATATTTTTAAAAAAATTAACATTATAAATCATCAATAACATTGAATTTAGAAAAAATTGATATTTTTTCACTACAGTATTGGACGTGAAAAACTCATTTGACACTTATACTTTGTCTTTATTTCTTTTCGAAACAATAGAAAAAATTTTATAGTCATTTTTTCAAACAAATGCACAAAAAACTATTCTTGAGGCGAAGTAGATGTACCACGTGACATATGAGGCGAGGCCGAAATTTTTGAACCAAGATTGCTCAATGGTGAATAATGTTAGGGCATAATAAAATCGTCAAGCTCTGCTTCAGTGAAATTTACAGAGTCTTTTCTTTTAATCAAAAAAACTTCACCGACTACGAGAAAACTAGGTTCGAAAATTTGTGAGGTTATGTTGATCTTGTACATGCCCTTAACATCTCTCGGTAGTCGAGTGACCTTGAAGGGTCCTTCAAGATTTTTCATAATTCAGGTTAGAATAAAAAAAAATATGAAGCTTTTTTATAGTTAATTAATGATTGCGAGTAAAAACGATTTTTCCCGAAATCTCGATTTTTCAAAATTCAAATCGGATATAGATAATTCGGTACAACTCGAATTTCTTGATTTTAATTCATAACCGCGATTTACTCTCACAGAGCGGATATACGTTTCGACAATTTTTTGTCGCTAGTGGGGTTTTTCGTCGCCATTTTCTCCCCACACCGGCAAGGACCTCATGCAACACGTAGCATAAATGCACGTTGTTACACACACACACATATTGGGAAATAATATTTTGAGCCGCCATATCTATGTAATGTTGATTATCAGCCCATCTGGCTACTTTGAAGACAGTCCTCAAAATCATTCGAAGCGAATCGTCGATTTTTTAAAACAGTATTCTCCTTCAAATGACCTCAATGAGCTCACATTTATCCCACGGTGAAATTTTGAAGACACTAGGGTTTACGTAATGTCGACTTCGGGGACGATACTTGTCTCCTAAGAGGACTTAAAACCGAACTTCTAAAAAAAATCACTCTTTTCTATATAGACATACATGCACCCAAGAAATTTAGTAACAATATAGTAACTTTTTTTCACTCACCGTCGAAATTCCACGAGCACGGAGGGCCTCCAATCTCGGTGCATATTTCTGAAAAGAAGAAACAACGTTGAAGATTTTTTGTCCAGGGCAATCGTTTCTTTACCTTTGGCTCGTGTGCGTCGCGGCAGAAAAAGTTGGCGCGCCTACGCGTGGCTCGTACCCCTCGACAGGGCGAGGAAAAACGCTTCGTTCTCTTTCCGGCACGCGCGCACGCACCGTGCGCGATATTATACACCGATGCGAAAGTTTTTCGAGGCCCACGCTCACGGTTATTGCGCACTCCTATCGATCCAGCGATAAAAACGAAACTCCGGCAAGCATAGGAGCGTAAAAAAAAGAAATACGTACATTTTACGCCGAATTTACAAAACTTCTAGGTACAATCGCGCTGGCTCGAAATTTTAAGTTTGTCAAACTGTCCGCGAAGGACTGCGAGAGACACTGCCGTGCTTACACATTTCCGAACACTTCAATCGCCAGCTGCCCCTAGCGCGCGTGTACGTGCCCCACCGATCCAGTCCGCGTTAGCCACCCGCCGAGAAACGTTTACGTCGTTTATTTTCTCTTGTCGTCTTTCGAATCGCCGCTGAAAAAAAAAATGATTCGCGCCGGCAAACTTTTGACGAATTTCGCGGCGGCGAAATCGGCAAGCGCGCTGATGCCGACGAGAGGAACTGCCGTTAATACTCGACCACGCGTGCGAATATCCTTCACGGTAAGTATATTTCGATAGATATTGTGCGTGCGGACTCGAAAAGGTGGCGCAACGTTTGCTAGAAATTTCGGCCAGGTGTTAATCTTTAACGATGTACGTTTCTACGTAGTCGCGAGCTTCGCGCGTGTGTGTGTGCACTCGTATAAGTATAGGAAGAAAAAATACACCCGATTAGAAGAAAAAAAACGCAGCGTTATATCTCGTGACCCACTCTGCTCGCTCACACGCCTACTCGAAGACTGTCGATACGATTCACGCCACCGTCATCCCGCTGCGAAGTTTTTTTCGTCCGTCCGCGGCTACCCGGTCGAACATAAAATTTATCTATTTTCCCGAAAATCCATGAAATTCCCTCATGGTAGAATAATTTCTGCCACCGAGTCCATTCATATTGTTCGCATGATTTTTAATAAACACGTTTTTTGCGCTTTTTTTTGGCAAATTAATGACGTCACCGGGGCCAACGTCGAACGGTAGTTTGGCGCTGTGGAGAAAGGGGTTGGGAGGGGATAGGCCATGTACCGCGCGTGGGCTGCAGAACTTTTCTTCACGATCTTCGTCAGGACTGTATGATGATTATCGATTAGGACGCAAAAAGATCCATTATTTGTCACTGCCTCCTCTCTCGAGATGAAAATTGTCATCCTTTTTTGTTTTTTGAAGCTCTGTTTTGTTGATTTCGTAACAGTAGCTTGGGATTTCGGAAACGCAGTAAGGAGCTGTGCGTGCGGGACGCGTGGTGGGGATAAGCTCGGCGCGGGGTGGGAGAATCGGAGACAGGTGGGAGCGAGAGAGAGAGAAGAAAATCGTGGCTTACGCGGCGCGTTCTCGTGCGCGCCACTCCATTTTTTCTTCACTCGCTCCTGCTGCTATCTCGAAAGCCTATATATATAGCTTCGACGTTATTTACTCGACATCTTCATCCAGCAGGCGAACTCTGCCCAGCTGCCTATCAAGTTTCACTCCCGGCAAGAAATATCGACGTGAACTTTTCGAATTTTCGAACGGTACAAAAAACTGCTATTTCGGCCCAAAGACGCAAAAAAATGTACAACGTTAAATTTAAAAAATAAAAAACACTCAATTATGTTTTTTTTGTCATTCTCTGAGACTTTTGGATTCAGAAGGTGAACTTGAATATATTTATTTACGATTTTTCGGCCCTGATAAACAGGCGTTACATTTTTTCTACGGCGATGGGAATTTGCTCCGAGCAATCCTAAAAGGCCGAAATTCATCGCGAATTTGGCTCTAATTTTTGTTGTTTTTCTTTCGCGAGGTTACACTGGAACTGCGGGGTTTCGGATAAAATATCTGAAGGTTAATAAGATGAGAAATGTATTTTAGAAGCGACTGCTCGTTATCTATTTACTTAGCTGTACTCCGAGTTATTTCGATGTCTCAAGATATCGGGACACTCTAAATAATAATAAATATTCATATCATACACTGGACAATATCGGTAATGGAAAAAATATATATAACGATTCTAAAATGGAATAAAGCGTTATTCAATGGAAAAATTCGTCAATTTTTTTCATACAATAATTTACAGCCTCCATGTAAATTTATGTATAAAAATCAAGGAAAAACGATAAAAAATTTCAAATATACAAATATTAGTAAAATTGACTATTCAAAATTTTAATCATATTTGCAGTCTCAAATTTCGTAATGCATACACCTTATAAATACGTACTTTGATGTGCAACATCAGTTAGCAAAAGAAATTTCATTTTATTCGATTTTTTGTACCAAATCTTGATCGATCATCTTGAAATTCAGTGTGTAAACTTATTTTTAGTTTCTTGATATAATTCTGAACAAAACATAGTCGTACTATTTTTAAAAATGGAGATGACCTTTAAATCTCCGGAGCACCTTCACCTGGATGAGCTTCGTAGCCACCACTAGATGACCCCCTTCGAACTATGCAACTTTTGTAGGAAACGTTTTCTCCCAAGACCGAAAGGTTAAAAAATACTTCCACTGCTAATGATTGTTGCCTTACCCGGTATCTACAAAGTTGAATTTTGCATAGTTGGAAAGCAATGGACAATAATTATTTTTCAATTGCTCACAAGTATTTTTGGCCGATTTAGACTATAAAAATCACAACAACGTTTTTATGTATTCTTATTAGAAATCCTCGACGTTAATTGGGCGAAATAAAGCTTTGGATAATGAGAAAAATAAAGAAATAAAAAATCAAAGAAGGAAGTTTAGCATTCCAACGATGCAAACTGCAACGTCATTGGTTGCAGCAGCGCCGCCTTGATTTTTCGGAATTTTGGGAACGCTTTTAAGGGCGTTGAAGCGTGAGCCACAATCCAAGATATATATATATATATATATATATATATATATATATATATATATATATATATATATATATACAGGGTGTCCCAGAACTCAACGTTAAGCCGACACGGGGTGACAGGATTGATTGTAACCATCATGAGAAAAATTAGAAAAAAAATAAATCAGAAAAAAAATAAAGCAAAAAAAGAATAAAGCAGGGCCTTTCAAAGTAGACAAATTTTGAAAATTTTAAATTCATAGTTTAACAAATAGTCTTAATTCTAGGAAACTTGGGATTGTTTGGGTTTGTTTGGGTTTGTTTCACAATAACCGAAAAATGGTTACAGTTTGACCAAATTTCTAGGTTTTTCTTAAATGCCCATAATTTTCAAACTGCATGGGATAGATTTTTTTTCTGATTTTTCTCATGATGGTTACAATCAATCCTGTCACCCCGTGTTGGCTTAACGTTGAGTTCTGGGACACCCTGTATATATATATATATATAAATGTTATTGCCTAAACTACACTGAGTCTTTACGATCTTTTGACATTTTTTCACCAAAAAATACCAGAGATAAAAATTGGTTTAACGTATGTAATTTTACGTGCAGTTAGATGGGCAAGACGTTTACGCTGCGCGTGATGTAATTTTGTTTGCCTATTTAGCACCAAGGCAAACTATTTCTAACAACGAATTAACGCAAACTAGACTTTAGTAAACATTTTTTAAAAACTCCATCTTGCCCATCGTAAACTATACACAGGGTCCTGTTATTAATGGATGATCCTGCAACTGTCTATAGGTCAGATCATGTCCTACTATATGCTGGAATTTCAGTTTAGTAAAAGTTCCATGGTTTTCGAGGTTTTGGACTTCATGTTATTTTTTTTAAATCATTGGTTTTTTGCATGTAATTTCTACGAATGATATGAATCGATAATAACTAAGCAACTTTTTTAAGTAATTGGCACAATATGCGTAGTACATTTCTTTTTACACCGCAGGCTATCGGTCAGATGTTCGAATTGATTTGTATGAAAATTCTGCATGAGATCTTTTTTCCATAAAGTTTCCTTAACATTTAAGTTTAAAAAGACGACTTTTCTAGATAAAACAAATAAACAAGATTATTTTTAAAAAAGCGGGTAAAAAAAAGTTATCATTTATAGAAATCGCATGCGAAAAACCAAAAGCAGATGATTTTTATCTCGAAAACCGTGGGACTTTTACCAAACTGAAATTCCAGTATACAGTAGGACATGATCTGACCTATCGACAGTTGCAGGATTATCCGTTCATAACAGTACACCCTTTGTATTAAATTATGAACCTCCGAGGGTTGATAAAACATTGAGAATCTTGCCGTATTTCGACAACACTTAAGGGGCTATACCCGTGTGAACGCTGAAAATTTGTGTGATTTTCGGTAATTTTTTGGAAGAAAAGTACTCCATTAAATGTTGCGGAAAATTAAGAATATATTTGGCTATATTTCACCTATATTACATAATTTTTTCATAGAAAAATATTGAGATCCAAGCGACTTATGCGTTGCCTTCGGAGGCGCCAAAAAAAAAGTTCCTCCATTGCTGAAATGATTCCGGCCGATTGAGTAGCTGAAACCGAAAAATGAAAAAATGTCGTTAAACTGGAAGGTATTTCTTGCACAATGACGTAGGATTTTCAAAAGATATAAAAATCTAACAAAATGGCGTAGTTATGAAAAAGTCTGTTTTCTTGCCTATAAAATCATCCTTTTTTTCAATGCCAAATCGTCAATTTTCATCCAATCAAAAATATCCTACGTCATTGTACAGTAAATATATTCAAGAGTAATGAATTCATATTTCAAGTCAATCGGATAATAGCTCTTTGAGTTACAATGTCAGCAAATTTCAAAAATCTCATTCGAGAAAAACGCGTTTAAAGATTTAACTATGGATTTGTCGCCTACAAGCGGTTGCTCTTTAGGAGGCTGCCATTCGGGGAGTATTAGAGATACGGCCTTGACATTTTTACAGGATATTCTTGAAAGTATATTCTGTCGAAAAGGCAAAAAAATCGATTTTTTGAAAGGTCCACACTGGTATAGCCCCTTAATATTAATCAATGGTAATAATAAATAATCTCGTCACAAATATATAAAGTCATAGTTATAGATCACTAAACATTTCATTATGAGTTGTATAAAACATTCACTGTCGCAGTTTAAAACAAAACAATCATTGATAATGTTGTACTTTTTCGTAATCACGTAATAAAAATCTAAAAATGCATACTTTTGCTCTATAATTATATGTTTTATGAAAACTTAGCATCTACAGAATAAATCTATATCTCGTATGCATTTTTTTTGGTTTATTGAAACAAAAATTCATCCGCAGTCATTTGACTCAACTAGGCCGCTCCAACCTAATTAAGGAAGACTTTGTCCTTGGAGTGCCATATTTCAGGTGTTTACATTTTATTTTTTTTAAAGGAAACGAGTAAAGCTTTTTGAGTGCGGTTTTTTTCTTGCTTTTATTCATGATATACAGAACGTTAAAAAAATTTTTTTTGAAAAAAAAAAACCAAAATGGCGGCCGTTGCAGCTCCGCGAAAACAGGTCCTCAAATCGCGGGAGGTAAACGGCTGACATCACTGCCCCCTCTTTGTTGATCTGAAACACAAATTCAAAGCATATTATCAATCTGTGACCCTTTGGTCATGGAATGACGGATGGGTTTTTCGTTTAGTACAAATTTCGGAAAATGGCGGCAATTAAAAAAAAATCGAATTTTCGCGTTTTTTTCCGCATAAAAAGATAAATAATAAATGCAAAAATGTATCTATCGAAAAAACGATCCGTCATTCCGTGAAGACATATTTTCTGAGTATGCTCTCCAAATTTCAGGTCGATATGTTAATTACAGCGGTCAGGAGAATGTCAGCCATTTTAAAAAACGTGTTTTCGAGAAAAACGCGTTTAAAGTTTTGTAATGTGTTTACACAAATGTGTTTATAATTACCGCTAATCGGCAATGCCTGGTCCATAGAAGCATCCCTCCTCTTCTTCTAGCTGCTCATGTTGAGCCGCTAACATCTCCCGCTAAATTTCAAGGACAAAGTCGCCCTTAACACTTCGTCTGTAAACGTTTTCTCGGTACTTTCCGTCTGTTAACCTGGATATTTCATGTCCTGCCGTTTTTTCACCCAGTTAATACATTCGATTTTTTTTTAAACGTCATGCTAGTGTTCGAAACATTCAATGTAATATATCAATCCTGAAATTATAGGAAAATAGTTTTTTTCATATATCTTTGGTTGAATAAATGAAGCAGCTCGGTAGAAAAGAAGTTTTCGCTCAGACACGAAATACCCAGGTTTACGGACGAAGTGTTAAATGCCGAGTTTGTCCTTCCCGCTAGTCTCCATGATTATTATAATTCCAAACAGAAACTTTTCAAATTCCCTGGATGATGCATATCCCCTGATAACGTAGGTAACATTTTTATTCGGATAGAAACGTGAAAAATGTGATAGGAATGTTTCCGTGCATTGTTCACTCTCCCTCCTCGAATTATTCGAACAATCACAATAATACACGTAAGTACGTACGTGTTTATTATGATTGTTCGAATAATCGTTGAATACTTCGCAGCGACGACCCGAACGTGTTTCGCGCTCGTTACAACGCAACCGTGTACGTTTATCTGGGTGGGTAAAGCAAGCAAATGAAAAATAAAGAAGAAAAAAAACGGGAGGCACAATGGCGGTGCGGTTCGTTGACTTTTTGCTGTCCTTGTCGCGTTCGGTCGCGCGGCGTATCAAAACACGCGGTAACGCGGTAACGTCGCGAGTATTAAAAATTTATAGATCGCGTACATATATTAGAGTGTTTTAAAACAGTTTTTACTTTTTTTGCGTTTTCCACTTCGCATTGCAATGGGAAATTCTTTTTACTAGATCGAAGCGAAAAATTTTGTTAGCCCCCAGCCCGGACTATATTTTGCTATAATTTTGCGTTGCTTTTCGAAAAAAGAGAGCACTGGAAATGCATGCGAAAGAGTGCCGCATTATTTTTGCCTTTTTGTCGATCCAAGCACCTCGCGAAGCACCGCGTGGAGTAAGAAGCAACTATTTTTTACTTTCTTTTACTGAAAAATTATTTTTATTCAAAAGCAGAACAAATAATTTGTTGCTATATACAGGATGTCTTGTTATGAATGGATAATGCTGCAACTGTCGATAGGTCAGATCATGCCCTACTATATGCTGGAATTTCAGTTTAGTAAAAGTCCCACGTTTTGCGAGATTTTGGGCAATTTTTTGAAATAAAAAAAAAACATCATCTGCTTTTGGTTGTTCGCATGCCATTTCTACGAATGATATGAATCGACAATAACTGAGCAACTTTTTAACGGGTTCGCGGCCGGAAAAAAGCAGTGTTTTCGTGAATTTTTTTTGGGGAATGGGTGCAGTTTAAACATTTTTTTTCATAGTAAAGGGTATCATTTCAAGTATCTTTGACAATTTTTTTATTGGCAAGGATTAATAAACGACGGAGATACAGTAAATTGCACAGACCGCTGGGCAAAAAAGGTCCTTCGCGGTGACCACTCCTGCTCGGGAACAAATCATCTGATATAAAAAAAAAACCAAATGAATTTAGTTTTTGCACCGTATTATCTAGTCTCCAATCGAAGGATTCAATAAAATAATGATTTTTGAAAAAGTGGTCGCCGATCGAAAGTGACCGTCGAAATTTTGATGAAAAAAATACTCTATTTTCCTTGATATAAAAAAAAGTATGCATTGAGAAAGAATCCTTCGATCAAGGACTGCCTTTTGATATACAAAAAATGTCTGTGAAATTTGAAGCAGATCGGTTTAGTTGTTTTTGAGATATTTTGGTCACCGATTCTGAAAAAGTCTTTCCGAAAAAAACGCGTTTAAAGTTTTACGTCAGGTATTATACGTCAGGTATTATAAGA
The DNA here is from genome assembly GCA_964007375.1 of Ophion obscuratus. NCBI lineage: Eukaryota > Metazoa > Arthropoda > Insecta > Hymenoptera > Ichneumonidae > Ophion > Ophion obscuratus. The sequence goes on along the minus strand of OZ023315.1, from coordinate 22,261,455 downwards.
ATCCGTCGAAAACGGAAAATCGATTTTTTCAAAAATTCCAACTAGGTACCCCCTAGGTAACCCCTTAAAGTAATTGGCACGATATGCGTAGTACTTTTTTTTACACCGCAGACTATCAAAGTCAGATGTTCGAATTGGTTTGTATGAAAATTCTGCACAAGATTCTTTTTCATAACGTTTCCTTAACTTTTAAGGTTAAAAAGAAGAATTTTATAGATAAAACAAATAGCCAAGAGTATTTTCAAAAAACCGGGTCAACAATAGTTACCATTTCTAGAAATGGCATGCGAAAAAGCAGATGATTTTCATCTCGGAAACGGTGGAATTTTTACTAAACTGACATTCCAGCATATAGTAGGACATGATCTGACCTATCGACAGTTTGCAGGATTATCCAGTCATAACAGAACAACCTGTATATATAATATAAGCAAATATAGGTATATATAATATTTTTATATTATATATTTAGATTTTATATATATATACACGCCCGATCCTCGAAGTGTCACGTAACGTTTCTATATTTACATACAATATACGCCCGTACCTATAAATAATTCTCGTTTACTCGAATCCTTGTAGACCACAGGTCGATCTCGTCGCGTTTCGGGGAAGCCCCGAATAATTTTTTTCATTACGTCCAAGTACAATTCCACAGATGTTCACTCGTGTATTAATTTACTGAGATTATGGGGGCCGAATAGAGAACAATTGATAGGTGTACTCTGAGCCGTGTCGGAGCTTTTTCAATCGTCCGTGACCCATGTCTAGACATTGTTCTCAGATTTTCCAATCGATCTATCCATACAGCTCAACAAGTCGACTTGGTGCCGCAAAACTGTATATTTTTTCTAAATCTTCTCTCTATACTGATCCTATTTTAATACACATTGATATTCTATGTAACACGGAAATATAGAATTAAAAAAAATCTAATTTTATTGAAAAAGTGAAGTTTTATTAAATATTTTTACATTGCGGAAGCTTCTTTCTCGTGATTTTTTTTGGTTAGACTTGTCGAGGCAGTCACGCATCAAACTCCAAACGTAATCAGCCATTATGCGTGCATCCCATCTTCCCTCATACCTATCTTCCATGATTTTCATGTCTTGGTGGAAGCGTTCTTGCTCTTCACTGAAGGAGCCAACATTTTCAGCGAATTTATCTTGATCGTTTTCTTCTACCTCGAAATAAGAAGAAAAAAACACTTTTCACGAAATCTGTAATCGTTTTTCTAAATTTTCGAATATGATCTCCGCATATAAACCAAACATATAAATATATGTATTAGTATAGTTTGAACAAGCTCGTCTTCCCCTTGCTGCCGTCGACGTATCACTGAATTAAGGTATTCCTTTCGCGGAGGGCCGTATTTTGTGGGGGCATAAGCAGGGCCTTCTGAATCGTCGGTAAATTACAATTGCGCTTAATAAAAAAACAAGTTATAATGGATTATTATACACAACGATAAACTAGAATAACAAAATTCGCGCAAATTTAGTAGATTGAGACATTTTTACATTTATTTGAAACGTCACGGCTACAAAAATTCTTCTGCTAACCACACTTTTCCAAGGTTTAACATTAATATTTTCTTTAAACGTTCGGTGACCCTCTGTTTTTATTGTTGTTACGGAATCTTTAGACTTTTTTACACTTGTGAGCAGTTTGTATTAGGCATCTAGAGTTATTTAGTGTATAAATTATTAGAAAGACATGTGGCCAGCGTGACATGTCCATAAAGCGCCGTATAATTGAGACGATTTTTAGGGCCGTAATTTTTCGTTAAAGGTTCGGTAACTTGGCTTGAAATTTTACCAGTATACTGGGATGTATTTTTACTTCATTATAGACGAAAATCAGTTAAGTGTAAAATATTTGGGTTCGTGAAAGGAATACCTTAATTTATATCGGCAAATAATTTTAATGTGGTCTTATCGCTTCACACTAGTCATACAACTGATCATACTTGAGGCTTGTACAATTTATATTTGTAACATATGCAAAAAAACATTGTAATAACTAAATTTTCCATGTGTAAACTGTTTAATTAATGTTCACATTTAATTAGAAAAATGAAAAAACAGTTATTCCAACGATTCGCGCAGTATTTCTAGGTTTGATATTTGGCAATATTCGTTCTATCTCCGTCTCTTTTTACTCAAACAGGCGAGTTTAACCTCCATGCTTTTCGACGTCGATCTGTCAAAACAATGTTAGGTGCGGGAAATGTAAAGCATTGAATTCGGGCCACGACTGGTAAAAAGCGTGGAAAATTTGTGTCGGCGAAATATGTCGGTTAAAAATGAAATATGTGTGGAAATTCGAATGAGTGAGATGAGATTAGGACTACAGTCAGCTGTTGCCTTGCTGTCACGTCTCTTTATCGTTGCAAAGGGTAATAAATCCAATGCCGGAAGTTCAAATTAAACTTGATATTACTTAAAAATTAGGTCAATAAGCGTAATTTTTCCTGAGAGCACTGGAACAAGTGTTAATGTAAATCTGATTATTTTTAAGAATCTGACGAATTCCCACTATTATATACACTTTTGTAGCGACCGGAAATTTAATATTTCTTTTCTCTGTAATTAGGTCGATAAACGACCCTGAAATTTTACAGAGGCGAGTACTAATGGGTTAGGCCACTCTAGAGGCCGAAAAATAGACTTTTTGGGGATTTTTTAAAGAAAAACTACAAAATAAATCAAGATTACAAAAAAAGTCATTTATCATACATATCAGTGACTGTATACAATTTTTTTCTTTGAAGCAATTAATTTCAAAATGGCGGCTGTGCAGCTTTTATCTTAAAACTGCATTTTTTTTAAGTTGGCCGGAAACATAACTCAGACAATTTTCAACTGATTCACTTGAAATGTTGAATATATCTTGAAAAATACCTTGTCTATGGAAGAACGTACGATTTTTTTTATATTGCATAGTTCATTTGTTATTAACAATTATCTGACGATTTTTTAGGCAAATTTTTCACTTTCCAAAAATTTGCCGATAAAAAAGTCACATTGTTATTAACAAATGAACTACAATGAAATGCAATAAAATTAAAAATCCTACGTAGTTCCGTAGACAATGCATTTTTCGAGATGTATTCAACATTTCAAGTGAATCGGTTGAAAATTGTGTGAGTTATGTTGCCGGCCAACTTAAAAAATGCAGTTTTCAAATAAGCGCTGCACAGCCGCCATTGCGAAATTAATCGCTTCATAAAAATTTTTGTAAACAGTCACTGATATGTATGATAAACACCCTTTTTTGTAATCTCGATTTATTTTGTAGTTTTTCTGAAAAAAAATCGCCAAAAAGCCTATTTTTTCGGCCTCTAGAGTGGCCTGAAGCCTTAATATATTGAGTGAAGCTCAACAAAAAATTATGAAAGTCCTGTGGATTTAAGCTTGGCGATAGGACTACCTTGAAAAACTACGAAAAAGTGGTAAATATTCGGAAGTGGGGCTCCTGCCAGAATCAGGTTAACTTCTGGATGTTTGGGTTTTTCTAACACAAACAAAAATTCTAACCAAACAAAAATTATTCGGATTCTAGCAGGAGCCCCGCTTCCGAATATTTACCAAAAAATGTCTTAAGGAGGTTGCAGCGATTTTTTCAATGAACCTCAAAAAAATGCATACGAGGTACAGATTTATTCTATATATGCTAATTTTTTCAAATATATAATTAAAGGACAAAATTATGCATTTTAACATTTTTATTACGTAAAGTAGAAAAAACTTTTCTGTTACTACCAACTTGAAAAAGCATAACATTATCGATGATTATTATGAAAAAACTATGACAACGAATGTTTTATACAGTTCACAATGAAATTTTGAGTAATTCATAATTATGCCTATTCACATTTACGTCACGCGATTATTGGCCCATGGTTAACGATGGGCAAGATGAGGATTTTTTGTTCTAAATGTTCACGAACGTTCAGTTTGCGTTAAGCCGTTGTTAGAAATGGTTTATCTTGTTGCTAAATAACAACAAAAATTACATAACCTTTAGTGTGAAAGTCTTGCCCATCTAACCGCACGTTAAATTACATACATTAAACTATTTTTTATCTCTGATGTTTGGTGGTGAAAAAAGTTCAAAAAACTCGTAAAGACTCAGTATAGTGTAAACAATAACATGTATTTTTTATTAAATTTAATTTTGGATTGTGGCTAACGCTCCAACCTCCTTAAATGGGCTGCTAACGACATTAACTATGAAATAAAAAATCACTGGAGAACTCTGTGTAGTAACTTGAAATATAGGTTGGCATAGGTCTCACCAGTAGTAACTTGACAATAAAATATACGAATTTTGTCGGCCCCAAGAATTTTTTTCCCCTTTTTGTCGACTTGTATGGACAAATCCAAGTGTTGAAAATATCATTTTAATTATGTTTGTATTCGTCTCGTTCTATTACTGCGGAGGTAAATTTGCGGCTCGAATCAAACACAGCTCTTAATTGTACGCCCATACGATGTGGAAGTTTGCATCGCTGAAACGCAACGAAAGTTCTTCTTCATACACAAATTCCTTTTTTTTATTATCATGAAAAATCCTTTTTTGCATACTTACGTTAAAGATCTCCGAATAACCCTCTCAAAAAGTAATTGAGGAATTTCTGCAAGCAAAATTTGCCGATCGAACTAAGTTCCCAAGTATTCATTTTCATTGCACTCCAGCGATGAAAACTTCAATCTCCTTCGTGTATCTCGTCCTCTTGTACAAAAAGATGAAGTATCGAAGAAATTATCCATTTTTCGGACGGCATGATAAGAAAGAACTTTTGGAAACTAAAAAAATGTCATTTTTATTCCGATGCGGTGCATTCGATTACGTTGGCCATCCGGTTCGTTTTTTATTCCGCCAGGCAACGTAAAGTTGCTGGCATCACTTTTTTTTTATTGCTCTTCGACGTGTAAGATGATCATTTGATCTACCCTACTTGATTTTTCAGGAAAAAGTGATGCACGGTGTCGTCATGACGATCGCAATGCTCGCCATTCCGGCCTACATCTCCGTCAACATTAGAAACTATCGTGGAAATGTCGAGGAATAAAGGAGAGAAAAGTCAACGTCTCCCTCGTGGTCTCGCAACGCGAAGACCGACCTTTCAGCTTTACGTTGTAACTTTCCGATAGTCAAACAGGCGGTCAAATGTCTCGTCGTGGGGCTTCGACGTACACACACCGAGCGTAACAATGAAACGTCGTTCACAATTTTGCGAGAGATATTCGTTTGTATCGACGAGACATCCGTCTATATAAATCAAATTTTACGAAATTAACTCAGTCGTTGATTAATTCATTATTCCTTCATGTATTAACGGGTCTGCATAAGCTTGGGGCGCAAAAAAACATTGCGTTTCGCAATATTTTTTTCCGATGAGGGTATTGGGATGAAAAGATCTAAATTTTACACACAATTGTTACACAGTGAAAATAAAATAATTTACTTTTAGTATAATAACAAGACTTTCATATGGCCGGATATTTTTTGGGTATTCTTGAAAATTATGGAAATGAAAGGCTGTAGAACAAAAGTTCGATTTTCAACGAAAAAACTTTAAAAAATAGTTATTAACAAATGGATAAACATATGAAAATATCACCTGGTCGTACGATAGAAAACGTTATAAACTATGCTCTGTCCGAATTTAAAGTGAATCGGACGAATAGATTTTGAACTACGACTTAAACTGTTTTAAGGCGTTAGGCCACAGTAACGTGTATAAAATCACGTGCGAATTTAACAATTTTTTTTCGTATGAAAAAGTGATTCACTCATAAAATTAATTACACATCTATTTAGTACGAATATCAAGTTGTTATAAAAAAAAATATATATTTTTTTCGATGTACAGAATGGCCGAGTACTAATATTTTCTTTTGTCATCTTTTTCTTAAGGGGTAAGGCCACTGTAACGGCCCAAAAAAAAAGGTTTTTTCACTAATTTTTTGCTCCCGAAATTGAAGGTATTTGAAAAAAAACTTTTAATGGTGTTATCGGGCATACATTAAACTTTATTATAAAATTTTTTTACAGTAAAAAAAAACACAATGGCGGTTCCACAGCTATCTTCCCGGGACATGTTTTGCTTCCAGGGCTCCGCGGCACGCAGCACCACTGGTGCACTTTTGAATCTAGAACAAAAAAAAACCATTAATCTAGAGGGCTATAGCTAGAGAATGTCGATCGGATTTTAAAAAGTATCAATTTTTGTGGATTTGGCGTGCGTTTGAAAAAAAAATTGATTTTTGACGAAAAAAACGGCAAGTTTTTTGTTAATAAAAAATCAATAAATAAAGTTCTTGAAAATTCCGATCGACATTCTCAAGATAATGTAAATGTTCACATCTGGTTAAAATTTCAAGTAAAAAAAATGAAAATTGTTCGAGTTATGCTGCGTGCCATTTTGAAAAACCATGTTTCGAGAAAAACGCGTTTAAAGTTTTGCGAATAGTTTGTTTGGGTTTGTTTGGGTCGCACAGGACCTTTTTTTTCTTATTCTAGAGGGTTTAAACTATTTTTTAAGCCAATAAAAAAAATCGATTTTTCAAAAAATTTACAGTGGCCTTACCCCTTAACCGCTCCGCGACGTGACATTTAGCATCCACAATTTTTTATCTAGAGCAGAAAACAAAAATTCTCGTCAATCTACATTAGAATACCAAGAAAAGTACGTACGGAATTTGAAAATATTGTTTTATTCAAAACTTGTAGGTATTTGAACTTAAGAAATGAATTTTCAGTGAAAAATTTCGTTATAACTGCTCATAAAATTAAAAGTTTTCGATTAATCAGAAGTTCCGTACGTACTTTTCTGTGAAATGCAATAAGGAACATAACTTTTAAATTTGAAGTAAATCGGGTGAAAATTGTTGAAGTTATTTGCCACGCCAATTGGAAAAAAGCTGTTTCGAGAAGTTTCGAGTAGTCGGCCATTTTGTACATCGGGAAAAAAAATATATATATATTTTCTAACAGCTTGATATTCATACTAAATAGATGTGTAATTAATTTTATGAGTGAATTACTTTTTCATACGAAAAAAATGGATTAATTCGCACATGATTTTATACCCGTTACTGTGGCCTAACCCCCTCAAAAAACAAAGTTTCGAGAAAAACGCCAAATAAAAAGGAGTAAATTGCGGCGTCAATTTGTTCAATGTTTACAAAATCTTTAATTGAAATTGAAGTCAGGACCCTACGCTGTAAAACGATGCAATAAAAAATCATATTTTCGAAATTTCAAGCTTATGCAGACCCGCTAAGAAGTATCCTACAACTCTTATAAGTTTTCGTACCATTTTTTCCCGTACAACATAAATAGTGAAAATCGACATCTATATAATCGTTTTTCACCGCGTTTGAGATTTACTTTCAGATGGGACCGCAGGCGAGAATAAACAGTAAATCGATTTTGTACGAAATTCCCTTTATGTAGATACACCCTCACACACACACACACACACACATATTTCGCACTTTTCAATTGGCAGCTCAAGAATGAAAGGTCGCATAAATATACCAAGACTCACGTTAAGAAGCCGAAACTACTTAAGAGTCACCGGGAAATTGATATCCACACGAATCCGATTATACGTTTCCTCCGTGAACGTTCGAAACCACATATAAAGGGTGTCTAAAAATGGCATGACATTTTAAATCGCGTGCCATTTTTTTTTGTAGCGAACATAGAGTACTAATCTTTGACGGCTCCCACCAGGAAGAAGCGTTAGGAACCATACGATAATTATCGTATGTATGCGATAATTCCATGCGTACGTACGAGGTACGATAGCACATTATTATCGTACGCAGATTGTACGATCATTTCCATCATGATGCAAAATTTGAGAATTTATTCTAATCATAGTTCCAATTCACAGTGCCATTGGCTTATTGGGGCGCCTTCAAATTAGACGCATGAAGAAACGCTGCCGTGGTGCAACTGCAGCGCTTAGATAATACAATATACATGCTGTCTCATTGGTTACCATTTGCCAATCAGTGAACAAGAGAATGACATCCTTCGATATTCGACATCTCGAATATTTCGATGATATGTAAAATGTTAATTACATTAATACTTATATTTTCTGTTTTCGCGAATACAGGATATATTGAAATACAAAAAAATTCCTTTGTTTTATTTGTCACTCCCCTTTCATATTCTTTTCTTCGTCAAAATACGAAATGTTGGCGCAATTCGTACAAAACTTGGGAGCAGTGAAGTTTTTTCTGAGCGAATTTCAAATGTTGATGCGTTTATTGAACTTGAAATGGAGGGGTAATCGGTTCAGGTCTGTGCCAAACGTAAAACATTTAGTTTCAAAGTGTTCTATTAATTTGAAAACGATAGTTTACAAGAGATAAACTGTAAAGTGTTTGCAAACATATCAATATTACGTGTAATATGATTTGTTTATTTATTATAGACAATATCCTGATAAGTGCGATAATTTTTGCCCATTTCCGATAATTCTACGCCCCTGGTACGATAGGTGCCTCGTTTCAGGTTGCTAACGCTTTCAGGAAGTATTGAGGTTTAGTCATGGAGAATTACACGATCGAGCAACGTATGGAAATTGTTGTTTGCTGCATTGTTACTGCATAGTTGTTGCAGACGAAGTTTCATGGTCGTATTATCTCGCCCCGCGGCGACGTGAATTGGCCACCAAGATTGTGCGATTTGACGCCATTGGACTTCTTTGGGAGCTCAAGCAAGCAATTGGACGCACCATTAATGGAATTAGTCCGCAATTATGCCAAAATGTTATTGAAAATTTCGTCGAAAGAGCGAACGTTTGCAAACAGGTGTTACCTTCCTTCACCTTTTTAAAATTCCTTCTCCACAAAACTATCGATACAAACATGCACGATAGCGGCACTTTCATTTATCCACAAAACCCTATATTTTGTAAAACTTATGCAGGCGATCGTCGAAATAGACCATAGCACCCAAATGGGAAAGCGTCGCGCGTACGTTCCCACGCGTAAACATAGCCAACAGTCAGTAAAGTTTACGAGCGAACATACTTGCAGTCCCGAAAGAGAAACTCCGCTCACAGAACACTCGAATAGAAAAAAACTTAGGACCCAAGCGAACATAATCCCTTATCCTAAAATTCAAAACAGACCTCCAAGGAAAACTCACCCGTGACTCCACGCGGTCGTAAAACTGGCTCTCAGCGAGATCTACGAGAACACGTGCGCTAAAGCCGATTCTCGGACACAGAGCAGCGATTGCGCCTAACTCAGTCGCGACCCAATAAGAAATCTAGAATCATGCTCCCCTACTCTGCTAACCAATCACGAAAATTAACGTAACTTTCATGACCTATCCCTAAAAAACGCATCATTGGAAATGCACTCTCCCAAAAGAACTCCTTCCCCTCACAAAACCAAACTCTTGTAATACGAAGGAGCGTCACTCTGTTACCGAACCCCGAATCGAATAGTCGACTTACTTAATTAAACAATCTGCCTGCGTTTCCGTGTAATCATTGTACGCGTATCTATCTTTGTACCGAACTATTATATAAGTTTGTAAGAGTTAAACGTCATAAACGTGAACTAAGTGAATTAAGACAAAATCTACGCATCTGAACATTTATATGATCAACGATCAATCCATTGGGCGAATCCAACTCTCTTACCAGAATCACGCACCTCAAATTCATATAAATCCAAATTGTTCTTAAACTGTATTTGGAACTCACGCGGAAGCCAAACAAAGACTCACTGCGCAATCTAAATCAATTCAAACTTCGCGCTCTAACTCGGCAACCCCGCGAGTCCCACCTAAATTTCCCTTTGGGACGTAACACAGGGACGAGACGTCCATTTATCGGATCCACACATAACCTCGACCTTTGTACCTTATATTAAAATCAAAATATTCGTACTTTTCAAATAAATAATACGTTTTATTAATAAATTTAAGTGTCAGGTCATTTTGAAACACCATATAGTAGTTAGGATACACCCTGTATACATGTATTTGTGTATACCAAACACGATCAATTCGTTTGAACGTGAAAAAATGGGCTCTCTGGTCTGACACTCGGTGCTCCCATGCACTGCGAGGGAGAATCAAAATGAGTGATGGAAAAATACGTTTAAATCAAGCAGCGACTCGCGCGACTGCGTTTCTCCACGGTGTGTTATCTCAATGAAAATCATATCCCTCATCGCTGAGTTTGCCATCGGCAAAAAAATCCAGTTTGACGTTGGAAAAAAAAGGATCGGAATGCTTTTCAATGGAAAACTATCGGCGTGTCGCTTGGCGAAAAGAGGAGAGCCGGCGCGAGAAGCGCGCGTGGCTCGTGTAAATTGAAATGCGAAATCGATGCGGAACCGCTATGTGCACGCGAGCTTTTTCGACGCACAGGTATACACGCGCGGGCACGAACGTATATGTACGTTTTTATTAAAGTGCGAGTATCCTTGACAGGGGGGAAAGGGGTGACGTTTCTCGACATCGGCAAATTATAAAAGACATGGGGGCGAGAGGGGTTCTCTCGAATATCACGAGCAACGAGTTAAGGGGCTATACCAGTGTGACACTTTCAAAACCGATTTTTTTGCCTTTTTCGACAGTTGATACTTTCAAGAATATCCTGTAAAAATTTCAAGACCGTATCTCTATCATTTTATCTTGCAAAAATCGACAGTTAAATCTTTAAACGCGTTTTTCTTGAAATAAGATTTTTTAAATTTGCTGACATTGTAACTCAAAGAGCAATTATCCGATTGAATCTAAATTTAAACCGAGTACTCTTGAATATATTTACAATGAATATAATACAATGACGTGGGATATTTTTTATTGGATTAGAATTGACGATTTGGCATTGGAAAAACGACCATTTTGTAGGCAAGAAAACAGACGTTTTTTTCATAACTACGCCATTTTGTTAGATTTTGATAAAAGGAGTACAACTTTGCAGTGACCGTTTTTTTCAAAAGTATAAGGCTTTATTATAAAACGTGGCTACATATTTTTTAATCAAAGTACTGCCCGTCGCTAGCTACGACCTCGGCCCATCTTTCAGGTAGCATTCGAATCCCGCGTCGATAAAAGTCTTGGTCCTTGGAGGCAATCCAGGAATCGACCCAATTTTTGACTTCTTCGTAAGTACCGAAGTGCTGGTCCGCCAAATCGTGTGCCATTGACCGAAACAAGTGATAGTCGGAAGGGGCAATGTCTGGAGAGTACGGCGGGTGGGATAAAACCTCCCATTTCAGCGTTTCCAAGTACTTTTTCACGACATTTGCAACATGGGGTCGGGCATTGTCATGCTGCAGTATCACCTTGTCATGTCTTTCGTTGAATTGTGGCCGTTTCTCTTTGAGTGCCTTACTCAAGCGCATCAACTGACGTCGGTAGAGTTCCCCTGTGATGGTTTCGGACGGTTTGAGCAGCTCATAGTACACAACGCCCAGCTGGTCCCACCAGATACACAGCATCACTTTGGATCCGTGAATATTCGGTTTGGGCGTCGATGACGGAATATGACCAGGCAGTCCCCATGATTTTCGGCGTTTAGGATTATCGTAGTAAACCCACTTTTCATCTCCAGTCACAATCCGGTGCAAAAATCCCTTCCTTTGTTGTCTTTGGAGCAGTTGTTCACAGGTGAAAAATCGGCGCTCGATGTCTCTCAGCTTCAACTCATGCGGGACCCAGTTTCCTTGCTTTTGGATCATACCCATATCCCGGAGACGTTTTGAAACTGCTTGCTGGATTACTTCTAACGTCTCGGCGAGTTCCTCTTGAAGTTGGCACGAATCCTGGTCCAGCGAGGTCTCCAATTCGGCGTCTTCAAAAACTTTCTGCCTTCCGCCACCATGCTGGTTCTCGACCTCAAAATCTCCACTTTTGAAGCGTTGAAACCACCGCCGACACGTTTTTTCACTAATAGAATCCTCCCCGTAAGCATCTACAAGCAAACGGTGGGCCTCAGCCGCAGATTTCTTGATGTTGAAGAAGTAAATCATAACCTCCCGCAAATGCTGAGAATTCGGCTCGTAGGTTGCCATGTTTGAGTGCCAATAACTTTATAATGCATACACGTATCCGTTAGCTTTTTTAAATTGTTTACATTGGCAGAGCCTCGAGTTTAAAATGCCACTTTTTTATTGATCTAGGGCCACTACTTCGGCCGCAGTGGCTCTCTAAGAAAAACGGTCACTGCAAAGTTGTACTCCTAATATTTTTGAAAATCCTACGTCATTGTACAGGAAATACCTTCCAGTTCAAGGACATTTTTTCCTTTTTCGGTTTCAGCTACTCAATCGGCCTGAGTCATGTGAGCAGTGGAGGAACTTTTTTTTTGCGCCTCCGAAGGCAGCGCATGAGTCGCTTGGATGTCAATATTTTTCAATATTGTCAATATAGGGCAAATATAGCCAAATATATTCTTAATTTTTGAAACATTTAATTGAGTACTCATCTTCCAAAAAATTTCCAAAAATCACCCAAATTTCACCGTTCACACTGGTATAGTCCCTTAAATGTGCATGGAAGGTACGTCAGGCGTTTGTAACGATATCGAGTAACCGTGAAGTAATATCGTTGATTAATTCTTTGTTCCTTGATGCATAAGGGGTCTGCATAAGCTTGGGTCTGCATAAGCTTGGTCTGCATAAAGAAAACACTTTCCGATTCTTACTATTTGTTTCTGATGGGAATATTAGGATGACTAAATAGGTCTAAATTTGCCACACAATGCATACACAGTATTATCGAGTTTGGGTTTTTTTAATAATTGAAAAGTATTGATAAACAATGAATACATTATTATGTAAGGTTGTTATGGGGTTAAGTCAACATGTTACCACCGAGCTGAATTTTTTTGGCCCTTTATAACCTCTTTGCTGATCATCCTGTGCAGTTTGAATACGATCCACAGTACCGTTTTTTAGAAAAAAAGATCATTTTTCCGATCATTTTTCAGTACATTATTAATATCTGCTAAGTGAATGTTACCACGGAGCTGAAAAAATAGGTACGGTTCGACAAATTATCGGACTCACCCTTGGTACCGTGAAAATGAGGATTCCCAGTACCGTTATAAAATTATTAATGTTTTTGATAGCGAATTTGTGCGAAAATCAAGCACACAAAATATTAGACTGTGCAATCATGGCAACGTCGTAGACGGCACAAATGCTACCTATCTTATCGGTATTCGGTAATTATGCCCGGGAACCGCAAACTACTCGGTCAGGATAATAACAACGAATATTATTGGTACTTATTCTCTTAATTAGTAATAATGACTCAATATTAATTTGAGAACTATGTTCGGAAATTATACATTTCTAGACATTTCTAGGCAGACAAAATAACGCGGATTTTTTTCCATGCATAATTTTTTTTTTCAATATGGGGAAGTTATGAAAGTTTTTTATTTTTTCGAGATTATAGACAGCTTTAGTACATACGTTTTTTCTCCAGCGGTTTTTTTTACTCGGACCGATATCCATTTTCGACAGCTCCTTGGGCCGATATTGAGGTTACGAACAGGGCGCATATGTCTCTAACTTCGCGACACTTCTGCCAACCTGGGCATCATGATATACCACGATTTATGACCTTGTCAATTCGTTTCGCGTTAATTGGGCGAGAAAAAGTTATAGAAAATAATTATAAAAGGTAATGAAAACACTTAATGTGATCATTGTGAAAAATAGTTCGAAAACGTATGTTTAATATGACGATTATTTGAAAGCTAACAGTTGGTAAGAGTGAATCGGCTTCGTGCATAAGCATAAGGCGCTCCCCTCGTACTGCATCCCCGACGGCTAAACCCCAAAACAACCTTAAATAAAGTGCTTAAGCAATGTACTTTTAGTATAATAAAACTCTCATATGACCGGATACTTTTTTGAAAATTACGAAATTGGAAAGCTGTAGAACAAAAGTTCGGTTATGACAAAACAACTTCTTTAAAAAGGCCTTATTATCAAATGGGTAAACGTCGTATAATACACATATATGGGTAACTCTCCCGAAATAATCGTTTCGCATGTAATCTGACTTTTTAAATATATGCTATTCGATTACTTTGTATGTTTTTTTTTTGGAATATAACAGTTTGAAATGTTTAGAAATCTTCCTACGGAACTGATTTCGCAGAAAAATCATCGTTATCGTTTTTCCCCCTGTATTTTGAGTATGAAAATCATTTTTCTGAAGTGTAACTATCCAGACTTCATATACACTCATATACAAGCTGAAGAGGTACTAAAAATTAAAAAATAATAGAAAAAAATGTCTTGGAACCATTGGATATTTATTAAGGTTCTCCCTGGAAAATTGAGAAAATAATAGGCACAGGTACCTCACAATAAATAACGACATTTTGTAACCGTGTATCTCAATCATTCCTCTGGAGACTTGTAAATCATTTCATATATTGTGTGCCAGCCGGCGCTAGCTGATCATGCTTGCCAGGGCAGCGCCTTCTACATCTACTTTTCCGAAGACACTGATTGTGTCGTATCATTTTTGTAACTCACGCTTTTTTGTTACAAACCTTGTGTGTTATGAGGTGATATCACAGGCAAGGCGTCATTCCTCTGGTCATTTTTAACTGCATCATTTTTCATCCCAATAAGTCACATTTTAGCTGTTAAAGTGGAACTGTTAGACACATACTCACTGCTAGATTTCGAGGTTAGAAAAACGTAGCATGACGCGGTGTGCATAAAAACCAGCTTGAATTGTCATTTCTCTGGCTTCCTCTCGAAATGTGAGATCCAGAGGCATGATAGATGCGCCAGGGAATGACATCATCTTGGTTACGCTGGTGTGGACATGCATGAGGTTACATATAGGGCGTCTCAAAATGACCTGACATTTGAACTTATCAATAAAACGTATTATTAAAGTTACGAAATGAAAAGTACGAATATTTTTATTTTAATATAAGGTACAAACATGGAGGTTATGTGTGGAACACAATATCCGATAAATGGCCGCCTCATCCCTGTTTGCAAACGTTCACTGTTTTGAAGAAATTTTCAATAACGCTTTGCCACAATTGTGGACTAATTTAATTAATGTCGTGTCCAATTGCTTCCTGGAGCTCCGGAATGGTCTGTGGATCATTGGCGTACACTTTTCCTTTCGGAAAACCGCAGAGAAAGAAGTCCAATGGTGTCCAATCGCACGCTCTTGGCGGCCAATTCACCATGAAACTTCGTCTGCAATAACTATGTAGTAACAATGCAGCAAATAACAATTTCTATGCGTTTCTCGATCGTGTAATTCTCCATGACGAAACCTCGATGCTTCCTGATGCCAGTTATGAAAGATTAGTACTCCATGTTCGCCACCAAAAAAAGCGCGCAATTTAAAAAGTCGGCTTATTTTAAGACGCCCTTTATTAATGATTCTCTTAGATTATTACCAGGCCGCTATCGAAAGAAGGCTCGAAGAAAGGCTCCGTAGAAGAAGAGAAGCTGAAAAACGGAGATACAAAAGGCTTAAACATGATCCTGTAGGAAGAGAACAATTTAAACAAAAGAGCGAGATTGATATTCAAAGAAAAAGGGGAAGAAGATATTAATAAACCAATAAAAACTTCATAGGAAAAGGTTCGCGTCATTCCTCTGGCCCTACTATTTCCGTCGATCATGATGAATCTCTCAAAACCGAGAAAATTTGTCATCCATAGGAAATTATATTATATCGATTAGAACTGAAGTCAAATGCAATTTTTAATGAAAAAATTAAAGATTTTTGTTTATAAATTTCGTTGTCCTGCAAAGTGATAATTTCGGGAGAATCACCCATATATACACGTTTTTATTAACGTGCAAGTAAACGTGATGTAGGGCGACGAGGTGACGGGGTGACGGCGCTTGACATCGGAAAATTATAAAAGATGTCGGGAGGGAAGGGGTCCAGTCTCGAAGATCGCGAGCAATGAGTTAAATGTGCATCGAAGCGACGCCAGGCGTTTGTAACGATATCAAGTAACCGTGAAATAACATCGAAGGAAACCCTGCTTGGAGCAATCTTTTCCTATTTTTTCCATCTCTGCCGACGACGCTGTCGTTTTCTCAATCTTTTTGTGTTGTGCGAACCGATGGAAAAATTGATCGTGTATACCTATATACTTCGTATATATTCCAAGGTCTAAAAAGGTCCGCCATTTGCGAGTTATATGGGCTCTCGGTGTATGGCAGCGTATATATGTGTGTGTGTGTGTGTGTGTGTGTGTGTGTGTGTGTGTGTGTGTGTGTGTGTGTATTTCCAATGGTCCTTCGTAGATGCCATTGCGGTCTTCAACGACCCGTTCCCTTTCAATTTCACTCCACACATCCAATTTTACACCGCACTATTTCCAGTCCCTGAGGGACTCGGTGACTGTTACCACAGCCACAGGTTTCCGAATGTAATGTATGGAGGTTGCACGCAGGGCACAGGGTAATTACTGAAAACGTGTGTCTGTATGTATAGCGGTGTTTTCATTGGGTTTTAATCGGCATTACAATGAGGAACTCGCAGTACACGCGTTGATCGCTCGGTTTTTGGTGGGCGAGCCAGTGCGCGGCTGAACGGTCCCATTCAAGTATTGGGCTTGGACCGACGCCG
Organism: Ophion obscuratus; assembly: GCA_964007375.1. NCBI lineage: Eukaryota > Metazoa > Arthropoda > Insecta > Hymenoptera > Ichneumonidae > Ophion > Ophion obscuratus. The sequence continues at coordinate 22,244,817 of OZ023315.1, read as the reverse complement.
CTCAAGGCGAGAGCACTGAAGCCCTACATCCACTGTGCGTCTACTATTAGCAATCGTACTATTGATGAGTTGATGCAAAAGTTCGTTGCATTTTTGCAATGCCATCTGACGCCGAAAATGGAATACTAAACCGTGATTCACTATATTATATTATTTTATGTTCTGAATGGTGTCTCAAACGACCTGACATTTTAAATTGCGCGCCATTTTTTTGTGGCGAACAGAGAGACTAATCCTTGACAACTGGCATCAGGGAATATTGAGGTTTAATCATGGAGAATTATAGCAAGGTCATGTTCGATAAGTGGATCGGATTTCATGTAATTTTTTCATGTAAGTTTAAAATAAACCAGTTATTTCAGTGTAAAGTGTACTCAAAACTTTAAGGGACATATACCAGTGTGAACGCCGAAAATTTGGGTGATTTTCGGGAATTTTTCGGAAGAAAAGTATTCAATTGAATGTTTCGGAAAATAAAGAATATATTTGGCTATATTTGACCTATATTACTTAATTTCTTCATAGAAACATATTGAGATCCAAGCGACTTATGCGCTGCTTTTGGAGGCGCCAAAAAAAAAGTTCCTCCACTGCTAAAATTATTCCGGCAGATCGACTAGCTGAAACCGAAAAAGGAAAAAATTTCGTTTAGCTGGAAGGTATTTCCTGTACAATGACGTAGGATTTTCGAAAAATATCAAAATCTAACAAAATGGCGTAGTTATGAAAAAAGTCTGCATTCTTGCCTATAAAATGGTCGTTTTTTTCAATGCCAAATCGTCCATTTTTATCCAATCAAAAATATCCTACGTCATTGTAAAGTACATATATATTCAAGAGTACTCAGTTGAAATTTCAAGCCAATCGGATGATTGCTCGTTGAGTTACAATGTCAGCAAATTTTTAAAATCTCATTTCGAGAAAAACGCGTTTAAAGATTTAACTATCGATCTTTGCAAGATAAAATGATTACAGATACGGCCTTGAAATTTTTACAGGATTTTCTTGAAAGCATAAACTGTCGAAAAAGGAAAAAAATCGATTTTTTTTAAAGTGTCACACTGGTGTAGCCCCTTAAACGCGTTTTACTCGAAATAATATTTTCAAAATCGGTACCAGAAATATCTCCGCAACTACAGGACCGGTCGGGATCAAGTTTTGCCCAGTTGTGCTCCACACAATAATCTAGTACTTGTCGAGCTGTTTTTTCGATACCTGGCATAGTTTTTTTTTGTCATAAGTACTCAACAATTTCGAGGCGAAAAATCGCCTGTTTTATTCCAATGACTGCCATGACGCGAAAAAATTAAAATGTTGAATTCCGGCACGATAAGTACTAGTTTTATCTATCTACTTTAAGAAACAAATTTTTTTTTTAGATAAAAAATAGCAGGGGCAGGTCTGGTACCGCAAACGCTGTTAATAAAAACACGTCCCAGGAAAATGACTGTAACTTTTTAACCGTTTGAAATTTTTTAACCAAATGTTCACACAATGTAGATAATATTTCATACTTTCAAATGTATATCATGGTTGTTCAATAAAATTCAGATTTATACACAAAAAAATTCTTAAACATAACCTTACTTTTAGCCGTCTCAGGTGTATGTAAGCCCTTAACTATGTGGCCGGCTGTTCATTTGAGACACTCCGACCGTCATTCTCTTTTAAAATTCCGCCCCGTACCGCTAGAGCTGATTCAATCCCATTGCATTGAATTCGTCGAGAGCGGGGAGAAACTGCAGAAAATCCACCGCTGATACAGTAGATTTCTGCCCAAGATCCGCGGTGGAAATGCGAGCAAGCTTACGGTAATCCTATCGCTTCACACTAGTCATACCACTGATCATACTTCAGACTTGTACAATTCATATTTTCAACATATGCAAAAAAAAATAATTTGTAATAACAATATTTTTCCATGTGTAAACTGTTGAACGAATGTTCACATTTAATTAGAAAAATGAAAAGATAGTTATTTCAACGATTCGCGCAGTATTTCTGGGTTTGATATTTGGCAACATTGGTTCTATCTCCGTCTCTTTTTACTCAACCAGGCGAGTTTAACCTCCGTGCTTTTCAACGTCGATCTGTCAAAACAACGTCAGGTGCGGGAAATATAAAGCATTGTATTCGGGCCACGACTGGTAAGAAGCGTGGAAAATTTGTGTCTGCGAAATATTTCGGTTAAAAATGAAATATGTGTGGAAATTCGAATGAGTGAGATGAGGTTAGGACTACAGTCAGCTGTTGCCTTGCTGTCACGTCTCTTTATCGTATCAAGTGGTAATAAATCCAATACCGGAAGTTCAAATTAAACTCGATATTACATAAAAATTAGATCAATAAGCGTAGTTATTTCTAAGAGCATTGGATTACTACAAGTGTTAAGTATGTAAATCTGATTATTTTTAAGATTCTAACGGATTCCCACTATTATATACACTTTTGTAGCGACCGGAAATTGCGTTTTTGCATATCGTCTCGGAATTCCTTCACAAAAATACGCAGTTTTGATTTTTTTCTTTGTAATTAGGTCGATAACCGAGCCTGAAATTTTACAGAGTCGATTATTAATATATTTAGTGAAGCTCACCAAAAAAATGAAAATCCTATGGATTGAAGTCTGGCGATAGGCTTACCTTAAAGGTGCCTGTCCACGTGAGAGTAAACTTTAAGAGTTACCCTCGAGAGTACTCGCGCGGCTGTTTCCACGTGAGAGTATTTTTCCGTGAGTTTTACTCTCGCGAGTAGTTCAGACAGTAGCCGGAGAGTCCCTATCGGAAATGACTCTCTGGACCATGTCCACTGGAGAGTAACTGTTACTCGCGGACGTCGCGTCAGTAGTTACCGAGATGACTTTTCACACACGTCGAGTCGTTGAAGCGACGAAAGTTGCATTCGGAATAGTCAAAAAAAAATGCAATAACCGGAAGTGCTGGTTTGAACTCTGGATATTACGGAGACTGCAACTCGGCGTTACTAATAATCTCGCACGTGAATTGGAAATAGATTACGCGTGGCAATTTCGGATGTTTATCCGAACGAATGTAATTCAATTGTCAGAATAGAAAGAATTAGTTGGTCCGACTATTGCAAACAAAGATACACTTGTGAGACAAACTATTCCAGTAAGGAAATGTGTGCTGGTGGCATTCCGTTATTTAGCATCAGGTTTCTATACAAATTCGTATAATTTTTATTACTTTCCTTAGGTTTAACTTGATATATCATATGAATACACTTGAAAAATTAAATGCACGCTTTTTTTTACTTAAGGGGCTTAGGCTACCGTGAAAACTAAAAAAAAATGATTGTCGCTGATCGCCAATTGAGGAGAAACTGTTTTTTCAAACGGTGTACACGATTTCTCGAAATCTAATGAACGGATTGACTTGAAATTTGGTAGAGTTATTCAGTGTAATAGTAGTTTCGTCTTCACCGACGTTTTTCTTCCTAACATTATCGTCATAAGTTATTAAAAATAATATCATTTTTCCTCAAAAAATCGAAAAAAAAACAAAAAAATTTTTTGCTGATTCAAACACGATAACAAAATAAAAGCTCGGTCAATTCTTGGTAAATACCTTTTTTAAAGAAAAAAAAACTCGTTTTTTAAGTTCCGATCAACCGGGTGGCCAAAATCGAGTACACCGTTGAGCCCCGCACGTGCACACATCCTTCGCGAGACTGTTTACAGCTTCTTTAATTATCAATATTTCTAAATGAAATTTGGTGCACAACTTTGTTAATGTACATACAAATAAATGTCCAAACGATTTTTCGAATATTCCTTCAAAACTTTTTTTTAAAAAATAAACGTCTTTCTTTGGTCGTAGCCTAACGCCTTAATTCGAGTGAAATGTAAGATAGAAATATACATAAGTTAAAATGATATAGAGCGTACATAGTTTGGTATTAAATATTAGTCGTGAAAAAATGTATAACTGGTAGCAGTTGTAACGATGTTCTACGGGTGATTCTTACAGCAGTGCAAAATATTTATTTCGAATACCCGTGTGCACAATTAGTTGAATATAAACTGAAAAAAAGCAAGAGCTATACATAACGTTCTTAAAGGAGAGTATTTGAAGGTAAATCAAATAGTAATACTCGTTAGATGGATGAAACAGAAACACCGTAACAACATTTATATGCTATCACAGTGTTCCTATTTTAAACTTTATAAAGAAATATATATATGAGGTATGATACGTGAATCCGGTGCACTTTTTCCCTGATCCCCGCCAATTCGATTATTTTTTTTTAAGTCTGATTCCATTGACTCTAAAAGACTGATTTTTGATTTTTTTTTACATTCATCAAAACAACCCCTAGACAAAAAAAAATTTCCCCGAAAAAAAACGCCCCGATTTAAGAATCTGAAAAAATTCCCAAAAATGCGTGATTATATGTAAAATTTTTCAATTTATCACCCGCAGTGGAAGTACGTTTTCTCTGTGCTTTCTGAGCGATTAACGTTTAAAAAATTCAAGCACCGCTTACTTCGGGCGGATACTTAAGTATTTTGATACCCACAATGAATTTTTCGGGTCTTTTTTAACGTTAATCGCTCAGAAAGCACAGAAAAGATCATCCTTCCACTGCGGGTAATAGGTTGAAAAATGTTACATATAATCACGTATTTTTGAGAATTTTTTCAGATTTTTAAATCGGGCCTTTTTTTTCGAAAATTTGTTTTTGTCTAAGGGTTGTTTCGAAAAATGTAAAAAAAAAATCAGGGTGTCTATTAGAGTAAATGGAATAAGATTGAAAAAATTAATCGAATTTGCGGGGGTCAGGGAAAAAGTCCACCGGATTCATGTGGAATACCTCATATATATATATATATATATATATATATATATATATATATAAACTTGATATAAACCTATAAACTTTAATGTCAATATTTTTATAAATATTATAAAAGTTAAATTTATCAAGATTTAAAAAGTTTGGAATTTGGAATTTGGATTTTACAATGTTCGGCACACTCTTGAAAGTCGTATTTACAGTAGTTGTCGCTCGATCATGTTGCTGTGTGTACGAGTTCCGGTTGGCTGTTAGTCGATTATCGATAATGGTGACGGTGACAACGACGGCGCCAGCTACGGCGATAGAGTTTGCGCTGGATAGTGCAGCGGTGGTGGATACGGTAAGGGCACCGTAGATACGGTAGAAAAGTACTTTGTATCGTCTTCGTCGGCAATACGGGCTATCGCTATTCTGATTGCCGATTTCATTCGCCTTCTATTAAAATCGAACCGCAATGTCTTCAGTTCCATAGCAACGTATTCACCGAAACGGTCATTCTCATCCGGCTCCTTCTGTATTATTTTCGCTGCGCGTTTCAATACTCTGGAGTTATCTTCGTCGGAAGCATATTTACGTTTGAAATTCTTCTTTTTAACTTTTTCCTGATGGATTGTCCGTAGCATCGGTTCGTCTATATTATTTTCCGTCTCTCGTATTCCGTCGTTCTTGACGTCGCCATGCGTATCTTCATCTTCGTCTCCCTAACCACATTATGCAAATGTTAAACACGTTAAATAGTGGGATTTAAGATTACACGAAGCGCTTATTCATCGAGGCAGTATTGTTGTCTAGAAATTTGAGGAAATGGTTTTTTAATTTAATTTTAGTATTGCGGAGATCTTTCTCACTACGACTGTGGAAATCGTTTGTGTCGTTCCTTCAGTGAATCCGAATGTTTACAATTAACTGATTTTTGTCGATAAACAAGTAAAAATACATCCCAGTATACTGGTTGAATTTCAAGCCAAATGATCGAACTTTTAACGAAAAATGACGACTTTAAAAATAGGGTAAATATTCGCAAGTGGGGCTCTTGCTAGTCCCAGGCTAATTTTTTTTCTTCTTATTTCTTTTAATGATCATAGCAGATGATACGAAGTAATATTATGACGGCGCACGACATTTATTTTCTTCAAAAAAAAAAAAATAATATTCAAAAATTTGGACGTGGATCCCTGCTTGCAGCACAGATGCAAGCAGGGATTCTCATTGAAAATGAATGGCGTACTATTCCATGGGTGCGTGGGTGCGTGGGGTGCGTAGAACACTGGGGTGGGCGGCCCACGGGGTACATAGCGGCTGCAGTATTTTTATCTAGATTGTAGATTAAATGAAACCAACCATTTGGGCTGCCCACCCCAGTGTTCTACGAACCCCACAATTCCACGCACCCATCCGAGGTGCCCCCCGCCCACCCCAGTGTTCTACGCACCCCACGATTCCATGCACCCATCCAAGGTGCCCAACAAACCCACCCCAGTGTTCTACATCACCGTACGCCATGGGTGCGTGGAATCATGGGGTGCATAGAACACTGGGGTGGGTACTTTACTGCATATGGTGAAGTACCCACCGAAAAGCATATGGTTATTTTTTCCGGAAACATCATGCGCCGTTACAATAATGATAAGGATGATGTTTGTTAACCATATTAAACCATTTAAACCTCCAGATGCCTGGAGGTTTGTTAACCTGGAGGTTTGGATGATGTTTGTTAACCATTAAACCTCCAGATGCCTGATACAAACTGCTGAGGCGTGTAAAAAAATCTAAAGATTCCGTAACGACAACAAAAACCGGGGGTCACCGAATGTTAAAAGAAAATATTAATGATAAAACTTAGAAAAATGTGACTAGCAGAAGTCGTAGCCGCGACTTTTCAGAGAAAATGTAAAAATGTATAAATCTACTAAATTTGCGCGAAACTCTTTATTCCAGTTGATCGTTGGGTACATAAATAATTGATTGTGACTTATTTTTTATTAAACGCCACTGTTAAATGGAATAGATTTATTCCACATGTCTTGCCGTTACTTTGACATTTCCCAACTTACATTATTCGTTACGTTTATGTACATTCTATATCTATATTTTTACATTTACTTAAGGGAGCCTTAATTAGAAGGTCCAAAAAAGAGTTTTTTTTCCGGGATTTTTTAGAAGGAAAAAAACAAGTGCGCCCAGTAAACATTGATTTATCTTTCCATGTATATTTGAAATTTATAAAAAAAAATTTCAACATGAAACAATAAATGACTGCAGATTTATCAGTCTATTCCATGTGCGTCTTGCCACTGCAGTCCCCAATCGGCGGGAAAGAGCGACCCAAGCGGCTCGTAATTCTTGACTGAACCAAATAAGCCAATGAAATGTTTAACTGTCATATATTTTTCTTCCGCGTGAATTAAGAAAAAGCTGAGAAAATCGTGAAATTATAACTTTTCTCAGGTTAGAAAAAAATGTGTTAAAAACACTTTAACGTGGTATAAAAATGATTTAAAAATACTTTTTCAACGACTCTTTTAATTCACTTTGAAGAGATTTTCATACTGAAGAGAATAAACTTTGGTTTGATTCAATAGGTCGTTTAGTTTTTTTTTTGCTATCACGCACGCCAATTTGGAAAAATTGTGAAAATGAAAACTGGAGAAAACGCGTTTCAAAGTTTTCAATAAAAAGAAATATCAATATCAAATATCAATCGCTTCTCTGCCTTTGGCCTTGTATCTTCGAAAATATTTACAATTGTCCTCTGTAACTTTGTATGTGTATTCTTTGATAGTTCAATTATCGATTTAAGCAATAAAAAAGTTCAAGTACTCTGCCTTCTCCTACTTTTTTCATCGCAACCATTAAGCGCCACTTTAATTTACCAATGATTCAGATACTCCTTATGCCCTCCCAAAATACGGCCCTCCGCGAGAGGAATACCTTATGGGAAGTTTCTGCCTTGTTGAGCCAAAAAATGTTCGATTTTTTACCAATTTTTTAATGCGAAAAGTATCAAATATAGAATGTTGATATTTTGTATGTTGACTAAGCGGTCTTTATTGAACATCAAAATATTTTTTAAAGTTTGACAAAACATGGTGGTAGGAGTGGGAGGAGCCACGTTTGTATTTTCACTTTTTCAATATTGTGTATAAGTTGAACTAGAATCAAGAAGAAAAATTGACAAATAAAAAAATAGTGAGCGATCGGAAGGAAATTGGTTTTTTTTCTCAAAAATTTTCGCAGTTTTTTGTTCATTAAATAAAAAGTTTTAGATATTTTTGGATAATTCTAGTTCAAATTATACACAATATTGTACAAAGTAAAAATATGTTTGATTTTTTTGCTTCAGATCCAAAGACCGCTTATTAACATACCAGATATCAATATTTTATATTTAATACTGTTCGCATAAAAAATTGGTGAAAAATCGAACATTTTTGGCTTAACAAGGATGAAACTTCCCTTAATCACACTCATAAAATTAGCCGAGCAACTGCAAACGCTTTTTCCTCGAAAGTATGCTTTTCAAATCACGATGTCTCGATAATCAATTGGCCGATTCAGTTCGGATTTGGCATACACCTTTAGTTAGATATCCATAGACTGGTCCGAAAAATAGGAAAAATTGATAATCGCAAGTTTAGCATGTCATTTTGTAAATTTTGTTTTCGTCGAATCCGGTAGTAAACATCACGGCACTCGTACAGATTAAGAATATGTTTGGCTTTTTTTCCCCAACTCTCGTCGTCAAGTTTTCGGCGCACGATTGTAAACAAACGTACACATGTACATGATAATACATTTTTTTGTTATTAAATTTGTCCGTATTTTTAAATGGTCCATAAACATGTGTATTTATTTTTATTAGTTACTTATTAGTTATTGAATCCTAAAACTCACCTCCAAAGCAGGGCTCTAGACAATAATACTGCCTTAAAATACTATACAAAATAATTATAAAGCAACATTATTAATATTATGTTTAGGTTAAAATGTCGAGTTTTCAAATACTACAGAAGAATGGTTATGTCTTCTCAAGGTTTTAATGAGCGATGGAACTTTCCACTGGATGGGAAGCACCTTCAATTCAAGCTCCAAACAATAGTGGAAGTATATATTACAACTGTAAAGGAACTCATATGCTCATTACAAGTTTAAATACATAGATGTGGATTGTAGCATTCAGCCTGGAGATTGGCATAACTACAATAGTATAGAAAGCTCATTTCTTCTAGTACAACAAGGAACGGGACACAACAGTACCCTCTCTAAAAAAAATGTGAGAGACGAATTCAAAGATTATTTCCTAACTAGTCCTGATGAAGTTTCTTGACTATACAGACATAACCGATAAATTACGATAAATATATTTTACGTTAATGCAAAATACTTTTTGTATACAATAAAAATGAATAAACGGTTCATAAACCTGAAGAAATATTTCAAATATTCGCTTACAATGTTCGATGTGGTAGAGCTATTGGTGAGTTCTGGGATTAGAAATTTAAGAGCATGAAAGTATGGCCAAGTACTTGTACAAACTTCATCTGCGCCACTTCCGCCTTTCTTCTTCTTCTTCTCGATTTTGTTCAGCTCCTGCGAGACCTGACGAGAAATAATGGTCTGATCAGATTTTTATCGACTTGCTGAACGAATAATTGAGATAAAATATGTTCGTAAAATAAACAACTACGATGTGAAGAATTTTCCATATAGTTATATATTTACTTACCTGGTTTCGCAAATTGTGTAATTTACGTTGAACCTCTCCTCCGGCACAGTTGAATAGTGATGCAATTTTGGAAAGCACTTCATTCTTCATTTCTCTGTTCCGGTATTCGTCACACTTCGTGTTCCAAAGCATTGGATTTTTTTCATACTCTTTGATTAATACAAGCGTATCTTTTGTGTTCCAAGTGCGTCGTGCCATGGTCGAAACTTCTGAGAGTACTAGTACTCTTTCCCAATTCCGAATTGGGTTCGAACCCTTGCGAGTTACTAGCCGATAGGATGTTCGAACTTGTCTACTTAGAGCAAATTGTCAGAATTCTACTATCGGCGAGTTTACTGTTACGATTGCTGTTGCGTTACTGCCTACGCGGTTCGCTCTCAGGAAGCATTTCTACCGGCGAGTACGGCTCTCGAGAGCGACTACTCTCGAGAGTTTTACTCTCATGTGGATCCGGCAACCTCTACGTACGACCACCAGAGGCGCTCACAGGCCTCTGATGGTAACCTCCGCGGCTGTGATTTGAGGACACTGCCACACGCTCGGTCGGTAAAAATCCTACGGTCAAGTTTTCTCCTGGACGGATCACAGTTCGGACAAACGAAGAGAAAGACGTTCGTCGTTCAACAGAGCGGAAGGAAGTGTTTTTTCCCTAAATATCAGCAGTGTGGGAAAACAACGGGAGAATACGCAATCAGCGATCTCTTTCTTGCACTCGTGCTTGCTCGGTCGGTATGAACTTCCCCTTAATGAGCTAGCCATCAGCGTTTGGATTAGGTGGTCGTTATCCCAAACGATGGGGTGGGGTAGGGTGCTCGCCGCAAGTCAAACACTAACCCCCCGCCCCCCCACTTCATTACAATGAAATTTTCGGGCACGGATGACAAACGTAGTCTGAACTATTAACATCGCAGTAGAAACACTTGAAAAAAAATTGCATTTTTTGTATCGACGCCAGACGGGACTCGAACCCGGAACCTCTGAACGCAAGCCAAAGCCCAAACCACTAGACCACTGCACACCGCCGCTATTATTTTTCATATTACAGCTACCATTATGAATATATATTTAATATTATCATATATTACTATCTATTACTAATAAGGCATTAGGCTACTGTTAAAATTTCGAAATAGCTAGTAAAACTGCTAGTAAAACTTTGAAACGCGTTTTTCTCGAAACCATGTTTTCAAAACGGTGTACACTATTTCTCTATATTTAATATACGGATTGACTCGAAATTGAGTATACTTATTCAGTAGTTTAGTTTTGACGGACGTTTTTCTTCTTAACATTTTTTTCGATCGAGATTTTTGAAAAATCGAAAAAAATTCAAATTTTTTTTCGATTATTGAACCCGATGCCAAAAAACGCTCAGTGAAGTCTTAGCCAATATTATCTATTTTCAGAACAAACTCGCGTTTTTTATTCACATCCATCGGGTGGCCAAAATCAAGTACACCGTTGAGCCCCTCACGTTCAAAGATCCTTCACGAGATTGTCTATAACTTCTTCAATTATTAATGTCTTTCAATGAAATTTGGTACACAACTTTGTTAATGTACATATAAATAAATGTCCAAAAGATTTTTCAATCATCTTACTTACTCCTACGAAATTAATTTTTTTTAATAACTGATTTTCGGTCACTGTTACTTAACGCCTCTATATATATATCTATTACTATCACCTATTTCCCTATACTATTATCAATTAAGGAATAAGACCGCAGTAGAATTTTCAAAAAATCGATTTTTTTTCTCGCTAAAACGGTGCTTTCTCATCATAAGAATAAGTTACTATTCGATTTATAGCAAGACATTTTTTTCTCACCGACTTTGAGCGTATAACGTAAGCCCACCTCTGGTACGGCCATAGAATACCCAAAACTTTAAACGCGTTTTTCTCGAAACAACTTTTTTCCAATTTGCGTGACAAATAACTTCAACAATTTTCACTCGATTTACTTCAAATTTAAAAGTCATGTTCCTAATTGCATTTATCAGAGAAGTTGACGTACGGAATTTCTGATTAATCGAAAACTTTTCATTTTATGAGCAGTTTTATACGAAATTTTTCACTGAAAATTCATTCAAATACCTACAACTCAATTCAAATACCTACAACTTTTGAATAAAGCAATATTTTTTAAATTCCGTACGTACTTCTCTAATATTCTAATGTATTCTAATGTAGATTGACGAGAATTTTTGTTTTTTGTTCTAAGTCAAAAGTTGTGGATGCTAAATGTTACGCCGCGGAGCGCCGAAAAAAAAGATAACAAAAGAAAATATTAGTAGTCGGCCATTTTGTACATCGAAAAAAATCTGACAGCTTGATATTCATACTAAATAGATGTGTAATTAATTTTATGAATGAATCACTTTTTCATACGGAACAAAAATAGTTAAATTCGCACATGATTCTATACCCTTTACTGTGGCCTAAACCCTTAAGGAGCCAGTCCACTTTGAAAATTTCAAGAAATCGAAAGCAAGTAAGACTCGAAGAAATCAACGATGATGAGCAATCAGAAGAGATTTTGTACGGTGCAGGAATTGCCGATTGAGTGTAGGTACGAGTTTTTCATGGTACAAACTTCAAACGCGTTTTTCTCGAAACAACGTTTTCAAAATCTAGCTCCATCGTATCTCTAAAATTAATAAACCGACTCTCTTAAAATTTGAACCACATATTGTAAACATGATTTGCAACAAGATGACCCTCGATGGTTTTGAAATTTCGACTTTTACTCTTTTTTTTGCGAAAAAACGCGTTTTTAAAACTTTTTTTCGTTTTTCATGTGCCATTTTTTGATAAAACTTTATATCCGAGGGTCATTTTGGAGCTGGTGTCATACTGAATCTAATGGACTATGATTTTTTTCTTTCAGACAAGCCGAGTTGTGATGGAGCTACTTAGCCCACCTATTTATGAGGCGTTACGTTAAACTATAGTTTTTGTACTTAAAAATGACTAAAAATGAATTAAATTAAAAAAAAAATGTATTTCAAGACTTTCTTATGAAGCCCAACAACTTTTATATTCATATCTTTTATAAAATCCTCAAAAAAAATCACGAAAATAGCCTTTTTTCGTGGCTCCAAAGTGGACTGGCCCTTTAATATAATCGTTACTACACTAACTAAAATCCGTTCCCAGCGTTATTAATTTAGTGGCAACTTCTCTTTAGATCTTAACATTCCTCACTGTGCGGAGTACACCACCGTGCCGAGTTTCCTGTCGAATTCAACTTCTATCCCCGGAAACGCTATTGTCCGGATATAACACGATAATGCCAAGTTATAGTCGTGGCCAGTAACGTATTTCGCGCGTGTGCACAAAACATCCACTTTGCCGCGCGTAATACAATTCACCGATCCGCGAAAATCTGGTAAAGCTCTTCAACAGTTGGAGCACACGTGTATCAGCGCGTGTGTGCGTTACACTCCACCGCAAGAGTATAGTGTGATTCGCTCGTTCGCCGGCCCGCAAAGAAATATATTCTTTTCGAGACTCTCTCCGGCGCTGTGTACGTGCTTCCTTCGATCCGCTTTTTATCAATGTTTGTGTTGACTTTTTGCCCCTTTTTTTCGTTGAAACGCAACCTTCCACCTTCGCGTTGTTATTTTCGCAGAAACCAACACACGCATAACACGAGACCACATACATCGCGGTATAAATATACGCCTGCGGCGTGGGAAAACTGAAACTAAAACTAGAGCAAAACCGACGAAATTTACCGTCGGAGAGATGTGCCGCGCAAAAGTCCCACAGAACTGACGCGAGTGGCATTGTCGCGATGAGTGAGAGAAAAAGAACGTTTCTTTTTCATCAAGTTCAAACAAATCTGTGTATCGCGGGAGAAGTTTGTTTGGGCTTGTTTGCGCGTGTGTGGTTTGATCAGAGTAAAAAAGGGGCGGGCAAGGGTTACGAAGGGAGCGGGAAAGAGGATGGGGAACAAAAAAAGAGACAACGCGAATGAAAGCGTGAACGAAAAGCGTCCTCGTTGTATAATAGTCGCTCGTGAGTATGTGGATATATCGTTGGGTGAGAGGAAAAATAAGTCTTCTCAGCGCCTGTGTATATATGTGCGATATACCGAGCGCTTTGATAAGGTATGAAGTACGAGGGCTGAATGTGACAGGGGAGATTTGCCCGAGTACCTATAGAGCGAGAGAGAGCGCGAGGAAGAGGAAGAGAGAGAGACCCTGGGTACTAAAAGGGCGCGCTTGGAGAAAGTAGCGGGGTCGATTTTGCACGGACGGGGCCTAGAGGGCGCAAGTGAAGCGGCGAATACGACAAAGAACGTTCCAGATATTTTGCGCACGCCTGCGCGCGTGTGTATACCTGTATACACGCGTTATATACAGGGTGTCCCGCTTCGATCGACTAGGCTTAAGGGGTGAGAAGCAGACAGAATTTTCAAAAGATCAATGTTTTAAACATTTTCTTGAAGTATGATGTTTCGAAAACATTCTCTGAAAATGTCAAGTCAATCGGATGAATAGTTTTCTGGGTATCTCACAATTAGTGAAGGGGCGTCGGGTCCCCATAGCAGGTAGCGGACGGCAGCTACAAGCAACCGGTTTCGACTCCCGAAGGCAGATTGCTTCGAAGACAACAACAAATTGATATTTTGGAAGCTTCCACATGGGCAGGAGCTCTATTGTATGGGCCAGAAATTGATGATTCGACGTAAGTAATTTTTTTATTAGTATTTCTATACATAAATCAAGTGTAAAATTGGAAAACTCTTTCAGAAATTTTCAAAAATTTATTACTCAAAAACCATGAACTTCAACAAAATTTGATAAAAAATACTTTTGTTTAAAAATTGCCCAAAATGTTTTAAAAAAATAATTCATCTCGAAAAACTGTAATTTTTTGAAAAATTGTTTCAACAATTGGCTATAAACAATTGAATGCTCGACTTTTCGGCAAAAAAATATGATATTCGGATTCAGCGGATCAAAATACATTTAAAAAGTTGAGCTTCATCCATCGAGCTGAAAATTTTACGAACATATTATACCGTATCCACATCGAAAAACTTTAAACGCGTTTTTCTCGAAACTATGTTTTTCAAGTCAGTGACCACTAAAATTAAAAAACCACTCGATGGATTTTGATGAAATTTGGTGTGTTTATTGATAGCATTAAAAACTAGTCCTTAATCGGAGGATTTTCATTTTTGTTGAAAATTTCTATTTTTTTAAACAATAAACGAGCAATTTTTTGGCCGAAAATCGAAAGTTTCCTGTTGGAAGCCGCCATTTTGTTAATTTTTTGGTTCTTTTATTTCACATGATCCAGTAAAATTTTATGATGATCACCGCAAAGCACTACATGCCGAAGGGGCTCCAACAAACATGGCGATATTTTTATAAATAATCAATATTTTTCTTTGAAAATTTGTACAAGTCAAGTTGAAATATAACAAAAAAAGTCTGTGTAACCACTTTTGTAAGACAAAATTAATTACTATAAAAAAAACTATTGAAAATGCTCGTTTTTTCACACCTCTGACTGCACCTCACCCCTTAATAACTTGAGAAAATGGACCCGTACGAAAAAATATTTCCTACAAAAGTTTAACGGTTCATAGAGCGAGTCTCGGTGGTTATGTCGAAAAATGTTTTTCGTCTCATGCCTACTAGCTATTACAGTAATTTCTGGTACTTTTAGGGTGAACGTATAGTATTACTATACATTTTCCTAAAGAATGGCAAGTTTTTTCGAAAAATCTGGGGAATAATTTTTTTTTTTGTAAATAAATCTGAAACACGGAAATAGTGGTTTCTTGAAGTTTTAGAGAAAACAAATCTGTGGACGTTATTAAGGGGTTAGGCTACCGTGTCGACCCAAAAATCAAGGTTATTTAAAAAAATTAATTCTGAAGGTATAAGTGATATAATTGAAAAATCGTTTGGGAATTTATTCGTATGCATATTAACAAAGTTGTGTGCCAAATTTTATTTAAAAATATTAATAACTAAAGAAGCGATAATCTTGTGAAGGACCTTTGGACGTAAGGGGCCCAACGGTGTACTCGATTTTGGCCACCCGGTTGATCTGAAACGAAAAAACCAGTTTTTTTTCTTAAAATAGATGATATTGGCTAAAAAAGACATGACCGAGCTTTTTTGTTGTCGTGTTTCAATTTAAAAAAAATTGATTTTTTTTTCGTGTAAAAATGACATTATTTTTAATAACTAGTGGAAAAAATGTTAAGACGAGAAGTATCGGTCAAGACTAAACTAAACACGTTTCGAGAAAAACGTGTTTAATTTTTAAGGGGCTATACCAGTGTGACACTTTAAAAATATCGATTATTTTTTTTGCCTTTTTCGACAGTTTATACTTCCAAGAATATCATTATCATTCATATCAATATAATTTTATCTTGCAAAAATCGATAGTTAAATCTTTAAACGCGTTTTTCTCGAAATGAGATTTTTCAAATTTGCTGACATTGTAACTCAAAGAGCAATTATCCGATTGACTTGAAATTTGAACTGAGTGCTCTTGAATATATTTACTCTACAATGACGTAGGGTATTTTTGATTGGATGAAAATGGACGATTTGGCATTGAAAAAAACGACCATTTTATAGGCAAGAAAACAGACGTTTTTTTCATAACAACGCCATTTTGTTAGATTTCGATATTTTTCGAAAATCCTACGTCATTGTACAGGAAATACCTTCCAGTTTAACGACATTCTTTCCTCTTTCGGTTTCAGCTACTCAATCGGCCGGAATCGTGTCAGCAGTGGAGGAACTTTTTTTTGGCGCCTCCAAAGGCAGCGCATAAGTCGCTTGGATCTCAACATTTTTCTATGAAAAAATTATGTAATATAGGTCAAATATAGCCAAATATATTCTTAATTTTCCGAAATATTTAATTGAGTACTTTTCTTCCAAAAAATTCCCGAAAATCACCTAAATTTTCAGCGTTCACACTGGCATAGCCCCTTAATAGCAGTTACATCGTTGTAATCATGAGTTTACTTTCAATTTGCGATTCCTGCACCACATATTGGATCTTTCTCTTCAATCTGAGTTGCTTCAAGCAGCGAACGAGCGTTCGTCCTTTTCTCAGTAGCCTAACCCCTTAATCCGGGTAGGTGAGGCATGTTTTGACAGACCTCGAGTGAATGATTAAAAACATTTAGTATAATGGTTTGTTTTTATCATTTATAATTAAAATGTATTGTTTTTTCCTATTTTAATTATAAGGTAGTTGCATATGAAACCGTTCGCTGATAATAGATGGCGCTAGGTAAACTGTTTTCTCGAATTACAAGTTGTACAGCCTGTATGGGTTGACTAATCCCAAAGCTTTCGCTTTATATCAATAAAAAAATAAAATAAAAAATTACAAATTGGCAATACACTTGATGATAGGTCCACAGAGTCCCGCTGGAACGCGATAGATGACGTTTGTGCAAAGCTAGAACATCATCTATTTGAACTACGTTTAGAATGGCAAGTTTTGTTCCAAATAAGTCACATTTGCGAGAAGTTATGCTCCATTATTTCCTGGCAAAGCAATCGACCGTGGAAACGCACCGTTTGCTGGAGATATATTCCGAACATGCTCCATCGAGTATGGTGTGCAAAGAGTGTTTTGGTCGCTCTCAAAGTGCTGGTTATTCCTCTGTGGACAACAAGGACCGCGAGGTACCACCCCAAAGAGGGTTTCCGGGTATTACGAGCTGCTGAGACCATCGAAAACTATCACTGGGGATCGTTATCGACTGCAACTGATCCGTTCGAAGCGATACGAGCTCTGCACGAGAAGGGGTCGGAATGGGAGACCCGCCATGACAAGTTGATTTTGCAGCACGACAACGCTAGGCCTCGTGTTGCTCATCGGATAAGGGATATACATTCACAAAGATAAAAAAATCGATTTCATTTTTTTCGTTAAACGTTAAAACTATATATGTAATAAAAATTCCTAAAGTTTCAAAGCGAAATTCGAAAAACTTCAAACGTTACAGCCCGTCAACGCTGTGCCTCACCGCTCGGATTCGGAGCGGGCGTGAACTTCAAACGCGTTTTTCTCAAAACTGCATTATCGAAATTGGCGTGCAGGATTACTCAAAAACTATTAAGCCGATTGAGTTGAAACTTGGTAGAAATATTGATAATATTGGTACCTTCTACAGTACTACCTCTCTAAGAGAGCGGTCTAGGGCGGTTAGGGGAAGAAATTCTCGAGAAATTCGTCGCCGAAGCCTTCCCCCACCATCCATTGAGTTGTCCGCGACAAACTCGAGAGGCCTCGGGTACACTGGACAGCTCGAGCTGGGTGGGGGAAGCCATAAAATGCGCTCAAGCGGAACGGCGGGGAAATTCTCTCTTAGCGAGGGCTCTCTTAGAGAGGTAGTACTGTACTAGACGAGAATTGTTTTTGAATAATTGAAAAAAAACGACTTTTTTAATCCACATTTTACAGAAATGTTGCGTGAAATGTTGATTTTTTTGTAAATGCGTGCCATTTTCTTAAATTTGCATTTTCTTCATTTTAATTGCCGTCACATAGAAACTATACATGTTCTAACTGAAAAAATGTTTGAATTTTTTTGCAAATCAAAGTCCACGGGAAGCTAGACTGCACGCCGATTCGCAACTCCCGCGGCGACCTTGCTGTAACACTCTGCCACAGCTCCGTCATTTTGATGATGAATTGATTTAAAAAAATTGTTTTGTATCCTTAAAGATACTTTTAAAGTATGCCTAAAGTTTGATAATTGTAGAATAATTATTTCTTAGTTTAAAAAATCCCGCAATATGGCTTATTTTTTTTTCTGGTTAAATGTATATCCCGCCTTAAGGGACCATCACAGTTAACGGGTAGAAAAAGATACTGACTTTCGCGATTTTTTTTCGAGGGACAAAATATGTTAATTAGTTCGATTTTTTAATGTCGAATAAACAGCAGAAAAAAAATTTTTAAACCTTCATTTCTATTTTTTAAACATATGTTTAACGGTTGAAAATGTCTTCGAAGAAAAGGAGTCCTCACGGTATACACGGTTGTGGCCGTAAATATTATTTGAAACAAAATTTGTAAAAAGATTATTAACCATCATGAAAGCCGCTATCTTGCTATGGAGGTTTTTAAAAAATCAAAATTAACAAAATAGCGGTGGTTTGAAAAAAGTATCGAATTTAGTCTCTTTTATGGGCAGTTTTTTCAAAAAAAAAATATGAAGATTTTCAAGAAAGCTTCCGTAGCCAGATAAAGAATGGCGTGAAGAATGTTGTGCCAAAATTTGAGACGGATAGCTTGAAAACTCCTCCTTTAAGAGTGTACACCGTTTTAAAAAACGACATTTCGAGAAAAACGCGTTTAAATTTTCGAGTGTGGAATTCTTATATAAATTGTCTATTTACGATCAATTGGCGATGCCAGGTTCATGTTTATAACCGTCTATACTTTTGCATAATGCAAAGAAAATCGATTTTTTGAAAATTTCACACTGTAATGATCCCTATTAAAAATTACTTCGAAAAAGTGAATTGGGAAATCCTCCCAACCCACTATATTCCCCAGCCATCGCCCCCTCCGATTATCATTTGTTCCGGTTGATGCAGTCAGCGCTTCCAACTCAGCACTTCGTGGGGCAATACTTCGAATTAACCAGTTCGTCGATCAGCAGCCGAACTTCCTTTCTTTCTATTAAAAACTGGCGGTTCCTGATGCAACCACCTAATATTATAATTTTGTTATTGTGAAGTATAACTATTGAGATTTTTGAGTCAGCAGAAGTTTTTTTTTCTCGTTATTTAAGGTAATCGTTCGGGTTCGTGAAAGGAATATCTTAAATCATCGCGAAAGCAGCTACTTTCGTAAAGAATAAAAACTACGAGTTCCCGTTCCAAATACCGAAGTTCACATACATTTTCGTGCAACTGAAAAAAGTCGACATCGCCAAATGCCTCGCTTAACACCTCAAAACTTCTAGTGGAAAACGTTTTTTCGCACGTTCCATTTTACCAAGCTATTTCGTTTTGTAGTTGGAAATGGGTGACCCTGTATGTAGGCATACGCGATCGCGTATAAATATACACCCTTGGATTCTGAGCTTGAATAGGGTTGAATGCATATCCTCTTTCTCCCTTGGTCTTTCACTTTCTTGGTGACAAGACCGGAAGGTATATGAATCCTATCACATTAGTTACCATAGCTAAGGCTGGCATGTAGAAACGTGGACGACCAACGTCACACGACCAAGTCCACCGTCCTCTTCACCCCACCCCTAAACCATCAGCGCCCTCTCTTCTCTCTCTCTCTCTCCCTCCCTCGTCCGTGCGAATTCACAGCGAGAGAAGAGCTCCTTCTCGTGCCCTCTCTCACTCCCACTTCCTTTCCCGTTCTTTCCTCACTGTGTAAAAAGAGACGCGGTGTAACGTAGGAACAGTCCAGGGGGCGGTGGAGGAGGCCGACAAACATCATACATATGAACACGGGAGATAGCCGCTCGACAAGTTTGTTGAGCATGATGGAGCGAAAATCGTCACGTTCCGCGATGTACAGTCTGCACTGCGCTATGCAGTTACCCCTCTGCACTATCTCTCACACGTATGTATGTATGATATGCCGATATAATAGTTGGGGCGCGCGAGCTTCGTCGTTTTCACGATTCCAATTGCGAATGGTCAATTCGGACGTTCGGCAGTATCGTCCGCAGCACAGTGTTCGAAGAATAACACTTCGAAGCGAAGTCGACAAGGAAACAAACTCCGAGAGTGTTTTGAGATTTGGGCACGGTCCTACATACAGCTCTGGAAACTTCGGCGTTTTTGAGTGGTGGGAAGTGTCACCGCTAGCACGGACTTACATACAGGTCTGACAACGGCGGTAGTGGGGGTAGGCACCCAAAGCGGTTCTGTTTTTATTCCGATTTCTGCCGGTGGTGCGTGATGGCAAGGGGAAGTAGTGGTGCGACGAAGAGAGAAATAGCTCTTCTGTCCTTTTCCCTCCTGAACGTAACGCATGCGCCGTTTGCCCTAACTTAATTTACCGTACTGTCGTGTAAACTGCATAATATACGAAACCAATTAAAAAAATATGTTGATTAAAAAAAAGATGACTACTTTCATCTGAAAAAGACTGAAAACTTTTTGAATACATTAATTCATACCAGCACATATTACGACCATTTACATCCTTTTTTCTCCGATGTTTCACAATACATCGTTCTTCGAAATGTTTTTCGCACACGTACTGAGACTTTCAGTCCCGGAATAGCATCGAGCCATTTTTTGTATCGTTCGACGTTTCTGGGCACGCGAAACAGGGAGCATTTCTGCTTACAATTTTTGTACCCCGTTTTACAATTGCGAACCGCGCAACCCTTAGCCATTTCGCATTTTTTTCGCAAAGACTACCAAAAAATTCACACTTATGCGTAAAAACACGATAAAAAATGTATCACGGTAAATCGTGTAGAACCTTCTGGTATATGGTCGCAAATAAAGGTTATTTCGACAATCGCGCCACAAAAACATACGTAAACACCTTGGGCCCATTCGCCGGTAAGAGGTAAGGGCGAAACTACTTCCCCTTGCTAGTTGCGACGCGTAGCGGCGCCTAGTGAATAGAAAAGTGAAGCCGATAAGCGTGCCTACTCCCACCACGAAAATTTAGCTTCGTTGCAAGTCCTGTATGTAAGACCGGGACCGCTAGTGAGGCAAAGACTTAGTTCCTTATCTATCCACTGGAAGCGCTGTCACGTAGGGGTTTTGTAGATATAAATATGCAGGAATAGATAACCTCCTCAGAGTCTCTTGTTGCCGCGTTTCGTTATAGTGTCAGAAAAAAGCAAACGGATTATTGTTGAAAATTCCTTAAGGCCTTCTTAATTCCTTAAGACAGTAACGGGTATAAAATCATGTGCGAATTTAATAATTTTTATTCGTATGAAAAAGTGATTCACTCATAAAATTAATTACACATCTATTTAGTATGAATATCAAGCTGTTAGAAAATATTTTTTTTTTCGATGCACAAAATGGCCGACTACTAATATTTTCTTTTGTTATCTTTTTTTAGGCGCTCCGCGGCGTGACAAAAAAAAGTTCTCGTCAATCTACATTAGAATACCTAGAGAAGTACGGACGGAATTTAAAAAAATATTGTTTTATTCAAAAGTTGTAGGTATTTGGACTTAAGAAATGAATTTTCAGTGAAAAATTTCGTTATAACTGCTCATAAACTGCTCATAAAGTGAAAAGTTTTCGATTAATCAGAAATTCCGTACGTACTTCTCTGCGAAATGCAATTAAGAACATAACTTTTAAATTTGAAGTAAGTCGAGTGAAAATTGTTGAAGTTATTTGTCACGCCAATTGGAAAAAAAATCTGTTGCGAGTAGTTGGCCATTTTGTACATCGAAACAAAAAATTCTAACAGCTTGATATTCATACTAAATAGATGTGTAATTAATTTTATGAGTGAATCACTTTTTCATACGAAAAAAATTGTTAAATTCGCACATGATTTTATACCCGTTATTGTGGCCTAACCCCTTAAACGTGTATCGTACAGAGCTTCTGAAAAAGTTTTGAGAATGATATTAGAAAGTGTTCAGTGCTTATGGTTCCGGAGGATGAAGAATTGCGTCAAAATGGGAAAACGGCAAATAAAATTCGTTATAAAAAACAAACTCGTTAAACTAAAAAAAACGGTGTCTTTTAAACATACACAATGCGTATTTCTTTTTTTATTCCTCTACCATTATATTCATTTCCAGGTTCTCATTAACATGATAAAGAAAGCCAAAGGAAAAATAAAGAAATTAATCTAATAAAGAAAAAAAACGTAGGCCCTATACGCTATATTTGTTCATACCCTATCTACCCCACATCCCATCTACTCCAATGGCGAAATACCAAATTGAAAAATAACAGAAGCTCGAACGTACGAGAAATGCAGTCTACTGAAATAAATGCCATTCTCACCAGATCAGTAGTAAAAAAACTGAATCATTTTCCATTCATATCGCTCTTAAAAATATTGTTTATTCCGAAAAATTTGCTCCTTTGCACAACTGTTCGGACCTGTATGTAAGACTGTGGCATGGAGACTAGATACAGGAGGCCGGACCATATGTTGGGGCGGGGTGAAACGACCCCTCGAAAATAGGGGTGTTTTTCGTTTTTCGTCGATAACGTTATCGTTCTCATCTCCAATGTATAGTGCACAAAAAAATAAACATTGTTGCAATTTGAAATTTCTTAATATCCCGTACCGTTAAAACGTTATCGACGAAAAACATCCCTATTTTTGAGGGTGCGTTTCAGCCCTTAAAATCGTTTTTCCGCCGAAAAAAAAATACGTATGGCTTACTTTTCGGTGCTTTATAACATATCCAAATTTCGACAAAATCGAAGGGTGTCACCTGAGCGATGTTCCTTGTGAGTGAGGTGACCTCCCCATGACCTCCCATTTTTTTTTCATCGCCAATGCAACGTGGGTCGGGCGATGTCGTGCAGCAGAATCACTTTTCGGTGATTTGATGCTACTGACAGCTTCTTTTTAAATTAAGGTTGTGGCCCAAAAAAATTTTGGTGAATAGATATTAATAAAAAAATTACTAGTCGTCATGGTATTTATTCTGAATAAACTGGCAAAAGGAGAACGGAGGTTTCCGCACTCGTTTATTAACCCTTCGACTGCACACTTCCGCCACGAACCTTTGACTGCGTCAGAGGTTGGGTCAGATGGGGTTGTTCCGCCCCCAGACGTTTTTCAAATCATTGTATTTCGGTAAATATGCATTTTTTTGTAGATACGTTTTTTGTATTCAATGATCCTTATTTTATGGTCCAAAATTTATTTTTTAAGAAAATACAAATTAAGTGTCCAAACTTTCGCTCCAAGTCCGAGATGCGTTGAAAATACGTACTTGCACGAAAAAAATCATATTTTCTTTCAAAATATAATAAAATGTCCTCTGAGGTTTTTAAAGAGAAAGGTTTGTAGATACGAAAAAGACAGTGTCGACCATCTTTCCAAAAAGTATACGTTTTCGGAGGTCTAAATTTGAGCATTTTCGGGATAGTGAAAAATGGAAAACATCGACTCCTTCGGCAGATCAATTGTTGAAAACGTATATTTTCCGCATTTTTTTTTACTTCAATGACTTATTATTATTCACATTTATCGCAATCGACGCATAAGTACATTGGGTGCTCGTTGCACATAGCCCTCCTGCATAACGGCCACTTGCTTTTAGTTTCATGATCGGCATTCTAAATACATAATTTACTATAGTAGCGCAAAATAAACAATATCTATGGGCATTTTCTATCGCAACTCAGGCAAGATTACGATTTCCGGGGCGTCAAGATCTAACGACTGATTCATATGCATATTGATGAAAGAAATCGAAAGTGCAGAATAACATTTTTCGATATCTCGCTTGATTTTCGAGATATCGATATATATTTACTTTTTTCGTTTTTTTAAATATCTCGGTAAATATGCAGTTGTCGGAAAAATGATAAGAGACACTTTTTGTAGGAAATTAAATTTCCAACAAAAAAGGTTCTACACAAAATTTTGAATAACACACACACACACACACACACACACACACACACACACACACACACACACACACACACACAAAATCTTTTAAATCTTGCTGGTACACACATACACGCAACACACATGCACACACAAACGCAAACCTGACCCAATTCCCGAACAATTCAATATAAATTATTCGAACTTCAACACCTCATTTGGTCCCCTTAAGAGTCGATTTTCGATTTTGATCACTCTTGAAAAAAGTCTTATAATAAAAAATACTATGCGAATTTGCATCCAAATCTTAGCGCCCCGGAAATCGTAATCTCCCCGCAACTCACTTACATGTAGTAATAAAACACAATAATTCATGAAAAAAATACATGTTTTCACTTTCGTGAAAATTTCCGTTTTTCTAGCTTCGGTGAAAATAGTACGATGCTTGTGGACGGAGCACTGATAAATATTTTTTTTCGGTCAGCATCTTTGCAGCGCACTAATCTTTCTTTCTCAATTATTCGTTGCCTCCTTTCGCCCTGACATAACCTCTCAAAACGCCAACCGGCACGAAACGCGCGTGACACAGCTGCGACCTCCGACAGCCACTGCAGTTACCATAATAGCCTTGAATTACGAGAAAACCGTGCGATTTTTTTGTTAATCCTAACTTCTTTAAATTAACACAGATGTAAATAGTAATTACGATTATATACCGTAAATTTGAACATTTTCGCGATTTTCATCCGTACACATTCATATTTTGTTACATTAAGTCGGCACTGGAGACGTTACAGAATGTATTAGCGCAGGAACTTCGTTTTTCCCCCCACTCTTTAAATATGATTCAGCAACAACCTTAAATTGCTAACGTTCTCCAGTGACTGTTTCCTCGGGTTTCAAGAGCTCGCAAAGCAATACCCCTTCCATATCCCGCCAGATACACCACCCGGAATATGTCTATACTGTATCGGCTCTCGTAAAGCGAAGCGCCACTCATTTCTCACAATTTTACGGAAGGGTCAGAACAACGAAGTTCGGACTTCAGTACTCCAGACCTTCTGGCCACCATTGGCGTAGCGAGTATGTTTTCGAGGGGCGATAAAATATGGTTTTGTTCACAGTTATCTCTTTTTTTCAATAAAATTTACATAATAGTCAATAATCACGAAAAACAGTTAAAATGTGAAGCTTGGATCACATGTTCATGTTAAGGTAGTCCTATAGCCAGGCTTCAATCCATAGGATTTTCAGAATTTTTTTTTGAGCTCCATTAAATATATTAATAATCGTCACTGTAAAATTCCAGGGTCGTTTATCGATCTAATTACAGAGAAAAGAAATATTAAAATTGCGTATTTTTGTGAAGGAATTCCGAGACGACATACAAAAACCCAATTTCCGGTCGCTACATAAGTGTATATAATAGTGGGCATCTGTCAGAATCTTAAAAATAATCAGATTTACATACTTGACACTTGTAGTAATCCAGTGCTCTCAGAAAAAATACGCTTATTGACCTAATTTTTGTGTAATATCAAGTTTAATTTGAACTTCCGGTATTGAATGTATTACCACTTGCTACGATAAAGAGACGTAACAGCAAGGCAACAGCTGACTGTAGTCCTAACCTCATCTCACTCATTCGAATTTCCACACACATTTCATTTTTAACCGACATATTTCGCCGACACAAATTTCCCACACTTTTTACCAGTCGTGGCCCGAATACAATGATTAATATTTCCCGCACCTGACATTGTTTTGACAGATGGACGTTGAAAAGCATGGAGGTTAAACTCGCCTGGTTGAGTAAAAAGAGACGGAGATAGAGCCAATATTGCTAAATATCAAACCTAGAAATACTGCGCGAATCGTTGGAATAATTATTTTTTCATTTTTCTAATTAAATGTGAACATCCATTAAATAGTTTACACATGGAATATTCAGTTATTAAAAACTTTTTTTTTGCATGTGTTGAAAATATAAATTGTATAATTCTCGAGTATGATCAGTGGTATGACTAGTGTGAAGCGATAACCTTTACAATAATATGAAACTCTGGCGACACCTTAAAAAGTAATCATCTAATATTTCATCATTCTTTAATCCATCTACCAGTCTTTAAACTTTACTTTCAGTAGATACTCAATTAAATTAGTTTTGGTTTTCTATTTTTTATAGCAAATCGGTCCAACATTTCTTTAGTTGCATTTTTTTTAACAATGCCATTCTCTATGTTCAGCAGTGACATATGCGAGAACCGTTTCTGAAGCGTCCTGCTTCTCAAATCGGCGAGTTAGATTTACAACGATATTATCCATCACTTGGTAGTAAATGTTGATCTTCCGGTATTCTTCTGGTTGTGTATCGGCCGGCAAATCTAAAGTATTGGTTTCGCCCACGGTTAACTTGATAGTGAAATTTGAATATCTTTTTAATCTACGTGATGAAATAGCTACTTTTTATAGAAGTTACGAAATAACGACGAAGAAAATAGTTCAAGTTTTATCAAATTATTTCTTTATGTTTGCTTGGGTGAAACAAATAAAGTTAATCGATTATTTGAATTCAATTATTTTGGATCGATTTTTTGTTTTTTGGAGGGAGCATGGCCTACCTACGCCAATGATGGCGACTCGTATGGAACTGCCTGTTGAGCGCGTGCAAACGTAGCAAGAGGTTATGTTACTCATGGTGGAAAGGCCATCCGTCGCATGGACGTTAAGAATCGAACGTGATAGATATCAACTTCTTACTTACGGAACTTTCGTTTTCCCCCTATCCGCGTAAATCAACCGTCGATTTTATGACGCTTTTTTACGTGTTCTCCGGTGTATTACGTACCCGCGAATCAGCATTCGAATTCCCTTTGCGCTAGGGAGAACGAGGGATCGAGAGCAAGGAAAGCTCAGCTAGGAGCGATATCGCAGTCAGGTCTCGTGTGGCTTTACCTGCGAGACGCTCGGCTATTGTCTCCTATCGATTTCCTCTTAACGAGTACAACCTCTGGAGTAATATATATATATATATAAACACACACATATATATACACACGTGTGCAACATCGTGACATACATTGTGTCGTCTATAAGTTTAACTCCTGTACACTTTGAGTATTAAGGCCTTAGGCCACTCTAGAGGCTGAAAAAAGGCTTTTTGGAGATTTTTTTCAGAAAAACTACAAAATAAATCGAGATCACAAAAAGGGTGTTTATCATACATATCAGTGACTGCTTTGTTTTATGAAATGTAAATATCGGGTTTTTAGGCCAATTTTTGGAAAGTGAAAAATTTCGTCGGATAGTTGTTAATAACAAATGAACTATGCAATATAAAAAAAATCCTACGTACTTCCATAGACGATGTATTTATCAAGATATATTCAACTTTTCAAGTGAATCGATTGAAAATTGTCTGAGTTATGTTTCCGACCAACTTAACAAATGCAGTTTTGAGATAAACGCTGCACAGTCGCCATTTAGAAATTAATCGCTTCAAAAAAACTATTGTATACAGTCACTGATATGAATGATAAACACCCTTTTTTGTAATCTCGATTTGTTTTGTAGGTTTTCTGAAAAAAGCCTATTTTTCCGGTCTCTAGACCGGCCCCTTAAAACTCAAGCCACAAGTTCATTGCACGTAATCCTATTCTCTCATAGCTGACTGCTTATCACGGTCTTACTTACAGGTCTTGAAACGACGGTAGTGGGGGAAGGTTCACTTAACGTACAATTTTTGCTTCAATTTTCGGCCGCTTGGTGCGCATAGGAAAGTGGGTGTCGCGTGCGAAGAAGACAGCAATATCATGTCTCTTGCATACAGCGCATGCACTTAAGACTGTAATGTCGTAAAACGGGTTCCTATTTATTTTTTGTAAGAAATGTGAATTACACGCAATGTAAACGAAAAAAGTGTGTATTTGCATGCTAAAATGACCAAATTAATAGATACATGCTTAAAAATATAACCAAACCTACATTAACCGCGCGCAAAACTCAAGCGAGTATGTGATAAAAGAGATTCACATTTTGTTCTTTGTGTTGCGATAGTAATTGAGCTGAATGGTTGCGCTGCGCATTCGTAACCGGAACGTTCTGTATTGTGACTGAATTAAATTGTCAATAACAGACAATTAGGCATTTTCAACTTTTACTTATACGCGTAAGGTCTTTCAACTTTTATATGCACATATGCCTATAAGACGGAACATTTTATCATCGGTTTAGGTTAGTCTCATGACACCGCCCGATCACAACGACACACGGTGGCGGCGATAAGAAAAAAAAATATTGGTCACTAGCCGGCCCACTCGCCGTCTCTCAAATACGAACGTCGTTTCAAGACCTGTTTGTAAGACCGAACTGGTTACACGTGTCAAAGGTGCGCGTCTAGTTGGGAATATGTGCCTTGACGAAAAAGCCACCGCGTAAGTTTAGTGCGACTATGACGACGACTAACCTATTCGTTCGCATGAATCCTCGTGAAAATATAATTTATTTTCCTTGCAACAGCGACACAGAGCGAAAAGTAAAATCTTGGGAAATTGAAACTCGAGAGGGCCACTGCAATTTCCGTGCATGTAGAGACTTGGTGTGGTGATGATGTCCAGGGCGGACAACGAGAGTAGTGCGGGTAGGCACACATAGCGGACCTGTTTTTTTATTTCGATTTCTACCGCTTGGGGCGCGACGGCGAAGGGAAGTGGTGTGCGACGAAGAGAGAAACAGCACTTATGTCTCTTTCTCTCCTGACCGTAACGCATGCGCCGTTCGCTCTAACTTTATTCACCACATTGTAGGCTGCATAACTACGAGAGCAATAAAAAATGTGTCGATTCAAAAGAACGATGATTACCATTATAATCATCGTAATTAAGGGGTTAGGCCACAGTAACGGGTATAAAATCATGTGTGAATTTAACAATTTTTTTCGCATGCAAAAGTAATTCACTCATAAAATTAATTACACATCTATTTAGTATAATATCAAGCTGTTAGAAAATATATATATATTTTTTTCGATGTACAAAATGGCCGAATACTAATATTTTCTTTTGTTATCTTTTTTTAAGCGCTCCGTGGTGTGACATTTAGCATCCACAATTTTTTACCTGGAAAAAACAAAAATTCTTGTCAATCTACATTAGAGTACCTAGAGAAGTACGTACGGAATATTGAAAAAAGTTGTGTTATTCAAAAGTTGTAGGTATTTGAACCTAAGAAATGAATTTTCAGTGAAAGAGTTCGTTAAAACTGCTCATAAACTGCTCATAAAATGAAAATTTGTCGGTTAATCAGAAATTCCGTACGTACTTCTCTGCGAAATGCAATCAGGAACGTAACTTTGAAATTTAAAGTAAATTGAGTGAAAATTGTTGAAGTTATTTGTCACGCCAATTGGAAAAAAGCTGTTCCGAAAAATTTCGAGTAGTCGGCCATTTTGTACATCGAAAAAAAAAATTCTAACAGCTTGATATTCATACTAAATAGATGTGTAATTAATTTTATGAGTGAATCACTTTTTCATACGAAAAAAATTGTTAAATTCGCACATGATTTCATACCCGTTACTGTGGCCTAAGGCCTTAAGGTTTTCTATATATCCCACAAGTTTATTTCAATGCCTAAGCGACAGTGATGAATATGAATGATATTCGCATTTTTAGTATTTCGAGATAGTTTAGCCTTAGCATTGTTGTGGAATGTTCAGCTCATGTCTGGTATTTTGCCTAGTATTTTGGGTTCGATTCCACTCAACTTGTTTTTTATTTGATTTTTTACTTGTTTCACCTGTGATTTCATGATCTTAGAATTGATTATTAATCCTCAACGAATAATTTGTGAAATTCAAGCAGCCGTGATAAGTATGAACAATCATCGTCGAGGAGACCATGCTGAAAAAGTCACCTCGATTGCTTTAAAAAAAAAAACGATAAAAAAAATGACACGGGAGATCGCGTAAGATCTCGTAGTATATGGTTGCAAATAAAGGTTATAATTCCTGTATGTAAGACCGTGCTGTCTACTCCCGTAGTTGTTGATCGTTGTCCAGGTTCTGTAAGGTCGGTAGGGCAGGAGGCAGGAATAGAAATTAGCATTTTGTCTTGGGCAGAGTATCATCATCAGTAGGGCTGTGCCACTGTACCCGGCCCTAGACGTCGTGGGTGTTAAGATCTAAGGGAGATGTTGTTTATATAGTAACGCGTTCCTCTGCGACTGCTTGGGAGCAGCCCCCTGACACTGGCCTACTATTCCCATACGATAAACGAAAACGCGTTTTGTCCCGGCATTTTAGTTCTTGAAATCGCCACTACCTAGCGTTGGCTGTTGTGTGACAGCCTTCGGCTCTAAATACTCCGATGAGCTGAACGATTCGATACTTTCGTGGCATTCGCCTTTTATCGTTATGGCGACATTATTTATTGTGTTCAAATGGAAAATCATTAGAAGGGAAAATCATTCCAAATATATCAATAGGCTTTCATTCATGTAAGATATTCGAAACACCGGCGCAACATACATACATATGCATGCCTGTTACACGACTACTAGCGCCACAGTGCGGCAAGGACATTTTGCGAACAGCATTTAACTACCAGTGTCAGAGGGCTGCTTGGGAAGAACGCTGGGACGATGGTGGCCGCGTAGCGGCGATATGGTGAACTGCGGAACCGCCACATGCACTCCGCACCAACACCATCTGGTGGCAGAACTTAGATCTAACATTTAGTGCCAATTCCTAACTGGCTTGAACGCTGGTTAATGCAAATTAAGAGGTTTGCATAAACTCGAAATTTCGGAATTATGATTTTCTTTTCATTGGATAGTTTTATAGCCTGGGGTCTTAACTTTAATTTGCAACGAAGATTTCGTGAAAATTTCAAATATTGACCGAGTTATGACGATGGCCGAATGTCGGGTGATTTGTTAAATATGCTTATTCATTTGTTAAAGATCAATAATTGAAAAAAAATTCTCAAAAATCGAACTCTGTTTTACACGTTGCCAATTTAATTTTCAAAATTTTTCGAAATTTCAAAAGGTATGTAATCATACGAACGTTTTAATACTATACTAGAATTATATTTTTAATTTTTCGTTGTAGATGGTTATGCAGCAACGGTGACGTTTGATTTAAATAATTGAAAATCTACCTGTTTTTTGGGCCCTTATGGAAACCCAAAATGCTGACTACCTAAAATCCTATGAACGTTAATAACAATGAATCGAGGGAGGGTAAGAGTAACTAATTTCTCCATGTACTGTGTCGTCTCTTGTGGCAGAGGATACGGTATATACATTCGCCTTAACTATAAATCTCTTGAGGGAAATAAGTAGCCATTGTGATGATCTGTGGTATATAAGCTCGAGAGGAGAAAGGGAGAGATTGGACGTTTGTTCGAGATTATCCTCCAAGTTCCTTGAATAGAGATGAAATGAACTATACCTACATGTATAATAATCGTGTATTGTTTATTTCATCGTCATTGTACAGCACCTATACATACATACTTGCATGCCTCGGGTGCACCAACTATGGTGCCAGATATGGGATGTTCCGCGTATATAATTACATATACAGGGTGTTGCATATGTATATTGAATATATATTGAAAAATGTGGGGTGGTCTGTGCATTCTTCCATATACAGGGTGTTCATAATGGCGTACCCAGGAGGGGTGTGGGCAGGCCAACCAAGATCAAAACTGATCAAAGATAATTGAATTCAAATAATCGATTTATTTGATTTATTTCGCCCAAGCAAGCATAAAGAAATCATTTAATAAAACTTGCTCTATTTCTTTCGTCGTAATATCGTAACTTGTATAAAAAGTAGCTATTTCATTACGCAAATTAAATATATGTTGAAATTCGCAATTAAGTTAACTGCAGGTAAACGAATATATTATGTTTACCGGCCGATACACAACTAGAAGAATACCGGAAGATCAACATTTACTACCAAGTGATAAATAATTGTGATGGTGAATCTAAAATGCCGATTTGAGAAATTACTTTGAGACCATGCAGTTGACGCATTCTTTAAATTGAATATGAAGAACGGAGAGGATTTTATTAATAATTATTTAAAAAATCTTAATAACTGCTACGTCAGCGTTAGAAGGTGAAGCGGTGCTAATTAAAAACATACTTTCGTTTAAAAACGATGAAATAAATGCTGGAAATTTAAGAGAGCAGATTAAAAAAGCGTACTGCCCTAACTGATATAAACTTTTCTACTATATGTATATCTCATTGTTGAACATAGAGAATGGCATTGTTACAAAAAATTCCAAATGAAAATAATGTTGGGCCGATTTGTAGAAAAAAATATAAAACTAAGGTTCATTTGAGTACCTACTAAAAGTAACGTTTAAGGGGTAAGGGCACAGTAGAATTTTCCAAAAATCGATTTTTATCGCTAAAACGGTGCTTTATCATCATAAGAATAAGTTACTATTCGATTTATAGCAAGAACATTTTTTTCACCGACTTTGAGCGTATAACGTAAGGTAAATTTGTAAAACTTTAAACGCGTTTTTCTCGAAACAGCTTTTTTCCAATTGACGTGACAAATAACTTCAACAATTTTCACTCGATTTACTTCAAATTTAAAAGTTATGTTCCTAATTGCATTTCGCAGAGAAGTACGTACGGAATTTCTGATTGATCGAATACTTTTCATTTTATGAGGAATTTTATACGAAATTTTTAACTGAAAATTCAAGTTCAATTCAAATTCAAGTTCAAATACCTACAGCTTTTAAATAAAACAATATTTTTTAAATTCCGTACGTACTTCTCTAGGTATTCTAATGTAGATTGACGAGAATTTTTGTTTTTTGTTCTAGGTAAAAAATTGTGGATGCTAAATGTCATGCCGCGGAGCGCCTAAAAAGAATATAACAAAAGAAAATATTAGTAGTCGGCCATTTTATATACGGGAAAAAAATATATTCATAATTGGTATTCATACTAAATAGATATGTAATTAATTTTACGAGTGAATCATTTCTTCATACGAAAAAAAAATATTAAATTCGCACATGATTTTATACCCGTTACTGTGGCGTAACCCCTTAAGGACTGGTGGCTGGATTAAAGCATGATGGCGTATTAGTTGTTTATTTTTTAAGGTATCGTAAGAGTTTGATATTAATGTTTACATGAACATGTGATTAAAGCTTAATTTCTCATGCATGTTATGTGATTGTCGACTATTATGTAAGTTTTATTTTTTTTAAAGATGATCGCGAACATAACCACATTTTTGTCAGGCCCACTAGGCCCCGCAGAAAAAATGCTGGTTACGCCAATGGGTGTTTAACGGCGGGGTAAAGTTAATTCGGCGAAAAAAAGGCATGTTTTTAAGTTTTTTTTTGGCGTAACGAATAGTGTTCGTTTATTGAAAAATTTACATATAATAAAGTAACATTTGAACAACATTCTCCTAAATTTGCATTGTAAAATATTCAAAATTGAGCGAGTGAAAATTAAACCCCGGAGGCGCCTCGAAAAAAAGTTGGTTTGCGGTGTGCACCATAACTCGCAACAGAATCATTTGAAACAAAAAAATCAAAATGCATTTGTTAAAGGAGATGTTTCTCGAGGTAATGACGGGAGGATTTTTTTTTTCGATTTTTCGTAGCACTTGGGAGCCAAAAACCCGATTTTCGCTAAAAAAATCGGCTAATTTGTTGTTGAAAAATTAGTAATTATTAAAAAAACAAAAAAGCTCTCGACAATACCTGGTGAATTATGTGAAGAAGTACTGTGCAAAATTTCAAAGCGATTGGTCCAGTAGGTTTTGAGTTATCGTGCACACGGACTTCAAATATGACAAGTCTCAGAAAAACGGTTTGAAAAACGCAGAAGAGAGGAGAACGGCATGGAGCAATAGACGCTCAAATACTCATAACTTCGTCAATTTTACTCCGATCGACTTGAAATTTTAACACAATATTCTTGATATATTATGCATTCATTTAAAAAATTAAAAAAAAATGAAAACAAATTTAAATACTTTACCCCGCCTTTAATGTATAGGGGAGACCCGGGCATAGCGAACAGCCCAGGCAAAACGAATCCCCCCCACGACGCGCAGCGTTTGAGCGTGGGGGGGGGGGGGGATTCGCTTTGCTTGGGCAGTTCGCTATGCCCGGGTCTCCCCTACTTGGGAATATGAATAAAATCTCGTACATAGAGGGTGTCACAACATTGCCTGACATTTCGATTTATTAATAAAACGTATTATTTATTTGAAAAAAACCATCATTTTAATTTTAATATTAGGTACAAACATGGAGGCCATTTATCCGATATTGTGTTCCACACATAACCTCCATGTTTGTACCATATATTGAAATCAAAATATTCTTACTTTTCAAATAAAAAATACGTTTTATTAATAAATTTAAATGTCACGTGCTTTTGGGACCCTATATTAAGTGCACACTCTCTTCGGCGTGTCTCATTAGTACTTGCACACATTTAGTGTTAACGCGATCAACAAGTTGGGTTTGTTTGAGTTTAACGTTAGGCAATTTAAAATCAACTCCCCCTTTTTCATTTTTACTGCCATCAAGCTCTTTCTCCCTTTGGAATGTATGGTTGTGAAGGTAAAAACAGTGAGAGACGCACTCTGACGTTGCGCGTGGAAGGCCTCCTACTACATGCGGTAATAGTTGGTGGTACACTTGGCTAACATGGCCAGGTACGCGACAATACGTAATCGTAATCCAGCCGGTTATCGTGTATGCATCCCCTTCGCGATTTGCGTTCTCTCTCCGCAGTTGCGACTATGCCATTCTACCTCGGTATCAGCTTCAGGCGTTTATATATATTTATATATATATATATATATATATATATATATATGTATGTATGTATGTATGTATGTATGTATGTATGTATGTATGTATGTATGTATGTATGTATGTATGTATGTATGTATGTATGTATGTATGTATGTATGTATGTATGTATGTATGTATGTATGTATGTATGTATGTATGTATGTATGTATGTATGTATGTATGTATGTATGTATGTATGTATGTATGTATGTATGTATGTATGTATGTATGTATGTATGTATGTATGTATGTATGTATGTATGTATGTATATACATGCATACAGACACGCACATATATAGCTCTGCTCCACTATCGCTGAATTTCAATTGTGCACGAGGAAATCGAATTTAATGAAAATTACGGATCGGTCAACATTCCCCAATTCGTGCTTTTGAACTAACCCCTTCGCTTTCTCTCTCGCTCTCTCTGCTCTCTTTCTTGATAAATATACGCACATATAAATAGTGTACATGTAGGTATATGGGGTGTCGCAAATGTGCTATATGAAAAAAAAACCGAAAAATGTCGAAAAAAAAATGGAAAAACGTTAAAGGCTGTAGCCTAGTCCAGAGGCCTACACTTCGGGCGTCTTTTGTTGATTCAAAAAAGAATATTTTTACTCATCGATTTTTCACAATTTTTTTATTGATGTTGCAAGGAATCGCAAGTAAAATTCTAGTGCAAAAAATAAAATAAAAAGTGAAACAATTATGGGCTTCTAAATAAGGGCGTAAAAAAGGTTGAGGCGGTTGACGTGATTCCAAAGCTCCTATTCATCTGAAACAGAAATCAAACGAATTTTCTCGATCAATAAGAATTTTATCATGGCAGGTACGCAAGAGAAAAAAAATTAAATAGCGACCGACCGAAATAAGTTAACGTTTCGCGCTATTTTTTCCAAAGTTTATTTTTTTTATACTAATAATAATAATTTCACAAAGCCCGAGGTCCTGACGATAGAGGCATGGACTTAAGGTCCATACAAAATTTGCAGTCAATCGGTTGAATAGAACTCGAGATTTTATGTCAACCAGGATGGAAAAAGTAGTATCGAGAAAAACGCGTTTAAAGTTTCGAGTACAATTTCAGACAACCGCAACTATTTAACGTAAGTGGTATAATGTCATGCTATACTTACGTTGTATTAATCGGCCATTCCTGCCTCGTAAAGTGAGCCTTCCTCGACTTCGAAATAATGATTTTTCGAAGCTCGTTTTTTTTTCGGCGCGCAGTCCAGCTCCCTCAGAAGCTTCCGAAGTTCGTAGCTCCGATCGGTCGATCCTATTCTGGTCTCGTTTTTCGGTATAAATATTGGCAATTTCGGAATTTCTTTTTGAGGACTCATTCTTAAGAGGTTACACTTTAAAAAAGCAAAAAATCAATCATTCCAAATTTCTAGACAATTAAAAATGATATTTAAATAGTAATAATAAAAATAATATGTGCGTACAGTGTCTGAAAATCGAGCCATCTATACTCCGGCAGTCAATCAATAACCATACTAGTTGTAAAGTTCGATGGTATTTTTAAAAATGGGATCATTCGCAAAATTGAATTTTACTGTTTATACTTTGCTCCGTTTATCCTGTTATTAAAACTTTTGTTTTTTTTGCATTTCATTGCAAAACGAGACACAATAGATCGGATTTTGAGGAAAATGTGATATTTCCAAAGTTTGACGTTCGGACACCGTGTATATTGGAGTATAGACCAAGCGTATAT
This sequence comes from Ophion obscuratus, assembly GCA_964007375.1. Classification (NCBI taxonomy): domain Eukaryota; kingdom Metazoa; phylum Arthropoda; class Insecta; order Hymenoptera; family Ichneumonidae; genus Ophion; species Ophion obscuratus. The sequence continues at coordinate 22,208,144 of OZ023315.1, read as the reverse complement.
ACATATCTTCACTAAATCACGCGAACCAAACAGCTCCATTGGTACATACCGCATGCGAATAATTTGTTGTCCGCGCGTACTCGCGGCACTTTTGACTCAAAATGAACTCCTTGCTCTCTCCGCTCTCGTAAACATTTATTGCATAATTCGGTGCAAATGATTCGGCAATGTTTTTTTTTGTTTTTAATTAAAATCCGTGTGATTAATGATTTTCAAAAGAAGTAATCCGGAATTAATTGCCATGAAAATATTGCTATTTCCGGTATAGTCCGGTATGAAAGCCACAGAAAAATATTGTTATTCAACAATAAAGAATCTAGTTCAACTTCTTTTAAACACATGACTTTTTTTATTACTAATAAAGTCCAGTTCAAAGTTCAATCCGTTGAATCATTTTTCCCGATAAAACTCCATTGACACCAATCGGTATTTGTTCGGCTTCTCACCCAATTAATGGAATCTAATGAATTAATCAATACATGGAAAAATCGAGAGAACAAACTCTCCCTTTCAAGCCTCATCGCGCATCGTCCAAATTTCTGTTTTCTTTTGACCTCGCAATTCCAAACAGCCTCACCGTGGAAAAAGTTGTTTCAAACAAAACGAAAAAAGGCGGTAAAAAACGTGGCATTCGAGTCGCGCGAGGCGACAACCCAAAGCTTCACTCGGTGTGAAAGCACAGAGTGGTGCCTTTGTGTAGCACGTTGTTTTTTTTTTTTTTCTAAAAATACGAGGCCCTCCGACTGAATTCGATTTTTTCCCGATCCTTGTCATCTTAGATTCTTTCATTCGTCACTTTTTATATTTTCATGCATTGGCTACGATAATCATTAATGTAGCATTAATTCATTTTATTCTGGTTATCAAATTAATATTCAATGACGTAGATCGTAATATTTCAAATGACGAAAAAAAACTATTTGACAGCTTTTTGTAATGTCAGAGTCTTATTGCTGTCTTTTGTCTCCCTTCCTGTCTGTATATACACTGGTGGAATTAATTCTGGACAATTTTCAGATTTCTTACAATTTCGCATTCATTGATCATTTTTACATTGTCGTCACTTATACTTGATATTCTTATCAAGGTAGGCTCATTACGGTGAATGATGGGTAAAAACATTATAGATCAAAATACAAACATTAGAGGATCATTTCGGTGTTGCAGGATGTACATTTTCTGCGTAAATATCAAAAAAGCGAATTTCTATTAAAAATGTCCAGAATGAATTTCACTAGCGTGTGTGTATATATGTGTGTGTGTGTGTGTGTGTGTGTGTGTGTGAGTGTGTGTGTGTGTGTGTGTGTGTGTGTGTGTGTGTGTGTGTAGTGTGTAGTGTGTATATGTATATGTATATGCACACGCACACACACACACACACACAGACATGCATACTCATATGCATATCGTGCCCTCGTCGATTGATTGATTTATTGTTTATTAACTATTCCTCAAAAAGCCTTGAGCCAAGTGGAGTACTATGTAGAAAAAATAAATTAGAAAATAATTCAAACTTTTTTCATTACACGATCGCTCGCCCATCCAGTTTGCAGCTAAAACAGGAAATTCTTCGCATGTTGGAAATAATGCGATTTCGAGATCTCAGCCGGAGGTGTATACCGTTGGCGTGAAATACCCCGTGTATGCATGTATCAATTTAGTTTTGTACATACGTATGTATAGGCTGAATGCGCGTCTCGATTCTGCGTTATATATATATATATATATATATCTGTGTGTGTTCGTATGTTCGTGTATAGATGTATATTCGTGGACGAAACACATCCTTTGTACATTATACGAAGGTGTTCGCAAGCTGTTGTACCAGTTAGGTATATCCGGCAGCTTTTGTCTGGTAGGATAGCCACCATATTCTCTCCATCGTATGTATATATATTCTTGTATGAACGTACTGAATTCTATAGATTCTTCCTTTATGAACCACGTACACGAGTTCGGTGAATGAACATCATTTTATGCGACTTGTATGCGAGATTTCCATTAGGGCGTCGAACACGTCCTTGTCACGTTACAATTGTCTAAAGAAAAAGAAAAAAATAGTGAAGACCACAACAAAATGTGCAAACTTTTTTCGCCCATTCTACCACTCATTACCATTGTCTCGACACTGTTTATTAGCAGTGCATATTTTTGCCATGGACGTGGATTTTCCTTTTTTTTAAAATTGTTTCGGCCATGCTTTCGATTATTAACTTTGCTTCGAGTACGTTTTTCGTGTAAAGCAAAACAAAACATACAGGGATTTTTTAAATCTTATTTGCGCTTTAAAGAAATCGCGAGGATGATTTTTTTTCACTCTTACATTTCCAATTATAAGCTTTTATGTGCCGTAACATTGAATAATTTTGCTGTTTTAGGTAAATGTTTAAGTTTCCGTATTTAGTAACCCGTCTATTGATGTGCAACGTCAATTATTTTTGATGGGTAAGTCAAGTTTTTATTTGGTTAAGGGGTCTGCACAAGCTTGAATTTTGTTTAAATTCGTTTCCTCAGTGCATAATTTTATAGCCTCAAATTTAATTTGCAACAAAGATTTTGCAAAAGTTGCGAAAATTGACCGCTGCGATTAATGCTTTTATCTTTTGTCTCGAAATGATATCTTATAGAAGGGTGCAAGTCGTATGTCCAAATCTATTCGTCCCATTCACTTCGAATTCGGCTCAAGCATAGTTTATAACATTTTCTATCGTATGACAGGATCAATTTTTCATATGTTTATCCATTTAGTAATAACAATGATCATATTTGCTTTCTTTCTTTCGAAAATTGAACTTTTTTTTCTCCAGCTGGCCATTGTCGTAATTTTTTAAATTCCGAAAAGGTCATACGACAGTTTTATTGTTATACTAAAAGCAGATTTTTTTATTTTCCATTTCGCATTACCCTAGTTGTCAGAACCATCTACACCATCTACATCTTTTTATTTCAGATGATCCAGTGATGAGTTATGCGGTTCACCGCAATGTAACTTTTTTTTTTTGCGTCTGCGAAGATTTGCTGTCAGTGGCTCACTTGTGCATAATTATTAATGAAAATTTTACAGAATATTCTTCAAATGTCCTTTTATTATATACTAATTACATAAATAAATATATATTAACTGTGTCGTCGAAAAAATTATCGTAAATATGCTTTTTTTTATAGCGAATTAACTTTAACCCCCCCCCCCCACCGCCCTTAAGGAATCATCACAGTGAAACGAGTCGAAAAATAGCTGATTTTCGCGATTTTTTAAATGGTTAACGCGTTACCCCCACTTGTAGCTAAAGTGTAGCTTGTGTAAAAAAAGGCCTTTTTCATGAATTTTTTTTAAAGAAAACTACAAAACTTTTTTAATCGATCAATATACCGTCTTAAAGAACACATCTTGAAGAACTTTCAGTAAATTTTTATTGAAAAATATTACATTGTTTAGTGGCAAATGGCCGTCAATGAAATAATGTTTTTATGTACACGGTTTGCGGTGACCAACATTGCGGCGAAGTGGATCATCTGAAAAGAAAAATGCTTATGGATTTAGTCAAATATAAGTATAAACTAGTCTTTAATCGAAGGATTTTAAAAAATATTTATTTTTCACAAAATGGCGGACAGTTAAAGTTAATGGTTCGATTTTAACGAAGAAAAACGGCCGTTTTTTGGCTATAAAACGGCCATTTTTTTTCGAAAAAAAAAATCGAACGTTTAAAGACTACATTTTTATGTATTAAATAAGCCTGCAAAATTTCAAGAAGATCGGTTCATTAGTGTTCGAGTAATCTTGGTCACCGACTTCAGAAATGCCATTTTGAGAAAAACGCGTTTAAAGTTTCAATTTCCGGTCGTTTACACAACGGATTCTTCTCTTTCCACGCTCATATCTCAGTCAATTTTGTTCGGATCGACTTGAAATTTTCAGGACATATTCTCAGATACTTATACTTCAAAAAAATGCAATAAAAAAAATCGATTTTTTCAAAATCGCAAGTGGGGGTAACCCCTTAAAGTGCGCTAATCAGTCTGATTTTGTATGTCAAATCAAAGCACTCATGGAGAACAGAAAATTTAATTTTAAACGTTTATTTTGATATTTTTACATTTTTTTAACGATTGAAAAAGTCACTGAAAAAAAGGAGACCTGACAGTGTACACGATTGTGGCCGTAAATATTATCTGAAACAACATTTCTTAAAAGATTATTAATCAGTATGAAAGCCATTTTGTACGCCGGCTATCTTGCTATGGAGGTTTTTTAAAAATAAAAATCGACAAAATGGCGGTGGGTTGAAAAAAAAACGTATCGATTTTAACCTATTTTTTCGACAGTTTTTCGTTAAAAAAAATGAAGATTAAAAAAAGCTTCCATAGCAACATAAAAAATGGCATGAAGAATGTTGTGTCAAAATTTGAGACGGCTAGCTGGAACACTCTTTGCTTGAGAGTGTCCACCGTTTTGAAAAACGACATTTCGAGAAAAACGCGTTTAAAGTTTCAAGTGCGGAATTTTCATATAAATTGTCTACTTACGATCAATCGGCGATACCAGGTCCACGTTTATAACCGTCTATACTATCGGATAATGCAAAAAAATCGATTTCTAGACAATTTACACTGTGATAATTCTTGAAAGTTCCGGTGTGTGTGAGTTTATTAACGAGGACGATGAATATGGGGTGCTATTAGGATACTGTGGTTATCACAATTTCGTGCTTTATAATGTGATTATCCCGTTAAAAGAATTCATAGGTATATTCGAAAATTCATTGGCCGGAATTATCTCTCGTTGAAATACGAATTTTATTCGGATCTCGCCTCGTAATAATATCGGACAACCCTCATCCACGTACGGGGTGTAAATCCGATACTGTAACCTCCACAAGGTACACTCTGGCCAGTGCTTATGCGGTCAGTAATTCAACGTCATTGAATTACCATAAATTCCGTGTTTCTAATGCGAGAGAGGTGAATTTGTTCCGTTAGATTTGTTTCAAAACCCACTATCTTTTCAGGAAACGAAGTCTGCATGGTTTATTTGAAATAATAAAGGTTACCGCACCGAGAGAAATGTATGGTGTTTTCAACCATATTTTACATATATTTTGTGCCTTGAGGGGACAAAAATATTTTATAGCCATAGTTATTGCCGAAAGTACAGTATTGCGTATTGATATTTCAACAGTTGCACAAATTATGCACATATGTTAACAGCAACCACCAATAATACAAGCAAACTTTTATTGATTAATGTTAGATAATATAGTAGGTTTTCATAAAATGGAAATTCCCTGAAACTGTCAAAAAATCACTCTCTCAAGATCCAAATAGTGAACAGGACTAAAATATACACCCTTGGCCAAAACTATAAAGCACCCTGTAACTTTTCTATCCGGACAAAAAATCGAATATCTCGGCGAAAAAAATCGTAAACTGATTTACCAAACGGCGCTTTGAAGATGATAAAACCAGCTTCATTTTGCTTTTTTATTTTTAGCGATTTTTTGTGTACCCCGTACGTCATTTTGAAAATGCCAATTTTCACGATTTTCGCACTTTGCAGAATCGCGTGTGCTGGACTTATTGTTAGAAAAAAGAGTAATCTCAACATATACAAGGAACATCACTTTGGTATCGTCCTTCGATTTTGTTGAAAATTTTTTATGTGGAAGAGTATGAAAAACTAAGAGACCCGTATTTTTTTTTATCAGTGGAAAAACGATTTTAAGGGGTGAAATGCATCCTCAAAGATAGGGGTATTTTTTGTTTTTCGTCGCTAACGTTATCATTCTCATCTCCAATGTATAGTACACAAAAAAAATAAACATTCTTGCAATTTGAATTTTTTCAAAATCTCCTCCCGTTAAAACGTTATCGACGAAAAACGAAAAATATCCCTATTTTTTGGGGTGCGTTTCACCCCTTAAAACCGTTTTTATGCCGATATAAAAAATACGTGTCTCTTAGTTTTTGAGACCCTTCCAGATAAAAAAGTTTCAACAAAATCGGAGGCGGACACCAAAGTGATGTTCCTTGCAAGCTGCGGTTGCTCCAACTGCAAATAATTTACGTCTTCGCTGTAAGTAAACATCATCATTTTCTTCGAATAGTGACTTTGCTTTAGGTCTTCTAAAAAATTATGCTGGACGAACGTTAATTTCAACCATATTGTATTGTACAAGCTTGAATAGAATAGTAGACGTTTGAATGAACAAAACCTAACGTACAGTATATAACAGTATTTTTCAACGTGTGGGGCGCGAGACCCCCAGGGGAGTCGCAAAGTCTTGCTCGGAGGATCGCGGTCGCAAGCCAGGTAAAAGTAAAAAGCAAAGGTTGTAGTTCCTACGATACAATAAAAATACAACAATTTCAGTGAGAAGGCCGTGCCTGTTTATTTTTTAATAAGCTACCGAGTCGTGGTTTTATTTTTGCGACGCAAATAACCAAATCATTTTCTAATTGGAGCCTCTTCTTAGTTTTTATGTTCATCATTGACGAGAACGTTATGTTAGTTCACATAGGTATGATTAGGGTAAATGGCAATAATTATTTTAAAGCTTCCCTTGCCAGCTCGGGGGGGGGGGGGGGGGGGGGTCCCAGAATTCTTTTCCTCGTAAAGGGTTTGTAATGGGGTAAATCTTGAATACAAGAAGGTTGAAAAACACTTGTATACAACATTAGTATTTGTGCGCTGATTCTGTGATTAGGGTTGCAAATAGTGCATTACTTTTTGTAATGCATTCGCGTTTTCATTATTCATTACGTTACATTTTGTAGTGAAAAAAAATTCCATTACCCATTATATTGCGTTCAATAATGTACCAAATTTCCATTCCTCGTTACCCATTACAATGTAATGGGTAATGGAATTTTGTAACATTACAAAGTCCAATGTAATGAGTAATGGAAATATTTAACATCTCAAAATGTAATGTAATGAGCAATGACATTTTTTTACATTACAAAATATAAGGTTATGAGTAATGAAATTTTTTCATATTACTGATGCAATGCAATGTTAAAAAATTTCACCACTTATTACGATGGAATGAGGTTTATTATGCGTTTCCCATTAGGGGCAGCGGTTTTTGCACTGGGTCGATCTGACCCGATGGGAAACGAAAAATAATTCATATTACCTTGTAATGAGTAATGGGGATTTTTTACACTACACTAGTAATATGAACAAATTCCATTGCTCACTACATTATTTTGTAATGTAAAACAATTTCATTACTCATTACATTAAGTTTTATAATGTAAAAAATTCCCATTACTCATTACATTTACATTTCCCATTACTCATTACGTTTACACACTTTGTAATGTAAACAAATTTCATTACCCATTACATGACATTTTGTAATGAAAATGTTTTACGTTACAAAATGTAATGTAAAGAATAATGGAAATTGTTTACCATACAAAATATGATGTAATGAGTAATGGACATTTTCTACATTACAAAATCTAATGTAATGAGTCACGGAAATTGTTTGCATCACAAAATATAATGTCATTAGTAATGAAATCTTTTTTCATTAGCCATCAAAAAGGTAATGAATAATGCCTTACTTTTTCATTACAAATTTCGCAACCCTGTCTGTGATAGCGCTGAATTAACCGTATCTACATTGACAAGCCTTTTACAATAGTTAATAATTATTTCGAGGATAACGGATAGCCAACCACGCCACCCAAATCAGATATTTAGATATACTTTTCGCTTATAGTTGTGTCTACCATATCACGATTGCGCTGTCAATAAACTATAGAGAATTTAACTATCCTCGCTTTTACTATGGACGTTTATTGCAAACACCATGGACTTTTCCGTTTTGCCGAAAGCGTTTTCTGATCCAGCATCATTTTCGCGATTTATTCGGCGTATGCAATTAAAATGAGACACCCTGTATATCTATATTGAATCAATGGAACTTGCCCCTACCCTTCTTTATACGATACGTCTTTCCCTTAGGTCCTTTTTTTACCTCAAGTTTTTTTTACCTTCAACATACCCTCGCCTCTTGAATCCCAGCGCACGACAAGTATATATATATATATATGTAAATATATAACGGGCCAATCGTTAACGATACTTCGAAGTTTTTATGCGCGGCGACTGGTTGGTAAAAAAACCATCGTCTCGTAAAAAAAAAAAAAATGTCTAGGTCGACGAAAGAGTGCCGTATCTTTGCTGTAAGAAAGTGTCGTAGGTGCGCGAAATATATTTCGGCCCTCGAGGCATGCGAACGGTTGTTATATGTATTGATATGCTGCTGAAGATTCGGTTTGGTTCGGATATATTATATGTAATATATTTGCCGTGAGCGGAAATAGGCGCTGTGAAATAGAGCCTGAGGAGAGAATTTCGCATGCGTAAGTGCCTTCCCACACATCTATAGTTCTGGCACATGTATATGTGTGCATGTGTGTGAATATGTTGGCTGGGCTTAAACTCCACATTGTTCAAGTATCCTTAAGGCCTGAGGACACTCTGGAGGCCGAAATATCGGCTTTTTGGGGATTTTTTTTTCTGAAAATCCACAAAATAAATCGAGATTACAAAAAATGGTGTTTATCATACATATCAGTGATAATAAACAATTATCTGACGATTTTTTAGGCAAATTTTTCTCTTTCCGAAAATTTTCCCTAAAAAATCGTCCGTTAATTGTTAATAACAAATGAACTATGCAATATAAAAAAAATCCTACGTACTTCCGTAGACAATGTATTTTTCAAGATATATTGAACATTTCAAGTGAATCGGTTGAAAATTGTTTGAGTTTTGTTTCGGCTAGTTATCATCCGATTTGTTTGAAATGTTATCTTTGGCTGCTTAGATAGATTCTATAAAGAAGTACATACGATTTTTACGATTCATCAACAATTCTCGTTTTTATAAACAAATTAGGGCAAATTTTTCAGCGAAAAATAGAATCTATTCACAATGGTGCCATTTTGCGGAAAAATTAAATTTTTTAAATAATCTTGTGAACTACTCCAGCAAAAATAATGCAAATGACGATTTCTTTTTGTTTGGGATTGTTTGGGTTGCTAATCCATAAAAGTTGTGCGCCCTAAAAGAACGCGCTTAGTTCAGCTACGACTAAGCCGTCATTTTGTATTTTTTTGTACATGTCACCAAATGTAGAATAAACTCTTCAAACCTCATTTTGATTGCTACTTTGATATTCTCAAAATAAATTCCCAAAAAAGGTGTCATTTTCGGTGAGCCACATAGAGTAACGCCTTGGTGGTTTCAAGGGGTACTGTTTTGTATACGTCACCACATGTAGAATAAACCCTCTGAACCTCATTTTGATTGCTTCTTTAGTATTCTGAAAAAAAATTCTCAAAAATGTCGCATTTTTTGGTGAACCACATAGATGTAACACCTTAATGGTTCCGAACTCCCCTTTGGAAAAAAATTCTAGCGTGTTTTTGTGATGAATAGTACTTGCAGTTAAAATTGAGCATTCTGAAAAAAAATCAAAATTCCCTTTTGTATTCAGTGGAATTAAAGTAATTAAATTTCGAATTCGTAACACACGTAAAAAACTTTTCTTTAAATGTTATTAAATTATTAATGGAATTAATGGATCCTTCCACATTCAAATGAATCTTTGATGATTTTTTTCTCAACAACGGAATTCACAAAAATGTTTTTCACCAGTGTTTCGTATCTCGAATTTAGTAATCTCCATTCTGTAGCTCTCAAAATCAACTTCTGTTTTTTTTCTTCAGGATTATCAATTTTTCTGGCAAATACTACGCATCTCAAAATGACGCTACATTGTTTTTAAAAGAGGACTTGAAAAACCATCAAAAACCATATTTTCCTCGATCCCAAGATCTCAGCGCAAGACCCTTAAAAGCACATGGCCAACTTATAATTGTCACCCCGTATGTCTATCGGGCTAAGGGTGCACACATTTTCATGTTTCGCTTTGCCATTACTAAAATAACGTATAAATTAATTGCTGTCACAATACCGTTCTTTAATAAACAACAAGCATCCAATTCGGGCTTTTTTAACCTCTACGATGTTTGCCTAGGATTTTGGACTTCTTCGTAGACAATGAAGATGCTTTTGGAAGACGTTTGCCAATAATCGTTGATCTCCCGAGTCGCGTTATTCTCTCTAAACGAAATGCATAACGTCAACGTACGAAATATGTGTGTGTAGTGAAAAAGCTTTGTATCCTCTCTCTATCACCGGTGTGCAACGGTCGGCCGTTTAGTTGTGGCATCCGTGACCGCATTCGACCGCTACGGGGCGCTCGCCGTTGGATTATCCTCCCTTTAAGTATTATTGGATGCCGTTTCTCTTGCGAGAAACGGCTACCCGTCGGCGTAGCACGCCCGTAGCCATCTAGCGGCCGTACAGTCGAAATGGCAACGTCGACGTGCGCGCGGACCAAACGACCCAAGATATTTGAACGGGGAAAGACACAGGCTGAGAAATTTCGACGCATCAACGTTTGTACTCCAAAATACGAATATCTGGGCCGTATATTGGGTGTACAAGTGCTAAAAGACTCTACGATTTTTTTGACAAAATCGCACTAGATTTGAAGCATAATAAATCATCTTTACTTCATTAAAAATATGCTGCATCGTAAGCACAAAGCTACCTTTGCCATCCTACAGCCCATAAACGGATCTCACGCTGGTAGAAACCTGGTGGTTTTGAAGCGATCCAGTTATGGAGCCATTTTTTCCCATAAGAACTGAAACGTTCTTTAAGGGGTTACCCCCACTTGCGATTTTGAAAAAATCGATTTTTTTCATTGCATTTTTTTGAAGTGTAAGTATCTGAGAATATGTCCTGAAAATTTCAAGTCGATCCGAACAAAATTGACTGAGATATGAGCGTTGAAAGAGAAGAATCCGTTGTGTAAACGACCGGAAATTGAAACTTTAAACGCGTTTTTCTCAAAATGGCATTTCTGAAGTCGGTGACCAAGATTACTCGAACACTAATGAACCGATCTTCTTGAAATTTTGCAGGCTTATTTAATACATAAAAATGTAGTCTTTAATCGTTCGATTTTTTTTTCGAAAACAAAATGGCCGTTTTATAGCCAAAAAACGGCCGTTTTTTCGTTAAAATCGAACCATTAACTTTGACTGTCCGCCATTTTGTGAAAAATGAATATTTTTTAAAATCCTTCGATTAAAGACTAGTTTATACTTATATTTGACTAAATCCATCCGCATTTTTTTTTTCAGATGATCCACTTCGCCGCAATGTTGGTCACCGCAAACCGTGTATATAAAAACATTATTTCATTGACGGCCATTTGCCACTAAACAATGTAATATTTTCGAATAAAAAAATTACTGAAAGTTCTTCAAGATGTGTTCTTTAAGATGGTATATTGATCGATTAAAAAAGTTTTGTAGTTTTCTTTTAAAAAATTCATGAAAAAGGCCTTTTTTTGCGCTACAAGTGGGGGTAACGCCTTAAAAAGGGCCCTCGGCATGGATAGTGATGTGAGGGAGAAATGTCCAGTGAGTATAGCGGGTCAAGTACTCCCAGTTCACTCCTAGTTCTTGACGGATCCATGAACACGTGCTCTGGTATTGTCATGCTGTAAAATGCTTTCAATTTGTATGGTGTACCCAATTACCTTGCTTTTGGACCATTTAAGTGGCATTCAGCCGTAAGACAATGCATTGTTGGGTAACATTCAACCTGCTGCCAATTCTTCTTTCCGTTTGATACCCATCTTCGTTTAGTAATGCATCCAATTGCGCATCTTAAAATTTGTTCGCCGGCTATCCATGCGGTTTATCATCCAAACCGAAATAAGGCAAAAAGGGACTCCCCCTGATAGAGTGGTGGTTAGTGTGGTGGTTTTGAAGTGATCCAATTCCGAAGCGAATTATTTCTCTTTTCATCAGAGCTGAAACGCTTTTCAGAAACGTCCATAGATCGGAACACATAGTAATTTGAAGGAGCAATGTTTAGTGAGTATAGCGCGTGAGGTATTATATAATCTCCCAGTTCACTCCTTCTAGATCATTCCTGGCGGATCCATGAACTGGTCTGGTATTGTCATGCTGTAAAATACTTTCAATTCGTGTGGCGCCTAACTTCCTTGCCCTTGGATAATTGCCATGGCGTTTAGGCGTAAGAAAACGCATTGTTGGGTAACATTCAATACTGCTACCAATTCTTCTTTCCACTTGATACCAATCTTCGTCTAGTAATGCTTCCAATTGTGCATTTTTTGCGGTGGATTTCCATGCGGTTTATTATCCGAATCGAAATCATCCATAAACGGATCCCACGCTGACACAAGTCTGGTGATTTTGAAATGATCCAGGTTATGGAGCGTCTTTTTCCATAGGAACTGAAACTCTCTTTAGAACGGGTCCACGTCATAGATAGTATGCTGAGGGAGCAATGTCTAGCGAGTATGGCGGGTGAGGTACAATCCCCCAGTTCATTCTTCCTAGATCATTCTTGACGGATCCATGAACATGTCGTCTGGTACTGTCACGCTGTAAAATGCTTTCAATTCGTGTGGTACCAAATTTCCTTGCTTGTGGACCATTCCCATCATATTTTGGCGTAAGAAAATACCTTTTTCGATAACATTTAATGCTGCTGTCAATTCTTTTTCCCATTTGATACCCATCTTCGTCCAGTAATGCTTCTAACTGTGCATCTTCAATTTTTCCGGCGGCTTTCTATACGTTTTATCATTCAAATTGAAATCAGGCTTTCTAAACAGTGGAAATCACTTTTCACACATGCTTACGGATAGAGCATGTTCCTTGTGAGCTTCCATAAGCAAACGATGGCTTTGAGCTGCACTTTCCTTTGAAACAAAATAAAGCAGTGACACTTCCTGCGACTGACGTGTATTTGCTACTATAGTAGACACCTTTTATACGATGAATATAGTAACTGCTTATATAGCTACAGAATATAGCTAGAGCCCTATAGTAAGGGCTCATACTTTAGTCAAATAGCATCAACTACGTTTGACGACTGCGTACGGACCTTTCGAATACAAGTATTTTCAACTGCAACATAATGCCACCAGTACGAGATAAACCATCTATTGAAAATCCGGAAACCCATTATTGTACACCCAATAGGCCCTGCCTCTAGTAATCAGACGTCGACTGGGAAAATTATAAATCATTCGGTCCAGCGGTTTTTGAGAAAAGTTTTCAAACTTGATACCTTCAACGGCGGAATCATCAATCGCGATATCGCGCTACGAAGTCTGTTTCTCCTCCGAATCGAGTTCGTACTGTACTCGTTAATTATACCGTATCCCTTACCCTCGACAGTTCTTGCGGAGGGTGGAACACTTTTGTTGCAGCACAGATTAGCGTTGGCTCAACATGCGAAACTGTGTCTTATTTCATGCGATCCGAAGTACGACGTTGCGTATAAGACACTAGCGATTTGCGGATGCGGAAGCAGCTCGAGTTAATTGATTTTACCCGCTAATTGAATTGTGGGAGGCAGGTGGATGGGGCGCATCTGCGACGCTGCTCCTCCGACATTGTCACGGGGTGACGACCAAGGTTTCAAGGATACGGACGATACTGTTCGTATTTATACACGTTACGTTCGCCGAGAACTTTACGAAAAAAATGGCACGTAGCAAAGAAGGTCAAATTTGTATATGTTATTTATATACACATGTGTTTTTAATTGTTTTATATGTAATCTTATGTATAGATATATATATAAAATTTATATGAACATTGACAATTACATTTATTTTTATGTTGAGGGAGATTAGTAGTTTGAAGCTCGGAAAAAATATGAATTTCGACAGTCTTTTATGTACACCCAGTTCATGGAATGAAAAGTCTGTTTAGTGGCCTTTGTTCTACATATCTGCAAGTACCTTTACACATTTTTTCACGAGATTTCGTAACATGTTTGTTGAAACTGCATAGAGTAAGTCACTTTTGTCTGACAGTATCTTGTAGCCTGCAAAAGTTATCCAATTTTTTACGTGCAACGAAAATTGAAAATAATTTGACCTCTAGACAAGATTCGTTTTTGAAGTACGCAGATAAATCGAAAAATATCGATTTTTGATCAAATGGAGCATGTTTTGAAAAAAGCATCGTTTTTAGTGAAAACAATCGCCAAATTTTTTTTCCACTGGAAGTGTTCAACGTATGAAAAATCCTCTAGGTACTTCGATGTAAAATATCGTTATTAGGTTAAACAAAAATGACAACTCAATCGGTGATGAATTGAGGATGTAATGTTGCTCAAGTTGATTTTGATCTCAATGATAATTTTAAGACTGATTGAGTACCTGTAATAGTACTCTAGGTGCTTGATATTTTGATGTAAAATGTTTTCTGTATATGCATAGCATATTAATTTTTTATGAAAATGATGTCAAAATAACCCTTACTCTTTGACATAAGTTGCATTTCAATGCCTTGTCAAAGAAACTCGACACTCGAGGTTACTTTGACACTTTCTTTTAAATATAAAATTGTGGGGGGATGGTGGGGCATGGCTTTCTTATACATTTGATAGCCAGAGGACACATTGTTCTATTGGAGCAAAAAAATTTGGAACTTAGGATGTTAAAAAAAAGTTACCTACAAAAAACTTCCGAAACCTGTTCAATGTAACCCCATTTTACGGTACATTCCGAAATATTTTAAGGGAGACTGGTAGTCTCCCTAAATATATTCTCATTTATATTAAAGTTAACATTTATATTTATTTATTTATATTTATATTAACAATAAGATTTAAACGTAAAATAAAATAATAAAAATAAAATAAATCAGTAACACAAAAATGGGATGAGCTCAGAAGAGACGGGTTTGCGAAAAAATCGCTAGCGGATATCCTTGCTACAGTGAATTTTCCAAAGTTGCGTTGCAATCGAATTCATCTTGTAGTCCAGTAAAAATGTCGAAAGTACCCACTATTTAGATATCAATACGCAAAATTAATCTAAGAGTCATTGGATAACGCTGAATCGAATGGCGATAATAATTTTGCAATCAACCCCCGAGAGACTGGTAGACAATCTAAAAAAATGTTTAAAAACCCGTTTAATTCGGAACCTAATGATTTTATCGAAAAATATGTTAAACAAAAGTTGTTTAGGACATAAAAGTACGCAAAAAAGTATTGAACGTTCTTCTTCGTATCTTCAAAAATGAGGGAGAAAAAGACGAATGAAAATTTGCTTGCAAGACAAAAGTGGTGCTTCGCTTTGCAGCCGAAGCACCACTGGGAGTGTAAGGTACGCAAGATACTCGTTGGAGGGCATCGCGCGCATGCGCATACAGCCATAGCCATATAGTGCGTCTCTTCCTGACAGTGATCCTGAACAAAGTTAGATGAACTCTTACCAAAGCAATGTGTAACAACAAAACAACCGAGATAATTACGAATTTGGCACTTTTTTAATTTTTTTTAACTTCGAGGCTTTCGTTTCCCAATTGAATGGTTTTTCGTCTTATTCTCCCTAATTTATGTACATACGAAGATGAACGTTCAATTCTTTTTTACGTACTTTTATGTCCCAAACAACTTTTGTTTGACATATGTTTCGATAAAATTATTATGTTTTGGATGAAACGGTTTTTAAACATTTTTTAACAATTTTGAACATTTTCTCGGGGGTTGATTGCAAAATTATTATCGCCATTCGATTCAGCGACGTTCAACGACTCTTAGATCAATCTTGATTATGTGTACCTAAAAAGTGCTTACTTTCATGCTTATTGCCTGGCCTGGAGGTTATGCACTAATCTAAGTATTGAGCCGAGGGGCTGTCAATGTCAAACTGTCCACACGTTCGAATATTATACCTGTCGCCTGTTCAACTTTGCGCGCGAATTCCTGCCCCAAACAACTTGAGCTCTCATCCAATCAAAATCACGCACGAGGTTGCTACGCTCCGCGAAACGACGTGTACGTCGCACGTTGTTACGCCGATCTAATTAAAATTTGATCCCATTAATCGCTAACGCGAAAATTAGCGAAACAAAATTTGCGAAATACCGAGGCCTGCCCCTACTGATTTTTCACCTGATGAGGATCTAGTGACGGGCTGGATCGAACGAGATTTTTTAATGTAAATTATTAATCATAGATATGTAATTTTTGAAAAAAAAAAAATTACGCAAACGTGAAATCGATATTTCTTAATTTTTCACTCAAAAGACGACAGGTACTTCAAACAAAAAAAGGAAATCAATTTTTCCTCGTTTGAAAGTACAGATTACGTATAATCAGTTATAAAGTTCGTTTGGGTTTGGAATTGCAAAATATGCCACGTTCTTGCAAAGTTTGATGGGGTGTTACGGGACGGATTTTTGACAGTCGCTCTTTTAGCAATAAATTTCGACACTTTCGGAGTAATAATTATGCAAAATTAATGGTAATATTTTCACGAGTTCTAACGAGATGCAACGAATTTTTCTCAGAGAAAAAATCAGAGAATAATGTGTTATCGCTTTCTGAACAGTAGGTACAAAAGATTCACAATTAAAGCTGGAGACGATGGCGAAGGAGGCGACAGCGATTCGAATTGGAATATCTCATATGCGAGTGCAATATAAATGCATTTATGTGGAGCGCATATGCATGGATATTTCTGGGGCCGCGCAAACCTCATTTTCAAAACACGACATGGCCCAATGCAAAAGATTTTTCACTTTGAAAAAAATCAACTGCGACCATCCGAAAAATATGTCATTTCCGAAGAAACGGTAATTCCGTACGAGATTATTCGTACGCGCTATTCCTCAGGAATTATTTGAAACATCGTTAGTTTCCTACTAAATTTACGACAAATGATTAATTTCCGACATTTTCGACGAATCATTAATTGCCTACGAAATGATTGGAAAATCGTTAATTCCCTTTTTAATACATTTTGACCAAATTATTTATTTTATAGGAAATTAATTAATAAACTCCATACGAAAAATACGATAAAAGATGAACTTGGTATTTTTTTTCCAAACAAGGCTTCTCGAACACGAGCCAAATACAAAATTCACTGATTCTTTTTTCTCCGAGATGAATTGCAAAATTTATTTGCTTAAAAAAAAAGTTTAATACCGAAACGTAGCTGGTCTGTATGTAAAAAAAGCGAGGAGTAATGTAATTTTTTTGGCTGATCTTGTGGATTTGGCTCCAAAGCTGACACATCCTTCCCCAATTAGTGAAAACCGGTGACGTATGTCTTTACTCTTAACGGGCCAGAAAAAAACCTTGCTCTCATCGTTAAAATCGTACGCGCGTATACTCTCTTTTCCTCTCCAAGGCGAAATGTAATTTCTAATAAGGTCTTCCGGTATCTGCGGCTTCGCAAAAAACGTCTACATAGTTCTACATCGTCCTGTAAACTGGACCATCAAACTTTATAAAAAATCATAAAAACGTCCGGAACGGCGAAATTTCGAGTTAATATTTTCACACGAAGGACATTTTTTACAAGCCAATATCTGTCAGTAATAAAAAAATTCCAATAGCATTTCTTTCATACCTAGAAAATATTTCTAGCCCACTCCAATGATCGCAATGAAATGTCAATATTTTGTGAAAAAAATCGATTTTTTTAATCTTCTCTAAGTATACATATTCAAGAATATGTGAAAAAAATTCATGTTGAAATATTGAATATTAACCAAGTTAAAGACGATTTAGTGAGAACGGGTAGCGCAACCATTTACGTATACCAAAACTTTCAATCGCGTTTTTCTCGAAAAGACAGTCTTCGACCTGGCTGGAATCACAACTCTAGCTATAATTGTCCGATTTTGAATTTCAAAGACCAACATTTCCGTAATAGCGGAAGTTATCGTTGTGCATAGCCGTTCTTTTTTAATTTAGTATTTTTTTAAGCCCCCGAATATAAGTAAAAATGTCGCCAAAATTACAATTTTTTAAAATACCTGCCGTTTTGTGTTTTTTTTTTCGTAAAATTGCTACGTACAGCGAGAAGCACATTTATATGGATTATAAATTTTTTATTATTATTTTTCAGACCAACCATCGTCGAGTTATCGATTCAGCCGTTTGACCACATTTTTTATAAAGGCTCAAAACGTTGTTATATTTTTATTTAAAAAAATAAAAATTTGTGAATTACTGACTCAATATTATACTCCAATAGGTTGTTAACTTTTAATTTCAAAAATAAAGTTACAAGAAGTAAGTTTAACGTATGTCTACTAAAATACCGTTTTTCCAAATCCCAAAAAAATAATCTAGCGGACAAAAACAAATCGGAAAAACCACCTCATTTTTGGCACCTCAAAGTGGTGTCCTCCTTTGAATCATTCCATTTGAATGTTTCGTAAACGCCGAATAAATCTTCATGCAAGCACATCGACGCGTTTAAAAAATCGCTATTCTCGAAAAATGTAAAATATTCTTAAAAAATATAATATAAGTATCTATTACTACTGGTAGCATAGTAGTTTCGTTTTCTGAATATCTGAATGGTAGTTTCTGTTCTTTTCCGATGCAGTGTGCGTCCATTGTCAGAAAATAAAACAACTTGTCGACAAATAGCCGCCAGTTAGCCCGGAATGAATTATTTGCAGAAGCGGATAGCGCGCTCGTTCGGAGCCCCGTGCAACCCCTCCTATGTATGCAGGATATATACATATATTTACACACACGCGCACACCCACCCATACATACCCATATATTTGAAAAGCCTATTTTTCATATATTTTTATATGAATGTCTTATAAAGACCATTCCGTAGAAATGAAAGATTCGGTTTCGAAACATTTTTAGGATGGTAGCCAAAACAGCACGATAAATTGGTAGTCACCATCACATAGACACAACAGATTGAGGATACATTTTGCTCCATATTCGTGGAACAAAAAATGTATATGTGAAAATATAAAAAGAATATATTTTTAATTTTTTACATACGTCCGGAGTGCAAAGAAACTTGATTTTTCTGTATATATTATATATATATATATATATATATATATATATATATATATATATATATATATATATATATATGCATATTTAACATATCTTTGTGTGTGTGCGTGTGTAATAGATATTATTAAATGTTAGGGGCCGGGTTGAAATTCCGAACTTTAAATGATCAGAACGCTCAAAACTCCGAAAGAATGCTACCCCGACAGATCAAAACTCCGAAAGAATTTTACCCGCAACCAACACCCCGAAAATCTGAACGGGGCCGGGTTGAAATTCCAAACGTTGAATGATCAGAACGCTCAAAACTCCAAAAATATACTACCCCGAAAGATCAAACCTCCGAATGAATTTTACAAATTTTACCGAAAATCTGAACACCGTCAAAATAATTCGGCTATGGAAGTTTTTAAAGTTTCAACATTTTCAACGAATCGACGAATTATTTCAAGAATGTTTTCTTACTAAGAAGTAATTTGACGTCAATTTTGAAATTTGTCTAAACAATGTTATACGTTCTACATAATTTACAGTCAACTGTGTAGAATTTTGCTGGCACAATCTTGATGAACCTTGTAATTTCGGAACATTAAAATTATGAATTTTAATTCGTCGGCGCCTTCAATTTCAAAATTTCAATATTGAAGCAAAATCACTTGCCAATAAATAAAAAAATCTTAAAATAATTCGTCGATTTATTGAAAATTTTGAAACCTTTGCAACTTCCATAGCTGAATTATTTTGACGGTGTCAAGATTGCCAGAGCTTTGGTCTTTCGTGTAAAATTCTTTCGGAGTTTTGATCTTTCGGGGTACTATTCTTTCGGAGTTTTGATCGTTCTGACCATTCAAAGTTTTGAATTTCAACCGGGCCCCATCTTGAATTTCGGAACATTAAAATTCGGAATTTTAAACCGTTGGAGCATTCAAAGTTCGGAATTTCAACCGGGCCCCAAATGTTAATATTTTGATATTATAATATTATATATGATATATTACATACAACACACACAATTACACACACACACACACACACACACACACACACACACACACACACACACACACACACACACACACACACACACACACACACACACACACACACACACACAATTACACCCACACACACACACACACGCACGCACACACACACGCACACACACACGCACGCACATTTGTGTACGGTTCCCTACGCTTCATAGACGTAGAGACGTCGCGACGCGGCGACTTAGAGTGAGCGTCGTTTCGCGAACGTCAGTCCGCTCGGGGACGCCGTTCGGTGAAGAGTTGCTCGTGGCGCAGCCGGGCGAGCACGCGTTCCCTTCGCCGTGTCAAAGTGCGCGGCCTTTGCGTGTTTTTTCCTTCCCCAAAATCGCGCTCCAGCGAGAGCTAATTTTTCAATTTTACTCGCGCACATGTCTCGGGTACCCGCGGGAAAATACGACAAGAGCGTTGAGTTCGATAAAATAGCCGCTAGTATACACAGACTTTTCCGTAAAGATTAACGGGCGTGAAATTAAGAGAGGATATCATCCGGTGACTTTTTTTTATCTTCTTTTCCACCGCCACCCTCCCGCAGCTCTCATTGTTCTCTTTTACTTCATATCCTTCCGACTGTTCCACGATCTCGTGCGGCGAGACTCTAATTTCGTCGAGCAATTCTCGAATAGATATAAATATACGAGCGCGTACACTTTTGATGTACGTACTCGCGTACACGAGATAGAACGCCGAACGACAATTTTTTTTTTTCATTCACTTTTTTCTTTAGCGATGACGCTAGTCGCGCTTGGGTGAAAATTCGCTCGACTTTAATTTTGCTCGAAAAGCGCGCGGCGATGAAAAAATCGCGAATGAGTGAAAAAAAAACACAATCGATAGACATGCAGTTTGAAATTCGCATGGATTTTTTTTTGCCGCCAAATGCGTGTGGTGAGGGAATACATTTATTTACCTTCGCTGGGGAAAAATTTCGATACGCGCAATAGTTCTGTTTGGGAATCTCTTTTTTAATATTACGCGGGACTGCTATGTCGATGCGGAATGTGCGCTCGTGAATAATTTTTTTTTCATCGCGAATTCTTTTTATGCGGCATTCTCTCGTGAAACATTATATTTTCACGTGTATATATATATATATATTCGAATTCATATTCTTCAGAGACTATATATATATAGTCTCTGAAGAATGTGAATTCGTCGTAGATTCATATTCATTTTACGTATATACAGGACATTCCATGGCAAATTAAGGGACAATTTATTCTCAGAGATGCAAATTCGGAAACACTCGTAGTCGTAGACCTTTCGCGAGGCCCGATGAATTCACGAGGGGTCACACAAACACACGGTTATATACAGAGTACCGTGAAAAAGTATGGGTGCACTTTGCAAATTCTCCACCGGGACGAAAAAGTAACAGATACCTCAAGAAAGGCGCAAAGGGACGTCTGAGGTGGCAACATGAAGATTAAAAAGCCAAGCTCCGCTATCTTTTTTTTTCAATCTACTACTTTTTCGGTCACCATGTGACGTTGAACATGTTTTTATTTTTGCTATTTTCTTATTCTCGTTAACTCGCGTATCATTTTTTCGGAGATGGAATTTTTTTACTAGCGGGACTCAGGGACGAGATTTAAAGTTGGAGAAAAAAATATTTGCTTTGCAATCGAATCAATCGAAATTCTTCGCTGTGATTTCTGAAAAGGTTTTTCTTTGCGATGTGAAAAACAATTTTGTTTTCTTTATTTTTCTTGTATGAAATACATGTAAAAAACGAATTTCGCTGAATTTCCGGCTTAAAAGTTTCAAAAGATACAGCCCTTTTCCGGTAATTACGAAATTCCATCAATGCATGGCTCTTCTTGATGTACGGTTTTTTTTCTCCTATCCCGTAAAGCTACAAAGTACTCCGTGTAAAGCGGCGAAGTGAGCTTCTCTCTCTTCGTGAGCTTCTTTGCAGCATTGCAGGCATTATATATCTCCGCGCGCATAAGACATTAAAAGTTACAAATTCTCTTCGAGTGCTTGATCCCGCTTTTAAATAGCGAAGAAAGCGAAAAGGAAAGGTGGACGTGGGGTTGACTCTGGATACTCTGGGATTTCCATTACGGGGATGTATCGGGAAACATTATTTTGTCACATTTGTCAATGCGCTACTGTACTTGAATTTTTTGGTTCAAAGAAACTTAAGGGTTTCGAAGCCAAAAAGCATATTTTCTCTATTTAAAAAAAATATATATATATCAATTATTTTATTCAAAATATTAAGCACATAAAAGAGCAACATTGCGATAATATTTTTAAAAAATTCATACAAAAATTTGGGAAATTCAGTCGGTGGGACCTGGTTTCCGGAGACCCCTAAAAAAGTGTCCTCGCGGTGGTCAGAAGAACTCATGATAGCTTTATCTGAAATTAAAAAACCATTTTTTTTCTGTTAGTAGATAATTATAACTCGTGAATGAACAAAGGATTTAAAAAAAATTAAATTAAAATTTTTGGCAGACTTGTATGCAAAATAGTTCAATTTTTGGTACAATTTACACTACCAAGGAACATCACTTTGGTGTCCTCCTCCGATTTTGTTGAAACTTTTCTATGTCGAAGAGTATGAAAAACTAAGAGACACGTATTTTTTTTATCGGTGGAAAAACGGTTTTAAGGGGTGAAATGCACCCTCAAAAATGGGGATGTTTTTCGTTTTTCGTCGATAACGTTTTAACGGTACGAGATATAAACAAATTTCAAATTGCAACAATGTTTATTTTTTTGTGTACTATACATTGGAGATGAGAACGATAACGTTATCGACGAAAAACGAAAAACACCCCTATTTTCGAGGGCCCGTTTCACCCCTTAAAACCGTTTTTCCGCCGATAAAACAAATACGTGTCTCTTAGTTTTTGATACTTTCCAACATAAAAAATGTTTGATACTCTTCCACATAAAAATTAGTTGTAATCGAAAAAAAACCTTCGTTCAATCACTAGTCAATGCTATTTTGAAGAAGTGTGCAAAATTTCGATAAAATCGGTGGATTAGATTTTGAGAAATCGTGTCCACCGAACTAAAAAATTGTGTTTTGAGAAAAATGCGATTAGAGTTTTAAGTAGAAATAAAACAAAGATTTTGTTTTTTAATACAAAGAATCGTCGATTCCAGCTCCATAAAGCAGAGATCCTGCTGCAGGTGCGATGTCTAGGGCATCCTTTTGTTCCCGCCCTGATTTTTTGAAATTTTCAAACTCACGTAAGTAACCCCTTCTGCATGCGCTTGTCCAAAAAACTAGGCGATTTTCAATATTTTCTTCTAATGAGAGGATCGGAATGACGAGGTCGAGATTTTGCACACAATTGATACATAGTCTTGCCGGGTTTGAGTTTTTTTTAATTGAAAAATACTGATAAACAATGGAGTTATTATTATTTAAACAAAGCGCCGCCATTGGTGCATGGGCAATCGGCATGGGTGCTTGTGGCAACTACAGTGAACTAAAATAAAAAATAAAAATTTACTTTTAGTACTATAATAAAAAATTCCTATGAGCGTATAGATTTTTTGATATTTTCAAAATTACGAAAACGGCATACTGTGCGAAAAAAGTTATATTTATTATAACAAAAAGGAACAAATTTCATCATTTGTTATTGCCAAATGGATAAATATATTTCAAAAATCATCTGATTATGCGATGGCAAATATTATAAACTACGCTCTGTCCGAATTTGAGGTAAATGGGACGAATAGGTTTTGAGATACGGCTTACACCGTTTATTGAAACATAGTTTCGAGAAAAACGCAAAAGGAGGGTTAACCGCAGCAGGGCGGTTCGCCGTACCGCAGTGGCCCTTCACGAAAATCTTCATAACTCGGTCAATGTTAACGATTTTTACGAAATCGCCGGTGCAAATTAATGTTAATACCCTAGGCTATAAATTTATGCGATAAAAAATATTTTTTTTTCGAAGTTTTTACCCTACGCAGACCCCTTAGAAAGGATATCAATAAAAATTTCAAAGAAAATCAAAGAGATTTAAAAAAAAACGAAACGAATGGGCGGGGTTGAAATTCCGAACTTTGAATGATCAGAACGCTCAAAACTCCGAAAGAATTCTACCCCGAAAAATCAAAACTCCGAAAGAATTTTACACGAAAGACCAAAAGTCCGACAATCTGAAAACCGTTAAAATAATCCGGCTATGGAAGTTTTAAAAGTTTCAAAATTTTCAAGAAATCCACGAAATACTTAAAGAATTTTTTTTCTTAAGCAGTGATTTTACATCAATTTTGAAATTTTATACGTTTATACACAAAGACAATTTTATACGTTCATCAATTACAGTCAACTGTGTAGATGTTCGCTGGCATGATCTTGACGAAACTTGTAATTTCGGAACATTAGAATTAGGAATTTTATCCGGCCCCGTCAAGATTGATGCCAGCGAAAGTCTACTCGACTGTAAATGATGTTGAACGTATAACATTGTCTAGACAAATTAAAAAATTGACGTGAAATCGCTTCTTAACAAAAAAAATTCTCGAAATAATTCGTCGTTTTATTGAAAATTGTGAAACTTTTCAAATTTCCATAGCCGCATTATTTTGACGGTGTTCAGATTTTCGGAGTTTTGGTTTTTCATGTAAAATTCTTTCGGAGTTTTGATCTTTCGGGGTAGTATTCTTTCGGAGTTTTGAGCGTTTTTATTGTTTATACCGAAACGAATAGGGATGAAAACACTCCAACCCTTGGTTGTCACGAGGGTCATATTGACCCAGCATCCAACGGGCAAAACGGTGTCTTTTTTTCGCAAATCCACTTTTCTACGATTTTTTTCTTCTTCACCGCATCACCAATTCATTTTTCACATAATGACTTCGATTACGTATGGAAAAAACTTCAACATACGTTCATGGTTATTTCTGTTGGAACCGGATCAAAATTTCGCATATTCCGTTTTGGTTGAAAAATTGGCTCGGTATTTCATTCAGCGTTAACCATCCCGGAATTTTTTCAGATGTCTACCAAAGAGGGTTAAAAAAAAATTGAAAGGAATTCATTACGAAAGGGATTATAACGAAGTTGCGAAGAACTATTCATGTCATCATACGAGGATAAATCGTCCGGACTGACTTCCGAATGGTCGTGCGTGATAGTAGAAAAAAAAAAAATAGAAATGCGGCTGAGCCGGCTTTCGTCTCGGGCGCTTTATACTTTTGGGCTTTTAAAGTGATGACGTAAACCTCTTAATCCATCGATCGCCCGCTCGTACAGCGCGGGGTTAACTAGCGAGCACTTATGCCTATTGTGCTCGACGCACTGAAAAACGCGGTCCACGAGAATTTTTTATTGTCGCGCGTCGGAGAAATTCTCTTTCTCTCAAATTTTGTTCTCGCTCTTTTATCGTATACGTATGTGTACGGGTGAGCTTGTGTGTGTATTCGATCGAGCACGCGCATGTAGAGTCTTCGGCCTCGAACTCATATTTTGAAAAGTCAATTTCTTAAATATTTACGAAATAACGCGATACGTCCATTTTTAAGGGGTCTTCTCACTTTAGACGCTCAAAAATGCTATTTTCATGATTTCTTTAATGGGTTTATATTATAGATAATTATATAAAAGTTGTTACAGTTAATAAATACACTTTCAAAATACGTACAATTTTAAAAAAAATGTATTTATGTAACCCAACCAAACTATAAACGCGTTTCTCTCGAAACAAAGTTTTTCGACGGCTTGTTGATAAAATCTTCGAAGCCACTGAACCGATCCTTATGAAATTTTAACCACTTATTCTTCACAACTATAGCTATAGAAACGATTTTTTCAAATTTTGATATTAACTTTTTTTGCCACAAAAGGTGAAAAAACGCTTTTGTTTTGTTTTTTTTTTCGAAAAATGTCCGCCATTTTGTTATTTTTCCATATATCAAAAATCGTGTGATATGCGCTATAGCTATTAACATACTGAATCTAAAATCGTTTTTTTTTGTTTCGTATGATCCATCTTCGAGATTTCATCAACAGCGCAGACCTACAATTTTTTAAGGACATTTTTTAATTACCATTTTCGTCTATAAATAGTGACTTAAATAAATAAATTTTTTTTTTTAAATGTATTTCGAAAGTGTATTAATTAAGTGTACTATGATATCAATATGTACAGGGTGTCCAATAGGAAGTTGCTGAAACTAATCGACTGTCATTTTAAAACACATGCACAGAATCAGAAAAGCCAAATTGCTTTAAATAGAGGAAACTCTGCAGTTTTAAACGCACATAAATAAAACCCAGTCAAATATTTTTTATGTCAATTTATTACATCTTATAAAAATAACGAAAAAGTACAGTGATTAATGATAGACATTTTCGAAGTGCGAACCGTTAGATTGTGCACAAAAATCAATTCTCTTTTGAAAACTGTGAAAAACTGTGTCCAACGGATCGTTCGTAATGCCGCGAACCACTTCCTGGATGGCCGCGATCAGTTCTTCTACTGTGCTGGGGTTTTTAGCGTAACAATGATCTTTAATGTAACCCCACGAGAAAAAATCACAAGCGTTCAGGTCCGGTGAGTACGGAGGCCATTCTAGTCCGCCTTGAGCAAATTTAGGGTACCCCAGACCGATTACTCGAGTCCCATATACGCGATGAATAGCTTCAAACACCTCATGAGTCCGGTGCGGCGTCGCTCCATCTTACATGAAGTAAACATTTTTAACCAGTCCCCTCTTTTTTGCATAAGGGAAAAATTTCGTTTCCAAAAGCTGTTTGTAACTCTCTCCTGCTACCGTAGATTCCAAGAATTGCAAATAAATTCCTTTTACTGAAATCGCTGCCCATGCCGTTACTTTCTGTGGATGAAGGGACTTCGCTAGCGATATGTTGGGATTTTCCGTTCCCCAAAACCGGTAATTTTGCTTGTTTACGTACTCATACATCCAAAAATGTGCTTCATCGGAATAAATAATCAATTTCTCATTAAGTTCTTCGGCTTCAAACATTCCCGTAATAGTGTTACAAAATTCGATGGGTTTTGTCAAGGCATGTTCAGTTAACAATTGATGAGTGCTTATTTTATACGGATGAAACTTTAAAAAATATTTCAAAATGTTGTGTAATGATGATTTGGTTATTTTTAATGCTTGAGCAGCTTTCCGAATTGAATCATTTGGATTTTGTTTGAAACAATTCTCAACTTCGTTGATCTTCTCTGGTGTAGTCACCGTAACAGATGGACCTGGCAACTCGTGTCTACGGTCCTGGAGTGTACCATACTTCACGAAGTTATCGATTATCCTACAAAAATTAACGTAAAATTACTTCAATGCAGTTTAATTGAATTGAAACACAAGTTGTGTGATAGAAGAATATGAATAAATATTAAATTCTTATCTTTTCAGAGTGTTTTCCCTGGCAACGCTATGAGTTCCAAACTTAGTACGAAACCCTCTATACGCATTACTATACATTTTTCCCCTCGAGAAGAAGCACTCAATAAGATATACTTTTTCTTCCGTGGTGAGCTCACTCATTTTGACGCGCGCGTACTTGCTTCAACTACGGCTGGAATAAAACTGCGGGGCCTCAGGTATGCGCCTTAGATAAAGGGACACCTATTGAATTCATGGAGGGAAAAGATACTTATTTAGTTTTAGCAGCTTCCTATTGAGCACCCTGTATAATATAAACCTATTTAAAAAATCATAAAAAATAGCCTTTTTTAGCGTCTAAAGTGAGAAGACCCCTTAATGACCCAGAATGGCGCACGGCCGGTTTAATTTTTCAAATATATTAAATCCATAACGTTCTTTTCCCTGTGTAACGCAACAATGGAGGAATACCATGATTTCTACCCCCATTCATTATTATATCGTACACAAATGGTTTGCCTGCAAGCTGGGCGCCCAAAAAACAGGTCAATTTTTCAACAATTTTCTGCGATGAGCATATCGGGATTACGAAACCGGAATTTTGCACCCAATCAATACACAGACTTGCCAAGTTTGAGTTTTTTTTTTTAAATGGACAAATATCGATAATCAATGGAGTTATTATTATTTTTAAAAAAAGTGCCGCCGTTGCTGTATGGCCAATCGGTGCATGTTGTTCTGGCAACTAGGGCCACCTGAAATGAAAAATAAAATAATGTACGCTTACAAGGAACATCCCTCAGGAACACCCTTCGATTTTGTTGAAATTTGGATATGTTATAAAGCACCGAAAAGTAAGCGATACGTATTTTTTTTTATCGGCGGAAAAACGGTTTTAAGGCGTGAAACCACCCCTTAATATAGGGATGGCTCATCCCTTTATTTTTTTTGCAATGTCACTATAGTGGATTTTTCATTGCTTCGGATTAGAAGAATTTTCGTTTTTGTTTCATTAAAATCGGTGGACTACTTGTGTGTGAAACTGCTATAACCCCTAGAGGTGCTTTTTTCGAGGGGTGGTTTCACCCCTTGAAACCGTTTTTCCGCCGATAAAAAAAATACGTATCGCTTACTTTTCGGTGCTTTATATCATATCCAAATTACGACAAAATCGAAGGGTCACCTGAGAAAGTTCCTTGTTAGTATAATAGTAAAGGTTATAATAAATTGCACTTAAAATATATAAAATACGCCCGGACAAAAGGCCACAGTACTTTTTCGACTTTAACTCTTGCTCCACACTTGTCGTAATTTAACTTTTGCTCCACACTTGTCACTCCACTTATTCCCGTTTTCACGACAGCCCCCCCCCCCCCCCCCCCAGGATGTTGCCCCCAGCCGCACGTTTCCCAATACGGTATCGTGTCTGCAGAAGGGCACAGAGAAACTGAGTAAAACCCGGATCCATATAGGCCGTTATGTTTGGCCGAGTTTTAGTCGTATTACTCGGCACAGGCACTCTCGCTCGGCAGTCGACGCACAAGCTCGTGCGCTGCTAAGCGGTCACCCATCCGAGTATTAGACCAGGCCAACATTGCTTGCCTCGGGAGATCGCCGACCCCGCGTACCGTCGGTTGAGTCGAATACTTTGACAATTATTTTTTATTGGTCGTAATATTTTTCGTAAAAAATGTGATTGCAGTCGTAAACAAAATATACGCACATACATATATATATAAACATATATATATATATATATATATATATATATATATATATATATATATATATATATATATATATATATATATATTAGGTGTACAAATAAGTTTTAGGACAGTTTTCAAAAAATTCAAGATTTATTAAAAAAGAAGTAAAACACAGTTATTCATCGAAGTAACCTCCATCGCACTGAATGACCTTCAGACATCTCTCAGGTAACTCGCGGATGCCTTTCGCAAAGAAACTTTCGTCTTGCGAGGTGAGAAATTTAGCGACCCATTTTTCCACTTCTTCAAACGTTTGGAATCGCACGTCCGACAAATCGTTCTGCATTTTCCGGAATAAATGATAATCGGATGGGGCTAAGTCTGGTGAATACGCCGGGTGTGGTACAGCTTCCCATCCAAGCGCTAGTAACGTATCCTTGACCGGTTTACCCACATGAGGCCGCGCGTTGTCATGGAGCAGTTTTACTGGAACCGTTTTCCTTTACCAGAAAATGGACGTTTCTTCTCAATTTCTTGATTCACTTGCATCAATTGATGACAATAGCGATCGGTAGTAACTGTTTGACCAGGTTTGAGAAGTTCATAATACAGTACGCTTTTCATATCCCACCATATGCACAGCATGACTTTGTTACAATGAACATTGCGCTTTGGCGTGGATGTTGTCGGCTCGCCGGGGTCAACCCAATGATATTTGCGTTTCGGATTATCAAAATAAATCCACTTTTCATCGCCGGTCACAATTTTCCACAAGAAAGACTTTCTATGTTGCTTGTTGTAAAGACCCACACAAATGTTAAGACGGCTGTTTTTATTTTCTTGAGTCAGAAAGTGTGGTACCCACTTTGTTCCTTTTCGAATCTTACCCATTGCTTTTAAACGATAAGAAACAGTTTGTTGAGTTACTCCAAGCTGTTCCGAAAGTTCTTTCTCCGTCTGACAAGAGTTTTCATCCAGCAACGCTTGCAGTTCCTGATCGTCCACCTTTACAGGAGGCCCCGTGCGCTCACGGTCACTAACGTCGAAATCACCTTCTTTGAATCGCTTATACCAATACTCACATGTACTTTTAGATACAATGTTGTCTCCAAGAACAGAACATATCGATTCACACGCTTTCCTAACACTTTTTCCTTGATGGAATTCATAGCGAATGCAGTGTCTAATAAATAGCTTATCGGTCTGCATGTTTAATTTACAGAATTTATAGGTTATGTTTATGACTCCTTTACGTTTCGATACTACATATCAAGCGCCATCTATGATAAGTGAGCGGGACCTTTGAATTAATTTAGAATAGCTGTTATGATACAAAATCGAAGTGTCCTAAAACTTATTTGTACACCTAATATATATATATATATATATATATATATATATACAGGGTGTCCCTCTTATCTCTGCCACCCGAAATACCTTGCTAATTATCGACGTCACAAAAAAATGTTCCAGACAAAAGTTGTACAGTGTGAAGGGGGCCACCAAATGTGACCAATTTGTTTTTTTTTTCGTTGGCGGCGCTGACGCGTAGTGAAGATCACCTCTACTTTTTCAAATGGAATGGTACATTTTTTTCAACCATCTTGTGGAGCATCTCAAGCTGCATAAAAAACGTTAGGAGGTCAAAGTCGTTCAAGGTAATTCAAGGTCACCTATTAAAATGAAATACAAATCTAAATATCTCGGATCACTAGCAAATATTTGGTAGTGATCCGAGAAATTTAGATTTGTATCATCGATACTGACCTTCAATGACCTTGAACGACTTTGACCCCTTAATGTTTTTTATGCGGCTTGGAGTGATTCCCAAAGATGGTGGAAAAAATGTACCATACCATTTAAAAAAGTGGAGGTGACCTTCACGATGCATCAACGTCTCCACCGAAATAAAAAAAAAAATTGGTCGCATTTGATGGCCCCTGTTACACCGTACAACTTTGGTCTGGAACATTTTTTTGTATCGTCTATAATTACCGAGTTATTTCGGGTGGTAGAAATAAGAGGGACATCCTGTGTGTGTGTGTGTGTGTGTGTGTGTGTGTGTATATTAGACTGATTAAAAAAAAAAAAATTATTTTTTTTCCTTCGCGATTCTCGTGCTATTGTTGGGCACTAATAAAAAAAAATTTCTCTAAAAAGATGGGCGCGGTAACTCAATTTTTGGAGGTGGCTATCTCGACTTTTTTGTATTTGAATTTTTTTTAACGAAAGTATTGCATTTAAGCATAGTCGCGGCTTCGGGTTACGGATAAAAATCACATCCAGCAGCTATTTCGTAACAAAAATAAACTCTAACAATTTGAAAAGATTGCAATATTCACAATTCAAAACCAGGTAGATCAATAATGGCGTCTATACTACTCTTTTTATTCATGTAGATTTATTTATACGCATTAACATTTTGCACTTTTTACGAAAAATTAAATTATAAGCTTTTATTCATAAATCATGTATTTACATTTTCAAAATGCTACACTTATATTATCTTCAAACTCATTTATATTTCTTCCCAGCCACTGTGCATAACATCGCGCATCGTGGTGTTGTTTTTTTTTCAATGTGACTCAATTGAAGACAATTTTAAACAATGGCTCGGAAAAATGAAGACAAGACAATTTGGCTTACCGGCAAGGAAATTCCGAAAATAAGTACCCGTCATTTACCGTTAAATCGGAAAGTTTTGAGTTTGTTCTTTTACAACCATAACAGAGAAAAACTGACCATACGTCGAAGTGCACACGAAACGATGAATTAAGTTTTCGAACAATGGAAATGTGCTGAAATTCCAACACGTCGATTGAATAACGCAATCTTGAAATTAATAAAACTCCATCTAGTCTGGAAAAAACTTTTAAAAAATCGGGTTTAAAAGAAGTTGCCGTCACAATGGAGAAATAATCGAAACGTGTGATAGCAAAAATAACCGCTCAAGTTCGTTAACATTTTGGGCAGAACGAAAATGTGAAACGTTGAACAGTTTGTCCAAATCTCTCTTAAATTTACGCTCCTTCAATATTTATGAGGGCAAATTCTTTTTAAACCGATTTTTTTAAAGTTTTTTCCAGACTAGATGGAGTTTTATTAATTTCACGATTGCGTTATTCAATCTACGCGTTGGAATTTCAGCACATTTCCATTGTTCGAAAACTTCTTTCATTGTTTCGTGTGCACTTCGACGTATGGTCAGTTTTTCTCTTTTATGTTTGTAAAAGAACAAACTGAAAACTTTCCGATTTGACGGTAAACGACGGGTACTTATTTTCGGAATTTCCTTGCCGATTAGCCAAATTATGTTGTCTTCGTTTTTCCGAGCCATTGTTTAAAATTGTCTTTACTTGAGCCACATTGAGAAAAAAACAACACCACTTACAAATGCGCTGCGTCAATACAAAATGGCACCACGGATGCGCAGTGACTTGCGCAGTGGTATGCGCGATTTTATGTACAGTGGCTGGGAAGAAATATAAATGAGTTTGAAGATAATATAAGTGTAGCATTTTGAAAATGTAAATATACGATTTATGAATAAAAGCTTATAATTTAATTTTTCGTAAAAAGTGCGAAATGTAAATGCGTATAAATAAATCTACATGAATAAAGAGAGTAGTATAGACGCCATTATTGGTCTACCTGGATTTAAATTGTGAATATTGTAATCTTTCCAAATTGTTAGAGTTTATTTTTGTTACGAAATAGCTGCTGGATGTGATTTTTATCCGGAACCCGAAGTCGTGACTATGCTTAAATGCAATACGTTCGTTAAAAAAAATTCAAATACAAAAAAGTCGAGATAGCCACCTCTAAAAATTGAGTGACCGCGCCCATCTTTTTAGAGAAATTTTCTTTTATTACTGCCCAATAATAGCACGAGAATCCCGAAGGAAAAAAAATATTTTTTTTTTTTGAATCAGTCTAATATATATATATATATATATATATATATATATATATATATATATATATATATATATATATATATATATATATATATATATATATGTATATATATATATATATATATATATATATATATATCGCCAATGCGAAGAAAATTTCATACACGCCCATGTTAAAGATGGGACTAAAAGATGGGCTAAAATGGGCTGCAAAAGATGGCGCCTTCAAATCAACTTTATTTTTCCAATTAATTAATAATCTCAGTAGCGGAAAAACTGTCGATAGTTTTACCGTAGTATCATTCATCACTGGCGCGTTTTTTTGGTGCATATTGCACGAATTTTTCGCGCCCGGCGTAAAATACTCACATACACATAAGTCTTGCCTTGTTCAGGATGCCGCGTGTAGGATACGCTAGTCGAGGGCAGCGCAAAGTGCACATTAAAAGCACAGGAAAGTGCGTGTGAAGGAGCTCGGCAGGCTCGGACCTACATACGCAACGCGAGTCTCACGAGGTAACTCAAGTGAGCTTGCAGCTCCTACATTGCTCGACGTCCTTACATAACCGCGTATATACTCACCGTAACCGGTAATCCGGAGTTCGCCTCATAAACGCCATTAACGCCTTTAATAGCACGAGGAACAGCTTGGCGTTAACGCCTAATATAACGGGCTCGAATTAACCAGTGCGGAATGTATATACGAGCCCCTTTTAAAAGCCGGGCGCAACATTTGCTCACCGGCTAAATGTTTTATTCACCGAGACTTAAGGGACGACACCACTGTGACGGGCCGAAAAAAAGGTTTATTTTTTCGATTTTTTTTGTCTACTAGATTATTTATTTAAGATTTAGAAAATAAGGTATTTTATTAAACATACATTGAACTTATTTCTTGTCAATTTTTATTAAAAATAATTCGAAAACAACATCGCTATTGAATTCAAGAATTTTGAAGAGAGGAATTTAAAAAAATTTAAAGAAATTTAAAAAATGTGGTCCAACGGCCGGATCGATAAGTTGACATTGGA
This sequence comes from Ophion obscuratus, assembly GCA_964007375.1. NCBI lineage: Eukaryota > Metazoa > Arthropoda > Insecta > Hymenoptera > Ichneumonidae > Ophion > Ophion obscuratus. The sequence continues at coordinate 22,174,169 of OZ023315.1, read as the reverse complement.
GAAAAAAGTTATGGACTTATTGGTCCAACATACATTGGACTTATTTCGTGTACATTTTTATTCAAAATAATTCAAAAACAACATCGCTATTGAATTAAAGAATTTTGAGGAAAAAAAAAAATAACATCTTTAACATCGCCTCTGTATAGAAAATATGGTCCTGCGGCCGGATCGATAAGTTGACATTGGAAAAAAGTTATGTTATTAAACATACATTGAACTTATTTCGTGTGAATTTTTATTTCAAATAATTGAAAAACAACATCGTTATTGAGTTGAAGAATTTTGAAGAAAGAAATTAAAAAAAATTAACATCGTTAACATCGCCTGTGTATAGGAAATGTGGTCCAATGACCGGATCGATAATTTGATAATGGTTGGTCCGAAAAATAAAAATGAACAAGTTTTATAATCTATATAAATTTAGGTCCCGTTGTACGTAGCTGTTTTTCGAAAAGAAGAAAACAATTTCACAAAATGCCGGATGGTCAAAAGAAAGTGTAATTTTGGAGAAATTTTTACTTATGTTCGGGAGCTTAAAAAATACTAAATAAAAAAAGAACGGCTACGTACATGACAGCTACTGCCATTACGGAAATGTTGGTTTTTTAAAATTGACAACCGGACAACTATAACTAGAGATTCCGGCCAGGTAGAGAGAAGTCGTTTCGAGAAAAACGCGATTGAAAGTTTCACTCTACGAAAATCCTTGCGCTACTTGTTCTCGCTAAATCGTCTGTAACTTGATCAATTTTCAATATTTTAACTTGTAATTATTGTCACTTTTTTTTAACATGTATACTTTGAAAAATACAAAAAAGTAGATTTTTTACCCATCGCGCTGCAAGTGGCCTTAAGTGGATGAGTAAAGCATCGAAAGATCATCGATGATCTTGATGCTCTTGATAGTTGATTTGTGGCAGTTTACGAATGATCAAACTTTGGGTAAGATGTTTCCGTGAGCCATTTTTACCCTTTTAACGGGTTACCCCCACTTGTAGCACAAAAAAGGCCTTTTTCATGAATTTTTTTAAAGAAAACTACAAAACTTTTTTAATCGATCAATATACCATCTTAAAGAACACATCTTGAAGAACTTTCAGTAATTTTTTTATTGAAAAATATTACATTGTTTAGTGGCAAATGGCCGTCAATGAAATAATGTTTTTCTATACACGGTTTGCGGTGACCAACATTGCGGCGAAGTGGATCATCTGAAAAAAAAATGCGGATGGTTTTAGTCAAATATAAGTATAAACTAGTCTTTAATCGAAGGATTTTAAAAAATATTCATTTTTCACAAAATGGCGGACAGTCAAAGTTAATGGTTCGATTTTAACGAAGAAAAACGGCCGTTTTTTGACTATAAAACGGCAATTTTTTTTTCGAAAAAAAAATCGAACGATTAAAGACTACATTTTTATGTATTAAATAAGCCTGCAAAATTTCAAGAAAATCGGTTCATTAATTTTCGAGTAATCTTGGTCACCGACTTCAGAAATGCCATTTTGAGAAAAACGCGTTTAAAGTTTCACTAGCCGGTCGTTTACACAACGGATTCTTCTCTTTCAACGCTCATATCTCAGTCAATTTTGTTGGGATCGACTTGAAATTTTCAGGACATATTCTCAGATACTTATACTTAAAAAAATTCAATAAAAAATCAAAATCGCAAGTGGGGGTAACCCGTTAAATCCTCTGTTACATTCCCGGATAATTTGGGGGTCTAAATAAATACTTCATGGACAGTGTGTTCTGAAGCACAGTGAAACCGAACATAGAAAATAAATGGAATCGTGTGTTAAAAAAATCATGGAGGCCGAGGCCCAAAAAAAAACGCGTGGTTATTCATCTTGAAGGCCACACCTTGCTCATTTTCGTTTTCTGGTTAATTTTTTTTTCTTTAGAAACAACTTTTATAAAAGGCCTTTGAAGAATGTACCATTGAAGAATGTACCATTGAAGAACATTATATTGTAAATTTGAACATTATACATTAATTCCCCAATTTTAGCTGGTATTATTAAAATTATTTAAAGTATTGATTAATTATAACATTTTTATAAATTATTTCTTTTTAATTCACAACAATTTTCACAACAGGCTTTTCAAGAATTCATGGATCGAGAGAATTCAGAAAATTTATGGGTGTTTGATATAATGGTGTTTTGCTAACGAAAAGCACTTCTGCAGTACAATTATGAATATTAACATAGTCCAAATAGCATTTTGACCCGGCCCTTTCAGATGAAAGAGCCATATTTGCTCAGCTTCTACTTAACAGCTCCAAATAAAACAAAGTGCAGGGAAATGTTGAAGCCGTTTATTTCCACACGCCGAAGGTACTGGAAAAAAGGTTCAGCTTCACGCCAGCAGGCAGACAGACAGGCAGACGAATCTCCAAAATTGATGCTTGTCGTCGCAGTATCGCATTCCAAACCGGCTAACTTCATTTCAGGCTGAAAAAACAAATGTTCAAACCCTCGTCTTTTCAGCTAGTCTTTTCACCATTTTTTGTTCGGTTAAAGCCTTAGGCCTTATAACGGGTATGAAATAATGTGCGAATTTAACAATTTTTTCTCGTATGAAAAAGTGATCTACTCATAAAATTAATTACGCATCTATTTAGTATGAATATCAAGCTGTGAGAATTTTTTTGTCGATGTACAAAATGGCCTACTGCTCGAAACTTCTCGAAACAGCTTTTTTCCAATTGGCGTGACAAATAATTTCAACAATTTTCAGTCAATTTACTTCAAATTAAAAAGTTATGTTCCTAATTGCATTTCGCAGAGAAGTACGTACGGAATTTCTGATTAATCGAAAACTTTTCTTTTTATGAGCAGTTTATCAGCAGTTATAACGAAATTTTTCACTATAAATTCATTTCTTAAGATCAAAAACCTATGATGTTTGAATAAAACAATGTTTTTTAAATTCCGTACGTACTTCTCTAGGTATTCTAATATAGATTGACGAGAATTTTTGTTTTTTGTTCTAGGTAAAAAATTGTGGATGCTAAATGTCTCGTAAAAAAAGATAACAAAAGAAAATATTAGTAGTCAGCCATTTTGTGTATCGAAAAAAAAAATATATATATTTTCTAACAGCTCGATATTCATAATAAATAGATGTGTCATTAATTTTATGAGTGAATCACTTTATCATACGAAAAAGATTGTTAAATTCGCACATGATTTTATACCCGTTACTGTGGCTTTAGGCCTTAAAGAACATTATAATTGAGCTCTAAAGCATATCCTAAAATAATAAATATATTATACTGTTATTATCAGCAGTATCATATTTACCATGAATCCCATTATCATCGCAATTGCTCTCCTCATTCGCAAAAAGTTCAAACACTGGAAAAAAAAGTTCGTGGAGCGAAGCTCCAAATTGGGAGCTTTTATTTTTTCAAATATGATTGAGTAATGAGCAAATTTGAGACAAGCGAGCAACTATGTGTTTACTGTACATACAATCGAGGCTCGCCGGGGTGTTTCCACCCCCGTGAGCCTCGAATCCAACGATGCCGCATCCAAACTACGAAAAACAGCTCTTACGCTCGAAAATAAAATCCGAGAAGCGCGTTTTCAGAAATAGAACAAATTTGAAGAAAGTTTTCGATTACAAAATAAATATAGAATCGACTGATGGTAGCGAACAAGCAGAGTCGGCAAAACTATCGACAGTTTATCGGCCACTGAGATTATTTTTTAAGGGGTGGGTCTGAAAATTTCAAAAAATTCATATTTTTTTCAATTTTACTATCTAGTAGTAAAATATGTTAAAAATATTCTCCCAAAGTTTTAACTCAATCGGAGTAAAAGTCTAGGAGAGAGAGCCTTTGGCAATTCTCCACGTTGGGAAGGACCGACCGGGAGCGACGCAGGTATATCCGATTTTTCTCAAAACACTATTTTTGAAGTCGGTAAACACGATTTTTCAAAAACGAATGCACCCATCTTCTCGAAATTTTGCACACTTCTTCAAAATAGCATTGACCATCGATTGAACGAAGGTTTTTTCTTTCTATTACAACTAATTTTACAAGCCTATACGTAGTGTAAATTGTACACCAAAATGGAACTATTTTGCATCCAACTTTGCCAAAAATTCAAATTTCAATTTTTTCAAAAATCCTCCGTTCAATCACGAGCTATACTTATCTAACAGAAAAAAAATGATTTTTTAAATTTCAGATACAGCTCTCATGAGTTATCCTGCCCACCGCGAGGATACTTTTTTTAAGGGGTCTCCGGAAACCCGGTTCCACCGGCTGATTTTCCCAAATTTTTTGATGAATTTTTTTGTAAATATTTTCGATATATTCCTCTTTTACGTGCTTAACATTTTGAATAAAATAATTTACTTATTATATTTATAAAAAATACAGGAAATATGCCTTTTTTGGCTTCGAAACTCACGTAACCCCTTAATTGGAAAAAAAAATTAGTTTCCCTGTGCCCTCCCGCGAATGCGATACAGCATATTAGGAAACAGCGGCGGTGGGCAACATTTCGAGGGTCTCTTTCAGGAACTGCAAATAGCGCAATAATTGTGGAGTGAACGTGGAAGGGTTGGGGCAGTAAAAGTCCGCAAGGGCTGTCGAAGAAACAATGTAAAAATAATTAAAAAGAAATATTGCGTCGGTAAAATATATTTCCCAATGATCAAAGCATAGAAATATTCACGGGAACGAAAACTCATTACGTATTAAATTTTTTGTCTCGAAAAATTCCATCTTTGACAATCTCTCCCACCCGTTACGTTATTTATTTCTCGTCCTTCGGGCGTCCAATTCTCACGGTACTTTCTACAACTCTGGCAGGTTCTTTTGTCCCCGAAGCCCGCAAATTATTATTCAAAGTGCAACTGTGACAGTTGTATAAACAGCGAGCCTTATTTGCGTTTTCTCCTATCGAAATTTCAAAGTTCCACGGACATTATTATCACGCTTCGCGTGCGAGAGCGTTTCTTCGCGTTTCCATTATATTCCTTCAAATATAAATACGCGATTCAGTTATATGAGTTAAACGTACTTGGAGTTTGTTTTCGCTTATTCTCTCCCGTTTCGATTCTTCCATTACCCACTGCCGGTGCTTGCGCGCGACTTGCGGGGCTGAGGGCTTTCTCGGCCCGCTGAGCTTTTCTCCTTTCAACCGCCGACGCTCTTTCGTTTCATTCATCCGGGTCTGTACACGCGGACGATAATAACAATTGATAATTGGAATAATAATGACGGATCGAGGATCCCCGACGGTCTGGACTCGATCAAACTTACGCGATATCGTTTATCCGATCGTTTCGTGTCATTTTAATCCGCATATTGTCGTTTATGTTTTGTACGATTGGAATAAATACCGTAAAAATGGGTCTACTTTGAACTGGTTTTGGAAGTTTTTCGTAGGTAACCTTTTTTTAAGGGGCCTTCTCACTTTAGACGCTAAAAGGCTATTTTCATCGTTTTTGAAAATAGGTTTCTATGATAGATATTGATATAAAAGTTGTTACACTTAAGGCCTTAGGGGCCGTCCATAAATTACGTCATTTTAAAATAGGGGGGGGGGGGGGTCTGGTCGTTAGATGACGGTAACGTTAATTTGATCACAACGATATGACGGATAGGATGATTTCATGGGGGGGGGGGGGGGGGGTCAAAAATCAGCAAAAGTCGATGACGTAATTTATGGACGGCCCCTTAGGCCACAGTAACGGGTATAAAATCATGTGCGAATTTAACAATTTTTTTTCGTATGAAAAAGTGTGTCACTCATAAAATAAATTACACATCTATTAAGTATAAATTTTTAATTTTTAATTTAAAATTAAAAAAGATATTTAGTATACATTTTTTTTCTATGTACATTAGAATACCTAGAGAAGTGCATACGGAATTTAAAAAATATTGTTTTACTCAAAAGTTGTAGGTATTTGAACTTAAGGCAGAACACCACTGTGACCCCCTTTTTTGCCATTTTTCAAGATTTTTTTTTGTGGGAAAAAAAGAGATATTCGAAATTTTTTTTTGTTTTGTTTGTTGTTTATTGAAGATACATAAGAAAAAAATTTCAAATTTTTCACGCCCCATGGTGACGCTGGGGAAGCTCCCGCGTCAGGTACTGTTGCCTCTGCAGTGGTTCGCGGCACGCAGCAGAACTCTCTTCAAAGTCGTTCTGAAAAAAAAATACCGAGTGTTTTCGTTAATAATATGATATTTTGAAGAGAAGTACACAGGGATTTGAAAAAATATTGATTTTTAAAAAATAGGCACGCTTTTGAAATTAAAGGACGATTTTCGAGCCACATTTCTCGTCGAAAATAGGCTATAACTTTTGTTATTATTGAGATATCGAAAAAATCCTATGTACTTCTTTAGATAATCTAGTTTTATTGATGCAGTCCAAATTTGAAGTCGATCGGATAAAAATTGCTCGAGTTCTGCTGCGTGCCACACTCAAAAAAGTGGTTTTGAGAAAAACGCATTCAAAGTTTTAGGTTTGTTAATTTATGCGATAAATTGGAAAAAAAAATGTTTACCTTTAAGTAGCGATGCCGGCACCATATAGCTGGCCTTCAAGAAGCAAATCATTGTCCCTAGCATCTTTTCTCGAACTTGTGAAGGCTCTTCTTGCCTCTTTCGCAGCGTCTGTGAGCGAGCGCTCCGCCAGCTCGATCCGCGCTGCGTCGGTTTCAACGCAAAAATTGAAACAATTTGGGCCGATAGTTATCTCCAACGTCTCCAAAACTTTCATGAGGCTTCTCAGGCCATCATTGAATGATAATACCGCGATATCAGCTGCAATATCGACGATTGCCGATTGACGACTTGAACATTTTTCAATTATCGCCACCTATGGCTTTTTTTCGAAACTATATTTATAACAATAGCCGGTTTTTGTGAAGGGAGACAAAAGAATACCTGGGAAAGACCCGCAGGACCTGGGAAAGGCCCGGTATACCTGCCGACCCTAGGCGCACAGCTGCGCGGGACCCCGAGCGTCACGGAGCGCTGTACCGCTCCACAAAATATTCAATATCTCAGAAAATCATTATTTTTTCGACCTGGGTCCAACGGCATCTTAATCTTAAATGTATTTTAGATTTTTCTAGATGGTTTTCAAAAAATCGATTTTTTGAAGCCGTCACAGTGGTGTTGTCCCTTAAGAAATGATTTTTCAGTGAAAAATTTCGTCATAACTGCTCATAAGCTGCTCATAAAATAAAAAGTTTTCGATTAATCAGAAATTCCGTACGTACTTCTCTGCGAAATGCAATTAGGAACATAACTTTTTAATTTGAAGTAAATCGAGTGAAAATTGTTGAAATTATTTGTCACGCCAATTGGAAAAAAGCTGTTTCGAGAAGTTTCGAGTAGTCGGCCATTTTGTACATCGAAAAAAAAGATATATTTTCTAACAGCTTGATATTTATACTTAATAGATGTGTAATTAATTTTATGAGTGAATCACTTTTTCATACGAAAAATATTGTTAAATTCGCACATGCTTTTATACCCGTTACTGTGTCCTAAGGCCTTAATAAAAACACTTGAGAAATATATTTTTTTTAAATTTTAAGTATTTATGTAACCCAAACAAACTTTAAACGCGTTTTTCTCGAAACACGTTTTTCGACGGCTTCTTGATAAAATCTTCGAAACTACTGAACCGATCCTTATGAAATTTTAACCATATATTCCTTACAACTATAGCTATACCGTATATCAAGATTTTCTTTAATTTTAAAATTTACTATTTTTTTCGCCAAAAACGGTGAAAAAGACACTTTTTTTTTTTTTTTTTTTCGAAAAATGTCCGCCATTTTGTTACTTTTGCATATATCAAAAATCGTATGATATGCGCTATAGCCATTAACATACTGAATCTAAAACTGTTTGATTTTTTTTTTGTTTCGGATGATTCATCTCCGAGATTTCATCAACAGCGCAGACCTACCATTTTTTTAAAGACATTTTTGTAATTACCATTTTCGTCTATAAATAGTGACTTAAATAAATGAACAATTTTTTAAAATGTATTTCGAAAGTGTATTTATTAAGTGCAACAACTTCTATATCAATATCTACAATATAAACCTATCAAAAAATGCATGAAAATAGCCTTTTTAGCGTTTAAAGTGAGAAGACCCCTTAAGTTACCCATAGATACTCATGCTTATTGATCGGTATATTTTTTACTCTAATTTCTACCATAAAACCTCATAACAAAGCAATTAATTATAAAAGATGGCATTTATCGATCGAGGAAAACCTTTCAATATCCCGTCAGGAGATAGGTCAAACTTTGCAAAGGTTTCCTTTTTCCTTACCAGACTGATGATTGATACCGCGTTTTTTTTTAACTATAGAAAAACTCGGCAAGCCTCGCGGACCGGCCCGAGAGGAAATCCATCAATTACTTAAACTAATAAATGTTCGGTTGGAATTAAACGAATCACGAGACTAAAAACGTTATTACGAAATCGCTTAACGATCCTCGCGGGTGCGCTTTCCCTACACACGCGTATGTGCCCTCCCGGCCATGCGGAGTACTGTAATTATCTCGCAGATACGAATTTGTTCCGGTTATTCGATTCGATATGCGATTACCACCGACGGATATTATCGTTTCGTGCTTCCTGTAATATTCCGAAAAGTGGTTTTACCGTGTCACTATCAATAAGCTACGATCAAAAATGTTTCTCGTAGTCGCGCACGGAGTGTATCGATCACGAAAAGGGAGGGGACCATGCGTTATCTTAAGGGAGGAGACCACTGTGATGAGCCAAAAAAGGTCCTTTTATCCGATTTTTTTGTCTACTAGATTATTTATTTGTGATTTGGAAAACTGGTATGTCATTAAGCATACATTGAACTTATTTCGTGTAAATTTTTATTTTGAAACATTAAAAATTCACAACGTTATAACTACATACGAAAAATATAAATAAAAAAGTTTCATAATCTGTATAAATGTAGCTATCGTTGTACGTATCCATTTTTTCGAAAAAATTGACAAATCGGCGGGTGTTTTGGAGAAAGTGTAATTTTGGCGAAATTTTTACTTATATTCGGAGGCTTAAGGGGGAAATCCCTTTAGACCCCCGAAAATGAGTCATTTTTCATGACTCTTTTTAATGGTGATAAAATAATCGCATCGTTTTTAAATTTTGACATTATCTTATTACAACTTTCGAGCGTTCGATTTATTTTAAGAATTTTTTAACTAAACTCTAATAATTATAATAATAATTGAGTTTTATTTGCACAACTTGTTTCACAAGTTTGTTACAAAAAGTTTCCGATTTGTTTATACACATTTTTCTTACATCTACCTTAATTCTATGTTCCACCCCGCATATCTTTACTCTCTTTTTGTCACTTTATTCCACATCTCCATCGCTTTCAACGCCCTCTTCCTTCTTGTGCATTTTTTTTACATCCTCTATTCCTCTGAAATACTGGCATATCCCTATATTTATCTGTCCACTCAACATGTTTATAATTTCCCCCTTTATCGCCACCTTATCCACTCCTCAGCTTCCTTTCTCGCTTTCGTCGTTCCAATTTTCCATCCTTTTTCACGTATTGCCAGGTGCTGCATTGCTGCATCTCCTTTCTTGCAAATTCTGCATCTTCAGTTCTTTTCCCCCTTTTTTTCCGCCCTCCATATATTTCCGCATCATAGTCTCGCCCACATTTCCTTAATCCTACATGGAGAAAACAGGGGCCTCGAGGTTTAAAATTAATAATATGATTCACAAAAAAATATCATTAAATATCAAAAAGTATTGAATGGAAGATAAAAATCGTAATTATGGTATAGTAATAATGAAGAAATTTGAATTTTAACCTACGATATGGCACGTAAACTGATACAAATAATACATTGTATTCGGCATATTGTGATTTTTTGTAGTATTCAAAAAATATTTTGCCAACGTCATTGGAAAAATTAGTTTCCAGTATTTTACAAAAAGTACGGTATAAAGAGTCACTTTTTACTAATAACTTCGTAATGTTGTTCGTTATACGCCGAAGATTTATGCTATGCGTATAGTGAAATCTATACATACACGAAGATTCATGCTATGCGTATAGTAAAATCTATATGAAAATATAGCATATAGGACTCGCGTCTATGCGAGAATAGTTCCAAATGTAATATTCACGCATCATTTTTACGGTACGGTGTGAGAATCATTTTTACACTTCTATAACAAGTCTCAGAATTCCGAACTGGCAGTAAACGGCTATACTTTTCTAGCACTAAATATTAGAATTCTGTCAACCAGTGTTAGAGTTTGAGGCCGTATTTTTCTCCGTGTACTCTTCACACCCTCTTCCGCCCAATACTTCCATGGCCTTTCCTCATTTTCCACGATATATTTGTAGTTGCCATTATATAACGATTTTCTTATTCTTTCCTTCTCCTCGTCCAAAATTTACTTTTTTTAGGCATTCTAAACCTTTTTTCATCTTTTCATCTATTCTATCCTCTTCGGTTCTTTCTCTTATCATTGTTATTACGTCTTCTATCCCCATGTCCTTTAACACTTTCTCCAAGTTCTTTCCCCACTTTGGTGGCATTCCGTTAGCAATTGCCTCCATCAAACTCATTTTTGGCCATCTTGAATCTACCATCCTCAGAACCTCTTTTATGTGCCTAAACACTCTTTCTCTTATCAAATAGACCATGCAATATCACTCTTATCAAATAGATGATCAAATATAGTTCGGGGTTGTTTTATTTACCCCTAGTGCCATTTTGCAGTATCTGCTCTGTATTCTTTCAAACACCCCAATTTGTCCTATTCCCCAAATCTCTACTCCGTACATAGCTCCTGCTTTTACTATTGTTTCTAACAAATGGAATCTCTCTTCCATCATATGTCTTCCCGCTCTCTTCCATATCCCCAAAACCATATTTGCTGCTTTTTACCATGTGCCCAAATTGAATTTTTGCTCGTAAACCAATACCCTAAATATTCAAAGTCCTTCACTATCTGGATTTTCCCCCTTTTCCTAAAAATCTTGATTTTTCCCCTTTTCCCCTAAAAATCTGGATTTTTTCCCCTTTTCCTAAAAATCATTATCTTTGTTTTTTTCGGATTTCTTTCTATTTTATTTTTAAACTAAACTAAATGGCGGCGTTATAAGATATTCCTTAAGGCGTCTTTTGAAAAACTGCTCATGTTATAACTCAAAAAGTTATTGATCGATCTGGTTGAAATTGTGGGGAGTTTCTCAATATCTCATTATTGGAAGCATATACTATTTTTTCATCACTTTTTTGGGGTTAAAATTGTCGAGAAAATGGCCAAAAATATGAAAATTTGATTACAAAGCCGACTTAATTTTTGATTTTATACATTTTTATATCTTTATAGGTATATCCTTCCAATATTCAGCCAGATCGATCAATAACTTTTTGAGCTACAACATGAGCAGTTTTTCAAAAGACGCTTAAAAAATACCCTATAACGCCGCCATTTTGTTTTGTTTAAAAATGAAAAAAGAAATTTAACACTTGAAAGTTGTAATATGATAAAGTTTAAACTGATGCGATTATTTTTTCACCTTTAAAAAAAATCTCGAAGAAATGACTCATTTTCGAGCGTCCAAAGGAATTGCCTCCCTTAAAAAATACTAAATTTTACGCATAAAGATAGGTAGTGCAATTACGGAAATTTTTGGTTTTTCAAAATTGAAAATCGGACAATTATATCTAGAGTTGAGAGAAGTCGTTTCGAGAAAAACGCGATTGAAAGTTTTAGTATACGTGAATCGTTGCGCTACCTGCTCTCACCAAATCGTCTATAACTTGGTCAATTTTCAATATTTTAATTTGTATTTTTTTTTACATATTCTTGAATATGTATACTTTGAGAAAATATAAAAAAAAAAAAGATTTTTTCCCGTTACCGTGGTGTCCCGTCTTAAGAGTCCCGCGCCGAGCTTTTGCGACCGAGAAAAATATGATTTCCAATGGTTTTTCAAATTCGCTTCGAAAAAAATATAGCGCATTTACTTGATGTAGTATTTGCCAGAAAAAATTGAGCATTCTGGAAAAAAATCGCAATCCCATTTTAAGTACAGCGCAATGAAGATAATTAAATTTCGAATACGAAATGCTCCTGAAGAACTTTTTTCGCTTATCTCGTCATCCAGGAAAAAAATGATTTAATATGGACGTATGTAATTTAATTCGATATGAAAAAAAGTTTTTTTAGGACCGTTTCACATTCGGAATTTAATTATCTTTATTCTGCTGAACTCAAAATGAAACATCGATCTATATTCTAGAATGCACAAATTTTTCTGGCACATACTACTCATCACAAAAATACGATATATTTTTTTCGAAGAAGACTTGATAAGCCATCAAACATTATATTTTTCTTGGTCGCAAAATCTCAGCGCCAGTTTCATAAAAACATAATACATCCGTGTGTTTAATTTTTCCGAAGCATTTATCTCTATTATTAGTCCAAAAAAATTCACCTATGGTGCTTAACTATACACATTCCTCCGCGTTTCGTGAGGATCAACCGTCGCGTGTACTTTATTCAACAATGGATTTAAAAGTTTTGTGCCGACTCGACGCGGCGAAGCTCTTCTCTCGAGGGGACTCGAGACATCAACGTCAATCCATTTGACGATTGATGCCGTGAAACGTGCTCCGATAAACGAAAGTGAGAGAGACCGAGAAAGAGAGGCAGCAAAAGAGGAAGGAAGGGAGAGAGGAATCGAAATCTTGCATAAAAAACTAATGGATTTTTCATGTATACCTGTGATTCTGTTCGTTTTCCCTTTTTCCCTTTTTTCTATTTTAAATGCATACTAAGGACAGTTGCAACGGGTCAGCCTTGGATTTCCATTTTTCCGAGTCTTTTCGTAAATAATGCTCTATCCGTATTTACCGGTCCACTACAGTGAGCTTACATCTAGGTGACATTTTTGAAAATACCGTTTTTTTGGTTTTTGACAGATTGTCAAAATATAACATTTCGAAAATATTCTCTGAAACTTTCAAGCTTATCCTTTCAAGATTGTGAGAATTATGGACGTTTTTTGACACGTATCAAAAATCACAGCACCGATCAACTTCAAATTTGACAAGCTTCTTTTACCTATATCAAAAAGCAGTGCTTTGACGGACGATTTTTTTTTCGATGCATAGTTTTTTCTGTCAACGAAAATGGAGCGTTTTTCACCGAAAATCGATACCTTAACTTTGGACCGCAGCCATTTTTTCAAAAATAAATATTTTTTTTAATCCTTAGCCCGAGCACTACATAATTTTATGCAAAAACTAAATGCGTTTGATTTTGTAAATTTTGTATGATTTATTTCCGAGCAGCGGAGGACGTTATCTACCACATTTATAAATATTCAATATTATTTGAAAATGATATTCTAATAAATAATATAATAAATTTATAAATAAATTTATAATAATATTATTATAAATTTCAATACAAAAATTGTAAACGATACTCTTTAATGTGAAAAATCATACTGTTTAATGTGAAAAAAATTGAATACCTGCACACGTTTTCCTAAAAACAATTCACGAAAATTCCCTCTTTTTTCTGGCCACGAGTTAGTTCACTTGCTGACCCGTTATATTCTGAACCAGATAACGAATTTGCGAGGTGCATTTCAATCACGAAACCTCAAAAATGTAAAATTTCATGGTTTCCGTCGGACCATTTATCCTCATCATCCGCGCTCGCAGCAAAAAATACACGTATGGTGAAAATCGTGCGAACGCATTCGTAATCGAATCGAACTGGATTAAGGGGTCTTCTCACTTTAGACGCTACAAAAAGGCTATTTTCATGAATTTTTTCATAGGTTTATATTATAGATATTGATATAAAAGTTGTTACACTTAATAAATACACTTTCGAAATACATTAAAATTTTTTTTAAATGTATTTATGTAACCCAAACAAATTTTAAATGCGTTTTTCTCGAAACAACGTTTTTCGACGGTTTGTTGATAAAATCTTCGAAACCACTGAACCGATCCTTATGAAATTTTAACCACATATTCTTTACAACTATAGCTATAGCGCATATCGAGGATTTTTTTAAATTTTGACATTTACTATTTTTTGCCATAAACGCTGAAAAATCACGTTTTTTTTTGGTTTTTCGAAAAATGGCCGCCATTTTGTTACTTTTGCATATATCAAAAATCGTATGATATGCGCTATAGCCATTAACATACTGAATATAAAACCGTTTGATTTTTTCGTCTCGATGATCCATCTCCTACAATTTTTTAGGACATTTCTTTTACTACCATTTTCGTCTATAAATAGTGCCTTAAATAAATAAATACAGTTTCTAAAAATGTATTTCGAAAATGTATTTATTACGTGTAACAACTTTTATATCAATATCTGTAATATAAACCTATAAAAAAATTCATGAAAAAAGCCTTCTTTAGCGTCTAAAGTGAGAAGACTCAATTATTCCGATTCTCGGTGGGCGTACGGCTGCTTCCATGCCGAGCCGTCTTGGCCTGGGCCAATACTCGGATGGGCGACCGTTCAGCCCTGCACATCGACCACCGAGCGAAAAAAGGTTCACAGAATTTTCAATGCTGACACAACGGAAACACGGTTGAATATAGCCGACTGTATCGACACAGATTTTTGACAGTTTCCCTGTGCCCTCGTGCAACATACGACGCAGTAGTGCGTTGGGAAAAGCGGCTGTGGGCAACACTCTTGGGGGGTCTCCCGAATCGAGAAATGTGCCGGTGAAAGTGAAAAGGGCGAGGGCGCAAAAACCCTTCAGGGCCCAAACAAACAATGGCAATAAATTCAAAAATTCAGACATTCAACATTTTTTTGTTAAAAAAATACGCCGCTTCCATTATCAATTATTCAAATCGAAGAATTCCTCAGTTCCAAACTTAACATTTTTCTCATTTTTTATTTCTCATCAATTTGTAGGTCGAAGCTTGAATATCGATAATAATCATGTCGAAGCTTCGAATTTACGAGAACAATGTATCAAATCCGGAGCACGAGGAAAAACTCTCTCGCGATACCAATGGAGATAAAAATAATCATGATTCCTGCATTCAATCCGTCATTATTACAGTCTCGTATAGAACAACGAAGAGAAATATAAATATAGTTGGACATCGCGATGAGGCCGAAGCTATTCGTCTATGACAAAATTGCGACTCGCTTATGCTCACAACCGAGTGGAAATAATGCGACGCTTCGTTCGCGGAGTAATCTTCCGGTTGACAGTTTGACGATTTGCTTTTGTAAGCAAGTGCCTTCGAGAGTCTCACTTGCCGGGGAACGTTTCTCTCTATGAGCTTCGGGGGGCATAATAAAAGTGAAATTGAGTCAAGACAAAAAACCAATGCTGGTACAAAGAAAGAAAAAAAAATGAGAGCTCGTTCAATGTTTTTGATATTAAATGCACTCGCAATTTTTTTTTTTTCATTTCTACAGCGTTTGAATGAAGAATATAAATTTTCTCGCGTCGTCCGCACGCGACTAATATCATAATTACATATACGAACTTTATCTTTAAATCATTTGTCAAGATTGATCGGGTCGAATGAAATTCTATATTGCCTGTCGTACCAAAGGGCGAAGATTCGTTCGAGCCAACTCAGCATGCGAATAGTTTCTTCTCCTACGTCTTCAACGAATCGCTATAGACTTGGGGAGAACAAATTTCGATTTTGAGTATTTTTTTCCGGTGAGAGTATTGGGATGGCGAGGCTGGAATTTTACACAAAATTAATACAAAGTTTGACCAACTTGCGTTATTTTTTAAATTGAAAAATGTTAATATGCAATGAAGTTGTAATTATTTAAACAAAGTGCCACCTCCGCTGCATAGCCAATTGGTGTAGGTAGTTTTGGCAATTAGGGTGATCCGGAAAAAATGAATAATGTACTTTTAGTATAACAATAAAATGTTCTTATTACCGCATACTTTTTTTAAATTCTCAAAATTACAAAAGTGGCAAGCTGTAGAAAAAAGTTCCGTTTAAAAAAAAAAAACGACTTTAATCGCTTATTATCAACAAGTGCATAAACATTTTTTTTAATCATCCAGTCATACGATAGAAAATTTTATCAACTATATGCTTTATTAGAATTTGAAGGACGGATAGATTTTAAGATACGATCCACGCCGTTTCGCAAATCAGAGTTTCGAGAGAAACTCAAAACCAAAAGAGTAAACACTGGGCGATCTGGCACTTACAAAAATCGTCATAACTTGGTCGATTTTTGGAATTTTTTCAAAATCTTTGTTGCCAATTGAAGTTAAGGAGGTTGGAGCGGTCCAGTTGAGTCAAATAACGGTTTATGATTTTTTTTTTCAATGAACATAAAAAAAATGCATACGAGGTATACATTTATTCTGAAGACGTTAATTTTTCATAAAATATACAGTTAAAGAGAAAACTATGCATTTTAATTTTTTTATTACGTGAATAAGAAAATCTTTTGTGTTACTACCAACTTGAAAAAGTATAATAGAATGAGATTTTGAGTCATTTATAATTAAGTCTATTGATATTTAAGTTACGAGATTGTTTATTACAACCTTTTATTATTTATTGGAATCTTTTATCAAACCTTGATGGTTGAATATATATGGTTTACGATGGGCAAGATAGTTTTCATTTTCTAAATTATTACAAAGATTTAGTTAGCGTTAAACCGTTGTTAGAAATGATTTATCATGGCGCTAAATAGTCAAAAAAATTACATCACCCGTGGTGTGAATGTCTTGCCTATCTAACCGCACATAAAATGACATACCTTGAGCTATTTCGTATCTCTGGTTTTATGTGGGGAAAAAATTTCATAAACTCGTAAAGACTCAGTATAGTCTAGAAAATAAAAAATATATTTTTACTATCTTCAAAATCTTGCATTGTGGCTAACTCTCCAACCTCCTTAAGACCCTAGACTATAAAACTATGCATTGAAGAAGATTGTATTAAAAAAATGTCAAACTCTGCAGACCCTGTAAGCTCATTGTCGCTTCATGCTGCGTGGGGTTGTTGGGATTTTCGTAATAAGCTTCCGGAAACTGGCATCGCGTTATCACCATCAAATATATATATACATATATACCCAGAGTGTCCTGTTATGAATGGATAATTCGGCAACTGTCGATAGGTCAGATCATGTCCTACTATATGCTGGAATTTCAGTTTAATAAAAGTCCCACGCTTTTCGAGATAAAAATCATCTGCTTTTGGTCTTTCGCATCCCATTTCCACAAATGATAACTTTTTTTGACCCGGTTTAAAAAAAATACTCCTGGCTATTCGTTCTGTCTAGACAAGTCTTTTTTTCAACTTTAAATGTTAAGAAAACTTTATGGAACAAGATCTTACGCAGCATTTTTATACAAACCAATTCGAGCATCTGACTTTGATAACCTGTGCTGTAAAAAATACTACGCATATCGTGCTAACTAGTTTAAAGAGTTGCTGAGTTATTGTCGATTCATATCATTTGTAGAAGTGGCATGCGAAAAACCAAAAGCAGATGATTTTTTTTTTTTCAAAAAATAACTCAAAGCCCTCCATCTGGAAAACCGTGGGACTTTTACTAAACTGAAATTCCAGCATAGGGTAGGACATTATTTGACCTATCGACAGATGCAGGATTACCCATTCATAACAGGACACCCTATACAGGGTGTCCCTCTTATATCTGCTACCCGAAATACCCGGTAATTATCGACATCACAAAAAAATGTTCTAGACAAAAGTTGTACGGTGTGAAGGGGGCCATCAAATGCGACCAATTTTTTTTTTTTATTTCGGCGAAGGCGCTGATGCACAGTGAAGGTCACCTCCACTTTTTAAAATGGAATGGTACATTTTCTTTCAACCATCTTGTGGAGCACCTCAAGCCGCATAAATAACATTAGAGGGTCAAAGTCTTTCAAGATCATTCAAGGTCACCTATTAAAATGAAATACAAATCTAAATATCTCGGATCACTACCAAATATTTGGTAGTGATCCGAGATATTTAGATTTGTATAATCGGTACTGACCTTGAATGACCTTGAACGACTTTGACACCCGAATATTTTTTATGCGGCTTGAGGTGCTCTACAAGACGGGTGGATTAAAATGTACCATTTCATTTAAGGGGAGATATACACCTAGGAACCGGAAAAAATGTCATTTTTGTGAATTTTTTCAAGGAAAACTATTTGAAATTTCGGAATGGGGTTTTAATTATCTAAAAGTATATACATTCAAAAATATGTTTTATTTTCTTTATTTAAAAATATCAAAAATATACAAGGATATTGTATGATCCTTGGAGCGTCGTAAAAAAATCTGCGTATACGGTACACACTGGCGTTTCTTCAAAAATCATCTGAGAAAAAAAACCAAAAAGATTCTTAAATTAGATACTATAATCTAGTACTTGCCACAGCCGATTTTGAAAATATCGATTTATGACAAAATGGCGGACGTTTGAACGTAAATAGTGATTTTTGGGCCGAAAATTTTGTTATTATTTTGCCTATAAAACAAAAACTAAGTAACGGAAAAAAAATCCTATGACAAATACTAGATAATGGTGTATAGAATAACCACAAAAAACCTCAAAGCAATCGGTTCATTGGTTTTCGAGAAATTTTGGGTACCGATTTGAAAAACGTGGTTTTGAGAAAAACGCGTTTGAAAATTTGGGAATGAATAAATCATGAAATTTGTCAACTTACATGGAATCATCTATACCAGGCCCATAGTGTAGGTCTTCTACGGTCGACGGAATGTTCATAGTTTCTAAATCCTCGACCTCGACCATCTAGGTGTATATCTCCCCTTAAAAAAGGTGGAGGTGGCCTTCAATGTGCGTCAGCGCCTCCACCGAAATAAATAAAAAATTGGTCGCATTTGATGGCCCCCTTCATACCGTACAACTTTTGTTTGGAACATTTTTTTGTAACGTCGACAATTACCGAGTCTTTTCGGGTGGCAGAGATAAGAGGGACACCCTATATATATATATATATATATATATATATATATATATATATATCTATTAAATTGTTTTAAATTTAATAATTTTATTAACCCATAAAATTTCTATATATATTCTATATATATATATATATATATATATTATATATAATAAAATCGTTGATGATTGTAGGGGCCATCCCATGCGCACGAGAGTAAAAAAAATCATCGGGCCCGGCCGATACGTTATTGGTACATGACATAGGCACGCGAGCAACGGGCGAAAACAGCGCGGTTATGAGCGGCACAACGAGCCCCTCGGCCAAGTCCACCGGTCGCACTCAGCCGCAAACAAAACTCTTGATCTATCTCGTGTTGTCGCAGTTCGTAGCCCAGTTCGTTACGTTCGTATATCTGTACGCGTACGTGACAAAATTGGAGTTTCATATTCGAACTTTCGAGGCGGATATGTGCAACGATACAGCCAGTTTCGACGTTACGATCGCACGTCGAAAGCGCAGCAGTGCCATACCCGCCGCTGAGGACAATTCCGTCCCGGACATGTTCAGGGTAATTATATATACATGTATCTATGCACATACATACGTATAGTTTGTACCTCTCGTATCCGACTCCACTTCACATTGTTTTTATTGAATTTTTTTTTCACCGCCGCTTGATACTGTCGAGTTTCGTGAAAATTCAATGTCCCCGCTATCAGCGATGTACCACGATATTGCCAATAACTCATGCAAAGTCCCACTCGCATATTGCGGTATCGATTGTATTTTTTATCAATCTGTATTATTAGGAAAATTCCGGCATAGCAAATCTTGCATGAAGGGAAGAGATCCCTTTAGGCAGCCGAAAATAAGCGAATTTTCAAGATTTTTTCTAGTCGAAATTATTTGTTCTGCATAGATAAAATTTTATGTGCATATTATTAGATATTTTGATTTTTCGATTTTTTTTAATAGTTAAAAATGGCAGCTTCATGACACTTGCTTCAGAAACGATCGCCACATGAGTTCTTCCACGGCGTGCCACCTAGCATCTGGTGCATTGATCTGAGACATCAGAGCTAAAAAGTTTTAGATTTATAAGACCACAACGCTCTATGTGAACCTGAAGCAGGGTTGGGCATATTCGAATTTTTTTATGTTCTTGAATAATAAACAAAACTTATTCAAAATTCGTTCCGAAAATGAGTTTTGAAAATGAATAAAGAATCCCACTGGATTCAGTATTCATTCCGAAAATGAATAATGAATCCTACTGGATTCAGTATTCATTTCAAAATGAATAATAAATCCTACTGGATTCAGTATTCATTTCAAAATTAATAATGAATCCAACTGAATTCAGTATTTATTTCAACATAAGTAATGAATTCAACTCGATTCAGTATTCATTCCGTATTCGGATATCATCAAATTGAATAATCGAGAAAAATGGACAATGGAAATGGGACAAATATAATGTCCCATTTCTACCCCCATTTCTTCATTTACTAAATACTAAGAGCGCGATTTCCCTTAGGTAAATATAATGTAACCGGACGATAATGTTTCAGTAGAAAAAACATGTTTTCTGTCAATTTTTCCAGATTATTCAATTTGATGATATCCGAATACGGAATGAATACTGAATCGAATTGGATTCATTACTTACGTTTAGTATTCGTTCTGAGAATAAATAATGAATCCAGTTGGATTCAGTATTCGTTCCGAAAAAGAATAATGAATCCAACTGGATTCATTATTCATTTTGAAATGAATAATGAATCCAACTGGATTCATTATTCATTTTGAAATGAATACTGAATCCAGTAGGATTCATTATTCATTTTGAAATGAATACTGAATCGAGTAGGATTCATTCATCTGTTTCGGAACGAAAACTGAATCCAACTGGATTCATTATTTATTCTCAGAACGAATACAGAATCGAGGTGGATTCATTATCGAAAAAAAGGAATATCCATCTGACATGTATTCGGTATTATTTTCCTACTCGAATACTTTTAGTATTCGAGTACTTTAGTAAAACTTTAGTACTCGAATACTTTTAGTATACCAAGGAACTTTAGGTCAGAGATGGGCATACTTGAATACTAAAAGTACTCGAGTATTCCCATCTCTGACCTAAAGTTCCTTGGTAATCATTTTTGAAAAACCACGTTTTCATTCATTTCTTCACAAACACTATTGTAAAAGTTTCATGAAAGGTAGAACATTTTGTGAACCACGTACCATTTTTCGAACTTTCACTTTTCTTTGGATTTTATAGGTCCACATAGAGCATGCGGGCCTTAGATATTCAAAACTCCTTGGCTCTGATGTTTCAGATCAATGCACCAGATGCTAGATTGTACGCCGTGGATTAACTCACGCGACAACCGTCTCTGAAGCGAGTGTCATACAGCCACCGTTTTTGGATATATCGAAAAAAAAAAATATATTTTTTTTGGAGAATTAAAACATGTAATATCATATACACCACATTTTAATTATGTAAAATAAATAGTTATGACACAAAAATATGTTGAAAATGTGATCTATTTCGGCTGCCTGAAAGGATCTACTCCTATGACATTTCTTGCATTTATCTTTAGTATATGAATGTATAGTTATATTTATGTATATGTATATATTATTTAACATTATGATTATTATCGTTACATCATAGGACTCGTTTACAGACTTCTTAATCTGTCTTGGTTAGTCTTAACTAACGTCATCGTCTTAGTCCCTACTATTATTGGCGTCCTAAGTATTGCCGAAATCGTCGGTGCTCAGGAACTTTCCCACAATGTTTCAGGTTTCCGGAACAACAGCCACGAAACCGATTCAGTATTATTATTTTTTAACATTTTATTATTGTTATTTATAAGCCTACATAAGAATGTTATTGTTATTTTATTTATCCATTGATTATTATTATGATTTTTTTCATGATTTTACTGTTATTAGATTTATTAATTTCTTATTATTATTTGTATGATTTATTATTATTAGTAGTATTTACAACTACTATTATTATTATGGTTAGTATTAATTTTTCCTCTTCGACGTTTAACAGTAAAAATTAATTTGGAATTCCGACTGCATGGTTTCGAATGAAAAAAATCTTTACGCTTTCTAAAACTAGCCCAATTACGTCTGTCAAGTTATAATCAACAAATATCCATATTTATAAGCAAAACTAATCTCTAAAGACCGATATATAATTGCAACCAGAGTATTAAAAGTGTCCTTCAATCAAAAGATATGTATGTGTGCGTGTCTGACGAATGAGGATGGCTCCAAATATACACATGTAAACGCCCACTCATAAATATATGTGTGCTTCACTACTAGTCGGATTCTCGAAAACTTTCATTGCGGAAAACTAAGTTGGAAACGAAGTTTGGCCGCACCACTGACGTGCTAGTCTCGAAGTTTTCACTCCGCAAGCTTTTTATTACGTTGAGTACCAAACGTCGGACGTACGCGGGAGATTATTTATGTTGGTATATATATATTGTTTTTTTAATTATTGAATCTGTTGTGGAATACCCGCGCATCTGAGTTTAATTACACCATCGAAAGTTGGGCAGGCGGTGGTTATCGCTTCTCATTATCATAACGAAGCGTCGTGTGTCAATTAAGAAAGCAATGAGTAAATAAAAGTTCTTCCGTCTTACAAAGAACATCGCTTAAGTGTCAGCCTTCGATTTTGTTGAAACTCATATATGTGTTCAAGCATTGAAAACTATTAGACACGTCTTTTTTATCGCGGAAAAACGTTTTTAAGGGGGGAAACCACGCATCATAGAAAGGCGTGTCACCCCTTAATATAATTTTCGTCGATACTTCTATAGAGGATTTTTCATCTCTTTACATTAGAAGAATTTTGGTTTTCGTTTCATTCATATCGGTGGACTGCTTGTGAGTGATACTCCAAAAGCACTCCTGGGTACGCCTTTTTTCGAGAGGCAGCCCCTTTGAAACCGTTTTTTCGCAGATGAAAAAACATACGTGTCTAATAGTTTTCAATGCTTCATCACATATGTGAGTTTCGACAAAATCAAAGGCGGTCACTTAAGGTGAGAGCCTTAATTAGAAGGTCCGAAAAAGTGTTTTTTTTCGAGACGTTTTTTAGAAGGGGAAAAAAACAAGTGAGTCCAGTTGTTTTTGAACCATTGAGGTATCTTTTCATGTATATTTGAAATGTATCAAAAAAAGTTCAACATGAAACAATAAATTACTGCATATTTATCAGCCTATTCCATGTGCATCTTGCTACTGCAGTCCCCAATCGGCGGGAAAGATGCAGCTCGTAATTCTTGACTGAACCAAATAAACCAATAAAACTTTCAATTGTCATATATTTTTCTTCTTGGTGAATTTTAAAAAAGCTGAAAAAATCGTGAAATTATAACTTTTATCAGGTTTGAAAAAAAAAGTGTTAAAAACACTTTAACGTGCTATGAAAATTATTGAAAAAGACTGTTCAACGACTTTTTTAATCCACTTTGAAGAGATTTTCATACTGAAGAAAATAAACTTCGGTTTGATTCAATAGGTCGTTTAGTTTTTTTGCTATCACGCTCGTCAATTTGGAAAAATCGTGAAAATGAGAACTGGAGAAAACGCGCTTCCAAGTTTTCAATAGAACGAAATATCAATATCAAATATCAATCGCTTCACTGCTTTTGGCCTTGTATCTTCAAAAATATGTGCAATTGGTCTCTGTTACTTTGTAAATATATTATTGGATAGTTTATCTATCGATTTAAGGGGCTATACCAGCGTGACACTTAAAAAAAATCGATTTTTTTCCTTTTTCGACAGTCCATTGAATGGGCCAAGCATAGCTGATTAGCAGTCTTTATGGTAAATATTATTTTATCTTGCAAAAATCGATAGTTAAATCTTTAAACGCGTTTTTCTCGAAATGAGATTTTTCAAACTTGCTGACATTGTAAGTCAAAGAGCAATTATCCGATTGACTTGAAATTTGAACTGAGTACTCTTGAATATATTTACTCTACAATGACGTAGGATATTTTTGATTGGATGAAAATTGACGATTTGGCATTGAAAAAAACGACCATTTTATTGGCAAGAAAACAGACTTTTTTTCATAACTACGCCATTTTGTTAGATTTTTATATTTTTCGAAAATCCTACGTCATTGTACAGGAAATACCTTCCAGTTTAACGACATTTTTTTCCTTTTTCGGTTTCAGCTACTCAATCGGCCGGAATCATGACAGCAGTGGAGGAACTTTTTTTTGCGCCTCCGAAGGCAACGCATAAGTCGCTTGGATCTCAATATTTTTGTATGAAAAAATTGTGTAATATAGGTCCAATATAGCCAAATATATTCTTAATTTTCCGAGACATTTAATTGAGTACTTTTCTTCCAAAAAAGTCCCGAAAATCACCCAAATTTTCAGCGTTCACACTGGTATAGCTCCTTAAGCAATTTATAAAAAACGATTTTTCGGACCTTCCAATTCAAGCCTTCCCCTTGAGTGATGCTCCTTGTTAGCGCATCTTTTTGAAGACTTTTCGTGAGACGATAATCAAGAACAAAGTCCCCCAACACTTATCGCATCTCGTAGTTGGGAAAAAGAGAAAAAAAATCCTCCGTGCCATCTTTTTTCTTCAACTTTACGCCATCGCAGTATTTGTATTCGTCAAATCGGTTACTCTTTTTTTGTTTACTTTTTTTTTTCAAAGCCTATCTCCCATAAACTCATTCACCTTCGATGTACTCAACTTTTGCCTCATTTACGATCCCATTTTTTCCACACAACATTTTTCTCGCGGCCGAAGTTTCGCGAAACTCCGTCGGACGAATCGTTCGGTCGGGGCCTATATAGTCGGCCCTTATGTTTTTTTAAACAGTGTTTACGCAAAGTTTACGCTATACACCCTTTGGGAAAGTTCGAGTCTATCCGAGGGTGCGGTGCGCCTGGCCGTCTAGCTTATGTTTAATGATGTGGCCACTGTCGAGTATCGTTACGAGGGTAGATCGAAGTTTCCGACCGAACCGAGGAAAAAAATCTTTTTTTCCAGCCACCCGAACTTTTTTTTTCACTGCAATCTTCCTCTAGCTCAATACACCCGATACATTTTATAACGGGTTATACGCAGTTAGAAATTTCAAAAAATCGATTTTTTTATTGCTTTTTCGGAATTTTCCAAATATGTGAGTATATTCCCTGAAAATTTCAAATCGATCCAGCGAAAATTTTCGGAAATACACACCTATTTGTAAGGACGCTCGGAGCGCCTACAAAGTTGACTGTTGAAACTTCAAACGCGTTTTTCTCAAAACGGTGTTTTCAAAGTCGGTGAGCACGATTTATCAAAAACGGCTCAACCGATCGGTCTGCAATTTTAACACAACCTTGTCAGATATATTCTTCAGGTTTTGATCGAAGGAATGAGATTTCCGATAAATATTTCTATATTTTTTCAACGATTTAACGAAAAAAATTTGGTCGAAAATCGAAATTGTTTCTTTCCGGAGCCACCATTTTGTCGACAATTAAAATTTCGACTATTCCTTCGATCAATATCTGGATTCATCTATCCCCTAAAAGAATCTTTTTGGTTTTTTCATTTTAGATAATCCAAACCGGAGATACTTGGCTCACCGCCGGACACTTTTTTTTCGGGGACCTCCAGGAGACTCCCTACGGGAGCAATGTTAATGAATATTTTTGAAAATAAAAAATGCCAATCTAAAGCTAAAAGATGCCACTACACTGCCTAATACTTTTTATTTCGCCCAAATGAAATCCTTTTCCAGAAAAAATTCGTAAAAAAAACGACTTTTTTGGCCTTGCAACTGCGTATAATGCCTTAAGGACATTCCCGCCCCTCAAATGCCAGTTTTTGTCGATCTCAGTAGAGTAGTCATTAACAGCAATGATCATTGCATCATTCAATGACAATCCTAACCTCGAAACTGTTTTTAATTGTTTTTTTTACATCAAAATCAACATTTAGCAAACGCGGTACCGAATGCGCGCTCAGCTTTCTCATATCCATTTCCTCATGTAAATGTCGTGCTCCCGTTCGTATGAGAAGTGTCACTTTTGAAGGCTGTCAGACACAAACCAATCGCGCGATCGACATCCGGTTCAGCTCTTTGTATTCAGCTCTCTGCCATTTATTGGAAAAATCTGGTTTTTCTGCAATCTTGCTTCTTCTCAGCCAGGTCGGAATCTTTTCGACGCACCCTCGCGGATACTTATTTACGAGTGCGAACGCGAATTAATTCAACATCCAACCGAGCAGAAAATAAACCTCGAAAATTACAATGACTGTTGTTTTATGAAAGATTTAGGTATTGAGAGCATTCAGCGCTACAATTAAGGCGAGATATACATTTAGACAGGAAAAAATTAACACTAATGGGGGATTTTTTAAACAAAGAACTAATAATTCTACAATTATAAAACTTTAGGTATACTTTAATAGTATATTCAAGTATACGAAGCAATTTTTTAAAATTAATTCATCATCAAGTTGCAAATCTATGTGACGGTAATTAAAACGAAGAAAATGCAAATTTGAAAAAATGGCACGCATTTACAACAAAAAAACAACATTTCTGTAAAATGTGGATTAAAAAAAGTAGTTTTTTTTTCAATTTCTCTAAAACAATTTTCGTCGGTTAGAAGGTACCATATTATCAATATTTCTACCAAGTTTTAACTCAATCGGCTTAATAGGTTTTGAGTAATCTTGCATGCAAACTTCGATAATGCAGTTTTGAAAAAAACGTGTTTGAAGTTCACGCCCGCTCCGAATCCGATCGGTGAGGCACAGCGTTGACGGGCTGTAACGTTCAAAGTTTTTCGAATTTCGCTTTGAAACTTTGGTAGAATATTCTACATATGAGGCATTCCACATCACTTCAGCCAGTAAAAAAAATCCACAAATAATTTTGAAAAATCGAGTTACTTTATTGAAAAATATTCGCTCGGGTGTGGAAATTAAAAAAAAATTCTGACGTTTTTTCTCGTTGATAACCATTTGTTAACATTTTTCCATTTAAATGGCTGTATCTTTGGCAGGATTTGACGTATTTACATTCGTAAAAAACGAAAATGTGCGTCTTTTTCTAGCCTCCCAGAAAAAAATTAATTGAGATTTTATTGAACAAGTCGAACGTCCGTTTCAGGGCAAAATATGCAAAAATATTTTTTTTCTCAAGGGAAGACACTCGTCATTTTATTTTTTTAAATTTCCCCGAATTGTGAATACGAAAAACGGATTTTTGGTATTTTTTATATTATGGGATTTCTAAACACGGTGAAGGTTTTTTTATTATTAATATTCGATTGAAGAGTGTGGAGCACTCGCTGTATGTTTACCAGGTTTTTGAAATACATATGACATATATGTCATATGTATTGGAGCCTTGGAGTGCTCCACACTCTTCAATCGGATATTAATAAAAAACATTTAAAAATAAAAATAGCTGTTACTTCATGGTGTTCAGAAATCCCATAATATAAAAAATACCAAAAATCCGTTTTTCGTATTCACAATTCGGGGAAATTAAAAAAAATAAAACGAGTGCCTTTCTTTGAGAAAAAAATATTTTTGCATATTTTGCCTTGAAATGGACGTTCGACTTGCTCAATAAAATCTAAATTAATTTTTTTTCTCAAAGGCTAGATAAAGGCGCACATTTTCGTTTTTTACGAATGTAAATACGTAAAATCCTGCCAAAGATACAGCCATTTGGATGGAAAAATGTTAAAAAAATGGTAACCAACGAGAAAAAACGTCAGAAATTTAAAAAAAATCGACACTAGGTGAACATTTTTCAACAAAAAAACTCGATTTTTCAAAATTATTTGTGGATTTTTTTTACTGGCTGAAGTGACGTGGAATGCCTCATATATAGTTCTATCGTTGAATGAGAAAAAAAAGAAATCGATTTTTTTATCGTTGTAAATGTATATCCCGCCTTAACCAGATCGTGAGCCAATTGAAGTGTAGCGAATTGATTTGATGTATGATTATTGGAGGAAAAAATCTTGGGTTTTTTCGCAAAAATAGTGAGAGGAAAGTCCACGGTGTTTACAAAAAACGACCATGGTAAAATAATGGGTTCGTAAATCCCCTATAGGTTATGGACATCGCAATCAAAATATGGTTGACACAACTGTAAGAGAAAAGTATATCTAAACATGCGATTTGGGTGGCATGTTTGGCTGTCTGTTATCCTCGAAATCATTATCAGCTTTAGCTAATATGGATATGGCAAATTCAGTGCTATCGCAAAATCAGCGCATATATACTAATGTTGTATACTGTACGTTATGTTTTGGTCAAACTTCTGCTATACTATTCAAGCTTGTACGATTTATGTGGTTAACATTAAAGTTTGTCGAGTTCGATTTGTTAGAAGACCTTATGAAAAGTGACTATTCGAAAAAAAGATGGCTACGTTTACTTATAGCGAAGACGTAAATTATTTACAGTTGGAGCAACCGTGGCTTAGTAGATTTAAAAACTACGCGTTTCTCACAAACTGCTAAATAGTAGGTTTGTTGCATTGCAAAAAAGGGATATCAGTTCAACACTGCTTCTTTTAGTTCACTTTCCGTTCTTGTAGGACACACATTACTATGCATGTAGCAGGTCGTATCATATCATATGGTACAAACCACTATTATAAGGTACAGAACTATTGTGATGCGCCCAAAATCCATTTAAGTAAAGACTTGTAGTATAAAAAGTGGATCTGTGCAAAATTTCAGCTAAATCGAAAACAACAGCTAAGGTAAATGTCCCAATTATTGAACAGCTAAGGATCTGGGGGAATGAATTCGGTGAGAAACAAATATAAAATCAAGAAAAAACTATCGCTTTTAGGTTCAAATGATACTTTGATATTTTTACTTTCGAAAAATTACTCTTTAAATTATTTTTAAATGATTTCAAATGAAAAAAAAAAAGAATAACAATGTGAAGCATGCAAATGTCCGAATTATTGAACACTGGAAGTGCCTAAGTTCCTAATATTAAACAGGCATGTCCCAGTTATTGAACACTCTCGAGAATTTTTTTTCCGTTCTGAAAATATTATTTTGGGTACAATATTAAGAAATAAAAGCAAAATCAAACACTTAAATAATCTTTTGTTAATCATGTAAAAATACAAAAATATATATTTAGTCCCTTTTGACAGGTTTTTGGTTCATTTTTGCTTTTCAACTCGAACTTTATTTTATTTTTATTTTCAGCTTTCTCGTTTTTATGTTCTGTTTTTGTTTGATTTTGTCGCAGCTTGGCTCCCTGAAATATCGGGGAGCAAAAAATATTGAACAGTACATTCGTATTTTTAGGTTACATTTAGGTTATATTCTCTTTTTACTTTCCTTTTTATGTTTATTGCACGAAAATACAAATGAAAAATATATTTGACGATCTTAGAGTTATTATTAAAAGGATAAAGGTAAGTTTATTCAGGAACTTACAGTTTTTGTTTGAATAAATCCGATTCACACGATCTGTCACACGTTAACTGTCTCGATGTTTTGATGGGTTTGATGACGCCATCTTGGAGAATTCGAGTGTTCAATAATTGGGACACACTGCATTTTCTATGTCCCAATGATCGAACACCGTAAATTTAAACAAATAATTAAATAAACAAATTCATAAAAATTGTTATTTGTAAGAAATTTTCTGAGGAACCTAAAACGCCTTAACTTTTTGAGATGCGACAGTTTTAGAATAGAAAACGATAAGCAATTACCACGATACGTCAAATCGGGTCACCGTTGCTGATTAAATAATTTTTTGCTCTATTAATTAAAGCTTTTTTTGCATATGTAAGGTAACATTTCGACAGCGAAAAGTTCCATATATGTAATGAAATTTTGATGAATACGTAAATGCATGCAGGTGAATGAGAAATAATAAAAATACAAGATAGTGTTCAATAATTGGGACATTTACCTTATTCGGAAGTACAGCCGGAATGACTTTTGTCTGTTATGCCATAGCTGCGATCAAGACACAAGCACCACCCCGATAGCCTAGTGACAGTGGACGTTGTATAGAAAGAAGACAGGCAGGTAGGTTGTAGGTTCGATTCCATGTGTAGGCGAAATGTCATCTTTGACATTAATCATTACAGGAGGCCAGCAAATGACGAATTATATAGGAAAAACATTCTTTTATTTTTGATTTATGAAATATTCGAGGCATTTAGTAGACGGACATCTACGCTGTGAACCAACATTTGAATAACACACCGAATACGTATATAGCACGTCGTATTTTATAATGTGGTACAAATGACTGTAAGGATCGTTGCAAATCACAGGCAACATTTTTAATCAATGTATATATATATTTTTTAGTCCTGTTCACTATTAGGATCTTCAGCGAGTACTTTTTTTTATAGTGTCGGGAAATATCCATTTTATAAATGCCTACTATATTATACAGCATCGAACAATAAACATATGCTTTTAAGATCGTTGGTTGCGATTAACATATACAGGGTGTGCCAGAACTGAATGCGTTCCTTGAAATGGGAGGTTGGGGGTGAAATTATGAGTCGATTGATATAAGCATGTATGGGTCTCAGATCAACTCCTGAATTATAATTAATTTTTAAAGGCGGGCCAATCAGGTGCGCCCGATGAGCCAGCGTACGTCGGTGAGCGATACGCGCGTGTAGTGGTGCCTGTAGGTGCGGTGCTCCTGCCAGGCACCACTACACGGCTCATAGGGCGCACCTGATTGGCCCGCCTTTAAAAATTAATAATAATTCAGGGGTTGTTCGGAGACCCATACATGCTTATATCAATCGACTCAGAATTTCACCCCCAACTCCCCCCATTTCATGGAACGCACTCAGTTCCGGGACACCCTGTATATATAATTTTCGCAACTGCTAAAACACCAATAAGCAGTACTACACATTCGGCAGTAAGTATAGCTATAAAATATTATCGTCCTCTCATCGAAATGTAAAAAAGTTAAAATATGGTTGAAAACACCATAAATATCTCCCAGTGTACATAGCTGCGTGATTTTTTTTCAAATCCGTTATATCAACGGAACTATCAGCAAATCTGGATGTTTTGTGGTCTTACATTTTTCCAAACGAACCATTGATATCGAAAAACCGTACGTTTCTCGAAACAACCGCCCCATGAAAGTGCTTTCTTTCATACGAAGGTGATTTTGAAGACATTGGGGCTCGCACAATGTTGAGAACGGGGACAATTGGCTGGATCGGTCCCCGAGCTCGAATGTCTTCAAAGTCGCTTTTCCGCATTACACGCGTGGGTGTATATACGTATGAGCTTACCGAGAGATTATATCGCCAAGTGCTCGTCACATTGCTGACGCCCGGAAATGAAGAGGGCAAGCACGGGAGAGGTCTCTGGGCATGGCGTGTGTCCCCGAGTGCCTCGGGTTTATACTCGAGTACTCGATATGGGCAAGAGATCACGAGGAGAGACGCGAGGATTCGGTAAAGTAATATGTGCAGTATAGTTTCCTCGTGGAAATAAGACGAGAGCGTAGTTGGGTGCTGAACGACAATGGAGCGAAAATCCAAGAGAGGAAAAGAGGGAGAATACACATCGAGGCCAATCGCCAAGTATCTATTTTATTTTTATTTTTATTTCTCCACTTACGAAAGGTTTATCGAAGGTGTATTGGCTTCGCGTCTTTTTTTTTTTTTGTTATCCTCTAGCCTCTGTACGAGCTGGCGAAATAGGAGGGGCTTCATTTTTGTTCTTTTTCTGCCTTCTGCTTTTCATACAGTCGATCCTAGACGCCGTCGGCGCGGTGCAGTAATCGGAGGTTTGTCCTTTTCGCCCTCTTTATGTCTCGTGCGCGAGCATGTGTGCGTGTCGAAGCGCCGTAAATCAGATTTAACCTCCGATCCGTGAATGGGAGGGTCGGTGATAGGAGCTTACGGGCCAACGGACAAAAGGCAAGCCTCATTCGCCAGAGCCAGAGTTCACAGGAGTTTCGTCGTGACCTTCCTCCTCGCGGCCATAAGATTTATATCAGACGAGGGCGAACGGCCTCGCGCGGGATTGAGAGGATCAACGATAATATATACCAAATCGTGAAGAACCCATTTCCACTGTAACAAGTAATTTTCAAGCAGTTTTGGCTTTTTGGTAACGCTGTATGCCAGTTTGCGTTGTTCCGCAAAGAAGCGTTTCATGGGGTTCTCTCTCTTTGCGGTCTTCACCGAGGCTCGATGTCGCAATGAAAGTGTGAGAACAAAGTGGCGTTTGCTTTTTTTTTTTGCAGATCGGAGACATGAAAGAGTTGCTCAAAGACACGAAGAAACTGAGCGCCTCGCCGGACGATACGTCCTCGGGCGATATTTTGGCTCCTGCGGTTCCCAACGGGGATACCAGCTGGATCTGGTTGACAGCTGACACTCGTGTTCCGGTTAGTTTCACGATTGTTCCGGGGGAAAGAAACCTTTATGGTGAAACGATAGAGGGAGACGGATAAAATGCTGTAGTCGTGACGGGAAAGATACTTTACTTAGTACTTGCTAAGTAAAGTAAGTACCAAGTACTTATGTTACTTATTTAGTATTTAGTACTAAGTACTAAGTATTTAGAACTAAGTGGTAAGTATTTAGTACGAAGTGCTAAGTATTTAGAACTAAGTAGTAAGTATTAAGTACGAAGCACCAAGCATTTAGTATTCAGTACTAAGTACTAAGTATCCCACATTTAGTTCTAAGTACTAAGTATCCCGTATTTAGTAGTAAGTACTAAGTACTAAATACGGGAAGTACTTCGTATTGGTTGGGTTTGTTCGGCTTGATGAAGACGCCGATATTCATTCAGGGGAATATTCAGCCAAAGACGGAAGCTGTGGTTTCATTTCGCCAATGAGGATACGAGCGGATATTCAATGATGATTGATGATCAAGTCATTCGTAGATATTGATCTTACGTTTGCTCTCTAGGGATTTAAACTGCAAACTGTCCGTGGTCCCGAGCAGCAGATCATATTCCATATTCTGCATCCAAACAGCTTGATCTTGCGCCATGTCAATCAGCTTTTTATCCATCAAAAATATGTTTCACACGAGTTTGGATTTGTTCGGCTCAGTTTAAGTATAATAGAGACACGGACGTTTATGTAGAGGAATATTCATTCAAAGAAAAAATCTGCAGTTCCATTTCGCCAATCAGAATACGTGTGAATATTCAATGATAATTGGAGATCAAATCATTCGTAAGGAATTGATCACCCGCTGTTATTCTAGGAATTGAAACTTCATACTGTTCTTGGTCCCATACAGTAGACGTTTTTTCCCATGTTCTGTATCCAAACAGCTTGTTCTTTCACCATGTAATTCAGCTTCTTTTTCTATTAAAAAAATATGTTTCGCGGGGGCAAACACGTTATTGGGCTGACGAAATAGCTGCCTTGTTGGGTGCGAGAAAATGTATTTGTTGCAGTTCGACGCGATGGACGCGTTGTGTCGAAAATCAACGGAATATTGTCCCCCGGGATTGCCGGGAGTCCCGGGTCCTCAAGGTATCCCTGGGGATCGAGGATTGCCGGGGATCGCCGGGCCAGTTGGTCCCGAAGGTCCACCGGGTTTACCGGGTTATCCCGGCGAGAGAGGCGCCAAGGGAGACCATGGAAAGCCGGGTCTCGATGGAAGAGACGGGATCCCCGGTGAGCCTGGCCTCGATGGAGTACCTGGACGCAGCGGACTCGATGGACTACCGGGAATGGATGGAAAACCAGGCTTGGACGGTACACCAGGTCAACCAGGCAGAAACGGCACTGATGGTATATATTGGATCCTTTTCGTCGCACGTGTTCCTTGATAGACTGAGATCTAGATTTAGGCAACGCCACGTGATCGAACTGACACATGGGCCTGACCCACGAGAACTGACACATGTCAGTTCTCTCTTTACTGGGTGGTGAGGAGCGTTGCTTGATTCGAAGCTGATCGAATGGAACGTTCCTTTCTTAATTGAGAGACATAAGTTGGGGAGGCTCGAACTTTTCACCGACCAACCGTATTCTATCAACTTGGTATCCGTTAAAAAATGGTCGAAATTAACTTTTTTTCCGAGCTCCAGACTGGTAGTCTCCCTTCAAAGCCTGAGTCTACTCACAGTTAATTTAGTCCTCAGCAAGATCAAAAGCAGCCTCAATGGGCTACAAACTATTAGGACGTGGAAGTTCTCGCTGTTTTCCAACAGATGGTGTTACCACAACTGTGTGCGTGTAGTTTAAGATGGTAACGCATCTATGAAGAAGTACTATAAGCAAGCTTGAAATTCAGTGTATGTAATTTCGTCGAAGTGTAAACAACTTTTTTTTTCCGTATTGCTAAACATGTGGAATTTCGTGCCAAAATAGAGTATTCGCAGGGAATTTCTCTGCACTACTTTGTTAAAAATAAATCTGCAGCTGAAGCACACAGAATTCTTGTTGAGACTTACGGCGACCGTGTTCTGTTGGAAACGCCATGCTGACACTGGTTTAGACGCTTCAAAAATAATGATTTTGATGTGTTGAATTGGGGGCATTACTTCATGGAGACTAAACCTTGGACTATCGAAGCTTTTTCTATTACCTATTATTATTATAGGTATTATTTCGTAGAGGTATTATTTCGATATCAACGAGTTGAAATATCGGAATACCGGTATTTCGATATTTTTCGATATTTATGGGAAACCTTGATTAAAAACGTTAGAAGCTTAAAAGTGAAGATGGAAGTTGTAGAAATAATAGTGTCTAGCTAATCGAAGCCTCAGTATTTATTGAATATCACCGTCTGGCATTGACACCTTCATTTATTATACATTTCGAAGCATACTCTGCTATGTTCTTTAATACATCGAATCCAAAATAAAATAAATATACAAACCAAAAACAAAAAATAGGAACTTTTGTGCGAATAAAAAAATAGTAAACAAGCAAAATTATAATTAGGAAGTTTTATGAAAGTCAGCGCGGTAGTAGGTACCAGAATGCAAACAAATGGCATAGCTTGTGGCAGGCAGGCGACAGCATGGTCACTTTAATTAAGGCCTTAGGCCACAGTGACGGGTATAAAATCATGGGCGAATGTAACAATCTTTTTTCGTATGAAAAAGTGAGTCACTCATAAAATTAATTAAACATCTATTTAATATGAATATCAAGCTGCCAGAGTTTTTTTTCGATGTACAAAATGGCCGATTACTAATATTTTCTTTACATACTTTCTTGACCTAAAACAAAAAACAAAAATTCTCGTCAATCTACATTAGAATACCTAGAGAAGTACGTACGGAATTTAATAAACATTGTTTTATTCAGAAGTTGTAGGTATTTGAACTTAAGAAATGAATTTTCAGTGAAAAATTTCGCCATAACTGCTCATAAAATTAAAAGTTTTCGATTAATCAGAAATTCCGTACGTACTTCTCTGCGAAATGCAATTAGAAACATAACTTTTTAATTTGAAGTAAATCGAGTGAAAATTGTTGAAATTATTTGTCACGCCAATTGGAAAAAAGGTGTTTCGAGAAGTTTCAAGTAGTCGGCCATTTTGTACATCGAAGAAAAATATATATATTTTCCAACATCTTGATATTCACACTAAATAGATGTGTAATTGATTTTATGAGTGAATCAATTTTTCATACGGAAAAAAATTGTTAAATTCGCACATGATTTTATACCCGTTACTGTGCCCCAAGGCCTTAACGATATTGAAATTGTTGAACCAATGACCGGAAAAAAACAGAGGGCATCTGAAGTTTCGTCTTTCAGAGATGACCTTATCTTATTGCAGGTGTAAGTCGCGGAAGAAAAAGCTCTTCCTGATTTCACACTCGTGGATAAATAAGTGGACACTTCGGAAATATTTAATGTAGATAATCATGTTTCAAGGCTGTTAAACGTAGTAGAAAAAACAAGTGAAAGTAACTTAAATGGAAATAATAACAATTATAATGATATTATAATGTTTTCAAATCTGATATCGAAATATCGGTATTATTCGAGACCAATATCAGTTTTTGAATATCGGATTTTTGGTTCGATAATATCGAAAATCCGGTATCCATGCTCTAATGAAGACTCATGTAAGACGCTATCTCAACTTGCAGTATGATTAGGAGTTGATCACACAACAGCTTCGAAACGTATGAAAGCATTAGGAATAATAACAAAAATTAAGCATACATTTTCACGAAAAAAAAACAGCGAGAACTTATTCAACATCCCGATAAAATACAGTCTTTCAGCGTATTCACTGCAAGTTTAAGGGGCTATACGACTGTGAATGCTGAAAATTTGGGTGATTTTCGGGAATTTTTCGGAAGAAAAGTACTCAATGAAATTTTTCGGAAAATTAAGAATATATTTGGCTATATTTGACCTATATTACATAATTTTTTCATATAAAAATATTGCGATCCAAGCGACTTATGCGCTACCTTCGGAGGCGCCAAAAAAAAAGTTCCTCCACTGCCGACATGATTCCGGCGTAGCTGAAACCGAAAAAGGAAAAAATGTCGTTAAACTGGAAGGTATTTCCTGTACAATGACGTATGATTTTCGAAAAATATCAAAATCTAACAAAATGGCGTAGTTATGAAAAAAGTCTGTTTTCTTGCCTATAAAACGGTCGTTTTTTTTTCAATGCCAAATCGTCAATTTTCATCCAATCAAAAATATCCTACGTCATTGTAGAGTAAATACATTCAAGAGTACTCAGTTCAAATTTCAAGTCAATCGGATAATTGCTCTTTGAGTTACAATATCAGCAAATTTGAAAAATCTCATTTCAAGAAAAACGCGTTTAAAAATTTAACCATCGATTTTTGCAAGATAAAATGATAGATATACGGCCTTGAAATTTTTACAGGATATTCTTGAAAGGATAAACTGTCAGAAAGGCAAAAAATTGGTTTTTTGAAAGTGTCACACTGGTATAGCTCCTTGACATCACGACTGGAACATTTTTAAGGGAGGTTTTTCCAAAAAAAAAGTTAACCTTCAAAGTGTCTCCAAAATGGAGGTGCATTGAGGAAAATTGAGTCACCGAAAAAATTCACGTGCGCAAAAGGGTGAACGCCTCGCGGAATTCCCGTACGGCGATAGCTGCAAAAGAGTCTATAATTTTCCCTTTCGCGATAGTCGTCCCGCCGGCTTTGAGGGTAGCACATATTTACGTACCTCGCGCGAAATGCGATTACGCGCCGTGTAACGGAGCCGCATTACGTTTCATGTATGTAGAGACGAGTTCATCCAGATTCCCGAAGAAAATTTGAATTTCATAACGCCCGAGAAACCGGCTATATCCACACGTTACCGAAGCCATCAAGTAGCATCGAATATTCAGGTAGCACACGGGGGAAAATCCCCTCCCACGGACCAAATCCCTCGGGCTTGTAGGTCTCGGTGATGCGAAATATGTAATTTTAACGATTGCCGGCGCGCGGCGTGAGATATACACCCGATGTGTTTCGTGTCCTGCTTAATGCATATTTTCACACCATTTTTTTGAGGATATTATTCTCAGCTGTGGAACACGATTTGCGCATCTTTGAAATCTCGTTACGAAATGAATGTACACTAACACCGTACGACACTCCCTTTTCGCCAATTCGAAATTTCACATTTGCATAACCATGTTCATGGCCCGAAAGATGACGTCTAAAAGGAAAATCTGGATAATGTTCCGTAAAGGACATACCTCCAATTAATTTGGAATGTTGTGTACCCGTGCGTATTTACTCGCTGATCACAAATATGATAGTGAAAATACTCTCAAATTTTATTTTCAGGGTCAACACTCACAAAAACTGATTTTTTAAAAGTTTTTCCACTTGATTTCAATAAATGTTGATCTTAGAGAAAAATGTTTTTTTTTTAATAAAAGTTGTAGTCCATAAAACGATTGATCTTTTATGTGCTATATAAGTTTTGTCTAAAACCAATCTGTTTCGAGATAATTGGGATAATGGTCCAGAAAGTACATTTTCCTAAACTCCATTAGTTTTTATTTTATCTACTTACGCACTTTACCGCGGGAAGGTTGCAGTTTGTTGCGAGACTTGCAACAAGAAGGGTTTATTGATTTTTATTAACAAATATATATTTATTATTATACCATAATAATAATAAATCTAATAATAATATAATAATAATAATAATAATATAATTATAATAATAAATAATATAATTATAATAATAAAATAATAATATAATCATAATAATAATAAATCACCATAACAATAACAATGGTGATTTACTAATACTACGATAGCCATGATATTAATATAACGTATGATAGTTTATTAATGATGAACTCGAATGAATATCAAGTAATTGTTGTGTTTGCCAAGGAAAACGAGGACAAAAAGGAGCTGCAGGGCCGAGCGGTCCAATGGGACCACCAGGTGAGTGTTCATTTTTCAAAGTGCCCATATTCGTGTACAGTTGCGCGCTGTATGTGCAATGAAATGAGATTCAATCGGATTTAACGTGAGGAATGAATAAAAATGTCCACTGGAGTCAAGTCGAAAATTTTGAAGGAATTCCCGACACGAGGCGTTTTTCGGCTCGTAAAATTCGAAGCCACTCTCAATTTAGTGCAAATTTCCCAAGTGTGTGACACCGCGAACGACCAATTTGCACGATCTTGTCGGGAACTTAAAGTGTGTCGGGACTAATCAAGATTCTCCGGCTTATTAGACTGCAGCCCGGGATAATGGACTTTTCTACAGTCCCATTGAAACGCTCTCGGTCCGTAACGTCACAGGGAGCTAAATCGGCACTCGACGAAATTTCCTCACGGTTTACTTTTATATCTCGCGCTCATTTTCAATCTAGCTTTTTAGAGGCAGTCGCGAGAATGGCGGTTCTTCATTGAAACTTTATATTTTCAATGTTTCTGCATATGCTCTTAACCGCGATCTGGCCCCTTTCATTTTTATCTTATACTTATAACTGCACTTCCGGTTCATAAGAGACCCCCAGACGGCTGTCCAGTTCCTATTTTCAGTTCCTGAGAGCGCTCTAGAGTGTTGTCCATTTTCTATTTCCGTTTTGTAATCCCCCTAGAGTGTTACCCAGCTTCCATTTCCGGTTCCTAAGAGATCCTTATTTTTAGAGTGTTGTCCAGCTCCTATTTCCAGTTTCTGAGAGAGCTTTAGAGTTTTATCGAGTTTCTGTTTCCAGTTTCTAAGAAACCCCCAGAATGTTGCCCATTTCCTATTTTCGTTTCCTGAGAGACCCTTAGAGTGTTGTTCAGCTCCTATTTCTGGATCTTAAAAGAGCTCCAAAGTGTTGTCCAGTTCCTATTTCCTTTCCAGAGAGACCCTTAGAGTGTTGTTCAGCTCCAATTTCCGGTTCCTGAGAGACAGCATGTTGCCCATTTCCTATTTTCGTTTCCTGAGTGACCCGTAGAGTGTTGTTCAGCTTCTATTTTTCGTTCTTGAGAGAATCCCAGAGTGTTGTCCAGCTTCTATTTCCAGTTTCTGAGAGAGCCTCAGAGGTTTGTCCAGCTCGTATTTCCGGTTCCTGAGAGAGCCCCAGAGTGTTGTCCAGTTCTTATTTCTGTTTTTTGAGAGACCCTTAGAGTGTTCTCCAGTTCCTATCTCCGTTTCCTAAGAGTCCTTTTAGAGTCTTGTCCAGCTCCTATTTTCGGTTCCTGAGAGACCCGTGGAATGTTATCCGGTTTCTGTTTCCGGTTTTTGACAGACCCCTAGAATGTTGCCCACTTACTATTTTTGTGTCCTGAAAGATCCCTAGAGTGTTTTCCATTTTGTATTTTCGTTTCCTGAGAGATCCTTATTGTTAGAGTGTTGTCCAGTTCCTATTTTCGTTTTCTGAGAGACCCTTAGAGTGTTGTTCAGCTACTATTTCAGGTTCTTGAGAAAGCCCCAGAGTGTTGTCCAGTTCCTATTTCCGTTTCCTGAGAGACCGTTAGAGTGTTGTCCAGCTCCTATTTCCGGTTCCTCAGAGACCCGTGGAATGTTATCCGGTTTCTGTTTCCGATTTCGGAGAAACCCCCAGAATTTTGCCCAGTTCCTATTTTCGTTTCCTACGAGACCCTTACGGTGTTGTTTAGCTTCCATTTCCGGTTCTTGAGAGAGCCCCAAAGTGTTGTCCATTCCTATTTCCGTTCCTGAGAGACCCTTAGTGTCGTCCAGCTCCTATTTCTGGTTCCGGAGAGAGCCCCAGAGTGTTGTCCACCTCCTTCTTCAGTTCCTGAGATAGTCCCTGTTATGCAGTTGTCCTATTTCCGGTTCCGGAGAAACCCCCAGAGTGTTTCCCACCATCTTATTCCGGTTTCTGAGAGACCTCCAGCATGTTGTCCAGTTGTCCTATTTCCGTTTTCTGAGTGACCCACAAAGTGTTGTCCAGTTTCTATTTCTGGTTCCTGAGAGCCCCAGAATGTTGTCCGGTTCCTATTTCCGGTTCCTGAGAAACCCTCCGTGTCGTCTTCCACTTCTCAATGCATATCGCACTTTCACGAGGACACAGGGAAACTATGGAAAGCCTCAGTCGATACAGCTCATATTTTCACCGAGTTTCAGTCGTCTTAACATCGGAAACCCAATAAAACTGCCTCTCGTTCGGTCGTCGGTATCCAAGTATTGACCCAGCTCATCGCTGCCTGAGATGATCACCGAAACCGCACACAAACCACTACTCCTCTGGTTCCCGTTGATTAAACTTTGAAATACAGAACAATTTCGTGATATAGAAATTATAATATAGCATAACGAAGGGAAAAGGTCCCAATGGCAAGTTGGGAAGTGATTAACCGCCGTGTTATTTGATATACCAAAGGAGCGACGGGCCGTCCCGGAAGTCCCGGGATTTCAGGACAGGACGGTAAGCCCGGTATCCCGGGTATCGTCGCCTGGAAATTGAAGAGGAACGAGACGAAAGCCAGCGAATTGCTCATTCCACCCTCCATTCACGGTACACGCTTCTCTAAATATAGTCCAAACGGAAAGTTTACTCGATCGAATTGCCGTGCTGTGTATACCGAAATGTCCAACGGGTCGCGAATGAAAAGAGCCCCGAAAACGGGGCGAACGTGAATTTTTGACTACAGGTGACGGTAGCCCGGTCGGTTTGGTCGTGGTCGCCGAGGGCGCTAACGTTCGTT
Source organism: Ophion obscuratus (assembly GCA_964007375.1). NCBI lineage: Eukaryota > Metazoa > Arthropoda > Insecta > Hymenoptera > Ichneumonidae > Ophion > Ophion obscuratus. The sequence goes on along the minus strand of OZ023315.1, from coordinate 22,132,999 downwards.
TGAGATGCGTCACCAGTGGGAATCCACCGCCCACGATTTCCTGGTCGAAAACTTCTGGCTACGCGATTCCCATGGGATCGTGGCACGGTAATTTACGACGATGGCGAAACATTTGATTTTTTTTTCCCCACTATTTTCTCATCGAGAGCGCTCCGTAAATTCCCTATACGTCTGGTACCCAATCTATTTGTCGGAGCGGCAAATAATTGTCGCTCACACAAATTGATTTTGATTAAATTTTAATTACGCGCGTAAATCGAACTAATTCGTTGGATCTAATGAACTTATTGGTCGTTTCTCGTCTCGTGGTACTTGATGATTCGGCTTCGGGTTGCCGCTGCTCTCGGCTCGCTTTGAATTCCGAAAGCACATAACACGGGAGTTCACGTGGCAATGAGAAATTTCGTTGAGCCACTTATTATTCGGTAATCTTGTCAACTCCCGACGTTTCGAATGGATACCCTACGCGACATTTACGTATATGGAGCCCACCATCCGACAAATTCCACTCGCGTTCAACCGGACTTAATCAGTGTAAATTCATCGGTTGACATGACCGAAGGGCATGTCGCGTGGCTATTAACAGTCGAGACTAACGAGAGAGCGAGAATGTTCGTTCTCTCGTCAACCACCATGTACTGAATTGGGACTAATTGCTCAAAGAGACAAGTAGGCCCGATTGATAATCCAAAATTCCTCTATCGTTCACCATACTCGACAATGCAGCTTGTTTATGGGCATTTTTAATGTTTGAGGGCATTTGGATGAAGCTATAATCATTTTTGGTAGGCGATGAAGGAGAAAAGATATAATGGGTGTCCTGTTACGAAGGGATAATCTTGCGATTGTCGATGGATCAGATCATGTACTATTATACGCTCGAATTTCAGGTTGGTAAAAGTTCCACGGTTTTCGAGATAAAAATCATCCGCTTTTGGTTTTTCGCATGGCATTTCTAAGAATGGCAACTTTTTTTAACCCAGTTAAGAAAAATATTCGTGGTTAGTTGTTTAGTCTACAAAAGTGTTCTTTTCAACCGCGAATGTTAAGGAAACTTCATCGAAAAAAACTTATGCAGAATTTTCATACAAACCAATTCGAACATCTGACTTTGATAGCCTGCGGTGTAAAAAAAAAGGTACTTCGGTTATTGTCGTTTCATATTATTTACAGAAATAGCATGCGAAAATCCAGTAGTAGATGATTTTTTAAAAATAATATAAAGCACAACATTTCGAAAATCGTGGGAATTTATTGAACTGAGTGTGATCTATCGACAGTTGCAGGATTATCCATTCATAACGGTTCCCGTAAACGGGAAAGTTTAAGGGGTCTTCTCACTTTAGACGCTAAGAAGACTATTTTCATGAATTTTTTTGATAGTCTTATATTATAAATATTCATATAAAAGTTGTTACACTCAACAAATATACTTTCGAAATACATTTAAAACATTTTTCATGCATTTATGTAACCCAAACAAACTTTAAACGCGTTTTTCTCGAAACAACGTTTGTCGATGGCTTGTTGATAAAATCTTCGAAAATAAAATTCTAACCACGTATTCTTTACAACTATAGCTATACCGCATATCAAGGATTTTTAAAAATTTTGTTGGCAAAAACGGTGAAAAAAACGTTTTTTTGTTTTTTTTTGTTTTTGTTTTTTTTTTCGAAAAATTTTCGCCATTTGGTTGTTTTTGCATATATCAAAATCGTATGATATGTGCTATAGTGATTTTGATATATGCAAAAATCGCTGAATCACACTGAACCTAAAACCGTTTGATTGTTTGTTTCGGATGATGCATTTTTCAGTTTTTATCAACAGCGCAGACCTACAATTTTTTAGGACTTTTTTTTAACTACCATTTTCGTCCATAAATAGTAACTTAACTAAGTGAATAAGAAATTTAATGTATTTCAAAAGTGTGTTTATTAAGTGTAACAACTTTTATATCAATATCTATATTATAAACCTATAAAAAAAATTAATGAAAATAGCCTTTTTTTAGCGTCTAAAGTGTGAGGCCCTTTAATGTTGATGTGATGATACGCAGGTATATGAGGAAGTACAGAAAAATTATAGGATTAATGAATTAATGGCTTAATGACAAATTGATATGATATTCTCATGTTTGTGATGGGCTTTCGTATGAATAGTTGGAAAACTGTATACACGAGTATAAATTATATTTAAAATGGACGCATAAAAACTGACGACAGTTTAAGGACGTATTTTATTCGTATATATTCAAAGGACAATCAGAGCTCCATAAATTAATAACTCGTGAAAAATATGAAATTAATGATACGATTTCTATTCGCGTGAGCTTGTCATCATAGGTCATCCACATAGGTCGATTTTCAATATTTTTTTTCTGATGAGAATATTAGAATGGTAAGGTCGGATTTTTACACACAATTAATACATAGTCTTGCCAAGCTTGAGTTCTTTTTTCATACATAAATATCGGTAAGTAATGAAGTTATTATTATTTGAACAAAGTTGCTGCATGGCCAATCGGTAGTTCTGGTGAATAGGGTGGCCTGCAATAAAAAATGTAGAATGTTCCTCTAACACAATTTGAAAGAATCATATACCCGGATAAATATTGACAGATGAATATTAATAAATAATGAAGTTATTATTATTTAAAGAAAGTTCTGTCGTTGCTGTATGGCCAAATGGTGATTCTAGAAATAAGGTTGGCAATTAGTGATATCAAATGAAAAAAATTAAAAATGTTCTTTTAGTATGATAATAAGACTGTCACATGACCGGATACTTGTCTGAAATTTGAAAAATTACGTAAATGGCAGACTGTGAAAAAATAGTTCGATTTCCGGAGAAAATAGAATTTTAATCATACGCCAATAACAAGCGGATGAACATAATTAAAAAATCGTTCCGCCATACGGTAGGAAATGTTATAAACGACGCTGCAACCGAATTGGAGGTGAAACGAACGAAGAGATTTTGAGACGCAACTAACACCATTGCATAAAACATAGTTTCAAGAAAAACGCAATAAAAGGCCAAATCGCAACGTGCGGGCGATCTGAGTCTTCACAAAACTCGTCATAATTCGGTCACATATTGGAATTTTGACAAAATCTTTGTTGCAAATTAACATCAAGATTCTCGGCTATAAAATAATGCAATAAAAAGATAGTTTTTTTTAATTCCAAGTCTATGCACACCCCTCAATAAATTAGTCAATTTATGACGATACATTTTTTAATTTTCCACAATATTGAAAAAATTCTGTTTCTGGTTAGTACTCGTACGAATACATGAAAAATAATAATAATAATAATAATAAATATGTATAATTTATACTTGAAATCGGCTTTCGGCAGATGGTTGAAGAGTACCGATGAATTTTCAATACACGCGTATCGCAACGAATGATCTATTACAGTTTATTTTGTCACAATAGAACGAACATTGACTTGATAATTTACCGTCGCAACAGGCTTGTCACGCAGCCTGCGAGTTTCATAGAAATACATTCCGTGTATGTAATTGCTAATCTGGTTGTATCAGCGTCCTCGGTAATTGGCCACACGCTCAACATCACGGTGGTTAATCGTGAACACATGGGCGAATATATCTGTATAGCGGACAACGGGGTACCGCCGCGAGCGAGCTACAGGACCAACCTCGAGGTCCACTGTGAGTATTCCCGAGCTTCATGTCGAAATAAAAGTAAAAGCCGGTAAAAAAGTTTGCTCCGCATTTCACGCTTGAGGAATTTATGGGATGCGTCTCGTTGCACTCGAAACTTTATTTCGATGAGGTTTGTCTCGAGAACCGCTGCCGCGAAGCGGACACACGAGAAAGAAAATCGCTCTCGTATTTATAGCTCGTTTTTACAATAAAGTCAACAAAAGAATCGACGAAGCACTTTAAACGATGGTGAATTTTCCTTTAGCGAAAAAAAAACAAATTTCGGCTTGGCATGAAGCACGGTGGATTTTTCATTTTGTAATGTTCCTGCGGACGCTTGTGCGCTTTTACTACCCCTTTCGACTTTTCAGCCCACACTTGTCGGGTCGCCATTTTCAGTCTCAAAGACCCGCCGAAATGTTGCCCACAGCCACGTTTTTCTAATTAACCTTTTAAGGTAGGGAGTGGTCGATATATCGACCAGCCAGGGGGCACATAATATTTAGGCAAGGGGACTCGCGAAAATCAAGCACCCCAAAGGGATCACATTTTCGCCACGTCCACGTTGTTGATCCTGGGTCACGGTAAGAGCGAAAGTTGGAGTATTTCTGAAAATAATGCACGATTTTTCTGCAGCCTTTTTGTGACATACTTTGGGCAGTGAGTGTGTTTACTGACGAAGCTTGTTCTATAATAACTGGCGTCCTTGAAATATTCTTCGGGATGACATTTACAACATATATGCCTATTTTGTTGTATTCAGTGCATCCACAATGTGAGTATATACATTTTGAGGCCAAACTAGCAGCGAAAAAAATTTGACCTTGAAATGGCGATGTTCAATGTCAAGGATGCCACCAGAATTTTTTAAAATTATTTTTTCCTCATTCAGTGCATCAAATTACATAGGAATACGCTTTCAAACTTTTTTAAATACATTTTTAGAATTGGGCTTTTTGTTGCGGACGGGGCTGATTGATATATCGACCAGCAGTTAGGCTTGGGACTCCAATTGAGAAAATCATCGATTTTATTCATATCTTTCATGTAAAAAAAAGTCGATTTTAATGGAAATTTCCCCGTCCTTAAAAGGTTAACGAACCGTTTCGCATTTGCACGAGGGCACAGGGAAATTGAGGAAAACACGTGTTAACCGTTGGCGTAGCCAGGAGGGGGCAGAAAAAATCGTTCCAAAATAATTAAATTCGAATAAACGTTTAATTTTATTTTTTATCGTCTGAGGAAGCATAGAGAAATAATTGAATAATACTTGGAAATTGAATAATACTTGAAAATTGAAAAATACTTGAAAATTGAAAAATACTTGAAAATTGAATAATACTTGAAAATTGAATAATACTTGAAAATTGAATAATACTTGAAAATTGAATACTATTTGAAAATTGCATAATACTTGAAAATTGAATAATATTTGAAAATTGAATAATACTTGAAAATTGAATAATACTTGGAAATTGAATAATACTTGAAAATTGAAAAATACTTGAAAATTGAAAAATTCTTGAAAATTGAATAATACTTGAAAATTGAATACTATTTGAAAATTGCATAATACTTGAAAATTGAATAATATTTGAAAATTGAATAATACTTGAAAATTGAATAATACTTGAAAATTGAATAATATTTGAAAATTGAATAATACTTGCAAATTGAATACGAAGAACGGAGGGGATTTCGACAATAATTATTTCAAAATCTCAACAATTGATACATACTTTCATTAAAAAATAATGAAATAAATGCTGAAAATGTAAGAAAGCTTATTAAAAAGGAGTACTTACTTATATCAACCTTTTTAAGCAGCAATAGTACTCCCAATGAGCTCCACCGACTGTGAGGGGAGTTTTTCTGCCACGTGGCGGATAAAAACGTGGTTCAGAAGCACGATGCTTCAGGAACAATTCTCTCATATGTCACTGCTGAGCATGGATAATGACATTGTTGAAAAATACATTTCAGCTAAAAAAAGTGTTAAGCCAATTGGCAGACAAAAATAGAAAGCTAAGACTTATTTAATTGATTACTTACTGAAAATTAATTTTGAAGATTGGTAACTGGATTAAAAAATGATGAAAAATTAATTGATTATTTTTTAAGGTATTGCAAGAGTTTGATATTAACGTTAACATGAACGTGTGATTAGAGCTTCATATTTTATGTGTGTTGCGTGATTATCGAATATTATGTAAATGTTATTTAAAAAAATGATCATTGCGGAAGAATCCACTTTTTCGTCAGCCCCCTAGACCCCTCGCCCAAAATGGCTACGCCAATGGTGTCAGTCCGAGTTTCAATGCGTTCCGAACGGTAAAACTATAGTCCGCTCGGTAGTCGGTGCGCAGGCCAGTGCGCTGCTAACGGTCACCCAACCGAGTACCGGCCAGCTGCTCGAACGCTGGCTAGAGCCGCACACGCTCTATACCTGTCAAGCCGATATTTCTTCTTCTCGCAATTGATTTCTTTCATCCTCTACCAACTCTATTCTCAATTCTCCGCTTAAGGAGGTTGGAGCGTTAACCACAATCCAAGATGTAAAAAAAATAAAAATATATATTATTGTCAAGACTATACTGAGTCTTTACGAATTTTTTGCAAATTTGTTCAATACAAAACACCAGAGATAAAAAATAGTTTAATGAATGTAATTTTACGTGCGGTTAGATGGGTAAGTCGTTCATACTACGGTCGATGATATTTTTTTGCTATTTAGCACCAAGATAAACCATTTCTAGCAACGCATTAGCGAAAACTAAACCGTTGCAAACATTTGGAAAAGAAAAAAACCCATCTTGCCCATCGTAAACCATATACAGGTTGCCCTTTTAAAAATGGATTATCATGCAAGTGTCGATAGGTTAGATCATGCCCTACTCTAAGCTGGAATTTCAGTTTAGTAAAAGTGCCACGGTTTTCCTGATAAAAATCATCTGCTTTTGGTTTTTCGCAGGCCATTTTTACAAATGATAACTTTTTTGACCCGGTCAGAAAAAAAATACTCTCGGTTATTTGTTTTATTTAGGAAAGTCTTCTTTTCAACTTTGAATGTTAAGAAAATTTGATGAAAAAGGATCTTATGGAGAATTTTCATGCAAACCAATTCGAACGTCTGACTTCGATTACCTGCGGCGTAAAAAAAATAGACCACGCATATCGTGCCAATTACGTTAAAAAGTTGCTTAGTTATAGTCGATTCGGATCATTTGTTGATTTTTTTGATGATTTGTTTGAAAAAATAACATAAAGCCCAAAATCTCGAAAACCATAGGGTTTTTACTAAACTAAAATTCCAGCATATAGCAGGACATGATCTATCGACAGTTGCAGGATTGTCCACTGATAACAGGCCACCTTGTATATCAATACAGAACCATCAAGGTGAGATAAAGAATCACGAATCTTGACTGACAAATTTCGGCAACACAATATTAATTATTACACAGTATTAATTAACGGTGATAATAAATAATCTCGTCACATAAATATAAATAGGCATAATAAATAAATGACTCAAAATATAATTCTGACAAGGAAAGGTTGCGAGGTCGATCTGTCCGATTTCGATTAAATTTGGCATGCTTGTAGAATGGGTAAAAATAGGCGACACGTATTTTTTTTTATATCTGCCGAACCCGATTTGTAAGGGTTGAAACGCACCCTCGAAAATTGGGGTGTTTTGTGTTTTTCGTCGATAACGTTTAAACGGTGCGAGATATGAAAAAATTTCCAATTCTAACAATGTTTATTTTTTCGTGTACTATACATTGGAGATAAGACCGATAACGTTATCAACGAAAAACGGAAAACACCCCTATTTTCGAGGGTGCGTTTCACCCGTTGAAAATCGGGCTCGCAGATATAAACAAAAAACGTGTCGCCTATTGTTACCCACTCTACAAGCATGCCAAATTTCATCGAAATCGGAGAGATCAACGTTGCAATGTTTCCTTGTGAGTTGTATAAAACATTCGTTGACGCAGTTTTTCTTATAATAATCATCGATAATGTCATATTTTTTCAAGTTGGTAGTAACACAACAGTTTTTCTTATCCCCGTAAAAAAAATATAAAAATGCCTAATTTTCCTCTTTAATGACATATTTTATGCAAAAATCGCATCTACCGTATGAATTTATAGCTCGTATACATTTTTTGAAGTTTTTTGACAAAAAATGCATAAACTATCATTTGACTCAACTGGAGCGCTCCAACCTCCTTAAGGGGAGGTATCTGACTAAACGGCGAGAAAAACAAGTAATCTTCGGGAATTTTTATATCAAAAACTAATGTTTCGATTGGATCCGAGTTTTTTTTATTGGTAAATATGTACATTGAGGTATGTTTAGGAATTTTCAAAAATAAATTCGTTGACTGGAAGCGATTCAAACGCGATTATCTCGAAACATAGTTTTCAAAGTCGGTGCCAGATGTATCTCGAAAACGGCTTGTCCGATTTTCTCCAAATTTGGATACAATATTCTTCGATAGTTTTTCTCGTTCGTCACGTAGGATTTTTTTGAAACTTTCATTTTTGACGGAATTGCGACCGTTTTAATTTAACATTCGTTTTTCGTTCGCAATTTCCGACGATTTTGGATTGCATACAGATTGCATAAAAAAAGCAATGGTTCAATCAAATGAAAAACCCCTACGTGGCGAACGAGAAGAACTATCGAAGAATATTGTATCCAAATTTGGACAAAATCGGACAAGCCGTTTTCGAGATACATCTGGCACCGACTTTGAAAACTATGTTTCGAGATAATCGCGTTTGAATCGCTTCCAGTCAACGAATTTATTTTAAAAAATTCCTAAACATACCTCAATGTACATATTTTCCAATAAAAAAACCCAGATCCAATGGAAAGATTAGTTTTTGAGATAAAAATTCCCGAAATTGACCTGTTTTTCTCGCCATTTACTCAGGTACCTCCCCTTGATCCGCGGTCGATAGAGATACATAATTTATAATTAGAAAATAAGCGGGCACTAGGCTTCGATCGAATGAATAATTTGCCACTGAAGCGAGAGATCGAGAATCAAAAAGAAAAAAAACGAAAATTCGATCATCGAAAGTACAAAAAGAGCATACGGGGGTGCATTGCAGTCGCGCCCTTTATACGGATTCGTCAGCAAAAGATACGAGGACAAAATCAAGGAAGCGCCGTACTGGAATGCGAGGTCGAGGCATTCCCGGAGCCTGTTACGTGGTGGGAAAGGGGCGACGGACGACTCGTCCAATCCTCTTCGGAATATCGTATGGATATATACGACAAGAGAGACACTTACAAGGTACGGGCACTCGAATTTTCCAATGCAATTCAAAGCAACCCTCTTCCCGCCCGCTGCCTCGTCTCGATCGAAAGAAAATAATGTCAAAGCAAAACCGGCCCAATGGAGTCTTCGTGAAATTGCAATTTCAGCTGAAAATGCGTTTGAACGTAACGAGAATAAGTCCGTCGGATATGGGGGTGTATCACTGCAACGCGAAGAACATAATCGACGTGACGAAGGGAACTCTGCTGATCGACGGTAAAAAAATTGCCTTGCTCTCCAGAGACTCGAGAGATTTCTTCCGCTATAGGGCTGTTTGTTGCTTTCTTTTTACGCGTGTGCCGGACGCAATTACAGACGGAAGAAAAAAGATAAACGTGGCCAATTACGGATCGCAGCAGGGGGTGGCTTACGGTGCTCGAGCACCACCCAAAGTGGATCTCGAGGAACTCTGTCCGCGGCAACAGAATTGCGACGATTGTCCTCATATCAAGTGCGGCTTCTCCGATTTCGGTGGACGCTTCGACGTCAAGCCTCTGCTACTTCCAAACGTCAATTACTCCGGCTTGCCACCGCGCCTTGCCGGTTCGTCATTTTCTTCATTCCAACGAATGCACAAACTTTTTTCCATCTTTTTTTTTCAACTGGATCGAATTTTTTTAACCCTTCGACTGCACACTTCCGTCGCGAACCTCTGACTCCATATGGGGTCGATCCGACCCCAGACGTTTTTCAGATCGTTGTATTTCGGTAAATATGCATTTTTTTTTGTACAAACGTTTTTTGCAGTCAATGATTGTTATTTTATGGCCCGAAATTTATTTTTTAAGAAAAACAAAAATTAAGTGCCCGAACATTTGGTCAAAGTGGGAGATGCGTTGAATAATACAGACTTGCACGAAAAAGATCATAATTTTGTTTGTCTTCAAAATATTTTTAAAAGTCCGACGAGGCTTTAAGGGGCCAGTCCACTTTGGAGCTACGAAAAAAGCTATTTTCGCAATTTATTAGAGGATTTTATCAAATATATGAATATAAAAGTTGTTGGGCTTGATAAATAAAATCTTGAAATACATAAAAAAATATTTTTATTCATTTTTATTCATTTTTAAGTACAACAACTATAGTTTAACGTAACGCCTCAAAAATAGGTGGGCTGGATAGCATCACAACTCGGCAACGGCTTGTCTGAACAAAAAAATCAAAGTCCATAAGATTCAGTATGACACCAGCTATAAAATTTCCTTCGGATATAAAGTTTTATCAAAAAATAAAAAAGGCAGATGAAAAACGAAAAAAGAGTAAAAATCGAAATTTTAAAACCATCGAAGGTCATCTTGTTGCGAATCATGTTTACAATTTGTGGTTCAAATTTCAGGAGAATCGGTTTATTAGTTTTAGAGATACGATGGAGCTAGATTTTGAAAACGTTGTTTCGAGAAAAACGCACCTGAAGTTTATACCATGAAAAACTCTTACCTAAACTCAATCGGCAATTCCTGCACCGTACGAAATCCCTTCTGATTGCCCATCATCGTCGATTTCTTCAAGTCTTGGTTGCTTTCGATTTTTTGAAATTTTCAAAGTGTACTGGCCCCTTAAAGATGAAGGTTTGTAGATACGAAAAAAAAGATAGTGTCGACCGTCTTTCAAAAAAGTATGTTTATTCGGAGGTTCGGATTTGAGCATTTTCGGGATAATGAAAAATGGAAAAAATCGACTCCTCGGCAGATTCATTGTTGAAAACGTATATTTTCCGCATTTTTTCACTTCTATGACTTATTATTCACCTATAGAGTAGGAGTGGGGGAACATTCGAGCGCCACACTGCGGCCGAATAGATTACCCCGTTTTGGGATACAGCCAGTTAAAAACAAAAAGGGGTCAGTGCAGTCGAAGGGTTAATACGAATTTTTACTATAAATTTATCGTTTACAGAGTTTTCGCACTTGTGCCGGTGAATTATTATTACGCCAGCTTCATTCGACGTTCGCAAACTGACAGGTGTCGAAAGAGAAGACGAAGAACTTGTTTTTCGTAATTTGAACAGATATAGTTAATTTGCGTTTTATTTTTTTCATTGAAAACTGACTTTCAATTTTCTATGATTGAGAGCTGGTACCGATCATTTTAAACTGGCAATTACCATTGATTCGAATGATTAAAAAAAATTCTAATCTAAGAGACTTATATCGAAATTCGATGCAAATTTAAATTGAATTAAGGGGGGGGGGGGACTTTAGGCGAGGGAAACATCGCTGATGATGGTTTTTTAAAAAGAAAGATGTCTTCACCATTTTTTAGACTTGGGGAATTTTTTGTACTACTTTTGGCTGGTATATGGTATTTTTTTTATTAATCTTTGAAAATGGCAGAGGTATGGCACGATCTTCTAAACGGGTTGCGGAGGATGTTTGTCAAACGGCGTGACACGTAGCGTCGGTGGAATTGATCTGAAGAAAAAACCAACGAAGATTTTTTCTTTCGTTAACACTCATACGCAGAATATGAACCAAGAAAAAGTGAGAAATATTAAAAATTGATGAAATGGTATGGTTTTAAACAAAAAGATTGAATTTTCTGAAAAAATGGCTACATTTTACAATGAAATTTTTATTTTATTTTATTTAAAAAAATATTTCGGCTCATTTTTTAGAGAATAAGGTTAGAGAGATTGATACCAACTTTCATCAGAATCGGTCGATTCGTTTTTTAGCTATACGTCACGCCAGTTTTGAACATGCAGTTTAGAAGACCGTGCCATACCTCCGCCATTTCTAAAGATGAATGAAATTATAAATTACCATATAGCAACCAAAAGTAGTAATAAAACATACCCTAAGTCTCAAAAATTGCAAAGACATATTATCTAAAAAAAAAAATCCTGAAAATCAGAAAATCGTTCTCTCGCCTACAGATATCTCCCCCCCCCCCCTGAATTGATTGAGCCCGCTGAATCAATTACTGCATTAATTGATACAAAAGTAATAAATTCGTTGACAGATTATCCAAAATGCGGTTTGAACCTAGACTCTAAAATTCGTTTATGGCTTCTCATGCACAGAAATCATTGCGAAACAAAATTATGCCAAAACAAGACCTTTCTTTCCAAAAAGAAGGCGCTCGAAAGTCGCAAAAAACCCTTTATCCATGAAAATGGACGCGAACTTTTTTTCTATAGATTCTTATCGACGCGCAAAATGAGATGGTGGAAAAATACCATTACCTCAGACTTCATTTTCGATACATTTTTCTTTTGTACCATTACCTCAGACTTCATTTTCGATACATTTATAAATGGTTTTCCACATTAGTATAATGTTTCGAATTCAACGTCGCAGAGGGAGTATTAGAAGTTGTCGGCAAGCCGGTCTTCAAAGGTTCCATGGAGGATCCTCACGGTTGTTGGATGTACGATTCCTCGCCGAGATCCGAAATGGCAGCGGAAAAACTTTGGGTCACCCGGCAAAGCAACACGTCGTACATATACGAATACAAAAATCGCAATGACTTCAAAAACGGACATCCTCGCAACATTCAATTGCCGTTCCCGTTTAAGGTTAATAATTATTTATCTTCACTTATCTATCGGTTTCTCATATCATCTAGATTGCGTCGATAATCAAGATAATTCGGATGCTCCATGGATTATTTCAATTAAAAAAATTATCTAGACTATGTTGAAGTTACTCAAACAGTCTGACGTATGCCTGAGGTTATCTATAAATTATCTACGTAATTGTGAATTCGGAAATTAGGTAATTCCTAGATAAGCGAGTTTCTTTTTGACAATTTGGGAAGGTTTCAAATAATCGAAAAATAATAAGAGAAGTTGAATATCGAGTGAATTGTCCAGATAAGCGGAACGGAATATAGATAATTAAGATAATTTCTACATTATCTTGACTTCGTAAGTCCGGAAGTTATGGAGTAAGATAAGGCTAATGATAACCGAGAGGAAACATCACTTAAGGGGGGATTGTCTTTTTTTTCGCAAAATTTACCGCTTTTTGGGAATTTTTTTGTGAAGAAAGTATACAACGGAAAACTTGTGAAACTTGGCATATAGTTTTATTGATCTGTTTACTACATACAAAAAAATGTTTAAACAATTTCATCAAAAAATCCGGCTCCCACCCCCCTCGACGCGCGATGGTCCTTTTTTGATGGTGTGCACGATTACAGCCTTCACGTTCATCCTGCAACAAAAACCCAAAAAGCATTTTACTTTAGACACATATAGCTATCGTTCGATGAAGGGAAAAAGAAAATTGACGATTTGGTGACGTTTTGAACTTGAAGTATCGATTTTTCGAAAAAAATTTATCGATTTTTTGTTATAAATAAAAAACTATTAAACGTATTGCTTTTTTGCTTCATCAAACGATAAAAGCATGTCAGCTGAGCATTCTGTCCAAATTTGAAGGCAATCGGTTGAATAGTTTTTGAGAAATCGTGCACACCATCAAAAAAGGACCATCGCGCGTCGAGGGGGGTGGGAGGCGGATTTTTTGATGAAATTGTTTAAAATTTTTTTTGTATGTAGTAAACAGATCAATAAAACTATATGCCAAGTTTCACAAGTTTTCCGTTGTATACTTTCTTCACAAAAAAATTCCCAAAAAGCGGTAAATTTTGCGAAAAAAAAATACAATCCCCCCTTAAGTCTCCGCCTTCGATTTTGTTGAAACTCATATGTGTGATAAAGTATTGAAAACTAGAATTTTTTTTATCGATGGAATAACCGCTTTAAGGCCTTAGGCCACAGTAACGGGTATAAAATCATGTGCGAATGTACCAATTTTTTTCGTATGAAAAAGTGATTCACTCATAAAATTAATTACACATCTATTTAGTATGGATATCAAGCTGTTAGAAAATATATATATAGTTTTTTCGATGCACATAATGGCTGACTACTAATACTTTCTTTTGTTATCATTTTTTAGCATCCACAAGTTTTTACCTAGAACAAAAAACAAAAATTCTCTTCAATCTACATTATAATACCGAGAGAAGTACGTACGGAATTTAAAAAATATTGTTTTATTCAAAAGTTGTACGTATTTGAACTTAAGGGGCCAGTCCACTTCGGAGCCACCAAAAAGTGCCATCTCCGCGATTTTTAAAAGGATTTTATAAAATATATGAATATAAAAGTTGTTGGGCTTGATAAATAAAGTCTAGAAATACATTTTAAACATTTTTATTCATTTTTTATTCATTTTTAAGTACAAAAACTAGAGTTTAACGTAACGCCTCAAAAATAGGTGGGCTAGGTAGCTCCATCACAACGCGGCAACGGCTTGTCTGAAACATAAAAATCAAAGTCCACCAGCTATAAAATGACCCTCGGATATAAAGTTTTATCAAAAAAATGGCAGATGAAAAAGTAATTAAAAAACGCGTTTTTTTTTGCAGTTTTTCGCCAAAAAGAGTAAAAATCTAAGTTTTAAAACTATCGAGGGTCATCTTGTTGCGAATCATGTTTACAATATGTGGTTCAAATTTCAAGAGAATCGGTTTATTAGTTTTAGAGATACGATGGAGGTAGATTTTGAAAACGTTGTTTCGAGAAAAACGCGTTTGAAGTTTATACTATGAAAAACTCTTACCAAAACTCAATCGGCAATCAGAAGGGATTTTGTACGATGCAGGAACCGTACAAAATCCCTTCTGATTGCTCATCATTGTCGATTTTTTCAAGTCTTACTTGCTTTCGATTTTTTGAAATTTTATAAGTGGACTGGCTCCTTAAGAAATGAATTTTCAGTGATAAATTTCGTTATAACTGCTCATAAACTGCTCATAAAATGAAAAGTTTTCGATTAATCAGAAATTCCGTACGTACTCCTCTGCGAAATGCAATTAGGAACATAACTTTTACATTTGAAGTAAATCGAGTGAAAATTGTTGAAGTTATTTGTCACGCCAATTGGAAGAAAGCTGTTTCGAGAAGTGTCGAGTAGTCGGCCATTTTGTACATCGACAAAAATATATATATATATTTTCTAACAGCTTGATATTCATACTAAATAGATGTGTAATTAATTTTATGAGTGAATCACTTTTTCATACGAAAAAAATTATTAAATTCGCACACGATGTCATACCCGTTACTGTGGCCTAAAGCCTTAAAAGGAAGGAAACCCTTTGAGTTTCTGTTTTTTAAGGGCTTACGTGGGTTTCGAAGCCAAAAAAGCATATTTTCTATATTTAAAAAATATATTATATTATACATACATTATTTATTTTATTCAAAATTATTATTTGATTATTTTATTCAACATTATTTATTTTATTCAAAAATTATTTTATTCACATAAAAGAGCAACGTTTCAACAATTAAAAAAAACATTCATCCAAACATTTGGGAAATTCAGCCGGTGGGACCTGGTTTCCGGAGACCCTTAAAAAAAGTATCCTCACGGTGGTAATTAAAAAAACCAATTTTTTTCTTTTAGTAGATAAGTGTAGCTCGGCATTGAACGAAGGATTTAAAAAAGTGAAATTTGGATTTTTGGCAGAGTTGTATGCAAAATAGTTCAATTTTTGGTACAATTTACACTACGTGTAGCCTTGTAAAATTAACTGCAATCGAAGAAAAAATCTTCGTTCAATCACTAGTGAATGCTATTTTGAAGAGGAGTGCAAAATTTCAATAAGATCGGTATATTCGTTTTTGAGAAGTCGTGTCCACCGACATCAAAAATAGTGTTTTGAGAAAAATGCGATATACCTGCGTCGCTCCCGGCCGGTCTTTCTCAACAGGGGGAATTCCCAAAGGCTCTCTCTCCTAGACTTTTACTCCGATTGATTTATAACTTTGAGAGAATATTCCAGACACATACTATGAGATAATAAAATTTTTAAAATGGATTTAAAAAAATGTTCAACCCCACGTAACCCCTTAATTCTCATGTAGTGGATTTTTCATCGCTCCACATAAGAAGAATTTTAATTTTTGTTTTACATAGATCGGTGTACTGCTTGCGGGTGTAACTGGAAAATCACCCCTCAACACGCTTTTTTTCAGGGGTGGTTTCCTCCCTTAAAAACCGTTTTTCCGCCGATAAAAGAAAATACGTATTTAATAGTTTTTTGAATGCTTTATCACATATATGAGTTTCACCAAAATTGAAGGCGGACAATTAAGTGATATTTCTTGTAAGGCTAATCACAATTGATGAGAACTGTCGGTTGAATCGTTTCCATCAGGGTAACGCACACGTCGTCTACAACGGATCGTTCTTCTACAATCCCAAAAATCGTTCGTCCGTCGTACGTTTCGAATTACAATCCGCGCATATTCATTTAAATTACGACGAGCTCCAGTTGCCCGGCTTGGAAATTGACACCAAGAATTATCTTTACTCGTCCGATCACAACTACAGTTACGTTGACTTTGACGTCGATGAAAATGGTGAGGATTTTCCAGTCCTTTATTATTACGTTTTTTATTTTTTATATTTTTATCCCCATTTTGTATTTTTTAAATTATTATCATTTATTCGTTACTATTATTTGCTATCCTGCACTCAATACCATGTTTATCCCATTTCCTATTTACTTTTCGTTATTTTTTTCGGTACTAACAAAAA
Source organism: Ophion obscuratus (assembly GCA_964007375.1). Classification (NCBI taxonomy): domain Eukaryota; kingdom Metazoa; phylum Arthropoda; class Insecta; order Hymenoptera; family Ichneumonidae; genus Ophion; species Ophion obscuratus. The sequence goes on along the minus strand of OZ023315.1, from coordinate 22,116,432 downwards.
TTGAATATGTCCCGAAAATGTTTCAGGTCTTTGGGCGATTTACGGATTACCGTCGAATTACACGGTCGTAATGAAAATCGACGCCGCGTCGATGAGAGCCCAACAGGCCTGGAACATAAGCATCGACAATCACAAATTTGGTGAAATGTTTATCGCCTGCGGGGTCTTGTACGCCGTACATAACGTTACGGATACCGAAATGAAAATACGGTATTTATCTCGTACCCTGTAGTTTTTCCAAACAAACAGCAAAAGGTCTTCTACTTCTGTTTTCGCCTATTTTCGCAACATGCAATTTTTTCATTTTCTTATATAGCCTAATCGCTTCTTCTCAATTCTAGTCTCGCATTGGATTTATATAAAAGCACGAGTCTAGACGTTAATTTGTCGTTTACGAATCCTTATCGCAAGACGACCATGGTACGATACAGTCACAAGACGAAGGCAAGTTCAATCATATTTGTACGATAGAAAAGAATTTTGTTCGCACACCAAACTTAATAAGTCCGTACGTAGGAGAAAACAATATTTATCACGCAAAAAGTGATAAATATTCAGTGTACCTCGCCGTGTTGAATTTTGATACTTTACAGGAATTATACACGTGGGACAGAGGCAACCTACTGGCGTATCCCGTCAGATATCAGAACATCGGTTACAATACGTCGCAAATACTCGAAATGGCTCAACCCCCAACCTGATCGAAACCAATCAATTTTTCTGGCAAACTTTGAACAACATTTTTTTAAACGTATATACATATACATACACATATTCACACACACATACACACATACATGTACGTACGTACACATATAAATGGAGAAATAGAACGAATGGGCGATTTTTCCGATGACCCGTCAAAACGTAATAAACGCTATTGAAAGTTATTACCCCACGAAACGAATATGAACGATTGAACAGATTTCACAATCGCCATCGAATGCGGAATGTACAATGATTTTTATGACGATGAAACAACAACAAAAACATATCGCTCGTATTACTTGTTACTTTATGAAGTAATAAAGTTTCTTATCCTATCTGAGCAATGATCCATTGTGGTTTCCATCTTTTTCCGCTTTTCTTACACCTCCCGCGTACTCCTTTTCCGCCATGCTGGACCGAAACTGGTAATTATTATGTAATACCACTAATCCTAACAATAATAATAGCAACAAGGAGAAAAACAATAGGAATAGGAGGATAAATACGATTATGATTAGGAATAGGAAGAATAATAGGCGGTCGAGAGGAATAGGAAGAACAATAGGCGGTCGAGAGGAATAGGAAGCATAATAGGCGGCCGAGAGAAATAGGAAGAATAATAGGCGGTTGAGAGGAATAGGAAGAACAATAGGCGGTCGAGGGGAATAGGAAGAACAATAGGCGGTCGAGAGGAATAGGAAGCATAATAGGCGGCCGGGAGGAATAGGAAGGATAGTAGGCGGCCGAGAGGAATAGGAAGAATAATAGGCGGTCGAGAGAAATAGGAAGGATAGTAGGCGGTCGAGAGGAATAGGAAGACTAATAGGCGATCGAAAGGAATAAGAATACCAATCGAATGAGATTGGCCATGCAATAGGAATTGCATGCAAATGGAATAGGCGTTGACTTTGAGTATGGATGGGATTGAACTAGGATGGAATAGGAAATGAATACGAATGGAATAGAAATGAGGTTGGAATAGGAATTGAGTAGGAATATAAATGGGGATGAAGTAGGGATTGAATATGAATAAAAATGAGAATGGAGTTGGGATTGAATAGAAACATAGATGAGGCCGGAATAGTAATTGATTAGGAATAGCAACAAGGATGGAATAGGAATAGAATAGCTACAAGAATAGGAATTGGGATGGAATAGGAAGTAAATACGGATGGAATAGGAGCATAATAGGTACAGGAATGATTGTGATCTTCGGGGAAAAACAGCAATACTATTCTTTTGAATTAGGATGGAATAGTACATGAATAGGAATGCGGATGGAATAGGAATTGAGTAGGAAAATAAATGGGGATGGAGTAGGGTTTGAATAGGAATAAAAATGAGGATGGAGTTGGGTTTGAATAGATATAGAGATGAGGCCGGAATACTTATAGATTAGGAATAGCAATAAGGACGGAATAGGAATAGAATAGGTACAAGAATAGGATTTGGGATGGAATAGGAGCATAATGGGTACAGGAATGATTGTGATCTTAAAGGAAAAACAGCAATGCTATTTTTTTAACGTTTAATTGTATATTTATCTATGAGTTTTGTAAATTGAAGCGTATAAAAAGTAACGTCCTCATTTAACGAACGTGAGAGCGGAATGAAAGGGATACCCATTGTAAACGTAGACGGGCCGATTGAAAGCGAACGAATTGGCGATTGCCAGAGTGGGACCCGTGTCGTAATCTTGATCATCGTCGAGATCGTGACTCGTGGTTGGTTCTCTGCTACGCGGGGTGGTCGTTTTTGGAGCATCATCATCAACGAACGTCGTCGTTCTCAGCGTTTCCACGGTTGTCGTTGGCAACGACTCGACGGTTGGTCTTCTTACCGGGACTCCATACGAGTGCGACAAAGTCGGCCTCGCGGCGGATGTTTGCGAACGAACGTTTTGAGTGGGCTCAAAGGGTGGCCCGGCGGGGCGCCATCCTCGGGGCAAATAGGATTGATATTCGGCTCCGACTACGACGAGGCAAACTGCCAAGATAAGCGGCTGAAAAGAAAATAAAGAACAATGGGCCTAAGGATGACATGTATTTTTGTTTTGTTCGAAGTATTTTATTCCTGTACATTCGACGGGGAGAACATTCTTTTATTCGTTGAGATCGATCGGAACTTCGGACTCAAGCTTGTAACTAATTTTACTCGTGGACTGTTGACATTTCGGGAAAACGAAGAGTCTCACCCTCTTCGTCTTTAAACGGAGCAGGGAATGACACTCTTCGTTTTCCGGAAATATCCGCCATCTCGGAAATAAACGTGACACTGTACTTCTTGATTTCTCGAAAAATGTCGAGTTTCGTAGGTTTTACGCTGCGATGTCATGTATCGTTATGCACAAGAGGAAATCGTCAATCGACACACTATGGTTCGCGGTGTACGAAGGAACTGTACGTCTGTAGAATCTTTTTTTTTTCTCGAACACGTTTGAAATAAGCAATTGCTCGTCATTACCTTCAACATTTTTTGTATCGAAGCAGTGCGCTAACCCGCCAGCTTTTCACGCTCGCAACGTAATATAATGACTGAATATTTAGAAAAGACGATTGGGCTCTTATATATATCATCATTGTCCCCTCCCCCGACTTCTTCGCGCTGCTGAACATTTCGGGGATCCAAATTTGACCTCGTCTTCTTGCATACCAATAGATGGCAAACGAACAAACGAAACACGATTTCGATATGTCAACGTTTCATTCTGTCCGACATTTCGTAACTGCGCGTTGCCGCGACAAACGTCACGTGAGCTGCATATACGTATTTATAATTCGACAATGGCCAATTTTGCCGAATAACCTCTTTTCCGTCGAACGGCAATCACGATGACGACAATTAAGGAGGTTGGAGCGTTAGCCATCATCCAAGATAATTGTTTTTTTTTTTAATATATGTTATTGTCTAGACTATACTGAGTCTGTACGATTTTTTTAAATTTCTTTCACCACCAAACACCGGACATAAAAAATAGTTTAATATATTTAATTTTACGTGCGGTTGGATGGGCAAAACGATCACGCTACGAGCGATGTAATTTTTTGGCTATTTAGGACCAGGATAAACCATTTCTATCAATAGATTACCGCAAACTAAACCTTTGTAAACATTAAAAAAAGAAAACAATCTTGCTCTTCGTAAATTAATATTGAACCATCAAGGTTTGATGAAAGATTACGAATCTTTGCTGGCGAATGGAGATTACCGAGCTGACAATCTCAATGTCCACGAAGTTGCCGTACTTCGGAAACACTCAATATTCATCAATAGTAATAATAAATAATCTCGTGGCATAAATATAAATAGGCATCATTATAAAAAAGTCAAAACGTCATTCTGAGTTGTAGAAAACATTCGCTAACGCAGTTTTTCATAATAATCGTCGATAATGTACTCTTTCAAGTTGGTAGTAACAAAAAAGTTTTTCTTATTTACGTAATAAAAATGTAAGAATGCGCATTTGTGCCCTTTAATTGTATATTTTTTGAAAAATAAGCATCTACAGAATAAATATATACCTCGTATGCATATTTTTAGGTTCATTGAAAAAAGAATTCATAAGCCGTCATTTGACTCGACTGGACCGCTCCAACTTCCTTACGGGCATGTACAAGGTCAACATAACCTCACAAAATTTCCAACCCAATTTTCTCATAGATGGGTAATTTGTTTAGGAAAAACAAAGCATTAGGCTCTGGAGAATTCCCTGACGCGGAGCTTGATGATTTCCTTATGCCTTAAATATTATTCATCTCTGAGAAATCTCTGTTCGAAAATTTCAGCTATCTCTCTCGCACTCATTTGTCACGTGGGAGATCTTCTACTTCGCCTTAACCTCCAAGAAAAGTTCAGGATGCACCAAGTAACACCTAAGTGCAAGAGACAAACAAATTTGCGGCGGAAGTTATTTTTCCAAAAGGTCAATATTTGGGGCAATGGAACAGCGAAGAGCTGTGCTGAAGACTTCCAATTGACCGAAATCTCCGTGACGCGTACTTTCAGAAATTAGTGAGGTTATGTTGAACCCCGCAGCGCCTCCATGTGGAGCGATTTCTAATTACCGAGCGTTTGCGTGAACGTGGGAAAAATGAAAGTCCGCTATGGAAAGTAGACGACGGAAGAACGGCGTGGGTAAAGGATTTAAGCTACACACGCAGTTTTCTTACACAATGAACATATTCGCAGAATGTCCGGCGGCGGAACGCAGACCCCCGAAGTATTACGTTAGTCTGCTGTAATCGATCGTAAGAATTGTCACGAGTTATAGTGACATGGCGTTCGTGTTTAGCATCGACAATTTCGAAGAAGAACGAGCCTTATTCTACCGCTTTCATCCTCTCACCGACAATCGTCATATTTATTCCTCGCTAAAACACTCGTGATAGCCAAATATCGTTGGTTGTCTTCTTTTAGTGACATTGAACTGCGTATTTGCAATGAATAATGCGCAGCGTATAATTCAAAACGATGAGGAAGGTCAATGTAATACACCACGGAAACTTTTCTCAAAAACAAATCGAATAGATGCAATTTTAACGTTAGTCGAATTATCTAAATGACTTGCGGAGAAATTTTCGACCATTCGAATTTTTCGATGATCCAAGTGATGTACATAATCCAAATAATTACTGGTTACCTTTAGTTTTTGAAAAATCAACTTTCGGCAGATAGACAAAGATTCACGAAATTAGAGGGCAATTTCTGCCTTATCGACAGCAGGTAACCTTATCGTATGTCGGTAAAGCAGATCTGGCAGACGATCCGTTCTTACGGGCCGTTGATAAAGCAGAAATTCATCCCAATTGTAATGATAACAGCATTGATTTGAGTTCCCTTACCTTGAAATCCCCTAAAAAGAGTCTTCCGCCACCATTCTTGTGACCCTTTGGCTTAAAAATGTGAAATAATTGACGAAAATAGTATTCGCTGAATGCTTTCAAGTCAAATTATTGCTGCAATGATGAAATAATTCGTCTCCGAAAAAACTACTTAAAACCGTATTTAATTTGACAAGCTCCGATCTGCTTTTCGACATCGGCGAAAAAGTTTTACGTGTCAGATATTGATAATTATAATCGTTTGTAAAATACCGTTTTATAATTATTTTATTACGATCATTGTAAGGCGTCGAAACGAGGTTGGTATTTTCGCGGGCTTCCGCTTCAAAATGGCGGCACCAATCAGCGCGTTGGGCGCTGAGCAAATTCGGCAAATCCAAACGCCCGAAGAATTAAGATCCATATAAATATGTATATATATATATTTGCACCTGATCCCGAGTGTCTGAGATTGTCTGCTGGCTGCGTCCTGTGCTCGTCACATGACAACACTACGGGTGTGAACGATCCTCTATTTTCTCCGCTAATCTCGTCAGCGATATCACTCCTGTCGTGCTCCTTTCCCGAAAATCGAGGGATAAAAGGACGAGAGAGAATAGAAGTGAGATTCGCGTCGGTGCATTCCAAACGTTTGCGAATACGGGTAAGCAGTGAAAATTCGGTTAATCGATAATCAGCGACGTTTCATCGGTGTCGCCGAGATATGGGCGTTTGTGTGCTTCGTCCTCGTATCTGAACCACGACGGACCTTTTTCAGGTTTGAAGCTGCCCAATCTTCTCTCGAAAGTATCGTACGAGGAAAAACTGACACCATGAGATACATATTAGGAGCTACGTTCGCGGGGACAGCAACCGCAACTATCACCGTTCTAGGTTAAAATATTTTCTCTTTCAAATCTATTCTTCATCCCCCTATTTTATAACTTAGCGCACTGAATAGAATTATTTAAAAGTGATTTTTCGTCTTTCTGTATGGCCCTCGAAATCTTGAAGATAGGTTCCCATCCTTCCGTAACACTGGAGGCTGTAACGTGCGGTATTCCATTCATAAATCGCAGTTTCTGTCAAATGTGCAAAGCAACGATTACGCGAGTTTGTCTAGTTTGGTGATTATTATTGTTATAAGTTTCTTTGTATTTGTAATGATAGTTTGAACAGGGAGTTTTGCAATATCGTTCCTGCGCTTGGACCTTAAGGTTGGCGCTCCGCTATTGACGACTTCCTGGGGATCCCTGGAGTTCTTATATACTTTCGCTGACAGTTTGTTTAGGAGCGTACCAGGAGTGCGGTGTCGGTTAATATCTCTTTTTAGCTTTCAAACGGGCATCGTTTTAAAGGTTAATTTCACTCTTATTTTATCTAATTTTACTCAATTTTATCAAATTCTACCTCATTTTATGTAATTTTACCCAATTGTATCTAATTGTACGTTTAAAACAGTATCGGTTAAAATCTCTTTTCTAGTTTAGAAACGGTATCGTTTTGAAGGTTAATTTTCCTTTAATTTTATCTAATTTAACCTAATTCGATCTAATTTTACCCAATTTTATCTAATTTTGCCTATAAAACCATATAGTTCAATTTCTAATACAAGAAAGATATCTGCAATAGATTCGCTGCCTTGCAGCCAAACGTCGCATTTGAAATTTATCGGAAACTCAACTTCAACGGGTCTGCTAAGTCGCAGAGCCCAAGAAACAGGTCGACGTACAATATTTTTTCCGATCAGAGTGTTGGGGTGACGAGGTCGGATTTTACACACAATTAGTACACAGTCTTGCCGAGTTGAGTTCTTTAAATTGAAGAATATTAAACAATAGAGTGATTATTATTCAGACAAAGTGCAAACAAAAGAATGGTGTAGATGGTCTTGGCAACTAGGGTCATCTGCAATGAAAAATAAAATACTGTTTCTTTGGTATAATGATAAAACTTTCGTATCACAGGATAATTTTTCGAAATGTTGAAAATTACGAAAATGAGGAGTTGTAGAAAAAACGTTTGATTTTCGTTGGAAAAAAAACAACTTTACTCATTTGTAAGTAACAAATGGATAAGCGTGTCAGGAAAACCTTGAGGTTTGGGGATAGAGAATGTTATAAAGACCGAATTTAAAGTGAATCGAACGAATAAATTCGGAGATACGATTTCCACTGGTTCATGAAACACATTTTTGTGAAAAACGCATAATGGGCGACCTGACCCTTTGGACAAAATCGTCATGGCTTGGGCAATTTCGAAAATAAACAAAAAATCTTTTTTACAAATGAAATCTCGGCTATAAACCCGAGCAATGAAGAAAAGCGTATTTTCGAAATTTCAAGCTTACACAGATTCCTTAATGTATCAGGCTAGTAAAGGCCGAAAAAAGACAAATTTTCGTAATCATTACGGCTGTCATTGCGCGCAGAAATTGTACTAAATATTTATTTTATTTTTTATGACTCAAGCCCCATTAAGGCGGGATTATACATTTACAACGATCAAAAAATCGATTTCTTTTTTCTCTCTTTAAACGGTAGAACTATATATGTAGAATATTTTCCTAAAGGTGCAAAGCGAAATTCGAAAAACTTCAAACGTTACAGCCCGTCAACGCTCGGATTCGGAGCGGGCGTGAACTTCAAACGCGTTTTTCTCAAAACTGCATTATCAAGCAATTTCGATAATAAACAAAAAAACCTTTCTTGCAAATGAAAGTTTAAAATCTCGGCTATAAACCCGAGCAATAAAGAAAAGCGTATTTTCGAAATTTTAAGCTTACACAGATCCCTCAATTTATCAGGCTAGTAAAGGCCGAATAAGGACGAATTTTCGTTATCATTAGGGCGTGCAGCATTACTCAAAAACTATTAAGCCGATTGAGTTGAAACTTGGTAGAAATATTGATAATATTGGCACCTTCTACTTGACGAGAATTTTATTTGAAAAATTATTTTAAAAAACGACTTTTTTAATCCACATATTACAGAAATTTTGCGTGAAATGTTGATATTTTTGGAAATGCGTGCCATTTTCTTCACTTTAATCACCGTCACATAGAAACTATACATGTTCTAACTGAAAAAATGTTTGAACTTTTTTGCAAACCAAAGTCTACGGGAAGCTAGACTGCACGCCGAACACTCTGCCACAGCTCCATCATTTTGATGACGAATCAATGAAAAAAAATTATTTTGTATACTTAAATATACTATTAAAGTATACCTGCAGTTTGATAATTGTAGAATAATTATTTTTTAGTTAAAACATCCCTCAATATTGCTAATTTTTTTCCTGTCTAAATGTATATCCCGCCTTAATCTTGAATTTTATTTGTTTCGCAGTATTTTATCACGTGTTCACTGGAAAGGGAGAGCGAATCAGTCCAGCATGGTGAGAAGCACTTAGCGCATGACGCAGCGACAATGTTGGTTGAGTTACTCGTCACTGACGAAACATTTGAATTTTAAGGTTTTTGGCAAACACTTCTCCGTACATGTGGGCCACGTTGGGCATCGGTCTCGCCGTCGCTCTGTCCGTAACTGGAGCCGCGTTGTACGTAATTACAACGGAAATAGTAAATATGAAAGCTCGTTATGAAAGATTAATCGTTGATCGTACAATTTTCCAGAGGTATTCACACAACGGGCGTCTCGATCGTAGGCGCCGGTGTCAAAGCACCGCGAATCAAGACGAAAAATCTCATATCGATTATTTTCTGCGAGGCCGTGGCGATTTACGGTCTCATAACGGCGATCGTGCTCTCGGGAATGCTCGATCAATTTGATTGGGCGAAAATGGAGAATTCGAATACGATTAGAGAGCAGAATTGGTTCGCCGGTTATCTGATGTTCGGTTCCGGCCTCGCGGTTGGCCTGGTCAATTTGTTTTGCGGTATTGCGGTGGGTATAGTTGGCTCGGGTGCGGCACTCTCGGACGCCGCTAACTCGACTCTCTTCGTCAAGATTCTCATTGTCGAGATTTTCGGCTCGGCCATCGGCCTCTTCGGTCTCATCGTCGGCATTTATATGGTGAGCACGATCAACTTCCGAATTCTAATCGCTAGCAACTTCGTTTATTTCAACTCACTGGTACACTACCATCGGAACGGCCCAAAATCTATTGCCGTTTCGTAATTTCCAGAATTATCCAACTTACAACCGTATCCATAGATATACCTTGAGAAATTCTTATTCCTTATTCTTTATTCGGAACGAAGAACAAGGAGGCCTTATTTCTTAAGGAACGACTATGAATACGGGTGTTAGAGAGTCAATAAAATCATTAAGATACACGAATACTGTTGCCGGATGTACTATAATTCGTGATTTTCACGTCCTAGCGATGGCGCAGCCATATTCCAACATGGCTGGCCAAAGTATAGCTTCAAACGTGAACAATAACATCGTTCTTGATTTCCTGCGAGTTGGCTATTGGATTTATCTCTATGGTAGATTGTCAAGGTGCTACTGCAGTGAATGATTTATTTTCCGCTCTTTGTTAGCTCCGTCAGCTCTGGATTTAGATTTTTTAAGGTTATGAGAGTCACTTGCAGGTTGCGAGGAGCGATTCGATTTTTCAGAGCATACTTTTCACAAGGGACGTTCGAAATGATATTTATACGTTGCTTATAATAGAAACAACTTTTAATATTATTTATTTATTTGTTTAACGCTCCATTTATTATTTATAAAGATACAAACTTGGAAAGAAAAAATCTTGCTGAGTGACTACAATTTCGCCGTGATAGCCTAAGGGTCATTTTCAGAGCCAATGACCACTTTTTCAAAAGTCTACCTTTAGATGACTTATGGAACGACAATTCACTTCTTTTTATCCATCTTGCATCTTGGAACACAGCAGAATCTCGAGTAATTTTTTTTTTTTTCTTAATTTTGTCCATTGTTATCAATGTATTTTGACCAAGTTTACTATACTGGTAGAGTTTCCGCCTTAGGCCGTGAGAGGCGCCCAGACCTTTGGCGATCGCAAATTGAATAATTTTTTCCGGCAATTTAAGGGGAGGTTCCCGAGCAAACGGCGAGGAAAACAGGTAAACTTCGCGAATTTTTATCTCAAAAACTAATGTTTCGATAGGATCCTGGTTTTTTTATTGCAAAATATGTACATTGAGGTATGTTTAGGAATTAAAAAAAATAAATTCGTTGACTGGAAGCGATTCAGACGCGATTATCTCGAAACATAGTTTTCAAAGTCGGTGCCAGATGTATCTCGAAAACGGCTTGTCCGATTTTGTCCAAATTTGGATACAATATTCTTCGATAGTTTTTCTCGTCCGCCACGCAGGATTTTTTTGAAATGTTCATTTTTGACGGAATTGCGACCGTTTTAATTTAACATTCTTTTTTCGTTCGCTATTTCCGATGATTTTGGATTGCATACACATTGCATAAAAAAAGCAATGGTTCAATCAAATGAAAAACTCCTGTTTTTCTCGCCGTTTGCTCAGGTACCTCCCCTTAAAAGCAAGAGTTCCGACGAAAAGCGTTTTCCAGTGCATGTAATTGTTTAAAAAAATCTATACATGCGATACCGACTAACGATGAGGACGAGAAAAAAACAAATTTTTCAAGTCGCTTCACGATTGAAGGAGTAATCGTACGAAGTGTTTGGGAAAACCTCATTCCCAAAGAAACGCGCTCAAAGCTTTTCCTTCTCGCGATTACGTGTCGATAATATGCACATACGGTTAGTTCCTTGCAAGATTTGAACTATCCGAAATGTCGACGCGAATTTTGAACACAACATTCTTCGGAAGTAGAAAGAATTAATGACAATATATCGTGCTATAGTACCCCTTACGGTATTCCTTTCACGAACCCGAGTATTTAACAATTTTTAACAAAAGTATTTAACAAAATCTATAATTAAATTTAAAAAACCATCCCCCAGCATACTCATAAAATTTCAAGCCACGATACCGAAGTTTCATTTTTCGTAGCCGCGACTTTCAGAGAAAATGTAAAAAATCTCTAAATCTACTAAATTTGCGCGAACAATTTTTATTCCAGTTTATCGTTGGGCATAACAATTGATAGTAACATTTTTTTTTTACCAAGCGCCTTATCCAGATGGGCATGGTGTTGAAGTTTGCATCGCTGGAATGCAACGAAAGTTCTTCGTTGGATTTTAATTTCTTTATTTTTATCAATATGAAAAACCCTTTTTTGTCATTTATACTTTAGATCTTCAAATAACGTTCTTAAAAAATTATGCAGGATTTTTTGTAGGCAAATATGGCCGGTTGAAATAAAAAGAAATTCATTTCCGTTGCGTTCCAACGATGCAAACTTCAATCTCATGGGCCCGGTTATGCCCCCCACAAAATACGGCCCGCGATAACAATAACTCAACTTCTGTCTTTTCCCGTCTTCCAGACTTCCAAGGTGAAAATGGGTAACAGCGTATAAGCTGCGTTCATGCCCGATTTCATCACCAAATACTTCTTATCGCCCTGAGACTGCGTATCTTTCATCGTGATGTGAAGAAACAAAAATAAAACAACAATTCCCAGCCGCGTTCGCCTCGCTGAAGCGGGCAATCGATTATTCTCCGCTGGAGCCGTTTCGGAGAGAAACAAACCCTCCGTGTTTTCCGAAAAGTGTATAATTTGTTTCCAACAATAGCGAAATATTTCGCGCGCCACAATTAACGCGCCCAGAGTTCATCGAACGTAATTAATATATACACATATATTTCACGACTAGCGAGACATCGGTTACGTTATTTATATGTGATACGCATAAGGAATAAAGGAAACGAGAGAAACGTGTACATAAATAGAAGTTACGAACGGCGCCAAGTTTTATTCCGAGATTTCCTTTGATAAAGAAGAAAATATTGTGACTTTTGTCAAGTATCATTACGTACGATGCGATTGCCTCAAGATTTGAACAGTCGCTTTAGCGAGTTAAGTTCAATCGAGATTGAGTGTGGTCTCGCATTCGGGACGTCGCAATGGCCAATATTTCGTTGGAATGAACATTTGAGGCACTGGTTGGCTTCCGGGACACTCGTATAGTTGATTTGGCGATGTCTCTAAGAGCGTAGATGTAAAGTTGAGTCGAAAAATTCGATATGAGGCGGGTTGATGTCAGCTTGAAATTAGAGCAGTTTTTCGGAGGGACAACATTAACCCTTTCGTTCGGGGAAACATGGATGCGTTTCGTCTAACATAACGTAATCTGGCGCCCACCTTGTGAATTTTCAACAAATTTTCGACGTTATACGTTAAACAGCGGCTGGTAGGCCAGAAACAATAACTTTGTTGCCCGAAATTCTTTGTAAAATTTAAAAAAATATTATTTCCTCGGCTCCGGACACAAGATATGAGGTGTGAAGGATGCAACGTCGGGCTTTACGTAGATCCTTGCTTTCGGGAATATCACACCTTGCAACATTACTGATAACATTTTGTTTGTTCAAATAACATATTAAAAATTGAAAACTAAAGTTCACTACCGGTTGAAAGTTTTCGATCACTTTGGATAATTGCGACTTTATATTAGAATAATCTAATTTGTTATATAGAGCTATATAGTATCTTCGTAAAATTGGGCGTACAAATAAGTCTCCGCCGTTTGAACAAAAGATGGCTCCACCAGGAGATTATGGTTGAAATTGTCAGATGTAAAGCGTCATGTTGTAAGGTTAGACATCTGGCAAGACCATAACCTTGAAGTATTTGCGATTTTATATCAGCATCACATAATTTATTTCGTGCGAAAATGTCGAGCTTTGAGCCGAATAAGCATAATTTGCGGGAACTTTTGATTTATTCTTTAATTTGAATAGATCTGCAGCTGAGGCGCATCGGTTGCTTGTAGATGCATATGGTGAGACTGCTTTAAGGTAGTCCTATCGACAGGCTCTATTCCATAGGATTTTAATTTTTTTTTCTCCGAGTTTCACTAAATATATTGATAATCGTCTGTGTAAAATTTCGGGGTCGGTTATCGGCCTAATTGCAGAGAAAAAAAATTAAAATTGCGTATTTTTTGGGTATTAACAGTATTAACGTGGGAATCCGTCAGATTATTAAAAATAATCAGATTTACATACTTAACACTTGCAGTAATCCAATGCTCTCAGAAAAAATAACGCTTATTGACTGAATTTTTATGTAATATCAAGTTTAATTTGAACTTCCGGTATTGGATTTATTAGCACCTGCTACGATAAAGAGACGTGACAGCAAGGCAACAGCTGACTGTAGTTCTAACCTCATCTCACTCGTTCGAATTTCCACACGTATTTCATTTTTAACCGACATACTTCGCCGACACAAATTTTCCACGCTTTTTACCAGTCGTGGCCCGAATTACAATGCTTTATATTTCCCGCGCCAGACATTGTTTTGACAGATCGACGTTGATAAGCACGGTGGTTAAACTCGGCTGATTGATTAAAAAGAGATGGAGATATAACCAATGTTGGCAAATATCAAACCTAGAAATACTGCGCGGATCGTTGGAATAACTATTTTTTCATTTTTCTAATTAAATGTGAACATTCATTCAACAGTTTACACATGGAAAATTTTAGTTATGGTAAATTATATTTTTTGCATATGTTACAAATATAAATTGAACAAGTCGCAAGTATGATTAGTGGTATGACTAGTGTGAAGCGATCGGACTACCTTAAGTGAGAGACGTTGTCGTGGGTGGTTTCAAAAGTTCAACAACGGTGAGTTTGACGTCGAAGACAAAGAACGTAGCGGAAAGAAATCTAAAGTTCCCGCGAATGACGCTTATTCGGCTCAAGACTCGACATTTTCGCACGAAAAAAATTATGTGATGCTGATACAAAATCGCTAATATTTCAAGGTTATGGTCTTGCTGGATGTCCCACTTAACAATATGACGTTTTACATCTGACAATTTCGACCATAACCTCCTGGTGGGGCCATCTTTTGTCGAACGACGGAGACTTATTTGTACTCCCAAAAAATGAAATGAATTATATGATTCATTATAATATTATAATAAGAAAGTTTCGCCATTATCTGAAGTATCGATGACTTTTGAACGGTATTATATACAGTGGATAAAAAAAAGTATTTGTACACGTCGTCGTTTTTCAAATTGTCCTTCGAAAAAAATTAAGTGCTTTATGAAGTTTCTGAAAAACACGAACAAAAAAATTAACCCAAATTAACAACAGTTTCGTGTGAGATGTTCAAAACATTTTTTTTTATCCACTGCATTAAAAACAAACCCCCGGAGCGAAAGGTTTAGATCCACGAAAACGACATCAGTACATTGGAAAAAGGAGCTTAGAGCCAATAGGATCAAGTTAGCACTTCGTTTTCGAGTTGTGAAAGAACATAACAAATTATATAAATCTCTATGGATGTATTGTATAAATGCATCCGAATATATGTATGTGTGTATATACGTATCTGGTAACAAAATAGACATCATGTACTCTTGAAAATGTCGTGAATGTCGTTCACAGCCGAGTTCAAACTCTTCACGTAAACTTGTGCGTCCCGATGCGGTTTGTAGCTTGTAACCACAGAGCCCAATTTGTCATCCTGGATCATGTAGCTTGAAAAGCAAATTACGATCATTACTATTGCGTTTTAATCGTCGAGTGCGCATGCATTCAATATTACATGTTGTTTTTTCCTCATACCCAATCCCGTAACCGTCCTGAACAACGGGCCCGAAACCTCCGGCCCTTACTTGAGGACTCGAGAGCGTCGAAGTCGACAGTATGTTGTGATTCAACTTTGCGTAAGCCTGATCCTCGTATATGGCCGGGTAGGAAGCCGAGCCGTTGGATCTTTCCCACAAGTCCTTCAGCGCGAACAAATGCCGATCGAAGCCCTGACCTGCAATCCGTTATTGACTCACGTTATGAGCTTTTGTGGCGATGTACGCACGGAATTAAGACGCGGCAGACGCAGTGGCGGACTGATTTTTTACGGACGATATTTAGGGAAAATGATAAGGAATGATCATCTTTTGCGCGTTTGAGGATATTTAGGGATAATGAATA
This sequence comes from Ophion obscuratus, assembly GCA_964007375.1. NCBI lineage: Eukaryota > Metazoa > Arthropoda > Insecta > Hymenoptera > Ichneumonidae > Ophion > Ophion obscuratus. The sequence continues at coordinate 22,100,875 of OZ023315.1, read as the reverse complement.
AGGAATGATCATCTTTCGTGCTTTTGGAATTATTGTGTTTAAGGGGTTAGGCTACTGTGAAAATAAAGAAAAATCGACAGACGCTCGAGGGAACTGAAGAGGACGGTTCAACATACGGTGCAAGAATCGCAGATTGAAGGTAAACTTATGATTATAACGATGGAACTACTAGTGAAACTTTGAAGGCTTTTTTCTCGAAACTACGTTTTTTTAAACGGTGTACACGATATCTCGACATCTAATGACCGGATTGAGGTGACATTTGGTACACTTATTCAGCGTAATAGTAGTTTAGTCTTGGCCGATGTTTTTCTTCGTAACTTTTTTTTGTCATCAGTTAATAACAATAATGATGTCATTTTTTTCCTCCAATAGTTGAAAAAAAATCTTTAAAAAAAATTTGTTATTGACACACGTTGAAAAAGGTCGGTTTTAAGGCGAAAAAAACGTTTTTTTTTCTTGTATTAGTTCAATTGTTTTAGTTTAGTCAAGATAGTTTATAACCTCTTCAATTATTAATATTTTGATGAAATTTGGTACACTACTTTGTTAATGTGCATACAAATATCTGTCCGAACGATTTTTCAATCATCTTATTCTAAGTTATTTTGTTTTTAAATAAACATAATTTTTGGACTGTCACAGTAGCCTAACCCTTTAATTGGGAAGGTAGCTAATTAAATATATTCCGCGGTTTGTCTCATCTTGTGACCCCCGCCCTTTTCGATCCGAGTGAAACTTTGCTCATTTTGTTGGATGAACTCAACAATACCGATTTTTTAAAAACTTAAAAAAAAGATTTAGTTTTACAAATTCTTATCATCGTACACTTTGGAAATTGTGCTAATTTCAATCGAGAATATGTCTGTAATGATCAATGGTATTGACTTGTGTCTACAGAGTTTTTTTTCGTCTTATCGACCTTCCCTAAAAAAACAATAATTTGTTATCTTTTTAAAATCTTTTTAACAAATTTCCATTGGCATAATAATTTTCGAGAATAAAAATCAGGGTCTTCAAAAACACCCCGATTGAAATATGTTAAAAATTTCTCAAAAACGCTAGAATCTATTATGAAGCTTTGAAAAAATTCGACGTTCTTTTTAGTAAATTAACTTTGAGATTCAAAAAATCGTCGTCCTCAACGATCTGCTACCTTCATATCCCACACAAACGTAATCAATTAAAAATTGCTATTGCAAATAAAAAGAAGCTCGTTATTGCTTAAAATCTTGATCACTCGGGACTTTTTTCTGGAAATCAAGTGCGTTCTCGCAAAACCAGCAGTATTTACCCATAGCAGCTTCCTTGATAAGATTTCCATGCGCCTTGCTGCATGCGAGCATAAGTTCCTTCAAGTGATTTCTCGAAACGCCGGACTTTCCTTGTCCGATTATTGCGGAGCACAGCGCTTTTGTCTCGTTCGTGCAGGATCTTACGGTTTCCGTGCGTCCGTGTTTGAATGCGGAAGTGCTGCAGGACTCGTAAGTCGCCACCGATCGAGCCTCCAATTTGTAAAGGGCTAATTGAAAAGCCACTTGCATAACCGCGTCTGGACTCACACCGAGTTTCTTGCACTCCTTCTTTCCGAACGCTTCGTATATCAGATAATCGATGCACAAGCGGTCGGTCCACTCGGCGTAACGATCGATCGCTTCCGCGACTTTCTTCCTCGTCGTAGAGTCAACTGCGAAGTTGAGTCGCTCGATCGATGCGTTGGACGCGAGCCCGGAAACTTCATTCGGATGGAATCTCGATTTTTTCTCGATGTCCTTTTTGATGTCCTGAAGGAAGAGAAAAAGAAACGTTTGCCAAAATCCGTTGCGGAGGTGACTGCTTGCAGAGTATCTTCTTACTCTTGTAACGGTGATATAAAATTAAAACCCAATTACTTTAGAAAAGATGCGCATTAATCTGCCGTTTGATGAACATAGCTATTTTACAAACACCGATAACACAAGTCAACAAGAGAAAAAAATTGTTCATTACTTTTTGTCAAGTGACCACTGGTGAGACCTATATTTCAAGTTACTTCACAAGATTGGCAAATTAATTTTCATTTCATAGTGAGTGTCGTTACCGGTTCATTTAAGGGATTATTTGTTTGTTTTTTTTTTTTAATTATTTGGTGTTATAAATTAAGTCAGTGGTATGTCGACGACAGCGAAGCGAAGATGAGCTTGTTCGAACTACCTTCAAGGGCTATACCAGTGTGACTATTTTAAAAAAATTGATTTTTCTTACCTTTTTCGACAGTTTATACTTTCAAGAATATCATTATCATTTTATCTTGCAAAAATCGATAGTTAAATTTTTAAACGCGTTTTTCTCTAAATGACGTTTTTCAAATTTGCTGACTGCAACTCAAAGAGCAATTATCCGATTGACTTGAAATTTAAACTGAGTACTCTTGAATATATTTACTCTGCAATGACGTAGGATATTTTTGATTGCATGAAAATTGACGATTTGGCATAAAAAAAACGGCCGCTTTATAGGCAAGAAAACAGACTTTGTCATAACTACGCCATTTTGTTAGATTTTTATGTTTTTCGAAAATCCTACGTCATTGTACAGGAAATACCTTCCAGTTTAACGACATTTTTTCCTTTTTCGGTTTCAGCTACTCAATCGGCCGGAATCATGTCAGCAGTGGGGGAATTTTGTTTTTGGCGCCTCCGAAGGCAGCGCATAAGTCGCTTGAATCTCAATATTTTTCTATGAAAAAATTATGTAATATAGGTCAAATATAGCCAAATATATTCTTAATTTTCCGAAACATTTAATTGAGTACTTTTCTTCCAAATAATTCCCGAAAAACACCCAAATTTTCAGCGTTCACACTGGTATAGCCCCTCAATACGTTTTATTATATACGCGGAGAGTATGTTATTCAAAAATTGAGAAAAACGATTGGAGATTTGGTGCAAAGTGCTTTTTTAAAAATGATTTCAGCATAGAAATAAGGAATCCAGATAAATTTGTAGAAAATCTTGGCTCCTTTAGTGGAAAACACGGAGAACGCTTCCACCAAGCATACAATTTATGGAAGATAGGTATCAGGAGAGATGGGACACTGGAAGGCTGATCACGTTTGGCCTTTGATGCGTGACTGCCTCGACAAGTCTTACGCAAGAAAATCAGGAAAAAGCAGCTTACTCAATGTGAAAATCATAATCATCATGAATGTTGTGTGTTCGTCTTTTATGCGATCGCGCAACGTTCATCCGATTGAGTTGAAACTTTGTACAGTTGTTGTTGGCACTTGCGTGAATGTTTCTGACATAGTACCATCGACGTACAATAAGTGGCACGCCCGTCGTATCCGATAATTGTTCGTTTTCTATGCGTTCGCGCATCGTTCATCATCATCATCATCATCATCATCATAATCATATATATAAAAATGGATGTTTGTGTGTTCGTCTTCTATGCGTACGCGAATCGTTCATCCGATTGAGTTGAAACTTTGTACAGTTGTTGTTGGCACTTGCGTGAAAGTTTCTGACATAGTACCATCAACTTACGAACATCGAATACGACACTAGTCGTATTCGATGATTGTTTGGCTCTGTAGCGCTATTCTGTAGCTCGTTATGAATCGGTAACGACAAGTTTCGTTATCGATAGATAGTAACAGCCAATCGCATGCTCGGTCGCCGAAGAAAGGCGGCCTTTTATTGGCCGTCGCTAGCTAACGATAACGAAAACTGTCGTTGCCGAGTCACAACAAGTTACAGAATAGGCCTACTGATAATTGGCCTATTCTATTGGCATTGCAACGCATACTGGGCATTGACTGGTTCATATATGAAAAGTAATGTTTGTGTGTTCGCGCATCGTTCATCCTGTTGTGCCCCTAATGTAGTGCACATTGCAAATCGCATAGAAATGAACATATTCGATTAACGAAATCGAGAGGCCATAGGCCCCTGTGCAAACGACAGCAGTTTGGGCAGGTGAAGCACTTCCAGAGGTGACTTTGGCGACACGTATCGCTGAATCGGCATCGTACGATTCGAACGTTCGAGAACGTTCGATTGCCAATAACCCAGTTAACAATTAGAGGAACGAAACGTCAGAAGTCAGTCTTCGGTTGGCAACCGAGGCGGTCGGTCTCAAGGCAATTAAACATTTTGTAAATCAAATGTTGCCTAGTTATGATAAAGTTAAATAATTGTAAGTTCGTAATTCCTGAGTTGGAGATTTACTCGTCATTGGAAAGACCCCAGCTACCCGTCCTCGATCACCCGATTCCAGCCACCAGTCTTTTTCGGGGACGTAGATCCCAGGGCACATATGTTGGCGCAATTTAGCGGTACAACAATCCGTTTGAGTTGAAACTTTGTACAGTTGTTGTTGGCACTTACGTCAATGTTTCGTACGTAGGATCATCAACGTACAATAGGTGGCGCGCGAGTCATATCGGATAATTATTGGTCTTTCATCATTAAAAGAGGCATAGCAACGCGTGCCGGGCATTAGTTAATATTTAATAAAATTTACGTCTTTCAATAAAATTAGATTTTATGAAAAGATAGTATTTTATAGTATATAAAATTAGATTTTATGAATATATAGTATATATTCCCGTGTTTTTACGGAGAATATCCATCTTAAGCGTTAAAATAGACTCAGTATAGAGATAAGATTTTTTTTTAAAGTACACAGTTCCGCAGCACCAAATCAGCTATTGAGCTGCTTAATCATCCATTCCTTTAGTGCAATATTTTTCGAATACTGTCGAAAATATGGCAGACAAAAGCGCGTTGAAAGAAGATTCTCGTTTTTCCTTGAAAGTACTCACTAAATGCTGTTTTTGTAAATAAGATGCGATTTTTGTAGCAAGGGGTTGTAAAAAATACTCCGTGAGGAATGGATACAACGAAATTATAAGCGTTGGCGTGACTATAATACGATGAAAAAAAACGTTAGTTGACCACGTACTTGGAAGTAGCGCAATATTGCGACACCGTCGCCCCAAGAGTGCTCGAAATTAATACCGGCGACTCCGTCCTTCGTGACGATAAGCGAGAAAGACTTGTCGAACCACCTGTTGGTGCCATCAGCGTGCATAAACGTTCTCAGTATTGTGTGATAATCGTCGTTCATCGTCTCGTCATCGAGGATCAGTACGAACGCGGCCGAATCAATTTTCTCAAGGATTCTGGTGTTTCCGAGCTCCGATAATTCTCGACGATTTTTCGCCCACTCGTCGCGATCCAACGTTGTGAATGAGCCGATCGGACAAGCGCAAGGCGATCTCTCGTCGGCTAAAACGGCTCTTAGACACGAGGCAATTTCTCGCGGTGAACGAATTTTTCCCTCGTCGTTCAATATGTCCACAGAGTAGAAATGTCCGCGACGCATCACGATTATGTGCCGGGCGTCGGGATTGTTCGTCAACCTGTCCTTGCCGATTTCTGGTATTCGCGTTGTGCCGAAGAGGTACGGATATTGCGACATGTCCAACGGGAATGCCTGGACAATCCACAGAATCGTTAACATTCGTTAGAAAAGAGTAAACGATTGCGTTTTTATCATCTCGAGATGAAAATTATTTTTTAACGAGCTACATCTCTGCCTAGCTGGGTCGAAAGATTGCATTTTCCAAAAATATTTTTATTCGATAATATCACCTTTTAGTTATACACCCTGAAAATGTCATTGCAATATTCCTAAAAGTGAATAAGCTACAGCTTTTAACAGTCGGCCGGGCAATGCAAAAAAAATCATTTGTTATATAACTTAAACTTTCCGTGCGTAAACTGTTGAATGAAACTTCACATTTAATTAGAAAAATGAAAAAAATAGTTATTCCAACGATTCGCGCAGTATTTCTAGGTTTGATATTTGGCAACATTGGTTCTATCTCAGTCTCTTTTTACTCAACCAGGCGAGTTTAACATCCATGCTTTTCAACGTCGATCTGTCGAAACAATGTCAGGTGCGGGGAATATAAAGCATTGTATTCGGGCCACGACTGGTAAAAAGCGTGAAAAATTTGTGTCGGCGAAATATGTCGGTTAAAAATGAAATCTGTGTGAAAATTCGAACGAGTGAGATGAGGTTAGGACTACAGTCAGCTGTTGCCTTCCTGTCACGTCTCTTTATCGTAGCAAGCGGTAATAAATCCAATACCGGAAGTTCAAATTAAACTTGATATTACATAAAAATTAGGCCAATAAGCGTAATTTCTTCTGAGAGAAACGGATTACTACAAGTATTAAGTATGTAAATCTGATTATTTTTAATAATCTGACGGATTCCCACTGTTATATACACTTTTGAAGAAACCGGAAATAGGGTCTTTGTATGTCGTCTCGGAATTCCTTCACAAAATTACGCAATTTTTATTTTTTTTCTCTGTAATTAGGTCGATAACCGACCCTGAAATTTTACGCAGACGCTAATTAATATATTGAGTGAAGCTCAAAAAAAAAAATGAAAATCCTATGGATTGAAGCCTGGCGATAGGATTACCTTAAATGCGTTTTTCTCGAAACACTGTTTCGAGAAAAAGTGAATGAACATGAAAGTCGATGAACATGATATTGTTTCCAAATTTACAGGAGATGCGATGAGAAACATTCAAAGGTCGTTGACAATCTCACTTTTTTAAACCCATCTTCATTTTTCAATAGTTACGTTAAAACGACGACTTTTTAAATAAATGTTATATGCTCGAGTTTCAATTCATCGCCACGTGGTTGAAAAAACCTGATTTTAAAAATCGACAGTCGCCTGCGGCTCGTATTTTTTGTTAACTTGAATAACCCTCTCGGGTTTTTAGATTTCAGACGTTTGAGTTGGAGTGTCCATCGCCAAACGTAGCGAAAAAAATTTCGTCATCTGCCGGCGGCCATGTTTTTGTTTGAGTTTTTGTGTATTTTTTTGTAATATTTCTAAAAGATTTTTAATATAAGTTGGTGTTTGTGTTTAAAGAAAAGTTTCTTTTCACCAACCGTTTTCCAGAAAAAATCGGAACTTGGCTATTTTTTCGGGCCTCTAGGTAGCTCTAGCCCCTTAAGCTTGAAATCATAGTTTCGGGTGATGAACAAAAAAACTAGCTTTTACCCCGAAGCCACGTTTTTCATATTGGCTTGCAGCATAAGTTAGTCATAAAAATGAAAAGCATAAAAACGTAGGAATTTCCTGATTAGTTGGAAAGTCTTGTTAAAAATAATGTTTGATAACATATTTTTCTTAAAATACATTATTTTTTTTCAAATGCCATTTCTATGAGAATAAAACAAATATTCTACGTATTTTTCCATTTCTCTAGCCATCATCGTGAAGATTACAAAAAAATACCATTCAATGTATACCAGGTGTGTAAGTATGAAACCGGAATTTGCCCATAGGTGGCGCTAGATGTCGATGCAGTTACCGACACATCACGTCAGCGGTGTCTTGTTATTGTATTGATATCCGACAAAGATTTCCAACTCACAATAACACGAGTTTCATTCAGTAGCATTAGTTTATTAGAGATAAACATGTCGAGTTTTGTGCCAACAAATTACGATTTGCCGACAGCACTACTTTTCTGTTTTCATCTGAAGAAAACCGCAGCCGAATCGCATCGAATGCTTGTGGAGGCGTTTGGTGAGCATGCTCTCGGTAAAACACAGTGTTTCGAGTGGTTCAAACGGTTCAAAAGTGGCGATTTTGACGTGAGGAACGAAGAACGTGGAAGACCACCGAAAAAGTTTGAAGACGCTGACCTGCAAGCCTTGTTGGACGAAGACGACGCTCAAACACAACAACAACTGGCGGATGTACCTACGGTAAAGATATGATACTTTGTATCATATCATTACAATAAACGTGTTTTTTCTGTACAAAAATTCCGGTTTCATACTTACACACCTGGTAAGTTATTGCTATACTGGACTACACTGATCCATTTTTTCTACAACGTATCGAACAAGAGGCCACCATTTTCACCTTCAACAGGTACGCACCGTACCAGGAGACTCTGGACGGCAGGATCCTCGTGAAATCGCGAAAGAACTTGGTGTCCGATTTCTTTGCATTCATGTGATAAACTTCAGGCTCGAGTAGAGTGTCCCTCAGCGACCTCATGAATCTTGCCGACGACACAACGAGATTGGTAGCCTTCACCAGTTGGTCGTTGTAACGAGGCTCGTTCTCTTGATTGAACACTAATATGGGATTGTAATTGATGGGCACGGGCTTACGATCCTCGAGATACATGCGAGACCATGGTTCGCTTATGTAACTCGTGTGCTTGTTCTTGGAATCCTGATCGAGCAATCTCTTCTGTAACTGGGGGCCATCGTTGCTCAGAAATTGGTGCACTCTTTTGGACGTTTCGCGCCACTCCTCGTCCGACAATATCGGCTGTTGAGCCTTCAGATACTTCCTGCAAGAATCCTCGAGCTTGGGGATTGGGAGACGCGGCAGCGACGCTTGAAAGTGAAACGTCGGCAAACGACTTCGCTGAATGTACTCGTACTCTTCCGGATCTTGCGCAGCTGCGTTGACCCTGCAATGGAGATCGCTATTATTTGCCCTTGAACGTTTTTGGCCAGCTGTTCTTTGTTAGATTATTTTTACAAGCTTTTATTTAACTTGACTTTCTGTGAGATGCAAAACGAAATACCGATATTTCACCCAATTCCCGACTACTTAGAGCTCTGAAACTTTACAAACATGCATCTAAAAGGCGACAATGCATGATTCAACTTAAAATGTATATATATACGTAAAATTTTAAATTTTTCATGTAAAATCAGCGACATCTAATCATCCATATAAAATCTCACTAACACATACAAACAAATTCGTAGCCGACTGTCTTTATATGTGAAAAGGTTAATATGCAGCAATTAGACTACTAGTAAAAACTAACTAGTAAAATCAATTAAAGTTTAAGAAGTAGCCAATAATTTATATGTAAAAAAATATTTAAAAAAAAACCAAGCTTTTATTTAATGTACTAAAAAGTAGAAAATAATTTTTTTACCTACTCACGTATATGTGACTACAAATAAAAGCCTGGGGCGCTCAAAATTTAGACACATAATATTTAATTTACATAAATCCGTTAACATATCAACTGTATTTAATTTACTCTAAAACAACCTCAGATTTCTTGAATAAAAATCCCATAACTGAGTATAAACGTGTGACAATAGTTAGTCTAATTACTATTGTGCCGAATTAAATACGGTTAATGAAACTGAATTGATTAGATTTATTAAACAATTCAAAAGTGGAGCGCCAGAAGGCGTTATTTATAGTCACATATAGGTGACTATAAAAAAAAATATTTTCGACTTTTTAGTTCATTAAATAAAAGCTTGTTTTTTTAAATATTGGTTTACATATAAATTTTTCACTACAAGCTTGCCAAGAAGTAGAGGCTAGGAGATTGATTGATTGATGGTTTATTGTATGCCTTGGTGTAAATCTTCAGCCAACAAGATACATAGGAAGAACAGAGATAAAAGTATAAAAATAAGCGATAAGTAAATGAAGGTGAACGCGAGAAGATACCAAAGTATAGAGAAAGAAGCTATTCCAATAAAATAATGAAATGACAAAATATAAGCAGAAAGGCTGTATAAATGGAAATCGAAAAATCGAATCACAAATCGTAAGCGAAAAAACTATACAATAAAAAATAAAATTCATATAGCAAAACGGGCAGAAGAGCGATAGAAATTAAAGGTAAAAATTTAAGTGCAGTATTTAGTGGAGTAGAGACTCAGCTGCCGGACACGCATATCTTTGAACACAAAGAGATGCGCAAAGAGTCTGCTCTTGAAAATAGCAAGGCCGGGTGACATTATAACAGCAAGAGGAAGCGAGTACCAGAATAAAAGAGACAAGTGATGTTTTTCTAGGCTAGTGAAGGACCACAAACGCTGACAAAGTATTACGGGAATAACACCTGGAACGTCTTTGGGTGACACAGATCCTCGATCCGCAGAATCGTCCGTTGACCTTGAAAAAGATGATAAAAACAAAAGCTTGTATCATATTTCTGTTTGTACAATTTGCAGTACTTGTTTGCTATACTATGGATTGTTTTTAGAATTTATGGTGCTCGTCGTTACTAGTTTCTTATACTTCTTGACCGATGAAGCAATTTAAACGAGGAATGAAGAATCCAAAAATGTTTTACCCTTTTTCAATGGAAGAGTACTGGAAGAAAAGGGCATTGAGGAAAGAACTGAAGAAACATGGGCCAGATTAAGATGCGGAAACATAGGAAAAGGAGGTAAAAAGCTATGCCGGTGTTGTAAGAGGGAAGAAGAAAGTTTGGAACACATACTTGGATGCGGAAAAAAAAAGAAAAAATTAATAAGCGGTAGATGGTTCGGAAAAGTGACAAAGAGGCTAGGAGGAGGCACTGACAGGAAAAATTAATAAAGAATATTATAAATTAATAAAAGAGAAACTTTAAAAAAAAGAAGGAAACATGGAAAAGGATATCATTGTACAGGGGAAGCTGCGTAAACACCTACAAGGGTATATTTCGAAATACTATACTGTTTACTCTTCTCCCAAACCCAAATAAACTTTTTCTTGTTTTTTATTTTTCATAAATCAACTCCATATATCACTCTTGAGTTTTTATACTTTGTATAGCTATAGTTTATTACAATAACACGAAATTTTGCAATTTCATTTGCGAAAATTGAAAAAATTCCATATCTAAATGTAAAAATGATTCTAAAGAACCAATTTATTATTTTTTAATTCGTTCAAAGCATTATCGAATATTTCAGAAAATAAAATTCTGCCTAACATCAAATATCCATATGCAAAAATTATATAATTTCACATAACTTGATTCCTTTGCGACGGGCAGATATAATTATCGATCACTTTGGACGCATTCTAGCGATCGGAGTCGGGTAATTATCGATCTTTTATACAAAATCGACATTTTTACGATCTTTTTCCCAAAAATTCGTGACAATGAAATTCTTTGATTGTCGGGTAATTTCATCTCCCCTTGTTCTTCCAAGTAAAACAAAAAGTTTATCGAAAAAATAAAAATAAAATCGTCCAGTAAATTTATATCCATTACCTACGATTTTGAAATGTATTTATTATTGACCTTTTATGTTGGATTCCTCGGAACCTGCTACAATTTTCCTCTCGAACTTTGAACGTTCGACCAATGGCGTGGAACGGTCAAACATCAAGAGTTACAGGTGGACTTTTACATCTCGGGAATATTCGTTCCAATATCGATAATTCGCTCTAAGTACCAGCACGCTCGAAATTTTTCTAACGCTCAATAATAATGAGAAATTTCACACATTCGGGTTCAGTCGAGCGATGTATACATGAATGTTATTCGCTTCAACAATGATCGATATCGTTGCTAGATTTTGTGATATACGGTTCGATATGTGTTACCTTAGTGCCGTTGATGTATAATGAGTTTTTCAAAAGGCAGGCCATCATGAGACTTTCAAGTGCGAACGCACCAAACAGAACACTCAAAGTGCTTGATTATCGATTTTAATAAATATACGATCGGCTAGCACTTTGCATGCTTACGGATCGTTCATAGACCCTGATCGACACTTCGGTGATGATTGTAAGACCGGAGTTGCCAGACGTGTAGTGAGCGAAACCGCCGCCAGACGCCGCTTGTGTAGCCGAAAAACCGCGGTAATTTACGAAGCCCAAATAGCGCGGTAAAAGCTCGCATATAGCCCAAATTCGTGGTTTTGGTAGGTCATGAAGGAAAAGCACCGATATAAGTTAGAAATTGAATTATTTCTTTAATTATTTTCAAATCAAACATAATGAAATATCTGTATTTTGTAGCAGGCTAAAACAATCACATAAAAAAACAAATATTTATTCCTTGAGATTACACTAGTACAAAGATCACCCAGTTTCAATCACAGTCTCATATATGATATATGAATAAGAATATTAAAGTAAATATCTATACGTTCTCTAGAAATATAAATCAACTATGTCCATCAGAGAAACATAAAATTCGTTTAGCAGGTCCTCAGGATTCGAAATTTGAATCTTTGGTACATCAATATTCTTTGGCACATTCTCTTGGGCAGGGACAGGGCCGGAGTTCGGATCATCCGGATTCAAGTAGAACTCAGCTTCCCTTGTCGGCTGAGAAGAGGACGCGGTGGTATATGAGTATATCGGGATGAAGGGAAATGGTTTTTTATGTTGGTCGTTCGTTATGTATTTTTTTTTATGATACGTAATTAATAAACAGTTTTTCTTTTTTACATTTGAAGTTTACTTTTCCTCCAATTCATAATCATATTTTTTAAATTCGTGTTATCTGTGACCATGGATTCAAGCGGGACAATAATAGGCTTTTTGTGTCGATGACGCAATTTCATACGAACTTTAAATCACACCATGTGAATCGCATAACAATGATTCGATGGCTGTATAATTGTATATAATTATTTAAGATTTTAATAAATATGAATTCACTGCGTTCAATTATTTATAGGTATAAAATATATTACTCTAAAACCCATGATGAAAGTTACCTCCATAAAATAGTTGTTAACGTTTGCGTTATCGACTTGGGTGCTCCTCTATTCTTCTATTTTGGCGCACAAATACGAACAGTGTGTAAAAAAGAACACGATTTTTGTATAATTGTTTTGTTAGCGTGATGTATAATGTTATGTGAAAATATGTTTCTTATGTGCGTGAGTAAATACGTGATGACAATTTGTGACCGTAGTAAATTGTGTGTATGTGTGTATTTCCTTACTCCCTGTAAAAATGTGCGGATGGTTTTGTTTGAAGCGAACTATGTAAGGCGCGTCCTGTAGTTACATGATCTAAGAGCCCAAAGAAAGCCATTTTATTTTCGCATATAGCCCAAATCGCGCTTCAGCGCGTTTCAAACATTTGGGCCGCGAAATGGCCTCTCAAGATAGCCCAAATGGCGGTTTATAGCCCAATCTGGCAACTCTGCGCAAACTCTCTTGTCAACCTACACACACACACACACACACAACCCTCCAAAAGTTTGGCAACCCTCGCCCCGGTTCCGAGCAACACAAGAAGTTTCAACGCTATTTTTAAAATTACGATATCTCAATTTACCAAGCGGCGTTTCAAAAAGGACATATTTAGCTTCATTTAGCGTTTTTTTTAAGGTTACTATTCTTTTTAACCATGCACACACTTTTAAAGATGGTCGTTTTTTGGCTTTATTGGGGAGTTGAAATTTCAGCGCACGACTCGTGAACAAACATTTTAACCGTTTTCCCCATGAAAAACTCAAAGCGGGGAGTACAAGCGTCAATTTCGTTTTTTTTTAAAGTTTCGTACGATTTTTTTTGCATAAATATTCAACTTTTTGCAAAAAACGACCCTATTTATAAAATGTAGCCTAACTCTGGAGCTACTGGGTTTTTGTAAAACTTCTCAGAGGTTAAAAAATTACATACAATCATTTTGGAATTACCAAAAAAAAAATTCAGAATAACAAAATTTAATTTGAAAAACAAATAGAGTTTAAAAAATTTGATTTAAAAAAATTCAAAAATTTGAACAAAAAAATCAACATTTTTTCTTAAGTCAATAAAATATTTCTTTATCTTCAAAAATCGGGTCTCTTACCTCATCTACACCGCTTTATCATCCAAAAATTAAAAATTTCGATTCATCTGCACCATAGTCCATTTCGCCATTGCCAATCGTCCAACTTTGATGTTCGAGAGATCACTGAAACCGCTATTTAAAAAAAAATTGAAAACATTTTTTTTCTTCAAAGTTTTGTAATTTTTTTTATTCTGAAAAAATTTCGGTAAATCCAAAATGATTGTATGTAACTTTTTACTCTCTTAAGTAGTTTTACGAAAACCCAGTAGTTTCAGAGTTAGGCTGCATTTTATAAATATGGTCGTTTTTTGCAAACAGTTGAAAATTTATGCGAAAAAAAATCGTACGAAACTTTGAAAAAACGAAATTGAAGCTTGTGCTCTCCGCTTTAAGTTTTTCATGGGGAAAGCGGTTAAAATTTGTTTTCACGAGTCGTGCGCTAAGATTTCAACCCCCCAAAAAAGCCAAAAACGACCATCTTTCAAAGTGTGTACATGGTTTAAAAAAATCATAAATTAAAAAAAAGGCTAAATGACGAGATGAAAGGCGAAATATGTCCCTTTTGAAACGCCGCTTGGTAAATGAAGATATCGTCATTTGTAAAAGAGCGATGAAACTTTTTGTGTGGCTCAGAACCGGGGCGAGTGTTTCCAAACTTTTGGACGGTAGTGTATATATGTATACGGGTTTGTTCGATCGACGCGCCATCCTCATTATTCGCAACAGGGAGACTAGAGTAAAGGAGTGGACACTCCATAGGAGATAAGCAGCGAAAGACGGCCCCAAAATCCCGACTTTTAAGTGACCGCAAGGGGCGCTGCGATCGCAATTCCCCGATGTATAGTAATACTTGTAGCTAAAGGTTCTAGGCATGCGCATTAGAGGAAAGTTGTCAAAATCGAGGTTTACGTTTTTTTTTGGTATTGCATGATATTTGCAAACATGTACTATACTAACATTTAGTTTTTGTTCTTTTCGCGAGCGTTCAGTTATATTTTTCGTTTATTATAAAACACAAAAACGATTCGTGTTTCGTAGTTGACGGAGCTAATGTGCGGAACTCTGGTTGTAGAAAGTGAGATAATGAGAATGAAAAATGTAAGATTGTTGCATCGCTGAAAAAAATGCACATAGTCAGATTGAGCTTCAATGCATGACGTACTGGAGGATTTGCAATGTTTTCCATTTTTATTGTTCCAATAATGTTAAGAGCGATGCTGGAAGCGTTCACGCGTGCGATTAAGAACGGCATACAGAAGTATTACAATGAAAAGTAATCAATATAATTTTGAATAATAAATTTAAATATGGTTCACTGCGAATGAATTAAATAAACAATCTGTACTGTTAACAAGGCGCATTTTGGTGTCATAAATGACTCTCACAATAAGTAATAATAATAATCACAAATATTTTATTGTACGAGCGTAATTTTTCAAATAATAAGTTATCACAATTACACCCATTGTTACTTTGTCTATGTAATAATCTTCTATCAAATTTGAAAACGATTCACCGAACGGTTCAATAAATATTTCGTTCTCAAATTATACATATTTAACATTGCCTCTTATAAAACATTAATAACTATACACAAAACTTATTTAAAATGTGAGTTTTTATTTATAATTTTTTTACACATCATATAATACTTTATTTTCGAGCATCGATTCAATCCACAGACAACCATGTATAAGTAGCCGACGGAAAGCTAAGCAAGAGAGTACATCTATATATAAGGGAAAGCCGATTGCAAGGCCACCTACAACTCTTATTTTCCTTGATTTTGGAGCCAAATCGCTAGCACACAGTGTCCACTCCTTTACTCTAGTCTCCCTGATTCGCAATTTCGGGTAGACATTATTCACTGTCTCCCCATTGGAGTTTGGATTCCTGCATCTTACTTCCATTGCGCAGGTACCTACGATACCGCCGGTGTCCATCGCTTTGCCGCCTCTCGCCATCTAGTAGCCACGTTGTGAATCAAAAGCCGACAAAATCGTCTCTCTTCGCTCCGCTCGTCTCCTCCGCGCTCGCACTAGATTTGTTCGACTGTCAGTCCTTTTGCTCGCGGAATAAACATTTTGAAAAAGAGCTGTTTACATTTCACGCGCCTCCGTCAAGCTCGGACAAAAAATAAAGAATAAGCTTTTCCGAGCTCGATTTTCAATCGCCTCGCAACTCGCACATATCGGAAGATTGGAAAAACATTTTTTATTCCGTATCGACGAGAGAAAAGGCGCGAAAAAAAAACAATGGACAACTTGTCCGATCTTTTGCCGGTTTATTACGCTCGTTTGTTCCCGTTCTACGATTATTACAAGTGGCTTAGTTATGGAAAGCGTGAGTGTACTTTTTTTTCCACAACGAAATCGCACGTATTTATTTTACGTTTGTTCCGCGGGACTGTTTTTTTTCTTGATCGACGTAACATTTCTCATTTGTCCTCGCAGCGGACACTTTTGCACGGAGGGAATTCTCCTTCACTCTCCACGAAGACGTTTATCTCAGATTCCAATCGTTCAGGGATCAGAAGCAACTCGAGGCGGAAATCAAGAGGCTGGTCCCGTTCAAAATCGATATTGGCGCCGTTTACAATATCAGGTACGTCGATCCTAATTTTGCCACCGACGTTCGCATGGCATGCTTATCTTTGCAAGACGCAACATTTGGAAAACAATCGCTGGACAATAATCTCCAACAAGTTTCACGTAGCTACTGAAATTTTGTGAACAATATTTTTTTCAGTCATGCCACGCTACGATATTTTTCGCATGTACTAGAGTCTGCGCGAAAACAACAAAATGGATCGAATATCGTTATGGTATTTCTTTCATGAACCCAAATATTTAACGATTAACTAATCTTTGTCTATAATAAAGTCAAAATACATGCCAGTATATTGGAAAAATTTTAAGCCGAGTTGCTGAACTTTTAACAAAACATTACAACTTAAAAAGTTGTCCCATTTATGCCGTGTTTTATGGAGATGACACGCTGGTCATATTTCTATCTAATAATTCATACACTAAATAACCCTAGAAAGCTGATATAAACTGCTCATGTGGGTAAAAGATCTAAAGATTCCGTAACAACAATAAAAACAGGGGGTTTTTATTGTCGTAACCATCTAATGTTTAAAGAAAATGTTAATGATAAAAGTTGGAGAACATTGACTAGCAGATGAATTTGAGTAGCCATGACATTTCAGAGGAAATGTGAAAATGTCCGAATCTACTAAATTTGAGCGAAATTTTTTATTCCAGTCTATCGTTGTGTATAATAATTTATTGCAACTTATTTTTTAAGAGCTTTTGCCCGGGATTTCGCCCGTACTGTGCCAGTTCAAATATTTATTTCGAATACCTACTGTACAGTTTTTTATAATTTACCTTGGTTATTTTTGTTAATTTTATATTCCATGTACACTAATTTTTTGTCCCTTACACCTTTATTATAAGTGTAGATAGATTGAGTATTTAATTATGAAAATTTCAATGGAAATCACATTGATATAGGGCTGAAGTTTGCATCGTTGGAATGCAACGAAAGTTCCTTCCAATGTCTCACTTTTATTATTATCCAAAATCAAATTACGCAAATTTGTTCCAGATTGCTAAATAAAAATCCTAAAAAATGTTTGCGTCTTCAGTTCTTTAATTGACTAAAAAAGTAATTGCTATTCATTCAATTGCAATTAACTATTAATTGAACATTGCAATCAACTTATTTGAATTAATCTATGTTTATTGCAACTCGCAATTAAAACAATTGCAATGAATATGTTTAATTATTCTAAGAAACAATTAAAACTACAATTAACCTATTTAACTTTACAGTTATCTGATAAAGAAGATTTAGATATTGCTTCATTAATACAATACTACTCTTTGGGTTTATATCAATTTCGAACACACCCAAAGAGTAGTATTGAATTGTATTAATGAAGCAATATCTAAATCAAACAAACTCATACGTATTTCAATATCTCAATATATATACATTTAATGAGAAGAGTATGTGGCTTCCGGATGGAGGCTGTGTTGAGGATCAGCGTTGTGCCGACGTTTCGCAAACGTTACAGTCTGCATCATCAGGGCTGAGAGCTCCGATACTGAAGCTCTCGTGTCTCAGGTATTCCTTATATAGTTGCAGTCATCGTTCCGGGTAGCTGCACCAGCCAATCAGATGTTTTAATTGATCAGCTGGTCAATTAAAAAACCAGGAGGACGGTATGCCAAATAGGATTGACGTGATATCCTCCATCTCTGTTTAGATTGTCCGGATGTTTTCGGATTTTTCGGAGATGGAGGATATCACGTCAATCCTATTTGGCACACCGTCCTCCTGGTTTTTTAATTGACCAGCTGATCAATTAAAACATCTGATTGGCTGGTGCAGCTATCCGGAACGATGACTGCAACTATATAAGGAATACCTGAGACACGAGAGCTTCAGTATCGGAGCTCTCAGCCCTGATGATGCAGACTGTAACGTTTGCGAAACGTCGGCACAACGCTGATCCTCAACACGGCCTCCATCCGGAAGCCACATACTCTTCTCATTACATAAAGAGCCGTGAAAGCCTTAAAACTAAAATATATACATTTGTTCTGATGTGACTCCGCGCCCTATACAATAATTAATTTTAATTGTTAGTTTTTAATCAAATACATTAAAGAGATTGAAGATTGATTAGTTTCTAATTGTTGGAAAGTCACGATTAATAATTAGTTAATTGTTAATTGTGACTTCAGTAATAAACAACTGATTAATTGTTAGTTGTGAGTTTTCACAATTACAATTAATTGTTAATTGTTATAGTCATGATTAACATTTAATTAATTGTGAATCTTTGGTTACCCTAGCAATTAAATACTGCCCAACACTGGCCTCACCGCATCCGCACCCCATCATAATTTTTCCCTAGATGACGAGTTGTAGTAAAGCAATGAATTGCTCAACTTATACTCATTCGATTTAAATGAAACATATAGATAACCCTCGTGGCATTTTGAGCTATACAATAGAGAAAACCATATTTCATTCGGTTCAGTAGTTTTTAAGCGATGCGAGAACATACAGACAGATGACAGACTTTACAGTTTTATTATAAGTATAGATTAAGCGCCACTGTATGCCGATGATTTAGGAGGGCCCTGCTTATGCCCCCACAATATACGGCCCTCTACGAAAGGAATACCTTAAGGGGTTAGGCCACAGTAACAGGTATAAAATCAGGTGTGAATTTAACGATTTTTTTTCGTATGAAAATGTGATTCACTCATAAAATTAATTACTCATCTATATGAATATCAAGGTGTTAGAATTTTTTTTTGATTTACCAAATGGCCGACTACTAATATTTTCTTTTGTTATCTTCTTTTTTAAGGCGCTCCGCTGCGTGACCAGAACAAAAAACAAAAATTCTCGTCAATCTACATTAGAATACCTAGAGAAGCACGTACGGAATTTAAAAAAATATAGTTTTATTACAAAGTTGTAGATATTTGAATTCAAGAAATGAATTTTCAGTACAAAATTTCGTTATAATTGCTCATAAAATGAAAAGTTTTCGATTAATCAGAACTTCCGTACGTAGTTCTCTGCGAAATGCAATTAGGAACATAATTTTTAAATTTGAAGTAAATCGAGTGAAAATTGTTGAAGATATTTGTGACGCCAATTGGAAACAAGCTGTTTCGAGAGGTTTCGAGTAGTCGGTCATTTTGTAGATCGAAAAAAAAAAAAAAAATTCTAACAGCTTGATATTCATACTAAATAGATGTGTAATTAATTTGATGAGCGAATCACTTTTTCATACGAAAAAAATGGTTAAATTCGCACATGATTTTATACCCGTCACTGCGGCCTAACCCCTTAGGTTTGCGCCG
This sequence comes from Ophion obscuratus, assembly GCA_964007375.1. Lineage (NCBI taxonomy): Eukaryota > Metazoa > Arthropoda > Insecta > Hymenoptera > Ichneumonidae > Ophion > Ophion obscuratus. The sequence goes on along the minus strand of OZ023315.1, from coordinate 22,081,385 downwards.
ATAATACATGTACGTTACTCGAACAATTTGCGTTATTCAGCCCCAAGGAGGAGAAGAAGGCGACGAAATTCCAACCGATAGAGCGAGAGCTCGTCTTCGACATTGACATGACCGACTACGACGAAGTGAGAACTTGCTGCTCCGGGGCGGATATTTGCAACAAGTGCTGGAAATACATGGTCGTAGCCTGCAAAATATTGGATGCTGCTCTCAGAGGTATTCGTTCGTCCGTACGACGTTAATTCGACTCTCTAACGAATCCGGAAGCCAAAGAAATTCTTTTTTCCACGCTCATAGGCGTTTTCCTTCTTCGTATTTGTCCTTTCTTAGGCGTACGATTGTATCAAAGTACGATTGCGGCGGAGGGTCTTTATTTTTCGCTTCTCATTTCAGAGGACTTCGGATTCAATCACATTCTGTGGGTGTTCTCGGGACGCAGAGGCATTCACGGCTGGGTCTGCGACGCGCGGGCCAGAAGCCTGGAAGTGGCTGTGCGGGGCGCAGTTGCAGAGTATCTGCAAATTTTGTCCGGCGGCGAATTCATGGCCAAGAAAGTTAATCTACTCGGTGACAGGGTTCATCATTCCATCAGGTATAGAAGATTCTGGGGTAGAATTTATTCCAACTTTTCACTTGTGATCAACGAGCAGTGCCATTTACAGAAATATTTCGTGTGCACTTTTCTTGCGTCCCAATGAAACATTAGTTTTGGGCAAAAAAGGTTTTTTAACATTTTAATGTGCAGGACGTGCCATGAAGCTAAAAAAATACATTAATAAAATGTCTGGATGTGTGTATAGGGGCCGTCCATAAATTACGTCATTTTAAAATAGGGGGGGGGGGGGGTTCGTCTGCGGATGACGGTAAATGATGGATGGGGGGGGGGGGCGTTTCGAAATTGACGTCATTCTTGTGATACCAGTTACTTGAAAATGTACAATAGTATATTGTACAACTAGAGTGGTTTCCCCGCATGAGTGATGAAAAATATTTTGCAAGTACCTAATGGTATTAATTATTGAACTCATTATTTATTTATTTATTACATAAGGTTTGTCTACATTATATTCGAGAACTTCAAATAACAGCGTACCTATGAAAATAGTTCGATCGAGCCAAAGTGAATATGGGGAGGATACGGAGATATTACCCGTGATCCAGGATTTGCAAGAATGGGTGAAAACTCCGTGGGAGCTATCCAAAGAAAACTAAAGAATAGAGAAGAATAATATTATTATATTAATGAAAATTGCCAAAGTACAAAATAATAAAAGATGATTCTATAACAAAATGTGGGAGCTATCCAAAGAAAACTAAAGAATAGGGAAGAATAATATTATTATATTAATAAACATTGCCAAAGTACAAAATAATAAAAGATGATTCTATAACAAAATATTTTAATGTAACCCAATTTTTCTCAAATCCGCAAATGTTTTAATTTTGCCAAACTGGTAATGACGTCAATTTTGCGAGAGGGGGGGGGGGTCATTAGGAAATGACGATAGGATGATTGTAGGGGGGGGGGGGGTCGAAAATCAGCAAAAATCGATGACGTAATATATGGACGGCCCCATACGGATTTTTTTTGTACACGTCAAAACGTTGTTTTCGAGATACCGGACTGAACTTTTGAATACCAATAGTATATCACAGACAGGGTTGCAAATAATGCATTACTTTTTGTAATGCATTAGTGTTTTCATTACTCATTACATTGGATTTTGTAATGTAAATAATTTTCATTACTTATTACATTGGAATTTTTAATGTAAAAAATGTCCATTCCTCATTACATTACATTTTGTAATGTGAAATATTTTCATTACCTATTACACTGTGTGGGTAATGAAATTTTTTTACATTGCAAAGCCCAATGTAACGAGTAATGGAAATATTTTACATTACAAAATGTAATGTAATGAGTAATGAATTTTCTTTGCATTACAAAATGAAATGTAATGAGCAAAGGAATTTTTTCACATTACAAAATATAAGGTAATGAGTAATGGAATTTTTTCACATTACTAATGCAATGCAATGTTAAAAATTCCCATTACTCATTACATTACACTTTGTAATGTAAAAAATGTTCATTACCCATTACAATGTAACGTGTAATTAAATTTTTGTTGCCAATACACATTACATTGCATTTTGTAATGGAAATGTTTCACATTACAAAATGTAATGTAATTAGTCATGGAAATTTGTTACAATAGAAAATATAATGTAATGGGTAATGGACATCTTCTACATTACAAAATCCAATGTAATGAGTCACGGAAATTGTTTACATTACAAAATATAATGTAATGAGTGATGGATTTTTTTTACATTATTGAATGTAATGTAATGGGTAATGAAAGATTTTTTCATTACCCATTTAAAAAGTAATGAGTAATGCGTTACTTTTCCATTACAAATTTCGCAACCCTGATCACAGGAAGCAAGTTCTAAATCAGGGGTTCCCGAACTTTTTTTGATCGCGCCAACTTTCTGCAAAAAAGATGGCCGGCCTCGCCTGTAACATCTTTATTGATATGAGGGTAAACAAAAAGCGCTCCTCCTTGTATATTGTGACGCCCCTCATTTTGAAAATCAATGAACTAAATGGGAAAGACACGAAATCTTTATATTTGGCACACGATGATTAGCAATGTTCGACGTCGCGTCATCGAAATACAGTTCTCGAAAAATAAATTGTGCAAGTCGGGTTCTTGTACAGTTCTACCTAATAATTTTTATTTCGCTAGCAGTCCTCTGGCGGTCAGTCCTCTATGATGAGGTCGATTTTTGACAACAGACTCGCTCAAAAAGGGTGCTTCGCGAACGAAATAAAATGATGAGGGAGCACCGTGCAAGTTAAAAAAAATACCTTTCCAAATTTCATGGTGTTGAAGTTGGCATCGTTGGAATGCAACGAAAATCCTCCTTTATTTTTTCATTTTCCTATTATTATCTAAACTATTTATTTCCTAATTATTATTATCTAAACTATTTTCCTTATTATTATCTAAACTATTCCGTTGCAGTTTTAGATTATTGATCCCCAATAACCATATTCAAAAATACTTTAGTGGTATTTGAAGCCTAAAGGGCCAAAAAAATTGGCCAATACGAAAAAAACAATTCGTTGCGTTCCAACGATGTTTTCAATACCATCAAATTTCGATGTTTCGCTGTTCAGGATAAATAATTGTTTCTCGGAATATCTCGGTCGAGAAAGTCAATAGCAATTCGAAAGAGAATATCATTTGAAATAATTCAATACTTCAATAAACAAATTGGTTGGTTTTTGTTCTCCAACTTAGCACCGTCCCAAAAGTTTGGGTTTGTTTGTTTCCGATGTTCTCGCGTTCTCAAAAATAACGTTGACGTTTGCATCATTAGAATACAAGAATGTTTTTCCTTAATTTATTTAGTTTTCATCGTTATCCGTAGTCTTTTTTCGTACTGAGGACATAAATCTCTAATAAGAATACGTCAAAACGTTTGAGTGATTTCGGGCGCCTGAATCGGCCAAAAAATCAGCGTCTGATAAGAACGAATTTTCGTTGCATTCCAACGATGCAAACCCCAACGTCATTTCCAGAGACCGTTCAAGCGATTAGATCTAACTAACGCTTGATATTGGCTGCTTCTCAGACGAGCTCTCGACCTGATCAGGCCACGATTCGTTTCCATGTGCGTCGAGGAACAAGACATGTTGGGCACGGACCGAGGAATAGACAAGTTTCTCGCTGTGCTGCCGGACGACGAGGTGAGAGCCGAGGTGAAAAATCTCTTCGAAAAGTACACGAAAAGCGTCGACAGATGGGAAGTTTTCACGAGTTATTACAACAGCCAAATTAAGTCGGTGAGTATAAGCTCCCAATAATCATTGGAACACAAGTATCGCGATAATTCCGAATCTCCGAAGAACAAAGCTCGTAAAAGTTAAGGGGAGGTACCTGAGTAAACGGCAAGAAAAACAGGTAAACTTCGGGAATTTTTATCTCAAAACTAATGTTTCCATTGGATCCGGGTTTTTTAATTGGAAAATATGTACATTGAGGTATGTATAGGAATTTTTAAAAATAAATTCGTTGTCTGGAAGCGATTCAACGGTCGCAATTCCGTCAAAAATGAAAATTTTAAAAAAATCCTACGAGACGAGCGAGAAAAACTATCGAAGAATATTGTATCCAAATTTGGAGAAAATCGGACAAGCCGTTTTCGAGATACATCTGGCACCGACTTTGAAAACTATGTTTCGAGATAATCGCGTTTGAATCGCTTCCAGTCAACGAAATCATTTAAAAAAATTCCCAAACATACCTCAATGTACATATTTTCCAATAAAAAAACCCCCGGCTCCAATCGAAACATCAGTTTTTGAGATAAAAATTCCCGTAGTTTGCCTGTTTTTCTCGCCGTTTACTCGGCTGCCTCCCCTTAACCGACAAAAATCCTTCTTCGCAGGGACTGAAAAAATGGCGATCACATCGTAATCTGTTGGACGAGATAATGCTGCAGTATTCGTATCCGCGTTTGGACATCCACGTGAGCAAAGGAATGAATCATTTGTTGAAGTCGCCGTTCTGCGTGCACCCGAAAACGGGCAAAGTTTGCATACCGTTGAATCCAAAGACGATCGAGAAATTCGACCCGATGACGGTGCCGACGATAAGCGTGCTGATCGACGAGATAAACACCTTCGACGCGAAGGACAAAGCCGTGCAGGAGGAACATTCGCTAGTGGCGAAGAGAATCAAGGACTACAAGAAAACGAGTCTGAACAAGCCGTTGCATCTGTTTCAAGAATTTCTTCGGGGCTTGGACGACGCGAGGAAAGCAGCGAGGAGGCTCAATCAGACGGACGTAACCATGGATTTTTGAAATCGACGCACACCGGTACCCTCTCCTTTATCACACCTTTTCATTACACTTGTACTGTAAATACACGTCGTACGACGTCGAAAGATGCGTTGGAGGCGATGCCCGAACTCTTAGATTTGCAACATTATCGCTACTCCGGCGAGAGTCCACTTGGTCGGCTTGTCTTTGCTCTTCAAGTTGAACGTCCAGACGTAGGTCGGACCTCGCGTTCTCGTCTTGTAAACCGGGCACTCGTACATGCTTCTCAAGTCCTGCTTGTCCTGCGTTATAGCCTTTATGTAAATCACCGGCATTTGCGGGAACAGTTCCTTCAAACGGGAATCCGTAATGGCACCCAATGTCGAGTCCCATCGTGCCCCTTCCATATACAGACTGTTCACGTACGCACCCTCGCGTGGTGCTGCCCTGTAATCGTTCAGAAAATTAATCCTCCAGGCGCTTCGCGCATACACTCGCGCCCAGTACCGGCATTCGGTCGACCAGAAATTTCCGTATTTACTCGAACACCGAGCGTACGATCCGTTACATGGAAATATCGAGAAAAAAAAAATACGTTCTTTTCCTCCCGTTTCGGGCAATTGCAACGTGATGCAAAACACGACGAGAAAAATTCTTGAACGCAAGACACCTCGTCGTGTGTCGTCACGGAAGGCCGGCAAATTTATTGTGTGCGAGAAAAATTGATTTTTTTCCAATGTTTCGTTGAACGACTGACCAAAAATAAATTTATCAGCCATTTCTCGGTATTTTTCGATAGAGGCGTTACATTTATGCGGGGCACCGAAAAATGGGTCTTGTTGGGAATTTTTTTTGAGAGTACTAAAAAAGCAATTGAAATGAGGCTTGGAGGGTCTGTTCTACATGTGTTGGAGTGTACAAAAAAAATTGGTTTATGAAGAAAATACAAAATGGCGGGTCGGTCGTAGCTACAATAAAGCTGATCACACCAGAGTTGGACGTAATTCTATTTATAAATACGAATACGAATTTATTCACATCGCGATTTTCATGTGAATATAAATACAAATTTATTCACACTTCACTTATTTGTATTCACATGCATGCATACAGATACAATTGTATTCACATGCATGCATACAGATACAATTGTATTCACATGCATGCATACAGATACAATTGTATTCACAAATATTTTGAACATACAAATAAATGCACGGAACAAAATTCACAGAATAAGTTGTGAATTTTTTCGTATTTAAGACAAATTAGAATCAAATTCACAATGATTAGATTAAAATTTACACCAAGAGTGAGTTCTTAGGTATTTTGAGAGAAAACATTGCGTCGAGGCAAAGAAATTTTTGCAAAAAAGTTGTGAGTTTTAAATATTACATTATAAATATGAAAAAAATCGCAAAGTGAGTCGTGAATTTCCTCAAGTTGAAGAAAATTAAAATCGAATTCACGACAATTATATTAAATTTACAGCACAAGTGAATTCTTCCGTATTTTGAGTCCAACATTGTGTTGGACTGAACACAATGTTGAACTCAACACAATGTTTATGCTCGACGCAATGTTTTCTCTCAAAATACGTAAGAACTCACTTTTGGTGTAAATTTTAATCTAATAATTGTGAATTTGATTTTAATTTGTGTTAAATACGAAAAAATTCACAACTTATTTTGTGATTTTTTTTTGTATTTACAATTTGTTGTGTATACATTTGCATTCACAGATTTGTTGATTGTTTTTGGATGTGATTGTTTTTTAATTCACATTTTTTGTGAATATTCACAATTTTTTCTGTGAATTTATTTGTATGTTCAGAATATTTGTGAATACAATTGTATTTGTATGCATGCATGTGAATACAAATAAGTGAAGTACGAATAAATTTGTATTTATATACACATGAAAATAACGATGTGAATAAATTCGTATTCATATTTATAAATAGAATTACGCTCAATTACGCTCAACTCTGGATCACACGCGCTTTCGTATAACATATTGGGAGTACAAATAAGTCTCTGCCGTTTGACAAAAGATGGCCCCACCAGGAGGTTATGGTCGAAATTGTCAGATGTAAAACGTCATATCGTAAGGTTGGACACGTGACAAAACCATAACCTTGAAACATTAGCGATTTTGTATCAGCATCACATCATTTTTTTCGTGCGAAAATGTCGAGTTTTGAGCCGAATAAGCGTCATTTGCGGTAACTTTATAACTATTCTTTACTTCTTTAATTTGAAGAAATCTGCTGCTGAGGCGCATCGATTGCTTGTAGACGCATATGGTGAGGCTGCTGTAAGGAGGTTGGAGCGTTAGCCGCAATCCAAGGTTAAATTTAATTAAAAATAAATGTTATTGTTTAGACAATACTGAGTCTTTACGAATTTTTTGAACTTTTTTCACCACCAAACACCAGAGATAAAAAATAGTTTAATGTATATAATTTAACGTGCGGTTAGATGAGCATGACTTTCACACTAGAGGTTATGTAATTTTTTTTGTTACTTAGCACCAAGATAAACCATTTCTAACAACGGATTAACGCAAACTGAAGCTTTGTAAACATTTAGAAAAAAAAATTCTCATCTTGCCCATCGTAAACCATGTGCCAATAATCTCGTGACGTAAATACGAATAGGCATAATTATAAATTACTCAAAATTTCATTGTGAATTGTATAAAACATTCGTTGTCGTAGCTTTTTCATAATAATCAACGATAATGTTATACTTTTTCAAGTTGGTAGTAACACAAAAGTTTTTCTTCTTTACGTAATAAAAATATTAAAATGCATCATTTTGCCCTTTAATTACATATTTAAAAAATTGGCATATACAGAATAAATCTGTATTTCGTATGCATTTTTTTGAGGTTCATTGAAAAAAAATGAATAAACCGTCATTTGACTCAACTGAATCGCGCCAACCTCCTTAAAAGTGGGAGAAGTTGTCGTGAGTGTTTTCAAAAGTTTAAGAACGGTGAGTCTGACGTCGAAGACAAAGAACGCAGCGAAAGGCCGAAACGAAGACGCGGAATTGGAAGCATTATTGGAGTGAGATTCGAGCCAACCGCAAGTTTCCGCGAATGACGCTTATTCGACTCAAAACTCGACATTTTTGCAGGAAAAAAAATTATGTGATGCTGATACAAAGTCGCTAATATTTCAAGGTTATGGTACTGCCAGATGTCCAACCTTACGATATGACGTTTTACATCTGACAATTTCAACGGCGGATACTTATTTGTACTCCCAATAGCATAACATGGCACAAGATGTTTCGATCAATCAGGTAGCGCATCTTCATATTCAGAAACATCTTGTCCTACGTTATGCTACGCAAAAGCGTGTGTGACCGGCTTAAAGAGGTTGGAGTGGTTCAGTTGAGTCCAACGACGGTTTATCATTTTTTTTTCTCAATGAATCTAAAAAAGGCAACCGAGCTGTAGACTGTAGAGCTGTTATTCTGTAGATGTTGATTTTTCATGAAGTATATAATTGAAAGAGCAAAATCGTGCATTTTTAGATTTTTATTACGTGAATAAGAAAAACTTTTCGGTTACTACCATCTTGAAAACGTATGACATTAGCGATGATTATTATGAAAAAAAACTGCGTCAACGAATGTTTCATACAACTCAGAATGAAATTTTGAATAATTTATAATTATGCATATTTATATCACGAGATTATTTATCAATACCATTACCTCTTTGAAGTATACATTTTCCTTTACGTGCACGTTTTTTTGCACTTTCGTTATTGATGACACCCGCTACGTGCAAAATAGATATTTAATAGCTACGTTTTAGTGGTTATTGAAGTCCTAGGAACGTTCAAACGCATTTACAACCGCCATATTTGATTAAAAAACACTTCGTTTCGAATCGTCAAAATCTTAATTGAATCAGGTGTAACACCAGTTACACTACGCCGCAAAGGGTCAATCAATATTAAGTGTTGCCGAAATACGACACCTTCGCGGACTTTGAGGTTGGCGGCAATGCTCTTCATTCGCCAGCCACGATTCTCTCTTACCAAACCTTGATGTTTCAATATTGAATATCCAGGGTGTCTCAAAATGACCTGCCACTTTGAGTTAGTAATAAAATGTATTATTTATTTGAAAAGTATGATTTTATTTTATTTTAATATATGCCTCCGAAGTAACTGTAGTTGCGCAACCCTTGCGGCGAGTTTTGGCAAAACTTGGATTAGTTTTCGTCTGCTAGTGCAGTATGCCGGTCGCCATTTAAATCAGGTGTTTGCGTGAATGACAGCACCGCGTGTGATGTTTACATTGTAAAAACAGCGTTTCACGTCATATTTGGGATTGTTGACGCGTGTTTGAGGAAGAACTTTTCCCATCACAGTCCTTTTCTCACCAGCGACAATTTCGCGAACTTCCGATACATGATGACTATCGAAAGTTTTCTGCCCATATTACAACATCCTTTATATAAATTTCCGATGCAAATAATAATTTAAACAGAAATTTTGTTGTACGGCAGAAAAAACATTTGTGTGCAGCCAATGTACGCAATTTCATTAACATTCTCTTCGTCACGTACCTATAGATATGCTTTTAGGGCGAAAGGAAGTCATGAGGATACATTGAAATCCGCAAGTAATCGTTATTAGTTCCATCACACTATTTTATTTTATTTACAAGCACATTTCATTCACAATGTGAGGTCTACAATCGATGATGCGGGCTCAAGCCTAGCTCTTTCGTGTTTGTGCCGGTTTGATTAAACCGCCCTGCGCCAATCCAAGTTTTGCCACCGGCAGCCGTTGCGCGGCGCCACCACGAAAGTTACTTCGGAGGCCTATAAGGTACAAACATGGAGGTTATGTGTGGAACACAATATCCGATAAATGGCCGCCTCGCCCCTGTTTGCAAACGTTCACTCTTTTGACGAAATTTTCAATAACATTTTGGCATGATTGCGGACTAATTTCGTCAATGGTGCGTCCAATTGCTTCCTCGAGCTCAGGAATGGTCTGTGGATCATTGGCGTAAACTTTTCCTTTCAGAAAACCCCAAAGAACGAAGTCCAATGGCGGCAAATCGCAAGATCTTGGTGGCCAATTCACATCGTCGCGGGACGAGATAAAGAATATGTCTTCCAAGTACAAGCCGTTTATGCCATTTATCGGATATTGTGTTCTACACATAACCTCCATGTTTGGGTTTGTTTGGGTAAAAAATATTCGTACTTTTCAAACAAATAATACGCTTTGTTAATAAATTAAAATGTCAGCTCATTTTGAGACACCCATCATATGGTTTACGATGGGCAAGATGATTTTTTTTTATAAATCATTACGAACGTTTAGTTTGCGTTAATCCGGTGTTGGAAATCACTGGGTCGTTTTGACCCAGTGATTTTTTTCGTATAAGTACGTATTTTTCAACGTATGTCCCACTTTGAACGAATGTTTTTGCACTTAATCTTCGTTTTCGTCAAAATATAAATGTAGGGTCATAAAATATGGATAATTTACTACAAAAAAATGCATATTTACCGGAATACAACGATTTGAAAAACGCCTTGGGTCAGATTTACCCAAGATGCACTTATAGGTTGGCGGCGGAGGTGTGCACTCGAGGGTTAAACGCACGTAAAATTAGATACATTGAACCTCGGGTGTTATGTGTTGAGAAAAATTCAAAAAATTCGTAAGGACTCAGTATAGTCTAGACAATAACATATGTTTTGTTAAATCTTGGATAGTGGCTAAGCTCCAACCTCCTCAAGAGCGTTTTTAGGCGGCCTGCGAGAGGACGCAAATCTTTTATGGATTAGCACCCACCCCAAAACAAAAATGTCGTAATTTACATTTGTTTTGCTACACAAGTACACACGATTATTAAAACAATATTGTTTTTCGCAAAATTATATAATTATGACATTATTTTCCGCGGAAAAATCGGCATTAGTTTTTTTTAAATAAGAACGCTAATTGTCTATGAATCGTAAAAATCGCGTGTAGTTCTTAAGAGAATCTTTCTAAGAAGCTACAGTTGAATTTTTGAGTCGATCGGATGAAAGCTGCCCGAATTATGCGTCCTCCCGATTTCAAAAACGTGGTTTCGAGAAAAGCGTGTTTGAAGTTTCAAAACTGATTTAGGAGCTATCGTCCACGCGATGAAATTGAAGTTCTGATTTGAATTCTGCGTGTACCCCCGGAGGCATTTTGATCGTAGGTCTTCAGTTGTAAGGTCGTCGTATATTTTTTGTGCCACGACTGAACTAAACGACTCCAAATTGCTACTTTCACCGTCTAGGCTGTTTCGTGCGTTTCGGAGCGCTCGGAGGTGCTACGAAAAATGTGCTAAAAATATGCTTTTTCTTATCTTCGCATTTTCTCATCTATGATTTTCGTGATGTTCATACATCACTTAAATCAATAAAAAACCGGTCTCTATTATTTTTCTACTCGGATGTAGTTCCTTAAGTGAAAGAACAATTACTATATTTTTATGTCCATGTTCCTCCAGTCCTGAGTTGCGGCGGAGACATCATTTATTAATATTCTCGATTTTTTTTTCAGCTGTTTGTTGCATGGCAAAGGAATGAAGTTCCGAGTGCGTAAAACTTTTCGTTGATTTCTCAGAAACTTTACAGATCTTTGTATAGCATTTTTATAAATAAGTAGAAAAAATAAATAGACGAAAAAACATTGTAGTATGATTTTTAAGGCGGGATATACATTTACGACGATCGAAAAATCGATTTCTTTTTACAAGCTTTTATTTAACTTGCTTCGTTCGTATGTCTGTCTTTCCGGTTCAAAATTTGTAATCCATTTTTCGAGCACTTGCTGGCATTCGATTGAGCTGAAATTTGGCGTATCAGTACATTTCCCCGAAAACACTTCCTCGAATGACATTTCCCCGAAAACACTTCCCCGAACGGCACTACCCTGAAAAACAGTTCCCCGAATTGACATTTCCCCGAATGACACTTCCCCGAATGGCACTTCTCCGAAAAACAGTTTGTTTGGGTTTGTTGGGTTCCACGCACCCCACTATTCCACACGCCCATCCGAGGTGCCCTGCGCTCACACCAGTGCTCCACGCACTTCACTATTCCACACGCACATCCGAGGTGCCCTGCGCTCACACCCATTTACCCATTTTGACTTTGACTTTAAATAAATAACTTTTTCATTCATTTTTTCTTATCGTCTTATTTACCCGTTGATTAATAATTTTTGCCCATTTTGACTTTGACTTTAAATAAATAACTTTTTCACTCATTTTCGGGGAAATGTCATTCGGTGAAATGTTTTTCGGGGAAGTGTCATTCAGGGAAATGTGATTCGGGGAAGTGTTTTCGGGGAAAAGTATGGGTACCGAAATTTGGCATACCTAACGTCGATGACAATACAATAATATGGTACCATGAAGCTGGTCTGATGATGGAGATGGGAGGTGGGCAATGCAACTCCTTAAGGAGTTTCGATACCAAAATCGAAATGCTTATAGACGATTAAAATTCATATCACCGAGAGATTAATTTAGGATGCATTCACTGTACAAAAATTAATCCGTTTCACCACATAGTTTCGGACATTTTCAAGGTTGAAGTTGAGTTTTTTCCGAGTATTATTAATGAACCAAGTGGAGAAACCGCTTAATTTTTTAACATGATATTCCTGACAGTAATCGCAGTTTGTTCAGTTTTTTAAATTTAAATCGAAGCATTATTTTAATCCCTACAGCTCTATAACTAGTGTTTACGAAGTGCCGTGTGTATTACCAAATGGATGAAGGTTCACGTTGAACCTTCGTAAACACTAGTATAGGGTTGTAGGGGTTAAAATAACGCTTCGATTTAAAAGTAAAAAAACTGAACAAACTGCGATTAGTGTCATGAATATCGTGTTAAAAAATTAAACGATTTCTCCACTTGGTTCATTAATAATACTCGAACAAAACTCAACTTGAACCGTCAAAATCTCCGAAACCATGTGGTGAAACGGATTAATTTTTGGACAGTTAATGCAGCTTAAATTAATCTCTCGGTGATATGAATATCAATCGTCTACGAGCATTTCGATTTTGGTGTCGAAACTCCTTAATAGCATATACTAGGACAGTCGAGTTTGCGCTCATTTGTTTTCTTATCATGAGCACTTTTCATTACACATGATAACAGGAGTCTGACAATGGTGGTGGGCGGTGGAAACTGAAATTTCCTAATGGCAAATGGTAGGACAATTGAGTTTGGGCTCATTAACTTTGTTCACTTGAGCACTATTTATAATTACACTGTTATGAAGTTGGTCGCGAAACCTTTATAACCTAAGGGAAGGTTTTTGATTACGCCGATGTTTGAATGGCATGGGGGTCTGGCATGGCAAATAAATAAACAAATTCTAATACTAAAAAGTATAAAATAAACGTAAAAAATCTTTTTTAAAGCAAGCTTTTATTTATAAACTATCGAACTAAAAAGTAAAAAATAATATTTAGTGTGTGAAGTTAAATAGCAAAGCTACAGAAGAACCCCATCCTTGGTCACTGATCAATGGCGTTGGCAGTCCATACTTAAGGCGGGATATACATTTATAACGATCAAAAAATCGATTTCTATTTTTTTCTTCAAACGATAGAACTATATATGTAGAATAATTTCCTAAAGTTTCAAAGCGAAATTCGAAAAACTTCAAACGTTACAGCCCCTCAACGCTGTGCCTCACCGCTTGGATTCGGAGCGAGCGTGAACTTCAAACGCGTTTTTCTCAAACTGCATTATCGAAATTGGCGCGCAAGATTACTAAAAAACTATTGAGCCAATTGAGTTGAAACTTGGTAGAAATATTGATAATATCGGTACCTTCTACGTGACGAGAATTGTTTTTGAAAAATTGGAAAAGAAAACGACTTTTTTCATCCACATTCTACAGAAATGGTGCGTGAAATGTTGATTTTTTTTTCTAAATGCGTGCCATTTTCTTAAATTTGCATTTTCTTCATTTTAATAACCGTCACATAGAAACTACACATGTTCTAACTGAAAAAATGTTTGAATTTTTTTGCAAATCAAAGTCATTTCGATGATTAACTAATTTAAAAAATTCTTTTGTATACTTAAGGGGTTAGGCCACAGTAACGGGTATAAAATCATGTGCGAATTTAACCATTTTTTTCCGTATGAAAAAGTGATTCACTCATAAAATTAATTACACATCTATGTATTATGAATATCAAACTGATAGAAATTTTTTTTTTTCGATGTACGACTACTAATATTTTCTTTTGTTATCTTTTTTTTTCGGCGTGACATTTAGCATCCACGATTTTTTACCTAGAACAAAAAACAAAAGTTCTCGTCAATCTACATTAGAATATCTCGAGAAGTACGTACGGAATTTAAAAAGTATTGTTTTATTCAAAAGTTGTAGGTATTTGAACTTCAGAAATGAATTTTCAGTGAAACATTTCGTTATAACTGCTCATAAAGTGCTCATAAAATGAAAAGGTTTCGATTAATCAGAAATTCCGTACGTACTTCTCCGCAAAATGCAATTAGGAACATAACTGAAATTTGAAGTAAATCGAGTGAAAATTGTTGAAATTATTTGTCACGCCAATTGGAAAAAAGCTGTTTCGAAAAGTTTCGAGTAGTCGGCCATTTTGTACATCGAAAAATAATATTTTCTAACAGCTTGATATTCATACTAAATAGATGTGTAATTAATTTTATGAGTGAATCACTTTTTCATAAGAAAAAAATGGTTAAACTCCCACATGATTTTATACCCGTAACTGTCGCCTAACCCCTTAGATATACTATTAAAGTATACCTAAAGTTTGATATTTGTAGAATAATTATTCCTTAATTTAAAAAATCCCTCAATATTGCATATTTTTTTCCTGTCTAAATGTATATCCCGCCTTACAGTTCGCGCTCGAGTAAGAGCACGTCGGAGAGCGCGCTCAAACAAACTCGAAAAATAATACTTACAAGGAACATCGCTTTGGTGTCCTCCTCCGATTTTGTTGAAACTTTTTTTTGTGGAAGAGTATCAAAAACTAAGAGACACGTACTTTATATTATCGGCGGAAAAACGGTTTTAAGGAGTGAAACGTACCCTCAAAAATGGGGATGTTTTTTGTTTTTCGTCGATAACGTTTTAACGGTACGAGATATTAAAAAAACTTCTCATTGCAACAATGTTTATTGTTTTTGTGTACTATACATTGGAGATGAACACGATAACGTTATCGACGAAAAATAAAAAAACATCCCAATTTTCGAGGGTGCGTTTCACTCCTTAAAACCGTTTTTCCGTCGATAAAAAAAATACGTGTCTCTTAGTTTGGAAGGGTCTCACTTGTACAATGTTTATCTCTACAACGCTGCAAGTCCTTTTTTCAACTGTACAATGACTTATCTCTCATCTGTGCAAACTCGGCAATCCACCAACTCTACAAGAGGGAAGGGTCTCACTTGCACATTGTTTATCTCTACAACGCTGCAAGTCCTTTTTTCAACTGTACAATGACTTATCTCTCATCTGTGCAAACTCGGCAATCGACCAACTGTACAAGAGTCTCAAGTTTGCAATTTTGAATCTCTACAACGATCTAGCCTTATGATCATCTCTACAACGTATTAATTCGGATTTGTATCAACTGCACAACGAGGCATTTGCAATATGCTTCAACTCTACAAAGTATCAACTCTACAAGAACTTTGAGTACTCAAGGTTCAACTGGGCAATATTGCCAACTCTACAACAGCTGGTATATCAGGTGTATCAATTGAAGAAGAGATATAAATTAGCCTATTAACGCCCAAGCGACTATGTTTGAACACTTGAGAGAAAAAGGATGTTTTTTGCAGTCTACAGCAGAAATAATGTCCCCCACTCCAAGTAAAATCGCCCGTTCTTCCGATTTATGGTATCAACTTTGACTTTTGACCCTTCCTAAGGGACGAAAAAGGGGTTTTGACTCGAAAAGCAGGGTAAAATCAAAACATTCGTGATTTTTCAAAGTTAGGTAGGTAGTTAGTCTATTAACGCCCAAGCGACTATGTTTGAACACTTGAAAGAAAAAGGTATTATGGCCGATTTATGGTATTAACTTTGACTTTTGACCCTTCCTAAGGGACGAAAAAGGAGTTTCAACTTGAAAATCGGGGTAAAGGCAAAACATTCGTGGACAAATATATGAAAAAATATTTGTAATCGCTAAAAAACGTTGTATTCTTACTCATTTTGGTTTCGTCTTGTCTCATTGTGTTTCATTGTGTTTCATTGTGTTTCGTCTCTGTCCGGGTAATCGGATCATCTACGTTTTGCCACATTGCCGAATTACACGTAAAATTCGAATGAAAAAAACAAAAACTTTCTTTGTTTATTCTTTCATAAATTAATATATTTGTTTATTTATGAGGTTATTTAATTGCAGGTAAAATGCGAATAAATACATTACTCAGATTGACGAATGCTGCCAGATTGAGAAAATCGAGTTCGAAGGGTCCTTACTCAATTTTTTTTTCAATTACCTGAAATCAACCACTATTGAGCAGAGTGAGTGAAATACGGCACTGTCAATGCTTTTACTACCTACCTATCGCTGAAAAATTACGAATGTTTTGCTTTTACCCCGCTTTTCGAGTCAAAACCCCTTTTTCGTCCACTAGGAAGGGTCAAAAGTCAAAGTTGATACCATAAATCGGACGAACGGGCGATTTTACTTGGAGTGGGGGACATTATTTCTGCTGTAGACTGCAAAAAACATCCTTTTTCTCTCAAGTGTTCACACATAGTCGCTTGGGCGTTAATAGGCTAATATATATCTCTTCTTCAATTGATACACCTGATATACCAGCTGTTGTAGAGTTGACAATATTGCCCAGTTGAACGTTGAGTATTCAAAGTTCTTGTAGAGTTGATACTTTGTAGAGTTGAAGCATATTGCAAATGCCTCGTTGTGCAGTTGATACAAATCCGAATAAATACGTTGTAGAGATGATCATAAGGCTAGATCGTTGTAGAGATTCAAAATTGCAAACTTGAGACTCTTGTACAGTTGGTCGATTGCCGATTTTGCACAGATGAGAGATAAGTCATTGTACAGTTGAAAAAAGGACTTGCAGCGTTGTAGAAATAAACATTGTGCAAGTGAGACCCTTCCCTCTTGTAGAGTTGGTGGATTGCCGAGTTTGCACAGATGAGAGATAAGACATTGTACAGTTGAAAAAAGGACTTGCAGCGTTGTAGAGATAAACATTGTACAAGTGAGACCCTTCCCTTAGTTTTTAATACTCTTCCACATAAAAAAGTTTCAACAAAATCGGAGGAGGACACCAAAGTGATGTTCCTCGTTAGACTGCTCCGTTCTTTATGAAATTCTACACAATATTTTCGAAGTGGTCTATTTTCGATACCCTTAAAAAAATTGATTTTTCGAAGTTGATAAAGTGGGATGCGTCCTTAAAATGTCTAAATGTATATCCCGCCTTGAAGGATTCGTTCTCGAAAAAAGCGTGCGACGATTATTTCTACGATCGTTGGCGAAATGAATTTCCGTTATGAACTCACGTAAAGTCTTCCTTCTGCTTTTTCGTGACATCGCAGTGCAGGCACATTTTGTCCAGAGGCCATTCGTTTTTGCGCGCCGTCTGTTGCATTATGGCCGTTAAGAAGGATTGCGGATTGAAGAATCCGGCGAGCCACACGGATGACGGAAGCTGCAATACGAAGGGGAAACAAAAAACAGAAAAAAAGCTTTATTGTACATTTAGCTTCGAGTAAAAAATTACAGGAAATGCGCGATCTCCTCGTCTCGCCTAATTTTCGTTTTTATTTTTATTTTGAGACATAAAAAGAAAAGTTCGAAACGAAGTCTGCCCCTGGAGGAAGCAACGTAGAGCCGTACTCACGTTGAAATCGGCGGTCCAATTCGACAGTTCACCGATACGATTCAACATGTCGGCGAACCAGTTGGTCAAGCCGAGACTCGACGGATAAGCCCTTTTCGTCCACGTGGGCGGTACCGAGTCCATGAACAAATAATTTTGCAGGTCTTCCATGTCCGCATTGATCGTTAGCTCGCCCTGCAATTTATTTTGTGTATTCTCTCATTTTACCAATTTAACCAACGCAATTTCTCTCAACGATTTCATATGCATTATTTTATTACATTTTACGAACTGTATTTGTGTTTTTTCTTATTTCAATTTTTGATATCGACTTTTTCGCCACGAAATGCAATTACGCTTGGGGAAAAAATAATTATTTTCCCGTACTCTCGCGCGTATCCGTTTTCATACCTTCATTCCGAGCTCGAGTTCGCGCAGGGATCGCCTCAGTTCGTTGCAGAGAATATTCATCCTCTCGCACTCTTGAAAAGCGACTATAACGAAGGGAGTTCGATCTTCGACCTGGGCGATTCGAAAACGCAAACAGACGATGTCGGTAAATTATGAAAAAATTGAAAAAGCGGTTTTTTTTTAATTTGAATTGAAAAAAAAACTACGCTGATGATTTTCATCTATCATCAGGGTAATTAATTCCAAAGTGTCGAGCATGTTTTTTTGAAACTCGAATTGCGAGTTGATTAGTATTGCTGCTGGGAGTACCATTTCGTGACCAAAGATTAGAGGGTTACATCTACCTAGAGGGCGGAAGGAATGGTCAATTTTCAATTCTTTTTTTTTTTGGGAAAGGGGCCGTGCATAAATTACGTCATTTTAAGATGAGGGGGGTTGGTGTCTGGTCGTGGGATGACGGTAACGATAATTGGATTATGACGATAGGAAGGATAGGATTATTTCAGGGGCGGGGGAGGGGGGGGGTGTGGTGGTTAATAATCAGCAACAATCGATAACGCAATATATGAACGGCCCCAAACGGGTGGTGAAAAGTAAACGCATTTTTTTGTAATACAAAGGTACATATATTGAGACTTCAAAAAAAAAAAAAAAAAAATCACCGAAAAAAAATCACGGAAAAAAACAGAACAACAAAAACATGGCCAGTAGATGATAAAATTGTTTCGCGACGTTTGGCGGTGGACACTCTCCAACTTAAACGGTCTATCTAAAATATAAAAAACCAAGCAGGTTACTTAAGCTAACAATAAATACGAGTCATTGACGAACGTCGATTTTTTAAATCATTTTTTTAAACAATGTGACGACAAATTGAAACTCGAGCATACAAAATCTATGAAAAAAGTCGTCATTTTTACGTAACTATTGGAAAATGAAGATCGATTAAAAAAAAGTGAAATCGTCAATGACCTTCAAGGGCTTACGTGGATTTGAAAATTTCAAAAAACCCATTTCAAAAAATTTTTATTATCAAGTACAATTTGTCTAGAATATTCTCTCAAAGTTTTAAGTCAATGGGAGTAAAAGTCTAGGAGAGAGAGCCTTTGGAATTCCCTCCGTTGGGAAACACTGGCAGGGAGCGGCGAAGGTATATCGCATTTTTCTCAAAACACTATTTTTTAAGTCGGTGGACACGATTTCTCAAAAACTAATGCACCGATCATATTGAAATTTTGCACACTTCTTCTAAATAACTTTGACTAGTGATTGAACGAAGGTTTTTTTTTATTACAACTAATTTTACAAGCCTATACGTAGTGTAAATTATACCAAAAATTGAACTATTCTGCATATAACTCTGCAAATAATGCCAATTTATATTTTTTGAAAAATCCTTTGTTCTATCAGGAGCTATACTTATCTACTAACAGAAAAAAATTGGTTTTTTAATTTTAGACAAAGCTATCATGAGTTATCCTGACCACCACGAGGACACTTTTTTCAGTGGTCTCCGGAAACCAGGTCCAACCGGCTGAATTTGCCAAATTTTTGGATGATTTAAAAAAAAATATTGTTAAAATGTTGCTCTTTTGGGTGCTTAACATTTTGAATAAAATAATGTATATATTATATTTTTTTAAATAGAGAAAATATGCTTTTTTTGGCTTCGAAACCCACGTAACTCCTTAAATATTTCTCATCGTATCTGCTGTGCATTTGGAAACCCATCAAGTGGTTCTCGACATATTTCCACTGACTTTGAAATCAGTATTATCTGCTGACCGCCCTGTTTCTTTGTAATTTTTTTTTTTTTTTAAAGGCTTTCAATATATGTACCTTTTTGTTAAAAAATGCCGTTTTTTTTCACCAACCGTTTCCCAGAAAAAAAACATGCGGAATTTGGCTATTTTTTCGGGCCTCTCGGTAGATGTAGCCCCTTAAGGCGGGATATACATTTACAACAATGAAGAATGGGTTTTTTTGCGACTGTAAACGATAGAACTATGTATGTAGAATATTTGTCCAACGTTTCCAAGCGAAATACGAAAAATTTCAAACGTTACAGCCCTGCAACGCTGTGCCTCATCGCTCGGATTCGGAGCGGGCGTAAATTTCAAACGCGTTTTTTCTCAAAACTGCATATTCGAAGTTGGCGTGCACGATTACTCAGAAACTGGGAAAAAATTAGGAAAAGAACTGATTTTTAATCCAAATTTTACAGAAATTATGATTGATACGTTGATTTGTTTTGCAAATGCGTGCCGTTCTCTTGAATTTGCATTTTCTTCATTTTAATTACTGTCAAATAGAAACTATAAATTCTCTAACTGAACAAATTTTTTGCAAATCTGAGTCTACGGGAATCTACACTACACGCTGATAAAAAAGTTGTTTTGTATACTTAAATATACTATTAAAGTATACCTACATTTTGATAAATGTACAATAATTATATCTTCGTTTAAAAAATCCCCCAAAGTTGCTGATCTTTTCCTGCCTGAATGTATATCCCGCCTCAATGCATTTTGTGGTCCATCTGATATAATTGTACGCTGCTCACGGCAGGTGAAAATGTTCACGGAGCTTTAGGTAAAGTCTCACTTTGCCCATGAGCTCGGGTATGTTAAATTCTTCCGGCAATTTATCGAGAAGATCCTCGATGACACCTTTGACCTTGTCTTCCCTGGAAAGTCCAGCTCCAGCGGTTTCCCCGGTGTCCCTCGGCTGCATTTCCAGTATAACTCTGAACAAGTTCTCCCCGGTCGAGGTCAGGAAACCTTTCAACGTGCGATGTGTGCAATGTGATCAATCGAAGGGAAGCATTTAAAAATCCCGCAACAATCCACAATTTATGGCAGTAGCCACAAGTGAAAATCACAAGGGGAGGGGCAGTCGTTCAGGATACCGATTTTTTTAAGGCCTTATATACGCGAAAAAATGTCAAGTTTTCATTTTTTTTTAATTTCTGATTCCATTAGCCTGAACGGTTAGGAATATTTTAAGCTTTACAGAATTGAAAAATGCAAGAAAATGTTAAAGTTACAGCATTTGGAGCGTAAAAACTTTTATTTTCTTGGAAGCAGGCAAGTAGCGGCGGTAACCGGCCGCTCTATTACGGAAACAGGTGCACTAGATCGGCAACTACCCTTTTCTATTGTTTACTTATTATCCCTACATAGAATCGTGTAACGATAAAGGTAAGGGGTTTTGTCGGTTTGGTCTATGATGAACACAACGGTTTTTTTTTTCGGTTCGACACAAGCATAAAACCAGAATGAAGTAAAATGATTTAGTCCGAATTGAGACATTGTAGAGGCAAGACAAAATTGTGAGCTGAGACAGTTGTATTTTAACATGAGTGATTGTGAAGAAACCCATGCTAGTTTAGATAGGAAGGGTTCACCATTCTGGGAGGACGCCCAGGAATTCGTAAAAAACGTCGGTGAATATTCGGAAGTGGGGCTCCTGCTGGAATCAGGCTAACTTTTTTTCTTATGTCTTTTGATGATCATAGCAGATGATACGAAGTAATATTATGACGGCGCACGACATTTTTTTCTTCAAAAAAATTATTTAAAAATTTGGACGTGGATTCCTGCTTGGATGGACTAATTTTGGACTACATTTGAGCTACAT
Organism: Ophion obscuratus; assembly: GCA_964007375.1. Lineage (NCBI taxonomy): Eukaryota > Metazoa > Arthropoda > Insecta > Hymenoptera > Ichneumonidae > Ophion > Ophion obscuratus. The sequence goes on along the minus strand of OZ023315.1, from coordinate 22,059,590 downwards.
TTGGGCTATGATCATAAAATCATACACCGGGGTTTGCGGGGGGCACCTCGGATGGGTGCGTGGAATTGTGGGGTTACGTGGAATATAAATATTCATAACATTATTGTGGCGGATACATCATGCGCCGTTACAATAATGATAAGGATGATGTTTGTTAACCATATTAAACCATTTATACAAAAATTAGCCTCATTCTAGCAGGAGTCCCACTTCCGAATATTTACCAAGGAACTAAACACCAGTGCGTCTGCAAAAAAATGACAAGCGTCGACAGCACTCGTTTTAGACATTGACTGCGCACAAGGCTACGTAATCGTAAATTTTCTATCCGTGTTTACTGCAATTGCTTCTCTCGTGAAGTGCAAAACTGGTAACAGTGACATCAAGTTCTCTGAAACACGAGTTAGAGGATTGGGATTTACCTTAGTTATCAATTGCGAGAATTGCAAGCAAAAGGAGACAAGTTCGAGTCCTTCGTCTAATAGTTATTGTTACGAAATCAACCGCAGCTTCACGTTGGCTATGTGAATATTAGGTGTTGGATTGACGGGAATGAACATTTTCTGCGGTATTATGAATCTCCCAAAATGCTTCAGTCAAACGCTAGTAGAATCCGATTTTTCAATTCCGGTATGGGCAAATATCCGTAATTATTGTCCATTGTGTCCATTCATACTATATAATTTTAGTACAAGCCAAATATATCGCGCAAATGTACGGCGCGCGTTGGCAGCTTATTTTGTTTACGTTATGTTTACGTGGCGCCATCTGCGCTGAGCTTTTCCGTGAGGTTCCCTATTGAACAACATGCTCATCTGCTTTTCGATATTTTAATCGTGCAATAGCTTATGCGCCCGATGTGCGTACACAAAAAAGTTGAACCCAACGATCCCTGCTACGCATGTCTAGGCCAAGACCTTCGGAGTTGAAGATCACTTCCGCAATAATAACCTTCTCTTCGTTCTTACCGATTTCCGCATTCGGATGCAGGCCATAGAGGATGGGGCTCTCGGACGGCAAATAATCGTCGACGTATTTGTGATAAGATTGATAATCGCTGTTCGGGGGTGCCAAGAAACCCGGTGCTAAACTGTGATCACCGTCGATTAGCTCGGGCTGCAGATACTCGAGCAAGTAAGTTCGGCACAAGCGGCGATCCCAATCGTCCGTTATGTGTCCACCGTACATTATCTCGCCGAACAAATAGCGCAGATCCTCCCACGGTACTCGCGTGTTGTTCTCGAGATAATTCAGTAAAACGGACACGCTTATCGTCAGATCGCCCACGTTGAAGGGATAAGACTGCGAGAAAGAAACGCAGCGTTAAAACTCGCCACCAAATAATTATCTTAAAACCAAGCGGGACCACTTATTTTCGCAAGATAAATCGGTTTTTGGATATCAGTCGAAAGTTTTTCCATCTATCTGCAAGTCATTCTCCTTATGGTTTTTATTTCCGAATGGAACGAAAAAACAAGAGTTGACGATAAGAACGGAACCTTTTTTATTTACATTTCGACGATAAGGTCACTTTATTGGTGGTCAAATTTATTGAACGAGGTCATTTTACTTATGGTTTTTATTTCCGAATGGAAGGGAAAAACAACAAGAGTTGACGATAGAACGGAAACTTTTTTTATTTACATTTCGACGATGAGGTCACCTTATTGGTGGTCAAATTTATTCGATGAGGTCAACATGGAGGAGGTCATTTTACTTAGGGTTTTCATTTCCGTATGGAAGGGAAAAACGGCAAGAGTTGACGATAGAACGGAAACTTTTATTTACATTACGTCGATGAGGTCACCTTATTGGTGGTCAAATTTATTGAATGAGGTCAAAATGGATGAGGTCAGTTTACTTATGGTTCTTATTTCCGAATGGAAGTGAAAAATAACAAGAGTTGACGATAGACCGGGAACCTTTTTATTTACATTTCGACGATGAGGTCACCTTATTGGTGGTCAAATTTTTTCGATGAGGTCAAAATGGACGAGGTGATTTTACTTATGGTTTTTATTTCCGTAAGGAAGGGAAAAACAGCAAGAATGGACGATAGAACGGAAAATTTCTTCATTTACAATTCGGCGATGCGGTCACCTCATTGGTGGTCAAATTTATTGGATGAAACCAAAGTGGAGGAGGTCAACGTTATTAACAAAGTAAATCAACAAAATTATTTTTATTAAAGAAAAACAAAATAGAAAACAAATTATTATACTATATGTACTGATAAAAAAGAGAAGTAATTATCAGCAGTAAATCAACAAAATTATTTTTATTAAAGAAAAATGAAATAGAAAACAAATTATTATCCTATATGTACTGATAAAAAGTGAAGTAATTATCAGCAGATGGTAACTCCACTTTCAGAAAATTGCTTTCAACACTACTAATATTTTGAGAGCATAATTTTACTGTTCCATTATGCATGTCAATTTCAAGGAAAAATGTAAGTAAAAAGTTATGCATCAGTCATGGGGTTTGCAAAAGCTTAAAATGACAAAAGACGATTTTTTTTTATTGCCCAGTTGTATAGCCGAGGGTCTTAACTTTAATTTGTAACCAAAATTCTGTTGAAATTTCACAATTGACCGAGTTACGACAATTTTTGTGGATACTCTGCGCTATTGCGAACCGCCCTGCTGCTATTCACCCTTTTTCCTTTAGCTTTTTCTTCGAAACTATGTTCTATGTCAAATAGAGTCTTCAAATTCGAACTGTGCCTAGTTTATAACATTTTGTATCCTACGATCGGATGATTCTTTAAATATGTTTTTCAACTGGTTAGTCACAAATTATTAAATTTGTTTGTGCTTGGTCGAAAATCGAACATTTTTCTCTACAGTTTGCCATTTTCGTAATTTTCAAAATTTCAAAAAAGTATCCGGCTATACGAAAGTTTATTTCGGTTGAATTGGAGATTGGATATATTGATCCAATATATCAGTTATACTAGAAGGCTTTTTTTTTCAATTTTTCATTTTAAATCACCCTAGTTGCCAGGTGACTCTCTTTTCAGCAACAATAATCATTTAATTGCTTATTAATATTTTTCAATAAAAAAAAATCCTCATACTTGGCCAGACTATGTATTAATTGTGTGTAAAATCTCGTCCTTGTTATTCCAATACTCTCATCAGGAAAGCAGATTGAAAGTCGTCAGTTTTTTGGTCTCCGAGCTTATGCAGACCCCGTAAAAAAACAATTGGCACGTGAAAACTCGAAAAGGCATATACATATATAGCAATATATATATAAGGTATTCCACGTGAATCCGGTGGACTTTTTCCCTGACTCCCGCCAATTCGATTATTTTTTTTTATCTGATTCCATTGTCTCTAAAAGACACCCTGATTTTTTTACATTTTTCGAAAAAAACCATTAGTCAAAAAAGAATTTTTTTCTCCGAAAAAAAACGCGCCGATTACAAAATCTAAAAAAATCCCAAACATGCGTGTTTATATGTAAAAAAATCAAGTTATCACCCGCAGTGGAAGTATGATTTTTTCGTGCTTTCTGAGCGATAAAGGTTAAAAAGTCCGAAAAATTCAAGAACCACTTCGGGCGGATACTTAAACGTTGTGATACCCACGATGAATTTTTCGGATTTTTTAAAACGTTAATCGCTCAGAAAGCCCAGAAAAATCATACTTCCACTGCGGATGATACCTTGACATTTTTTACATATAATCACGCATTTTTGGGAATTTTTTCAGATTTTAAAATCGGGGCGTTTTATTACGGAGAATTTTTTTTTGCCTTTTTATACCGGGTTTACCATTTAACGTAACCACTCCAAAATCACCTCTGCCTTTAGAGTGATGAAAACAAATCCAAACAAACCCAAACAAACCCAAAATAGTTTGGAGACAAATCATTTCAAGGTCATGATATCATAGGTCGTTGGATTCGTCTGAATATCAGCTACAACGTCTTAATAAATAAAAAAACATCTTCCCATTTTAAAAACCATTGATGATCTGGAGAACGCAATTGCTATGACTTTGACAAAAATGAATTTTTTACCACCGTATCAGCCCTTCGAAATCGATCAAATTACCTCCTGACATTTTTTTCATCACTCTAAATGCAACGGAGGTATTTGGGGTGGTCACATTAAATGGTCCACCCTGTCTAAATATATAGTATATATGAAGTAAAATAAATATATTTTTTTTTGTTTAAAAAAAATCTATTTTACTTAATCCACCTATAGCTGAGAAAGAGCTAAATTTACGGGCTCGGCTTATAAGACTTTTTTGTAGCAAATTACTTTCTCTACATAGTTCTCATTTGAATTCTTTTCGATATATCTAATAGCTTAGGCGTTACAGCCGTTTGAATCGATATTTTCATACAATATTCACTTGAAATAATGATACCGCTGAAACGGTTGAATTTACGGACATGGCTCAATGAACTTTATTGTAAAGTATCACATTTCCTATGAGAATCCACTTGGAAAATATCGCGATATCAACATTCGCGGAATGGTAACACTAATAATGAGAAAAACATTTTTTTCAATGTTAATCAAATGAGATACCTTCAATTTTGATTCGCGACCTCTAAATATTTTTTTGACAACACTCCCCTTTCACGAAACTTCGTTTTTGGGTACCAATTAAAGGTTTTCGGACACGATGGGTCAGAAAAAAAGTTACCCTGAAACCAATCACCCTAATATATATATATATATATATATATATATATATATATAAGTTTATGTTTCTATACAAATCTGTATTGAATATATACAATAGATAAATCAAATATCCAATGCAAGTCCAAATGTAAAAATATTAAATTAAAAATATTAACTCTGTTCCATCCTTGGGCGCCGAATTTCCGTCTCTCGGCGACTACAGCGTGATAGTAACAGAGAGCGAAGAGAATTCCTTTGAATTCTGACTCTTTGCTGCACGAATCGAGAATTTCCTGATTAAAGTTGTCCAAAGCTTTGTGAATATTCGCGTGCATGCCGGTCGGTGGTTCGTTCGTAATTTTTATAGCGGATTCCAGTATACCCTGCGGTGGATACATTTTTTAGCAATTCATTTTTCTTTTCGCCATCGTTGTAGTAAAGAAATTCGATATATCGGATTTCCGCGCGGTTACGCGAGCGCAAATATTATTACTCGCCTGAGGAATGATGGACTCGTGAGGATCGGCACTGGCCTCGGCGCTAACGTACAGACGATAATCCGGATGCGGATTATCCGTCAATTGTTCCATCTTCTTTTCCATACTGGGCAACCAATTCTTAACGAGGTGAACGTTCTGGAGTATGACCCAGTGGCCGTTTACCGCTGCCATTTCCATCGATTCCTCGGCGACCGGCTCTTGGCCTTGACCGAGTGACACGTTGTGAAAATTACGCGCGTCGAAAGTGAAGCCCAAACGCTTGCCCAACTTTTCCACTTCCTGTGTTTCAACGATCGAAAAAAAAAAAATATTCATTTTTCACAGATTCTACACATGAAATGACGATCATCCAAAAAAATGAAATGCAAAATAAAATTTGAAAATAAAAAAAAATCCTCCAAAAAAATTTAATAAAAGAAATTTAAAGATAAAAAATCCTCCGAAAACAATTTTTAAAAAATAGGCACACTCGAAATTCCATGTTTTATCGTACTTTTAGAGGATCCACTCCTGGAGACAGGATGAAAAAGACTGGGGTAATGGAGCTCGTTTCCTCGTACGACTTTTCGAACGGTGGCGATCGAGATTCGGTGAATTTTTGGCCCATTTTTTCCTCGACGAAACAACTGCTCATGGACAATGGCAAAAAAGAAATTGTGTTAAATCTTGCTAATTTCACTCATCCCAATTATCCTTCATCCTTAATTATATATATATATATATATATATATATATATATATATATACACCAGGTGAGGCAACAACTATTAGCAATAGAAATATTTTCTAAGATATTAGACTGAGCAGACAACTTTTCCTACAAAAGCTGCATAGTATGAAGGGAATAATCGAGTGATGGCTATAAGGTTAATTTAAGTGGAGGCATTTAAGAGATTTCAAGGGCACTTCCATTTTTAAAAAATGGGACCACAATTTTTTTCCAGAATGTCACCACGGAACCAAAAATATATTCACACACCAAATTTGAAGATGATCGATCAAGATTCAGCATGAAAAATCGATAAAAAGGAAAATATTACAATTTTGAGTAAATGTGTAGTCCAAAGGCGAATGACCATTTAGATAACGCTCGGCATACACAAATGCCGCTTGTGTCACTTTTTTGTGATAATCTCCGTAAATTAAGATCCCATCAACTTGCTTTTGATAAGGAAACATTTCGTGGAAAATTTAATTTTGTATTTGTACTGTCGTAGTACATTTCATTGAAGAAGACAAACATTATTATGGAAATAACAAAGTTTGTACCAAAGTACCAACTTGTCTTTCCAAAACAAGTTGGTAATATTTTACAAGGAACATCACTTGAGTGTCCGCCTTCGTTTTTGTTGAAACTCATATATGTGATAAAGCATTGAAAACTATTAGACACGCATTTCTTCTTATCTGCGGCAGAACGTTTTTATGGGGATAAACGTCCACTCGGAGAAAGGCGTGTTACCCCTTAACTTAATTTTTTTGCAATTACTCTATAGTGGACTTTTCATCATTTTACATTAGACTCACCTCCACTTTTTTTAATGGAATGGTACATTTTTTTCAACCATCTTGTGGAGCACCTCAAGCCGCATAAAAAACATTCGGGTGTCAAAGTCGTGCAAGGTTATTCAAGGTCACCTATTCAAATGAAATACAAATCTAAATATCTCGGATCACTACTAAATATTTGGTAGTGATCCGAGATATTTATATTTGTATAATCGATACTGACCTTGAATGACGTTGAAGGACTTTGACCCCCTAATGTTTTTTATGCGGCTTGGGGTGCTCCACAAGATGGTTGAAAAAAATGGAACACCATTTAACGGCGGGGTAAAGTTAATTCGGCGAAAAAAAGGCATGTTTTTAAGATTTTTTTTTGGCGTAACGAATAGTGTTAGTTTATTGAAAAATTTACATATAATAAAGTAACATTTGAACAACATTCTCCTAAATTTGCATTGCAAAATATTCAAAATTGAGCGAGTGAAAATTAAACCCCGGAGGCGCCTCGAAAAAAAGTTGGTTTGCGGTGTGCACCATAACTCGCAACAGAATCATTTGAAACAAAAAAATCAAAATGCATTTGTTAAAGGAGATGTTTCTCGAGGTAATGACGGGAGGATTTTTTTTTTTCGATTTTTCGATTTTTCGTAGCACTTGGGAGCCAAAAACCCGATTTTCGCTAAAAAAAATCGGCTAATTTGTTGTTGAAAAATTAGTAATTATTAAAAAAAAAAAAAAAGCTCTCGACAATACCTGGTGAATTATGTGAAGAAGTACTGTGCAAAATTTCAAAGCGATTGGTCCAGTAGATTTCGAGTTATCGTGCACACGGACTTCAAATATGACAAGTCTCAGAAAAACGGTTCGAAAAACGCAGAAGAGAAGAGAACGGCATGGAGCAATAGACGCTCAAATACTCATAACTTCGTTAATTTTACTCCGATCGACTTGAAATTTTAACACAACATTCTTTATATATTATGCATTCATTTAAAAAATTAAACAAAAATGAAAAAAAAAAAAATTTAATACTTTACCTCGCCCTTAAACAAGTGGAGGTGACCTTCACTGTGCGTCAGGGCTTCCACCGATAAAAAACAACCGATAAAAAAACACCAAACACTGAAACTTTTGTCTAAAACATATTTGGATATGATCAATAGTTTGAGTGCTATTGCTCTGTAACACTTTACGTGCCTCACCCTGCACGTCACTGGACCAATGATCTTTTAAATGTAGAGTTGTCTATAAAATTTACGACCATTACCGGATAGCATAAGTCATGCGATCGAGCCTGAGGCACCTCATCATGCACAATCTCTGGAGCGCCGTTTTGTTCTTCCACTCTTGCGGAAACTTTTCCCTCTCGGGTGTCTCCGATTCGACAAATTTTTTCCATCTTTTCGCGGCACCCTCGATATCCCGATCCAAATTTCGAAACTCGTCCGTACCGCTCAGAAACTTGATCCCACCCCATCCGGAATTGCTCAGAAAGTCAACGGGACTAACGAGATTCGGGGTGTACGGATATCTCAGTAGGAAGTCCAACTCGAACGGCGATATCTCGTTCGTTTGCAGGAGAATCTGCGTTTAAGGATTTTCGGGACAATTGACGATACGTTACCATTTGATTCAAGTTTATACAGTAAATTCTTTGTCACATATCGAATGCACCTGTATGGACATTTGGCACAAAAAGATGAGCTTGTCACTCTCGAAGAGACCACGACTTGTATAAACGAATACGAGATAACTAATGCTGTCGATCAGGTGGCCAACGCGTTTCGTCGTATTGTCCGAGGGTTCGGCAAATTTGATGGCGTTTTGAAAAACGGCGCTGAACGCCTTCAGGGAGAATTGATAGAGCATGTTTATCTTGTTTAGATCGTTGAGAATGAAGTACAATAGGCTGGCTCGCGAGGCTGCGGGTCGATACCACTCGCGAGCCTCGTCGATTTTGATCGCTGTAATTTTTGCCTCGACCACTTTGATCTCGATCTCGGCTGCTGTTTTTTTCGTTGTTTCGAGATTCACCACGAGAGCTACGTCACTCAGGACGTTCGGCCCGGCAGACGACAATCTTGGGACGAAATCGAAATTTAAATATTATTTTTATGATTTTCTTTGTTGTTTACCAATTTCTTGTATTAAGGAGATTGGAGCGTTGGCCACAGTCCAAGATTTAAAAAAATACATATACAGGGTGTCTCTCTTAGCTCTGACACCCGAAATAACTCGGTAATTATCGACGTGCTCTTGTGGAGCACCTCAAGCCTCAAAATGAAATATAAATCTAAATATCTCGGATCACTACCAAATATTTGGCAGTGATCCGAGATATTTAGATTTGTATCATCGATGCTGACCTAATGTTTTTTATGCGGCTTGAGGTGCTCCACAAGATGGTTGAAACAAATGTACCATTGTATTTAAAAAAGTGCTGACCTTCACTGTACGTCAGCGCCTCCGCCGAAATAAGAAAAAAAAGGGTCGCATTTGACGGCCCCATTTACGGCTTCACACCGTACAACTTTTGTCTGGAACATTTTTCTGTGACGTCGATAATTACCGAGTTATTTTGGGTGGCAGAGATAAGAGGGACACCTTGTATATGTTATTCCGAAGACTGTACTGAGGATTTACAAATTTTTTGAATTTTTTATAACACAAAACACCTGAGTAAAAAAAAATAGCTTAATGTATGTAATTTTACGTGCGATTAGATGGGCAAGACGTTCGCGATACGGGTGATCTATTTTTTTTTGGCTGTTTAGCATCAAGATAAACCATTTCTAACAACGGATTAACGCAAACAAAAACTTCGTAAACATTTAGAAAAAAAAACCCATTTTGCCTATCGTAAACCATATATGAAGCATTCCACACCAAGTGAAACACTAACAAACCATGTAATTTTTAAATGGGCACATAATTTGTTTTTAAGTTTGTTCGAGTGTCAAAAGGAACTACAATTTTTTTAGATTTTTAAATTAGATTTTCCACTCGAATTTTTCTGGTTTTTTTTTCGATTCATTATACGCAAAAAGTGATGCATTGTACAAAAAAAAACGTTAAAGAAGAAAATTTAGATTGTCGAATGTACTTTTCAATCATATATGTTTCGTAACTGTTAAAAATTCTGCTAATGCATTTTTCAACGAAATAAGGTAAAAATATTTTTTTTCGCCAAGTTCGCCCACTTTTATTTTTCTATAAATTTGACAGAACTCTCGTTGATGTCATAACAAACCAAAGAAAAATTGGCATGATGGAGAATTCATATCTTCCAATTATTTTTTAAGGTTAACTGATGAAGAATTTTATCGAATCATGGATATTGAATATCGACCATTGTTTCAGGCACAACAGTGGATTGCGACGAATATTTAGTATCATCTAGAACCATTTTGGCCTCCTCCTTTCAATTCAATTATAGTTTTGTTTGCTGCCTCGAAATTTTTCATTTACTCGCCGATTCTCGTAGCGTTATTCTCGTGTCAAAAAGAAATCTTGCTTCTCGTTTGTTGAATGATCCGGTTCGCTCACTCTCAATGCTAATACAATTGATTTTGCGGAAGAACTCGGTCAAAACAATTCGATACTTGTTTATTCGATATGGTTTTCTCATCGGTGGCTTTTGTATTGGTAGACTAACCATATTATGATTCACTCATTGTTTAACGATAAAAAGATTCAAAAATGAAAAATTTCGAGGCAGACAAACAAAAACGATAATTGAATTGAAAGGAAGATGATAAAATGGTTTTACATAACACTAAATATTCGTCGCAATCCACTGTTGTCCTTGAAACAATGGTTGATATTCAATATCCATGGTTCGATAAAATTCTTCATCAATTAACCTTAAAAAATAATTGGAAGATATGAATTCTCCATCATGCCAATTTTTCTGTGGTTTGTTATGACATCAACAAAAGTTCTCTCAAATTTATAGAAAAATAAAAGTGTGCAAACTTGACGAAAACAATTATTTTTGCCTTATTTCGTTGAAAAATACAGTAGCAGAATTTTTAACAGTTACGAAACACATATGATTGAAAAGTACATTCGAAAAACTAAATTTTCGTCTTCTACGTTGTTTTTGTACAATGCATCACTTTTTGAGTATAATAAATCGAAAAAAAAACGAGAAAAATTTCCCGGTATCGAAATTCGAGTGAAAATCCAATTTAAAAATATTTAAACAAATTGTAGTTCCTATTGACACTCGAATCAACTTAAAAACAATTTATGAGCCCATGTAAAAATCACATGATTTTTTAGGGTTTCACTTGGTGTGGAATGCTTCATATATTCAATGTTGAACCATCAAGGTTTGATGAAAGATTACGAATCTTGACTGGCGAAAGAAGAGCATTGCTGCCAAATTTAATGCCCGGAAAGTTGCCGTACTCAGCAACACTTAATATTAATTAATGTTAATAATAAATAATCTGGTGATGTAGGTATAAATAGACATGATTATAAATGACTTAAAATTTCATTCTGAGTTGTATAAAACATTCATCGACGCAGTTTTTTTTCATAATAAATATCGATAATGTTTTACCTTTCAAGTTGGTAGTAACACAAAAGTTCTACTTATCTACGTAATAAAAATATAAAAATGCATAATTTCGCCCTTTAATTGTGTATTTTATTTTAAAAAACCATCTATACCTTGTATGCGCTTTTTTAGGTTCCTTGAAGGAAAAAAAAAACATGAACTCTCACTTGACTCAACGGGACAGCTCCAACCTCCTTAAAGGCATAATATTACCGGCAACTTTATCGGAATTTATTTTTATTTGTTGTTCTTATGTAATATTATTATTATGTTCGAATTTATTATTTTTCAATGCCCTTATTCCTTCATATGCCTTTCAGACTTTTTGAAACCCATCACTTTTTCAGTTTTAGCCCGTCCTTGTCTCTTCCCCATTTCCTGCTCCTTATAGAGACCCCCGGAGTATTACCCACAGCCAATCTTTCGCAATACACTGGTGTATATAATTTTCACAAGAGCACAGGGAAACTACTGAAAAGCCATGTCAATACAGGCGGCTATATTTTCACTAAAGCCCAATTGTATTGCTATCGGAACCTCGGCAATTGGCACCCAAGCCGGTAGGCAGCCAAGCGGTCACCCATCCGAGCATTGGCACAAGCCAAAGTAGCGAGACACGGAAGATAACCGGAGTTCATCATTTTCCTTTTTCATTAAGGGGTCATCGCAGTGTAAAATTTTCAAAAGATCGATTTTTTGTGCATTTCCGATAGCATAGACGATTATAAACATGGGCCTGGCATCGTCGATTGATCGTAAGTAGACCATTTATATGAAAATTCCGCACTCGAAACTTTAAACGACTTTTTTTCGAAATGTCTGTTTTCAAAACGGTGTACACTCCCAAGACTTTTCATTATCATCATATTTTTTTAACGAAAAACTTTCGAAAAAATAGGCGAAATTCCATACTTTTTTTTCAAATCGCCGCAATTTTTTGAATTTTGATTAAAAAAATCACCATAGCAAGATCGTGAGGACTCCTTTTTCCGAAGTCATTTTTAACCGTTAAAAAATGTAAAAAATAAATGAAAATAATCGTTTGAAAATGTATTTTCTGTTCTTCACCAGTGCTCTGATTTGACATAAAAAAATCAGACTGATTAGCGTACTTTAATCATCGAAAAAAAAAAATCGCGAAAACAGCTATTTTGCGACCCGTTACACTGTGATGATCCTTTAATATTACATTGACCCAATTTTTATTATCAACGTTTTTCAACCTGTGTAAGAGGTCGTCCTCGAGGGTTTTGAGGGTAATCTTGAAGGTGTTCTGTTGCTTAGTGAGCTCAGCCTTGGTGGATTCCAAATCCGGACGCTCGGCCTTGACTACGTCACCCAATAACTGTTCCTCCAAGCCGTCCTTCGTCACCGTGAAATTAATGAGTGTCGTTTGCGCCTGCATCTCGGGCTTGTAATGAGGGTTCCCCAATTTTGTTTGCAATATCAAACGGAAGTGCGGACTGAAGTCGATCTCCTTGTCCCCCAGCCTTATTGCGCTGTGCAAACGACAAGTTTCACGTCAATATTTCCAGCGTTATTACGAGAAGTCCGATACTTAATGAGCTCCTGAGCTCCGACTGTCATTTTCGTGACGGTTTTTTCAAAGCAGAATTCTAGTGTAGAAATTTGAAAAAAATCGATTTTTTTTGTATTTTCTTACGTAGAGACACTCTTAAGAATGGGTCCTAAAAATGAAATTTCGAAATTCCCAATATATACGCGAACAAACGAGACCAGAATAGGATCGACCAGCTGGAGCTACGAACGTTAGAAGCTTCTAAAGAAGCTAGAACTGCTGGCAGGGAAGAACGAGCTTCAGAAAATGGCAGTATTACGAATACACTCTATCATAACATCTCATCTTAGGCTAGAATCACCCCTTAGAACATAACTGTAAAATAACAAATAAGCCGAAAGGCAAACAAAAAACGAGCTCGACTGCAACTTAAAAACAAAAATATTCTGAGTAATAATCAATGCTTTAGAGACCCTAGGGGCAATGCTAATAATAATAACCCATGTGGAAAACAATATGTGAATAAAAGATATCTGACACAGGAAGTATTACGATATCTGTGGCGCCTAATTCTGACCACGCAGTCTTCATGGTTGACCCAACATAAGACTTTTTTCAAGAGTGGTAAAAATCGACATTCGAGCCTTAAGGGGGTAAACTGGGGTTTTAATGTTAAAATGAGACAGCATATTTTTTGGTCAGACTTGCTTGAAACTTGGTATAAATACACTTCGATACAAATAATTAAATATGTATTTGTTTGGTGTATTTATGCCAACCCCAACAGAGTTAAGGGGTTAAAAGTACTACTTGACTATCTACACGCACCGAACAGCGAGGAAAGCGAATGGTGTTATATATAAAGTAAATTTGGTCAATTTCAAGTAAATCTGGTCAAAAAATATGTTTTCTCATGCAAACGTTTACAGTCTCGTTTAACACCCTTAAAGATTACATTTTGGAAATGGCTGGAATACGTGTTTAATTATTTGTGTTTTAGTGTATTTATGCCAAGTTTCAAGTAAATCTAAGGTAAAAATGTGTTGTCTCCTACAAACTTTAACACCCTCGATTAAACCTCTTAAGGGTTGAATTTTAGAAAGTGCTGAAATACGTGTTCAATTATTTGTGTTGTAGAATTTTTACGCCAAGTTTCAAGCAAATCTGACAAAAAAATGTTTTCTCATACAAACGTTTACAGTCCCGTTTAACCCCCTTAAAGATTACATTCTGGAAATGGCTGAACTACGTGTTTAATTATTTGTATTTTAGTGTGTTTATGCGAAATTTCAAGTAAATCTGAGAAAAAAAACATGTTGTCACAAACTTTAACACCCCCGTTCAACCCTCTTAAGGGTCGAATTTGAGGAAATGCTGAATTACGTGTTCAATTATTTGTATTGTAGAGTATATACGCCAAGTTTCAAGCAAATCTGACAAAAAAATGTCTCATACAAACGTTAGAACCTCTTAAGGGTCGAATTTCGATTTTTATCATTCTTGAAAAGAGTCTCATTTTGGGTTAAATATGAAGACTGCGTAGTCAGAATTATGGGCCACAGAAAATCATTTCGAAGTAGAGGAAGGCACATTTTACGAGGCAGGAATGACCGATTAATATAACGTAAGTATCACAAGCCATTATACCACTTAAGAGACTTGCTATCGTCTGAAATTGTACTTAAAACTTTAAACACGGTTTTCTCCAAACTACTTTTTTCAACCTAATTGACATCAAATCTCGAGTTCTATTCAACCGATTGATTTCAAATTTGGTATGGACCTTCAGCATATATCCCTTTATCGTCCCTTTCTCGGGCATTGCAAAATTATTATTATTACTATCTGAAACAAATTGAAAACTTTGGGAAAATCAGGGCGAATAAGTAACTTCCTTTCCAGGCAGGCGCTATTATTTTTTTCTCTTTGGTACCTGCCATAATGACATTCTTATTGATCAAGAAAATTAGTTTCGTTTCTATTTCATATGAATGGGAGCTTTGGAATCATGTCAACCGTCTCAACCTTTTTTTACGACCACATTTAGAAGCCCACTTCATCAATTTTTATTTTCCATGCACAATATTTTTTCGTATGTTTTTGAAACATCAATAAAAAGACTGTAAAAAATGGACGGCAAAAATATTTGTTGTATTCTTTTATCAAGCCCGAAAAACGCGATCGGAATTTAGGCCTCTAGACTACAATACTGCCTTGAGGCGGGAGCCTGAATTAGAAGGTCCAAAAAAGCGTCTTTTTGGGATTTTTTTAGAAGGGAAAAAAACAAATGATCCCAGTAAACATTGAGGCATCTTTTCATGTGTATTTCAAAAATATAAAAAAAGTTCACTATGAAACAATAAATAACTACAGATTTATCAGACTATTCTATATGCGTCTTGCCACTGCAGTCCCCAATCGGCGGGAAAGGTGCAGCTCGTAATTCTTGACTGAACCAAATAAACCAATAAAATATAAAATTGTCCTATATTTTTCTTCTGGGTGAATTAATAAAAAGTTGGAAAAATCCCAAAATTATAACTTTTCTCAGGTGTGAAAAAAAAGTCTTTAACGTCCTATAAAAATTATTAAAAAATGCTCTTTCAACCCCTTTTTTAAATTCACTTAGAAGAGATTTTCATACTGAAGAAAATAAACTTTGCTTTGATTCAATAGGTCGTTTGGTTTTTTTGCTATCACGCCCGCCCATTTGGAAAAATCGTGAAAATGAAACCTGGAAGAAACGCGCTTCAAAGTTTCCGATAGGAGGAATTATCAACATCAAATATCAATCGCTTCTCTGTTTTTGGCTTTGTATCATCGAAAATATTTACAATTGGCCTCTGTTACTTTGTAAATATATTCTTGGACAGTTTATCTATCGATTTAAGCAATAAAAAAAAAACGGTTTTTCGGGCCTTCTAATTCAGGCTCCCTTAGTGAAAATCCGAATAGTCAATGACGGTTAGAAATGGTGAAATATCTTCTCCGCAACTCACCGTCCCTTTTTAATGAGAACTCTGCCCAAAATAGGATCCAGCACAGCGTCTACGGTTTCCATAATGTTCTCCAACAAGACGACTTGGCCATTGGAAATCGCAAATTCGATACGGTCGAGATAATTGCGCTGCGTCAGTCTCATCACTTTTAATTCGATTCCGTATTTAACCTTTATCCACTTGATTCCTTGAAGCTGAGGATCAATCATGAGAGGCCACCGGGACGAATTAGTCAGGATGGTGGCGTTCTCCGAGGACATTCGATCCGTCGGCAAACCTTAAATTGGAAGATGTGTCGTTTTCTTCGAGTCTCAACCGTTCGAGAATAGATACTTTTTTTTTCTTTCTCAATGGATCCTCTCTTCTCCATACCGTCGTTGTTCCATTGAGCTATTTGGGCATCGTCGGTCAGCAGTGACAGCGGATCTAAATCCGGGGTACGGGGTATGGGGATTGCCAAATTATTCAAAAACGGTATCCAATGCACGTGCAGCAGATCCAGACGATATTTTCGAGTGAAACAGCCCACGTAGGATATAAATGCTGTCACGAGAAGAACATCTCCGGGTATCGTCTCGCCGGACTTGCTCAGTCTGTATATTTTTTTATTTAAAAGAATACATTATTCTACGCTGCATTCATTTTTTTTAAATTATCTCATCGCGTGGAAGTTTGCATCGTTGAAATGCAAAGAAGTTCTTTTTAAGGCCTTAGGCCACAGTAACGGGTATAAAATCATGTGCGAACTTAACAATTTTTTTTTTCATATTAAAAAGTGATTCACTTATAAAATTAATTACACATCTATTCAGTATGAATATCGAGCTGTTAGAAAATTTATATTTTTTTTCGATGTACAAAATGGCCGATTACTAATATTTTCTTTTATCTTTTTTTAGGAGCTCTGCGGCGTGACATTTAGCATCCACAATTTCTTGCCTAGAACAAAATACAAAAATTGTCGTCAATCTACATTACAATACCTAGAGTAGTACGTACGGAATTTAAAAAATATTGTTTTATTCAAAAGTTGTAGGTATTTGAACTTAAGAAATAAATTTTCGGTGAAAAATTTCGTTATAACTGCTCATAAAATAAAAAGTTTTCGATGCATCAGAAATTCCGTACGTACTTCTCTGCGAAATGCAGTTAGGAACATAACTTTTTAATTTAAAGTAAATTGAGTGAAAATTGTTGAAGTTATTTGTCACGCTAATTGGAAAAAAACTGTTTCGAGAAGTTTCGGGTAGTCGGTCATTTTGTACATTGAAACAAAAAATATATATATTTTCTAACAGCTTGATATTCATACTAAATAGTGTAATAAATTTTATGAGTAAGTCACTGTTTCACATGAAAAACAATTGTTAAATACGCACATGATTTTATACCCGTTACTGTGGTACCGTTTTTGTACTTTTATTGTCATCTATTTTTTTTTGCCGGCCGATGGCGTAGATTTCCAATGAGGATGAGAAAAATCGTTTGCGGGATTTCCGTATCCGTGACGTGGAAAAAATGTGAGCAATCGAAGAAAAATGAATTACGTTGCATTCCAACATTCCGAGCTTCAATATTATAGTGTTTACAATGCTTCTCCGGATGCTCTCGCGCGCTTTTATGATTCTTTCGCTCTGGCCACGCATGTGTCACTTCATCCATCGACTGTTGCCTACAGCCACGCGTCCTCAAGGGGGGATTACCTTTAGGCGACGAAAAATTGCTGATTTCCATGATTCTTTGAAAGGAAAGATTTCCTCACGGTCTTTGAGACTTAGGGTATGTTTTATTATTACGTTTCGCAGTTACATGGTATTTTTAATTATTCTTAAAAAATGGCGGAGGTATGGCACGGTTTTCTAAACGGGTTGCGGCGGATGTTGCCAGATGGCGTGACACGTAGCGTCGGTGGGATTAATGTGCAAAAAACCAACAAAAAAATTTGTTTCATTAATACTCATACACAGAATATGAACCAAGGAAAAGTGATTAATGTTGATGATCAATTAAATGGTACGCTTTGAAACAAAATAATTGAATTTTCCGAAAAAAATGCTACATTTTGCAATAAATGTTTTTTTTTTCATTTTCAAAAACTTTTAGGTTCATGTTTTAGACAACAAGGTTAGAAAGATTTATACAAAATTTCATCAGAATCGGTCGACTAGTTTCTCAGCTATACGTCACGCCAGTTTTGAAAATGCAGTTTATAAGATCGTGCCATAGCTCCGCCATTTTGCCAACCGGCTAGGGGCCACCATTTTCTGGTGTCCTGAACCGATCCATCCTGGGTCTATAGCAACCCACGACTCCTTTTGATTATAACACACGTTCCAAACAAAAAAAATTAACTCGTAAATAGTGAAATCGAATCGTTATAAACTCGGGAATAAGAATATGCAAGACTGCAGTCGATATTGTCATTATAAAAAAAACTGTGTCAATAAATGCAAAAAAGTTCGCTTGTTTCTCTTCCTGCACGTAACAATTTAAGGATGGCGCTGGGTGGCTGTACACCCTGTTGGCCCTCAACGGGCTAAACACAAATAAAATTTAAAAAATACCATGTTACAGCCAAAAGTAGTCAAAAAAACATAACCTAAGCCTAAAAAAAGGTGAACAAATCTTTCCTTAAAAAAATCATGAAAATCAGCAAATTCTTTTCTCGTTTAAAGTTATCCCCCCTCAATGAACTTCTGCATTACGAATTTATTTAGATTGTACAGGGAAGCTGGAAACCTGGCCCGTTTGGCTAGTTTTGACTGTCGCTTGTCACAACGGGAAACTCAGTAAAAGTACCTCGTGCTCGGTAGTCGGCGCGCAAGGCACTACGCAATTAGGCGGTCACCCATCCCGGTATTGGCTCAGGCCAACATTCAGTGCGCTTCACCGTCCTCCACCGTCTATTTTTAATCTCCCTTTATCGGTTTTTTTTTGCAAACTTACACCTCGACCGTTTCGGCCCATCGGATTTTCTCGGAGGCAAGACCGTTCACCAATCTATTCGCAAGGTCGATAGTCAAAGCCGTCGCGTCCGCCTCGTCCTGACATTTTTGTTTTTCCTCAAGTGCGACGTTCATCCGTTCGCCAAGTACATCGAGAACTTTTTGCAATTCCTGGCGAAATGAATTTCGCGCGAGTATGTATTCGGTCGTTGGTTTTGCGCGCGGACGACTTTAGATTAAATATAAAGTTTCGTACGACGGCAATCTTACAGTCAAACGAGCCTGAAGAGCGGCCAATTTCTCTAGTGCCGCTTTGAGCTCGGCGTTCGCCTGTGCCAGGGCAGCTCTCAGTGGTTTCACGCTCTCGTTGATGTAGTAAAAAACCATAATGTTTTTGACCCAACTGCAGAGACCGGCGGCAGCTTGTGACTTTGAGTAGATGAAGTCAGGCTCAAATTCTGAAGGGCCAAACGTGCTTTTGATCAATGCGATGGTCTTGCTCTCTCTCTCTCTCTCTCTCTCTCTCTCTCTCTCTCTCACACACACACACACACACACACACACACACACACACACACACACACACACACACACACACACACACACACACACACACACACACACACACACACACACACACACACACACACACACACACACACACACACACACACACACACACACACACACACACACACACACACACACACACACACACACACACACTCTCTCTCTCTTTGTCTCTCAAAGAGCGCGAGATATTTGTATAATTCAAGATGGGACTTGAGTATATTTCCTGAACTGTTAGTTTCTTGATTTCTCATTTTCAAGGCAAATATCTAACTGGTACAAAATCTTCTAGGTATATTAATGAATAAAGGATCTCGGTCATTAAAAGCTCAATCGTAAAGTGAATGCTTTTGAAAATATATTATTACGGATTTTCTCCATTTATAAATTGAAATATATCGTTGATTCCATTGCACGGGGTTTTTCCCCTTATCACATTCCCACCATATTCCATCTCTCGAAAAAAATGATTAAAAAATTGAACACATATTTCAATCTATTTATGCGAAATACAAGTTCGTGTAATAATTTTGTTGTATTTCTACTTGTATATCCTTGCGGGCTTTCACATTCTCCGTTCCGTCCCAACTTGATTCACTTATCATGTAATCATATAAGTACGAATAATAATAAATTCATATACATAATACAAAAATGAATATATAGAAATATGAAGAAAAATTCGAAAGGTCCCTACTGTTTTTTTTGCATGTAATAAACCTAAATTGCAGATAATAAATTGCTTAAAAATGGACAGTTTTTCGGAATGAAAGGCTGTCCATTTTCTCTATAGTGAGTATTATTCCAAAACACTGACCATGTTTAACGAGTATGCACTTTTGTTCCATGCAAAAAGACGATTATGATAAATCTGCGGTCATTTATTGTTTTGTGTTGAACATTTTTTTCGTACATTTCAAATATGTATGAAGAGATACCTCAATGTTTAGTGGGCTCACTTGTTTTTTCCCTTCCAAAAAATGCCCGAAAAAACGACTTTTTTTTTATCTTCCAATTCAGGCTCCGGCCTAAAGGGGCCTGGTTACTAATCGAAGAAATTATCAAACAAAGTCTTCTTGATAGTTTGTTTTACAATAACTATTCCGGCTAGTAAAATATCTCATAGTTCTGAAACATTTGGTCAATTTTTCTCCTGCAACATTTTTCTAATCTTTTCGTAACCCCCGTAATATCTGGGGTAGTTGATTATTTTATCAATTGATAGTTGGTCAACGCTAATGGAGTCTACTGCCCTCTGCTCTTCGAGCTCGCCTACAGTTGCCCCGACTGCATCTCATGTGCACGAGGGCAGAGGGAAAGTCCGTAAAAGCCATTGGTACTGAAGAAAAATGTTTAACCCGGATTTTTCCAAGCCAGTATATGAATGAATGAATGTGCAATACGAAGAGGAAAGCCTTGCGAAAAGTGACCTGGCGCTGACCGATCGATACGCTCGCTGGAATGCGGTTAATCGGTCACCCATCCGAGTAACAGATGCATCTCGGTACAACGAGAATAACTTTTTTAAAGGAAAATACCAACAAAATGGTCTCGTTTAAGGCTCCGATTTTGGAAGTGTTCCAGCAACAATACTGCACTAACGACAATAGAATTAATAAACAAGTCAAGAACACTCCTAGGGCTCGTATTTATTTGGAATATGAATAATTGTTAATGGTCAACAATTATTAACAACTCTTACTTATTAATAGTCACGATTTTCCAAATCATATTTCAATCCGCACAAAAAAAATATTTCGTCACAAATAGACGTTATCACTGTCTATTTTGAATTTGATTGCTGAATTTTGGAATATTCGTGCTCTGACAACAATTGTACGGCAATGAAATTGATGAACAATTCAATAACAATCTTAGTGCTCATATATATTATGATGGCGAATAATTATCAATGATCAACAATTATTTATAACTATAACTAATTAATAGTTGTGATTTTCTATATATTTTAATTCGCACAAAAAAAAACATTCTGTCACTAATAATTGTTATCAATGAAATTTAATTACTGAATATTAGAAAATTCGTGCTCTAACTACAATTGTGCACCAACGACAATAGAATTGAAAAAAATCAATGACAATCTTACCGCTCATAATTATTATGATGACGAAAAATTGCTGATGATTAACAATTATTAATAACTGTTATTAATTGCGAGTTACGAATTTTCCAAATGATATTTCAATTCGCATAAAAAAACTTTTTGTCGCAAATGAACGTTATCAATGAAACGTAAGAACGGCCTGATACGCTATTCCGGATTTGATTGCTGAACTTGAGAAAATTTGTGCTCCAACGATAATTGTGCATCAACAACAATGGAATTAAAAAACAACTGAACAACAATCTAATTGTAAGTGTTTATATATATTATGATTATGAATAATTGTTAGATTACAAATTAATAATAATAAATAAAGAAATAAATAAATAAATAAATAAATAAATAAATAAATAATTAGTTAGGTTAACAGTCAATAATCTTTGACTCATAAATAGCTCCGATTTTTTATATGATATTACAATTCGCATTAAATAAACGTTCTGTCACAAACAAACGTTATCAATGAAACTCAAGAATGGCCTAGCACGTAATAACGTACTAGGCCATTCTTGAGTTGACTTGAGAGTCCAATAATCAAGTCCATAATAATGGATTTGATTATTGGACTTTTAAAAATTCTTGCTCCAAGCTCCAACTCCAACTCCAAATTGTGCACCAACAACAATGGAATTAAAAAACAACTCAATAACAATCGTAGTGCTCATATATATTATGATCACGAATAATTTTTAATGATTAACAATTATTAATAACCGTTACTATAAAATAGTTATGATTTTCTATATGATATTTAAATTCGGAAAAAAAATACTCCGTCACAAATAAACGTTACCAACGAAACTCAAGAATGGCCTGGTACGCTATTTTGGATTTGATTACTGAATTTTGGAAAACTCGTGCACCAACAACAATAGAATTAATAACCAACTTAATAGCAATCTTAGCGCTCATATATACTACAATTACGAATTATTGTTAATGCTTAACAATTATTGATATTTGATACTAATTGATAGTTAAGATTTTGCAAATGACATTTCAATCCGCAAAAAAGACTTCTGTCACAAATAATGCCATTGAAGTTTGCACAGACCTCCCGTTTAATATTTTAAGAAAACTCCATGAAAAACGTCAATTTCAAGAAAGCCCAAGAAAAAAGAAAAAAAGGATTTTTTAGTGACGCGCAATAGTTTTTGAGTTTGTTTGGGTTTGTTTAAATTTGAGTTTGGACAAAACGGAGGGCGCGATAACATATTTTATCTTTAACTTAAAAATTCAATATCTCGAAAACTATTGCGAGTAGCCAAAAATCCCTTTAGGGGTTTTCTTAAAATATCAATGGGAAGGTTTGCGCAGAATTTCAGCTTGATCGGAGAGGGGGTTGGGAACCTTACCCTTAGGAGAAAACTTAAAAATTAAAAATCTCGAAACCTCTTGCGAGTCCCCAAAAATCCCTTTAGGGGTTGTCTTAAAATATTAATAGGAAGGTTTGTGCAAAATGTCAACTCGATCGGAGGCCAACCTCCGATTTGGAAACTCGGATTTTGGAAACTCAAACAATTTTTTTAATTTCTTTATTTTGATTATCATCTAAAATCTTTTTTTTGTTTCATATTGACGTCGGTGCGCTATTTTGGATTTGATTACTGAACTTTGAAAAATTTGAGACGGAAAT
Source organism: Ophion obscuratus (assembly GCA_964007375.1). Classification (NCBI taxonomy): domain Eukaryota; kingdom Metazoa; phylum Arthropoda; class Insecta; order Hymenoptera; family Ichneumonidae; genus Ophion; species Ophion obscuratus. Next base: position 22,036,572 of record OZ023315.1, on the reverse strand, counting down.
TGCGAAAACTTCGGAAGTTCGAACGAGTTTCAAGCTGCTAAAAAAAATGCTTTCACACATTTACGAAGGGAGGATCATTGTAAATGAACGTCATGCGATATTACGAAGGAATATATATATATATCCGTTCGTAATATCGTATTATATATATATGAGAGATCTACGATAAAAGCTGAGGAGTGAGGGCGTGGAAAAAGTCTTGCCGCGGAAATGGCGCCATGCCGTTTATTTGCGGATAAAAAAAATCGCTAACGGTACATTGGCGTTGTTTTTTTCCTGCTTTTTCTTTCTGCTTCTTCTTCGTAATGAAGTGTGCACAAAAAAACCTTCCAACTGACCTTTATGGGTTATATAAGGCTGCATAGCCTTTACGACGTCCGGATGAATATTTTCCTTATCGTAATTGCGCAAAGACGATAAAAATGCATCGGCACCGCCCATCATAACTTTGCACGCTTTCCAGCTTCGATCCTTGGGTACTTTGCCTTTTGGCGAAAATAGAACGAACACAGCCTCGGCTACCATTGCGACTGCGTCCGGTGGCGTACCGAAAGACTTCAATTCCGTAAGATTGTTCTACATCGTGCCAGTGAAGAAAAAAAAAAACGATAAATAAATAAGGGAAAAGCAAAAATTATGATACTAAAAAAGGAGAGCGAAGAAAATGCAGGAGAGTATCATCGTCGAGCAGGCGCGTTTGCTGCAATCGCGCTTTAAACCCGTTCTCGAGCAATAACTAAAGTTCGTCAATCCGCAGAGTAATGTATGGGGCGTTCCGTGTCAAATGGCCAAAGAATTGACCCTCATAGTGCCTTTTCTATTCCAGTACTCAGACCTAAAAAAAAACACGGCTCAACATTGTTTCTCGAATTTTCAACGTTTCCGAAAAATGTCAATTAAGGCCTTAGGACACTCTAGAGGTCGAGAAAATAGGCTTTTTGGGGATGTTTTTTTTTCAGGAAAACTACAAAATACATCGAGTTTACAAAAAAGCGTGTTTATCATACATATCAGTGACTGTATATAATCATTTTTTTGGAGCGTTTAATTTCAAAATGGCGGTTGTGTAGCGTTTATCTCAAAACTGCATTTTTTAAGGTGGCCGGAAACATAACTCAGAATATTTTCAACCGATTCACTTGAAATGTTGAATATATCTTGAAAAATACATTGTCTATAGAAGTACGTAGGATTTTTTTTTATATTGCATAGTTCATTTGTTATTAACAATTATCTGACGATTTTTTAGGCAAATTTTTGGAAAGTGAAAAATTTCGTCACATAATTGTTAATAACAAATCAACTATGCAATATAAAAAAAATCCTATGTACTTCCATAGACAATGTATTTTTCAAGATATATTTAACATTTCAAGTGAATCGGTTGAAAATTGTCTGAGTTATGTTTCCGGCCAACTTGAAAAATGCAGTTTTGAGATAAACGCTGCACAGCCGCCATTTTGAAAATAATCGCTTCAAAAAAATTATCGTATACAGTCACTGATATGTATGATAAACACCCTTTTTTGTAATCTCGATTTATTTTGTAATTTTTCGGAAAAAAGTCCGTAAAAAGCGTATTTTTTCGGCCTTTAGAGTGACCTAACCCCTTAAGGGGTCACAGTGAGAAATTTTCAAAAAAAAAACGTTTTTTTGCATTTTTCGATATTGTAGACGGCTATAAACATGGATCTGACCTCGCCGATTGATCGTAAGTAGACTATTTATATGAAAATTCCGCACTCGAAACTTTCAACGCGTTTATCTCGAAGTGTCGTCTTCCAAAACGGTTTACACACTCAAAGGAAGAATTTTCAAGCTACCCGTCTCAAATTTGGACACAACATTCTTCACGCCATTCTTTATCTTGCTATGGAAGTTTTTTGTTTTTTTTTTTCGAAATATTTTAATCTTTAATCATTTTTAAATTTAATCCTTTCATCTTTAATCATTTTTTTTTCGGAAAAAAATTCACGAAATGGCCGCTGTTAAAAAAAGAGTAAATGTCGCGAATTTCGTGGCTTATATTGAGAGCTTCAAAAATACCAAATTCTAAACAAACAAAAACGACTACGTACAATGATAGCTACTACAATTATGGAATTTATGGTTTCTTTTAAATTGAAAATCGGACAATTATAACTAGACTCATGATTCCGGCCAGGTTGAGAAAAGTCGTTGCGAGAAAAAACACGATTGAAAGTTCAACTATACGTAAATCGTTGAGCTACCTGCTCTCACTAAGTCGTTTGTAAACTGGTCAACTTTAATATTTTTATTTGAAGATTTTTCACATAAAAAATTATCCTTGTCACATAAAAATGTATTCTCTAAGGAAATGCAAAAAAAAAATCGGTTTTTAACCTTCAAAGTGGTGTCCTACCTAAAACAATGAATATTAGCGATGTCCGCTGTATTTTTTTCCAACGCGACTAAATTGACTAATTTCAAAATTCATTCACAATTATTGATCATTATTATTCGAGTCTGAGACACACTCTCCAAAAATACACAAATATTTTCATATTGATAAAAAATAAATTCAAAATACAAGAAAAAATAAGTCCTGCACGATAAATACAAAAGATAAGAGAACCTTCGAACAGTTTCTTTTTTCTTGAGAATTTAACCCTCAGGGCCAAATTCAACCAAACAAAATGGATTGTTGTTTTCTATTTAGGGCACTTAAAAAACAAAACAAATGAATGTTTAAAAACGTCAACTGTGAGAACTGATGCTAGGTGAATTTGACGAAGAATGCCCCGTATGTATACATGTATGTATATTGAGAATAAAGGTGAGACCTTATTCAACGTGTTCAAAGCAGCTTCGGCTTGGCGCACCGCTGGCTCGGCTTTTGCCAAATCTTCGTCGCAGCGTTTCTGTCTTTCCGTTACTCGTTCCTTTATCTCGGCAACTTTTGCTTCCTCTTCGGAAACTTTAAATATGATTAAAAACAATAGAAACTATATACATATACGTACGTATAGATATACTTGTGTAGAAAATGTTCACGCAATGCTGTGACATTGTATCCAGCACTCGTAAAGTTTAGACAATAAGTTGTTCTACTCTGTGACGTTTTAGCTCGTGACGTTGCGTCCTGTGTGCAATACGTCCTTTTTTCACTCACCTATCGTCTTCTCAACTTCGGCTTTAGTATTCTCGGCTCTAACTTCGGACAGGATTTTGTCGGCAACGTCGTTCTTCTTCTTCAAGTCTACTTCTTGCACTGCCAATATGGCTTTCAGGTTATCGACCTAAGGCGAATGCAGATTTCGTCGAGGTACAGTCAAAAATGAGAGAAAAAGCAAACGAACGTTAGGTTTTTGTTTTGTAATGCTTTAGGGAGGACACCACTAGATTATTTATTTGGCATTTGGAAAAAAGGTATGTTGTTGAACATATTAGGTGTAGTAAAAATGAATCCGTTATTTTTGCCTTCAATTTCATGCAAAAATAATGGATTTATTTTTACTACACCGAATATTTTGAATTTATTTCGTGTAAATTGTTATTTTAAAAAATTAAAAATTAATGACGTTATTGAGGCATAATAGCGCCTCTGTTGAAAAATATGATCCAATGGCCGGATCGATAACATAAGGGGAGATATACACCTAGATGGTGTTACAACAAAATTAGAAGCTATGAACATTCCGTCGGCCGTAGAAGACCTATACTATGAGCCTGGTATCGATGATTCCATGTAAGTAGACAAAATTCATGGTTTATTCATTCCCAAATTTTCAAACGCGTTTTTCAAATCGGTACCCAAAATTTCTCGAAAACCAATGAACCGGTGCCTTGAGGTTTTTTTGTGGTTATTCTATACACCGTTAGCTAGTACTTGTCATAGGATTTTTTTTCCGTTAATTAGTTTTTGTTTTATAGGCAAAATAATAACTAATTTTTGGCCGAAAAATCACTATTTATGTTCAAACGTCCGCCATTTTGTCATAAGTCGATATTTTCAAAATCGGCTATGACAAGTACTAGATTATAGTATCTAATTTAATAATCTTTTTGGGTTTTTTTTTTCGGATGATTTTTGAAGAAACGCCAGTGGGTACTGTATACGCAGATTTTTTTACGACGTTCCAAGGATCATACAATATCCTTGTATGTTTTTGATATTTTTAAATAGAGAAGAGTAAACATATTTTTAAATGTATATACTTTTAGATAATTAAAACCCCAATCCGAAATTTCAAATAATTTTCCTTGAAAAAATTCACAAAAATGATCTTTTTTCGGGCTCCTAGGTGTATATGTAGGAGTTCTACCCCTTAAGGTAGAACGAGCTCGGGCTCTTGATTTCTGTAGATTTTATTTAAATTTTAACCAAACATTGTTCATATCATTATGCATGTTTGCGTGAAATTTCAGAACAGTCGACTATTTAAATTTGGAGATAATGCGTTTCAAAATTGCAACTTTTAACACTACAGGGTCTGCATTGAAATTTAGACAGAATCATTTTCCGTAACAAAATATTTGTCCCCTATAATAAGAAGACATATGGCAACACCACATCGTCCCACGTATCCAATGACGTAAGTTTGCGCGGCATATTTAAAGTAATACTGCAACACAAATTTTTATTTGAAGGTAATTTTTAATCGAACAAAGTTTTGAATTAGTTATGTATTAACCGACATTTTTATTTGTTAATGAAGATAACATAAACAATATAAAACATTAATATTTATAAAGCAAATATTTTTTTATGATAAAAGTTTTTCGCTTTAGGTACACAATAATTTTTTTTCTCGAAATATTGAACACTACTCTTCTGCGGTGTTGCCATATGTCTTCTTATTATAGGGGACAAATATTTTTCACGGAGAATTATTCTGTGTTTACTGAACGTGTTTAGCAAAACTGAATAGTGAAGGCAATCCCAACTTTTTTCACTTTTTCCCTAACTAGTTTGTTATGTAAGCATAATATTTTTTTACAAAATTTATAAACACAATAGAATGGTACGACAAATTATGTGACCTGACTTTCGATCAATGCAGACTCTGGAGTGTTAAAAGTCGCAATTTGAAACACATTATCTCCCAATCTAAATAGTCGACCGTTCTGAAATTTCACTCAAACATGCATAGTGAGATGAACAATGTTTGTTCAAAATTTGAACAAAATCTATAGAAATAAAGAGCGCGCGCTCGTTCTACCTTAAGGGGGGAGATACCTTCAGGAGAGGAAAAAATGTACTGGTTCAGTCGAACCTCGATATAACGAATCTCTAGAGAAGTTCGTTATATCGAGATCATGTTCTTTACAAAAATATATTAGTACTATAAATATGGGGATATTTTTTAAAGAAAGGAAGGTTTAAATTAAAGCAATTAATACAAGCAATTAGCAGTTAGAGCAGGATGTATATTATTATGTTGTATCAAGGTTTTGGTTGTCTATCGGAAGGGAATGGACAAATTTTCGTTATATCGGGATTTCGTTATATTGATGTTCGACTGTATTCGTGTTTTTTTTTTAAGAGGAAACATTTCTTCATCATTTTAGAGACTTAGGGCATATTTTATTACTACCTCTGGCTGTTAAATGGTATTTTTTTCAACCTTTAAAAATGGTGGAGGTAGGCACGATCTCCTAAACTGCATTTTCAAAATTGGTGTGACGTATAACCACAAAACTAACCGACCGATTCTGATGAAATTTGGTATAAATCTTTCTAACCTTATTGTCTAACATATAACCCTAAATGTTCTCGGAAATAAAATAAAAAGTATTTTTTTTTATTGCAAAATGTAGCCATTTTTTTCGGTAAATTCAATCTTTTTGTTTCAAAGCGTACCATTGCGTCAATTTTCAACATTTCTCACTTTTTCTTGGTTCATATTCTGCGTATGAGTGTTGATGAAAGAAAATTGTTCGTTGGTTTTTTTTTTCAAATGAAGCCTGCAAACGCTACGTGTCACGCCGTCTGACAACATACGCCGCAACCTGTTTAGAAAACCGTGCCGTACCTCTGCCATTTTTAAAAATCAACTAAAAAAATACCAATTAACAGTCAGAACTACTAGCCTAAGTCAGCCAGAAGTACATACCCTAAGTCTAAAAAATCGAGGAGAAAACTATATTAAAAAAAAAAAAAAAAAAAAACCTTTTTTCCTCGTCTCAAGGGATCTCTTTCCTCAACAATGGTTGGTCTGGGAAATAAAAATAAATAAGTTTCATAATCTATAGAAATGTAGTTCTCGCCGTACGTAAAACTTTCCATTTTTTGAAAAAAATGTTCACACAATGGCGGCTGTTCGCTAAAAAAGTGTAATTTTGGCGAAATCTTTAATGATATTCGGGGGCTCGGAAAATACTAAATGAAAAAAAAAAACAACTACGTATAACGATAGCTATTGCAAGTACGAAATTTTTTTTTTTTTTTTCAAATCAAAATTAATTTGGTTAATTTTCAAAATTTCAACATGACATTTTTTTCACATGTTCGTAAATATGTATAATTTGAGAAAATGCAAAAAAAAATTGTTTTTCAACCCGTCACAGTGGTGTCCCGCCTTAAAGGTGTTTTTGATGATTTTTCGTACTCGTAATTGTTTGTCAATTCTGATGAGGTATCGAAAAATGAAGAAAAAAAGGCGTTTTTACGGAAAATTGAATGACAATAAAAACCTGTCCGGCGCACGATGCCAATTTCGTTAAACCGTTCTCCAATCTTATTATCATAGATTTAAGGTCGTAGGTTTTTTCCCCCAGGAGTTTCGAGTACAAAGCGATCTGTTCGAGGAAAGATTTCGGCGTTGTGTAATTGTAACGCTTCTCGTTTTGCAGATAAATCTTCGACGTCTCGTTCACGATCGTGTGCACGAATGACATAAACAGCGATACGGATTGTCGATAATTTTTCGGCAATTCCTCGAGTTCCTAAAAAAATCGAGACGATCATTTTTCTCTGCTCACCGATTGACAGAAACTATTAATAATTATTGGCTGTCAAATCGATCGTAAAGCAATTTTTCGAAAAACTATTTGAAAATTTGGTGAAATTCGCATTTCCAATGAAGCAGGATCAAATATCAGACAAAATAGAATGACCAGAAATGTTTGGTCGAATGAAACATGTAATCGCTGGGTAAAAATAAAGTTTCGTTATATCGCGAGTAATTTGTCGTTACTTTGCTGCATATTCGAGGCTCGAATTGAAAAAAATATCTCTCACGACAGTCTTCACCTCGAGGAATGTAGTGGAGACGGATTCAAGAGCGTCCTGGGGCCAATCCTGGAACCAATTTATCGACGTACAATTCACCAGAGCTGGAAACTGGCGGGCTCTTTTTCTCAGTGTCGCTCCGACAGGTGAGAAGCACAGAACACACTTCAGATATCTTTGCACACGATCGATAAAGAATTTCCAGCAGTTCTCCTTCGTGTCCAGCATACCGCTTTGCTTCACCTGAATACGTTCGAATCAAGAATAATCGAAATTTAAGAAATGTAAATATTACTCGAAGATTCATTTTTCATTTTAATCAGCTCGATTTAATAACCGTCGATTCCCATGTAGAGATTGACCGTTGGGCCTGCGACGGGCCTTCACAGTTAGCCTTTCTAGAATATTGGGCCGTGAGTATTTACCAATGAGGTGCCTTTGTAGAAACGATAAGAACGGCCCGATATCGGCCAACAGAGCCAACAATTATTGGGCCAATGATTTCATTCATTGTAGCGCCAATATTGGTGATTGCACTTAGGCTTATGTGGGCACTCTTAAAGGGCCTACGTAGAAATTGACCACTGGCTCTATGAAAAGCCTTCCCAGTTGGTCTATCTAGAAGTTAGTCTATCTAGAATATTGGGCCGTGAGTTTGTTTGGCTGCGTAATAAATATTCAACCTATATCGGGCCAAGATTGGCCCGAGATTTGTCCTTATGGATACATATTTTATGGAATAACCTTGAAATAAATTGTGATTTGCTTATATGACAGGTTTCAAAATTGGCATATTTTACTTACTTTTGTTGGTTATTTACAAATGCCAATAATAGGCCAAGACTTGATTACAAAAAACTGAACTACAAAATATAGACGATTAATATATGACGTGCCAGTTATTTGCCTATTCTGGCAGAATATACAGATAATGAATAACCCAAGGCTTAAATAAAATAAAAGCAGGTATGGTCCGACCCACTTAGCCAATAAAGGGCTTAGCTAAATTAAATGTAATTTCCACTATTTTAGCATTGCCAGTTTTCAAATTGGCAAATTTTGATGAACCATCACGGCTGTTTATTGGTTTTAACAGATGGGCCCGGATAGGTTTTAGTAATGGGCTGGTATTGTGCCAGTTCTCAATTTATAACGGAACAATAATGGGCCGATGTAATTTGCAGTACTTCAGCATCACCAGTTTAAAAATTGGCAAACATTGTTTATCTATCATGACTGTTTAATGAATTTAAAAGATGGGCCATTATAGGTTTTAACTATGGGCCGATATTGTGTCGGGTTTCAATTTAGAACAAGACAATAATGAGCCAATGTAATAGCCAGTATTTTAGGATTGCCAGCTTTAGGATTGGTAAATTTAGTTTAACTATCACTACTCTTTATTGGTTTTGAAAGACGGGCCAGGATAATCTTTAATAATGGGCCGATATTGTGCCGGTTCTCAATTTATAACGGGACAATAATGGGCCAATATAATTGCTTGTATTTTAGCATTACCAGTTTTGAAATTGGCAAATATAGTTCAACCATTACGGCTATTTATTGGTTTTGAACGATGGGCCGATATTGTGCCGGTTTTCAATTTATAACGGAACAATATTGGGCCAATGAAATTGTCAGTATTTTAGTATCCCCAGTTTTTCAATTGGCAAATTTAGTTTAACTATCACGGCTGTTTATTAGTTTTCAAAGATGGGCCAGGACAGGCTTCAGGGATGGCCCGATATTGGGCCAGTTTTCAGTTTAGAGCGGAACAGTAATGGGCCAATATTATTTCTCTTTTGTTGGCTTATACGATGGTCCCAATATTGGCCTGATCGTAACATTGGGCAACTCATGGCAACCTCTACATGGGTTGTTGCAAGATGGTCGAGAAGGTTGTTTTCGTTAAATTCGTATTCTTCAGAAGAATATTACCTCGTTTCTCACACCGTTCACGATATTGTCGATTTCGTCGTCGGCGAATAATTCGGCTATTTCGCCCGAAGCGAGCATGTCATTCACAACGACGAGGAATCTTTCTTGGGCAACTTGCGAATCTGTCATGAGAAACGTTATTCCCATGCTTTTCAATCCGGCCTTCAAGTACAACACACCCAAATCCGTTCTCAAATCGCTCAAGGAGTATCCTTTTCTTAGCTGAACTTGAAACACCTGCATGATCGATTTCATATATTGTATATATATATGAAGATGACGGATTTAATTCGACTTAGGAGCTCGTTCTCAAAAGTAGTCTTTTATCGTCTTGTTCAATATTATTTGAATCCGATGGTTCTTTAACATCACCTTTATCAAAATGTGAGCACATTTATATAATGGTCATGAAGGAGTTTCGGGACAAATGCCGAACTGTTACCATTTGCTTCAAATTTATACAGTAAATTCTTTGTCATATGTTGAATGCACTCGCCAAATTTTAAATCGATCGTATGCACCGGTTCTATAAAATTTACAAGTGAAAAAGCACTTTTTAACATAGGGAGATGCCTATGATCAGATAACATAAGAAGTACATTATGACACCGATGACGAAATTGTCGTGATGTATTTGACGGTTTTGCATAATTAATGCATTTTGAACGTTTTTCACACTTTTTCATACGTAAAACTGCTATTCAGCGATATGCGTAGGCATCCCCCTATGTTGGAAAGTATTTTTTCGATTTAACATTTGGAGGGTACATTCAGTAAATGACAAAGAATTTAGTGTATAAATTTAAATCAAATGGTAATATTTTGTCAATTGTCCCAAAACTCCTTAAGGCACCACTGGGATGGGTAAAAAATCGATTTTTTTTGCATTTTCTCAAGGTATACATATTTGAGAATATGTGAAAAAAATCAAGTTAAAATATTGAACATTGGCTAAGTTTCAGATGATTTAGGGAGAGCAGGTAGCGCAACGATTTACTTTCAATCACGTTTTTCTCGACCTGGTCGAAATTATATCTCTAACTATAATTTTTCGATCATAAATATAAAAAAATATCCCGTAATTGCAGTAGCTATCGTTGCACGTAGCCGTTTTTTTGTTGTTTGAAATTAAGTGTTTTTCAAGCCCCCGAATATAAGTAAAAAATTCGCCAACATTACACTTTTTTTTGAACACCCACCATTTTGTTTATTTTTTTTTCTCGAAAAACGGCTACGTACAACGAGAACTACATTTATATAGATTATAGAACTCTTTTATTTTTATTTTTCCGACCAACCATTGCGAGGTTATCGATCGGGTCGTTGGACCACATTTTTTATACAGAGGCTTTATTATATCTCAACAACGTTGTTCATTTTGAATTTCTTTAAATAAACATTTACACGAAATAAGTTTAATGTATGCTTAATAACATACCCCTTTTCCAAATCTCAAATAAATAATCTAGTAGACAAAAAAAATCGAAAAAAAAAACGATCTTATTTTGGCGCGTCACAGTGGTATCCACCCTTAAAAGAATCGGCTTGAACCAGAAATCAACTATTCGTGGTAAAAATATTGAGGACCCTTTTCAAAGAACAGCCAAATAGTGAACATTGCATAAGGATACAGGTTCAAAATATTATTTAAAAAATAACGCATGCCAAATATATAACTTAAAAATAAATAATCACTTATAAAAATAAACAATAAATTATTATTCATAGACATATTTTTTATAATCGAATATTTATGTCGAGCTTTCAGAACCTCCGGACAAATACGTTTAAAAAAATGGTATTAGTCAATTTATTATATCAATTGCCTAATAAAAGGTATTAATATTTGTAGTATATATTTTTCTTATGAATTTCTGCGACGTTACAGAATCTTGCGATAATAAATAAAAGATAAATGAAAAAATCGTACGTTTTCTTGCGTGCTCGTGTATAGTATCCATTGAATGTGTACTTAAAAAAATTCAATATATATTTGTGGATTTGCATACGAAATTTTTTACTTAGCGAAGCCCTCAAAGAAAAGCCCCTTTTTTGGGAAAAATTCTTACTTCGAGGCTCGAAATATACGAAGCTAGACGTGAAAGTGATTGTTTTCCACTTCCTCCAACACCGACCAACAGGGCGTTACCCCTGGGCGTCTCGAGGATACGATTGATACGACAAACGTGATACATCGCGTCCTCGAACATCACCAAATTCATAGCGGCAACCTTAAAATCAAAACCAACAGTGGCAATTATTATAATACAGGGTTGATATTAAAACCATGGTGTGTGGAGGCTTCTTTTCTTTTCTTCATACCAACTCGTTGTAATTTGACAATGCGTCGTCCAGCAGTTTGGTCAACTGTTGCCAATCTCTGATCGGCATGTACTTTGGATCGCCGATGCCCTCGGCGAAGTGACAGTAAATTATGGGTTTTTCGAAAATGGCCTGTTCTTCCAATTCCTAAAAAATATAAGAATATCTATATATTCTTTTTTTTTTTGTTACCGTCAGTGATTAGCAAACAAAAGATGATTTTTGACGCTCTGGTACGTGAAAAATATTCGTTTCTTTTTTATTTCTGGTGATAACTAATGAATTACAATGAAAAATGACATTTTTTATTGATTCTAATAATATTTCACACGATACTTTGTAAGTAATACGAATTGATGTTTGAGGATTAAGTAATATTAAAGGATTAAGGCGGGCAAACACTTAAGATGCATTAAAAAATCAATTTTCCTTTAATTTCATAAATCGTTAGCAAAATATCTTAAGAATACACCTTGAAATTTTTAAAATGATATTCGGATTCCTTCTAACGGTATGTACATAAATGATAACGACTCCCCGCTCGACTCCGAACCACTGTGACGGGTCAAAAAATTCGATTTCATTTTGCTTTTTGTCAGACTGAACATTTTCGAGAACATATGAAAAAAATTTCAAGTTTAAATATTGAACGATTTACATATACGAAAACTTTCAATCCCGTTTTTCTCGAAACATTTTTTCAACCTGCGGGAATCATAACTGAAAAACTAATTGATGGATCATCTTCAAATTTGGAACACGTTTACATAATATAATTTATTAAAACATGAACCTAAGGTTAAAAAGATTAAATTGTTTAAAACATTTATTATTGCAAAATGCCGGGGAAAAAATGCTAAAAATCGATCATTGTTTTTTCAAACACGTTCCAAAATTCAATTCTCGATATTTTCTCAAAAATTAGGTTCATGTTCTTAAAAAACTTCTCAGGAATGTATAAAAATTTGTTCGATTATTTCAGATGCGAATTGCGAGCTGCGCAATTCCCACAAATCGACAACGACGATGAGGACACGCCAACGGATACAGCGGATACACCGTAATTAATGCATGAAATAACTGGAAAAAATGACCAGAGATGCATGAAAATATGAATAAATTATTGCCAGAGTTGCGGAAATTTTCGTTTTTTTTCACAATTAAAAAAATCCAAAAAATCATCTAATTTTCGGTCTCCTAAAGTGGTTGCTCGCCTTAAGGTGTTAGACTACTGTGAAAATGACGAATACTCGTTCGTCGCTTCAGGCAACTCATATTGAAGAGGAAGGTCCAACATATGGTGCACAAACCGCAGATTGAAGGTAAACTTATTGATCACAACGATAGAACTGCTAGTAAGAGTTTAAACGCGTTTTTCTCGAAACTATGTGTTTCAAAACGGTGTACACGATTTCTCGACACCTAATAAACGGATGGACTTGAAATATTGTACACCTATTCAGTGTAACAGTACTTCAGTCTGGACGGATGTTTTTCTTCTTAATTTTTTTTTCATTCGTTATTAACAATAATCATGTCGTTTTTCCTCGAAGAATTGAAGAAAAAAATTAAAATATTGTTTTTATGATTGAAACACGATAACAAAAAAGCTCGGCCAAGTCTGAGCCAGTAATATTTATTTTCATAAGAAAAAAAACTCGTTTTTTTATTTCCGACCAACCAGGTGGCCGAAATCAAGTACACTGTTAAGTCCCTCATATTCAAAGAACCGTCACGAAATTGCTTATAACTCCTTTAATGATTAATATTTTAAATGAAACTTGGCACACAACTTTGCTATTGTACATACAAAGGAATGTCCAAACGAATTTTTAATCATCTTATACCTTCCAAATGATTTTTTTTACATAACCCTAATTTTCAGGTCGTCCCAGTAGTCTAACCCCTTGAATTATTATCGATGAATTATTATAAAATATTATACAAATTATTAATATACATACTGTTATATGAATTTAATATTGTATATTTAATATTATACAAAGAATAATTATTACGCACTAATTATTATACAAAATAAAGGATTAAAATTAATATTCAGGCATTAGTTACTTGATTGTTGTACATTTGTCAATATAGTAGTCTAAAAATGTTATTCACCCAGATTATTTGTATATACTACTTTCATACCGTAAGCAATATTTTTTTTACAAAAGAAGGAATAAAGCAGCAATTTTGTTAATTGTTTTACCGATATATTTTTTTTCAAGGCGTCGACCATGAGTGCCTCGAACTCTCGTTTGTCATCGGCGGTCACCAATTTGTCACAATAGACCCTCGTCGCCTCGTGAACGTACAAACGTACAGCTGCGCTTGGCGTCGGTATCGTATCCCCATTAGAGAATAAATATCCCTGTTTCACAAATGTACATTTAATTCGTAACATTCCCGAAACGAGCTCGAAATATAATCCTCACGGTACACGCGGGACGGATACTTTCCGCGCGCACACACACACACACACACACACACACACACACATAATCGATGTTTTTTCGTTACCTGGAATATATTCGACAAATCTCGTAAATTGAAGATGTAATGGAATTTGATGGCCGTGGGTAGGAAGGTAGCTGCGAGCTTCTCGTGCAGAAACAGAGCCGCGTTTATGAGGGGATCAGCTATTTTTTGCACGGTCGGGCTAATTTTGTTTATCGGATTCGACAAATGGCCTAGCAAAATTTGACAGTATATCGTCGTCAATGCGTCGTGTCCAGGGAAGCTGCAATTATTCCGATTATTACGTATAAACGGCTGTGCTATTATTGCCGATAATTATGGTGACAAAATATGCGGTTCAAACATGAAATCAATTTTTTATAATTATTTTTTTTTTGCTTTAGTGATCACGTTTATTTATTTTATTTATTCGCCTCGCATTAATGTAGATGTCGAATAAATTAGTGTATAATGATCAATGCTTTCTCAAGGAAAGCGCATACTGGCGCAGCATTTAAAAAAGCATAAAGCAGCATTAAAAAAAAATTGACTGCATTATCATTTGAAAGGCATATCGTTAAAACTATACTAGATCAGCTTCGTCCCTTTTTTTTCGACAGCCGAGCGCATCACCGATGCACGTTTCAGGGTACTGATTTTTATTAAACGTGCGTGCGTTTCATAAGATTTGGACAAAGTTTTTTTTTTTCAAAGTTCCACTACATTATTTTCGAGAAAAAAAAAACAATATTTAAATCCACGCAATTTTGCACAGTTTTTCGTGACAAATCGTGAATTTATCAGCAGTTAAGGGTTATCGCCACTGTAAACGTTTAAAATAAAGCGATTTTTTGTTGGGTGGAAGGACCAGTCTGCGAATAATAATATTCAAAAATGTTATTAGTCATATCTTCAAGTGAACTACAAAAAAATGTATATTAGGAAATTATACAAAATGGTATATGGTGACGACATTCTCGCGACGCATATTGAATTTGAGACGCTCTGCGGCGGTATAACTGACGCAAATTTGAATGTGGAAAAAGAAAAAAATTCTATTGAAGCCCTAGGCCGCTCTAGGATTTTCCAAAAATCGATTTTTTTTGTTCTGGTTAAAAGTTACCTTAGTACCCATAAAATTATATTCCAAAAGACTATGGGTGTGAAAAGTCTCTAAGTACTCGATTTTCGAATTCTAGTGCAGGCATCGCGGATTAAAGGTATCGAAACATTATTCACATCGTGACTTCCTAATAACTTTAGACGCGTTTATCTCAAATCCAAATTTTTCAAGTCGGCCGGACTCATAACTCAAACAAATTTCAACCGATTCGCTTAAAATTTCAACTGTATATTTAGAATTAAATTTTCTAAGGCGCTACGTAGCATTTTTAAAATTATGTTGCATAGTTCCTTTTTTACAAACAATTTTCTGACAATTTTCTCATGGTGTTTTACACTTTTTGTTTTAAAAATACGCCATTTTGACAGAAAACTATATATCGAAAAAAACCCTACGTACTTCTATAGCTCTTCTTACGTTTAATGGAAAAAATTTTAGTGTCTCTTCATAACTCAAAAATTGTAGGAGCTGTTGGTCCGGCCGTTGACTTTTCAGAAATAAAGGCGTCATCGGAAAAATGCTGCACAGTCGCCATTTTGACATGTATCGCTGTGAAAAAATAATTTTCTTGCTCCCCTAGCCGAAAGTACGCACTTTCCGGCCGCATTTCAGGCCGGGAAGAGCATTTTTCGTGGCCGGCTGACGACCGCTCGCTCTGACAGGATTTTCGCGGCCGGCGATATTTACATATGCACGTTATTCTTTTATCTTGTGCTCGCTCCTGTCAAAGTCGTGTCGTGGTCTCGCGAGGAATTTCGTTCGTGTCGAAAAAAAAAAATGGAAGAATCCTCATCAGAAGGTTCTTGGTTCGTTGATTTGATGTTTATGTTAATAATGTTGGTTTTATTTCATCTTGATGTTTTTAATGCCCGCCCCGACCAGCAAAACCTCGGCTTCGCCTCGGTCTTGCAAAAGTCGGGCGGGCACCACCCCCCCCCCCTCCGCTCGCCTCCCTGCGAGAATGACAGCTTCATTGCATTTCACGAGATGGCCCGCTGACAGCCGACAGATGACAGCTGACAGCACGAATGACAGCATTAATTGCACGGAATTACATACATTAATTAGGCCCGTACTTTCGGCTACGGGATCAAGAAAAATAGTATACAACCCACGGCCCAAATGTTGGATGCCCTGGTATGTGCGATATGAAGGCCTCGGCTTCGCCTCGGCCTTTATATCGCACATGCCAGGAAATCCAACTTTCGGGCCTAGGGTCGTAATATACTATTTGTGTAGTCAATTACGTGTACAATAAAACCCCAATTTTTTATTTCGATTTATTTTTTGGTTTCGCTGAAAAAAATCACAAAATATGTCCTTTTTCGGCTCTCGAGTGGCCTAAGGCCTCAATTTACACGAGTATAGCTAGAGAAATACGTAGGGGATTTTGAAAATATTAATTTTTGTACAATTGGCAAACATTTGAAGTAAAAACACAATATTTAATAGAAAAAAGGACAATCATGTGTCAATAAATAATGTTATAATTAACTAATGGAAAATCCTGTACGTATTTCTCTTCGGAATGATATTTTTAAGATGTGCTCGAAATTTGGAGTGAATGGAATGAACATTTTGGAGTTATGCTGCGTGCGGTTTTTAAAAACTGTGTTCAGAGAAAATCGGTCGTCTCGCACACGAGTCAGTTGCTGTAACCGCAGACCTACGCGGACCTGCGGACCTTTTATATTCACCCCCTAAAGAATTGTTGAAGAATTAACAAAAAAATTGTTTATTGAATAACTCAAAAACAATCGATTTTTCGGGGATGGATCAAATGTACGAAATGTAGAGAATGATTTTCTCTATATTTTCGTTCCTATGCACAACTTTTGAATTTTGCTTTTTCGAACCCCTCTCAGGGGTTGAAAATTCAGAATGAAATTCTGGGAAAACTTCTGACCGAAACTAAAGAGATACGAGTCTGGCGCTGTGAACAAAAATGTAGAGGGTTCAAGCTACAAATTCTTCCACGACGGCAAATTCGTGCCGTCAATAGTTTTCCCAGAATTTCATTTTGAATGTTCAACCCCCGAGAGGGGTTGGAAAATCAAAATTCAAGGGTGGTCCATAGCAACGAAAATATGGAGAAAATTATTCTCTATATTTCGTACATTTGAACCAAACTCGAAAAACCGATTGTTTTTGAGTTATTCAATAAACTTTTTTTTTTGTTTCTAACCATTTTTTGTGGGTGAAGATATTATCGGAGAGTGATGATCGAATACTTGATCGACGCCTCTTTTCAAGGGCTACAACGTTCCCATTTGAACAAAAAACGTACGATTTTTTTCTAAAGTTATTGAAATAAAACCGATTTTTTTAAGTTTCACCCCACTTTTTCACCCTCAAAATGAACTTCCACGACTTCGGCGCTGTGGACAAAACTAAAGCCCGAATTTTTCTGAACATTTTGTCTCACAGCGCCGACCTCGTAGGGGTTGTAGTTTGGCATTAATTCACCCCCATCGCCTTTCATCCCCCAAAAAAGAACCCTACACCCCGATGTTTAGGCAAACTTGGATTTAGCACCCGCGGCACCTACAAAATCACCTGTCAAAAAACTAGCCTTCTTCTAATTTTCTCCGATTCCGGGTTTTTTCAGCGACAGCACGACTGTACTATTTCTACATAATTATCAATGAAATTTTTAAAGAATATTCTTCAAACGTCCTGTTATTATATACTAATTACATAAATAAATATATATTAACTGTGTCGTAAGAAAAAAATATCGTAAATATGCTTTTTTATAGCGAATTAACCTTACCCTAACCTTACCTGACCTAAAAATATTTTTTTTGTAATTAGCTTAAGGGGGAGGGGGTAACTTTATTTAAAATCAAACTTTAAGAGGCGGAGGGGGTAAGAATAATTTTTTTGATTATTCTTCAGTGCTGTCACCCTTAATATTCCTATTTAAAATATGAACTGCAATTATCGACAATCAAGTTCCAGCTCATCTTGCGACTTTTCTCAAGAAGATGTCAAACTTTACAGTTGTCGATAATTTTTTTTCGCCATTTCGAAGAAAAACTTCGTTTTGGCGTATGAAAAAAAACGTGTACATATGAAAAATCGACACCCCAGCACATTTATCGCTGAGACGCTCGCTCCGCCTCGATAAAATCCTTTTTTTGTTCACCTGACAGCGAATACCGCGAAGTGTCTTTGAAGTCGAGGATCAATAGTGAAACTGCCAGCAGTGGGATTCATGCACGACACGTACTGCGTATTGTGAATGTCCTTCAGCGTCAGCTTCGTTCGATCGTACCTTTTTTATTTTTTATTTCTTCAATGAACGTTACTTCCGGGACAACATTTCCAAAGCTCGGAGTGTTCGAAATGGTATTAAAAAGAAATAAAAAATAGAATAAAAAATCGATTTCTAACCAGTGACTGTAGTCCATGTGTTGTCGTATGAGGGTGTGCGGTTGTACGGTCCCGTACGTATCGACTTCCGGCATATTCATGTCGTCGACGAAATAAACTAATTGTTTCGTGCCAGGCGGACCGTAATTGCGTCCAGCTTTCTTCTCCAAATGCTTTTCCAATACACGCTGCAGCATTTCTGCAGAGAGTTTTTTACATTCGCGTAAAAATTATTGCTATTACGAAGGAGCGAGAGAGTTGACAGCGTAACGAGGCACGGGAACTTTGCTTTTTCCCCCGTCTCACCGGAAGTTGTGTAATAGTTGAAGGGAACGTTCGCAATGTTGTAACTGTCGGGCAAGGAGGCCAACTTTTCGGACACTATGACGCTCTTGCCGGATCCAGCGCCACCAACCATCATGATTGGTACCCGCCGCTTCATCAGGAGATCCATGAAGAAGCGCAGCCGGCAGGTCTCGCCGGTTGGGACCAAAGTCGACTGCAGCAAGTTTAAGGGGGTGAAGGGCGAAGTTTAAGGGGTAAAAATACCTTTAGGCGAGGACAAAATTGCTGTTTTTTATAATTTGAAAAAAAAAGGAAGGATTTGTTCACTATTTTTTAGACTTAGGGTATGTTTTATTACTACTTTTGGCTGCTACGTGGTATTTTTAATTTTTATCTATCTTCAAAAATGGCGGAAGATGGCACGGTCTTTTAAACTGCGTTTTCAAACCTGGCGTGACGTATGGCTGAAATACTAATCGACCGATTCTGATGAAATTTTAGTGTACATCTTTCTTACCTTATTGTCTAAAACATGAACCTAAGTGTTTTTGAAAATAACAAAAAAGTATTTTTTTATTCCTAAAAGCAGCCATTTTTACTCGGAAAATTCGACTTTTTTTTTAAAGCGTAGCATTTCATTGATTTTCAACATTTCTCGTCTTTTCTTGGTTCTCATTCTGGATATGAGTGTCAATGAAAGAAAAATCTTCGTTGGTTTTTTTTCGGATTAATCTCGCTGACGTTACGTGTCACGCCGTCTAACAACATCCGCCCCAACCCGTTTAGAAGACCGATCATGATTCATGAAGTAATTTGATTCCCCCAGATAATATAATCATTAATCTCAAATATGTTAATAAAAGTCAAAGTCCATTGGTTGCTATATGGGAAGGATGGTTTTGAAAAAAAATTATTGATAATTTCTTATTGAAAGTTCTTAAAACAGTAAATACGTAAGATTGAATAGAAGAAACTCTAAATTCTAATATTAATAATATAATTTGTGTTTAAATACATATTATATGATAAAATTATTATCGATGAATTTGGAAGTATGGCACGGTATAGCGGAAGTATGGCACCGTCTTCTAAACTGCGTTTTCAAAACTGATGTGACGTATAGCTAAAACACTAATCGATCGATTCGGATGAAATTTGGTATATATTTTTCTGACCTTATTGTCTAAAACATGAACCTAAATGTTTTTGAAAATAGAGAAAAAGTATTTTTTTATTCCTGAATGTAGCCATTTTTTTCGGAAAATTTTGGTTATATCCTGCGTATGAGTATTAATGAAATAAAAATATTCGTTTGTTTTTTTTTTCGGATTAATCTCGCTGACGTTAAGTGTCACGCTGTCTAAAATCCGCCCAAACCCGTTTAGAAGACCGATGATGATTCATGATGTAATTCGATTTCCCCAAATAATATAATTATTAATCTCAAAGATGTTAATAAAGGTCTATTAGTTACTATATGGGAAGGTTGGTTATGAAAAAAATATTAATGATTTTAACATAATTTGTTTCCTTTGTGTATAAAGTTCTTAAACATAAGATTAAATAATCGAAACTCTAAATTCTAATATTAATAATATAATTTGTGTTTAAATAATAAAATATGATAAAATTATTATTGATGAAAAAGCTGATTCTCTTATTAAAGTTAAAAGTAAATACCCTGCAATTATATTTGCCGGTAATCGAATAAAGTATCTCCGCCATTTTTAAAGATTAATGGAAAAAATACTATGTAATAGCCAAAAGTGGTAATAAAACATACCCTGAGTCTCAAAAAAGGTGAAGTAATCTTTCTTTTAAACAAATAATGAAAATCAGAATTTTCTTCTCGCCTTAAGGTATCGCCCCCTTAAGACTTTTGTGTCTTCGTGGGGTGTCTTTGACGCATTGAAAATGGTGCAGTGACAAGTGAGGAGTTGGATGGAAAGCAATGGGTTCGTGAAAGCTCGCAAGTGCGTAGGAAGTCACCATAGCGTATTTTACTCTATGCAAGAAAAATACTAAGAATGTAGAAATAAGGTAGTTTTCGCAATAAGCAATCAAATAATGTTGGTTTTAAGGGGAGGTACCTGAGTAAACTGCGAGAAAAACGGGTAAACTTCGGGAATTTTTATCTCAAAAACTAATGTTTCGATTGGATCCGGGGTTTTTTCGTTGGAAAATATATACATTAAGGTATGTTTAGGAATTTTGGAAAATAAATTCGTTGACTGGAAGCGATTCAAACGCGATTATCTCGAAACATAGTTTTCAAAGTCGGTGCCAGATGTATCTCGAAAACGGCTTGTCCGATTTTGTCCAAAGGCCATAGCCGGGTAAGTAGGGAAAAATTGGCCCCGCATTTTTTCCAGCGAAATTTGGAGTATATTCTGAGGTATAAAAAAAAAAAAAAAATTCTGAAAATTCATGCCCGTCAACGCAATGGTTTTGGAAAAATGAATTTTTTTTTAATAAAAAGAAATTCCGGAAACGCTTCAGTGGATCGATTCGATTTTTTTTTGGTACTTCTTACGATCAAACGTGTTACGAAATAAAATTATAGAACATCTTGCGAAAGATTAAGGTTTAAAAAAATAATATTCCTTGTTTTATTTTTTTTTAACTATAATCCACTTGGGGTACAATAACGACATTTTTTTCATATAATCTTTGGGCACCTTATTAGATTATATAATTTTTTCAAAATGATCGGTTTGGTACGCCACAGTGAAAAAAAAGGAACAGACTTTATTGATATATTTTAGTTACATATCTATATAACTAAAATATATCAATAAAGTGTGTTTCTTTTTTTTTTCACTGCGGCGTACCAAACCGATAATTTTGAAAAAATTATATAATCTAATAAGGTGTCCAAAGATTATATGAAAAAAGTTTCGCTATTGCACCCCAAGTGGATTATAGTAAAAAATAATAAAACAAGGAACACTATTTTTTTCAAACCTTAATTTTTCGCAAGATGTTCTATAATTTTATTTCGTAACACGTTTGATTGGAACAAGTACCAAAAAAAATCAAATCGATTCACTGTACCGTTTCGGAAAAAAAAATTTTTTTGATATTTAAGGAAAATTCATTTTTCTAAAACCATTGCGTTGACGGGCATGAAATTTTCAGAAAATTTGTTTTTTTTTATACCTCAGACTATACTTCAAATTTCGCTGGAAAAATTGCAGGGCCAATTTTTCCCTACTTACCCGGCTATGGCCTTTGGATACAATATTCTTCGATAGTTTTTCTCGTTCGCGACGTCGGATTTTTTTGAAATTTTCATTTTTGACGGAATTGCGACCGTTTTAATTTAATATTTGCTTTTTGTTCGCAATTTCTGACGATTTTGGATTGCATACACATTGCATAAAAAAAGCAATGGTTCAATCAAATGAAAACGCCCTATGTGGCGAACGAGAAAAACTATCGAAGAATATTGGATCCAAATTTGGACAAAATCGGACAAGCCGTTTTCGAGATACATCTGGCACCGACTTTGAAAACCATGCTTCGAGATAATCGCGTTTGAATCGCTTCCAGTCGACGAATTTATTTTAAGAAATTCCTAAACATACCTCAATGTACATATTTTCTAATACAAAAAAACCCGGATCTAATCGAAACATTAGTTTGTGAGATAAAAATTCCCGAAGTTGACCTGTTTTTCTCGCCGTTTATTCAGGTACCTCCCCTTAATTTATGAAAACAAAAAATAGATTTTATAATTCATTTTTTTAAAATACTTTTTCTATCCGTTCAGGGAACATGCGAAAAAGTAGACGCCATAATGTATTCCGAGGTGACGTCATTGACATAGTAAACAAAGAAAGTTGTAGACGTATTACTCTCTAACCTGTGAAAGAAAGCGTCAACGACTATTTATTCTCGTTTTTCATAGTTAATTACAAATTTTCAAATAGTTATCTGTACTTCAAAGAAGAGTTGTTTTTTCGGACTATGACTTTGGATTTCTTCTCGCAAATTTTATCACCAAATCTTCCTTATATTTATATCAATTGGCATTTTAATCCACAACTTTCCCGGTGTTTTTACACTAGTATTCTTACATTTAGGAACAACACACCAATGATAGGGATTGTCACTCTTAAGGGGGTTACCCCCACTTGCGATTTTGAAAAAATCGATTTTTTTATTGCATTATTTTGAAGTATAAGTATCTGAGAATATGTCCTGAAAATTTCAAGTCGATCCGAACAAAATTGACTGAGATATGAGCGTCGAAAGAGTATAAACGTTGTATAAACGACCGGAAATTGAAACTTTAAACGCGTTTTTCTCAAAATGGCATTTCCGAAGTCGGTGACCAAGATGACTCGAACACTAATGAACCGATCTTCTTGAAATTTTGCAGGCTTATTTAATACATAAAAGTGTACTCTTTAATCGTTCGATTTTTTTTTCGAAAAAAAATGGCCGTTTTATAACCAAAAAACGGCCGTTTTTTTTCGTTAAAATCGAACCATTAACTTTGACTGTCCGCCATTTTGTGAAAAATGGATATTTTTCAAAATCCTTCGATTAAAGACTAGTTTATATTTATATTTGACTAAATCCATCCGCATTTTTTTTTCAGATGATCCACTTCGCCGCAATGTTGGTCACCGCAAACCGTGTATGTAAAAAAATTATTTTATTGACGGCCATTTGCCACTAAACAATGTAATATTTTTCAATAAAAAAATTACTCAAAGTTCTTCAAGATGTGTTCTTTAAGATGTTATATTGATCGATTAAAAAAGTTTTGTAGTTTTCTTTGAAAAAATTCATGAAAAAGACCTTTTTTTTGCGCTACAAGTGGGGGTAACGCCTTAACCAGAAAAAATTACGCACTCGCAATTGGCGCAGCGTCGATGTTTACTATGCAAGTGACGTCACGAACCGAAGCATCATGGCGGCTAGCGTTTTCGCCCGGAAATTTGAAACGTAAAATTTAAATGCATTTTCATCGCACTTATCGATGTCATAAAATAGAAATAAAAATTCCAGTAGTTTATTACTACCAAAGGATCAAATTGAGACACCTTTCAAAAAAGGGTGTAACACCCTATTGGACGAGCTGGAAAAATGTTTAACAAATAAAGAAACCTGAAGAGGCGTATCCGGGTCGAGCTCGAATTTGCTGACTTTCTCGTTCCAGGGCAGCATCTTTTTCGTCTCGGTGTCAATGAAGTAGCTGAATATCGTGCCGCTCGATGGGAATTTGATCGATTTGAACTCGTTGAGCCACCATTTGCTGAACTCGTTTCGCCAGTCGATCAATTGATCTTGGAACATGGCAGAGCCGAATGCCCAGATACAGGCGAACGCAAAGTATATTTCGTACCTGTTTGTTCAACATTGTCCAAAAAAAACCATTATCCAGAAATGATAATAGACGTGGTACTTGTTTTTATTGGAAATCATTACCATTCTTTGGGGCAGTCTGGAGGAACATTCTCCGGGGTCAGTAAGCAATCCAATAAATTGCACAACGTTTCCAAATGGCAAATCTCCGGTATGGGCGTGATTTTTTTGAATTTCGTCTTCGTAGCTTCCAGCAACGTCGGGATATATTTGTCGAAGAGTATAACCAAATTGGCACGCTCGGAATTATCGCGAGTTTCGATCCAGCTAGTCACGAATCTGAGTAGCAATTCGATTTTCGAATTATTGAAACAGTTATGTACAACGTTCGGGAAATTCGGGACACTGATGCGCGATGCCTCGGCCAAAAATATATCGGTAATAAAATGTATAGAATTGCGATTTTATTCGTGGAATTTTAATAATAATTGTTAAGGGATTGGGCCACTCTAGAGGCCGAAAAGAGGCTTTTTGGGGATTTTTTTTTCGAAAAAATAAAATAAAATAAATCGAGATTACAAAAAGGGTGTTTATCGTACATATCAGTGACTGTTTACAATAAAAAATTTTAAGCGATTCATCTCAAAATGGCGGCTGTGCAGTGTTTATCTCAAAACTGCATTTTTTAAGTTGGCCGGAAACATAACTCAGACAATTTTAAACCGATTCATTTGAAATGTTGAATGTATCTTGAAAAACACATTGTCTATGAAAGTACGTAGGATTTTTTTTTATATTGGATAGTTAATTTGTTATTAACAAATATCTGACGATTTTTTGGGCAAATTATTCGCTTTACAAAAATGTGCCTGAAAAATCGTTAATAACAAATGAACTATGCAATATAAAAAAAAATCCTACGTACTTCCATAGACAATGTATTTTTCAAAATACATTCAACATTTCAAGTAAATCGGTTGAAAATTGTCTGAGTTGTGTTTCTGGCCAACTTAAAAAATGCAGTTTTGAGGTAAATGCTGCACAGCCGCCATTTTGAAATTAATCGTTTCAAAAAAATTATCGTAAACAGTCACTGATATGTATGATAACCACCCTTTTTTAATAATCTCGATTTATTTTGTAGTTTTTTTGAAAAAAAAAAAATCCCCCAAAAGCCTATTTTGTCGTTCTCTAGAGTGGCCTAAGGCCTTAACCCTGTGACATTAATAGATGCAAATAAATTGGATACAATTTTATGTCTTGCTGAACGTTGAAAGGAAAGTTCAAATATCGTTGAACGTAAAGAAATTGAGTAAATAATGTTTTATGGTATTAATAAATAAAAATAAATAGTATATATCGATCAAAAGTATTAATCGAAAATATCAATGTTAAGTAACAGTGAGAAATATTTTCGAAAAATTGCTATTTTATATTGAATAATTAATGATTAATTACGACTTTATTGGTGGATTCAAAAGCTCAAGCTGCCCGAACTCCTTAAGGGGGAAAATCAGTTTAGGAGTAGGTTTTTTTGTGATTTTCATGATTTTTTTTACAAGGGATGAATGATCAGAATTCATTCGATCTTTGGAAATATTTTATACATAGTTTCAAACAAATATTTCAATTTTTTCGAAGCATATCCTCTGATAAAATTGAACATAAGTATAGACTACCGCCCTTCGAACGTCGCCGTCAGAATTTGCTGTTTGTGTACACTCTAGAGGCCACAGTTTTCATCGGAAATCGATACGGTTTGAAGATTACTTTAAGTACATGTTTTCATTCTATATGAACCTAACTCTGACCAAAAATTGAATATTGCATTTTTTACAGGTGCTTAAACAAAATAGGATATTTTTTGCAATTATTTTATAACCTCTTTTGCTAAAAAAATATATTTCAAACAATAATATTATCCCAAATGTAGGTTCATATAGAGCGTAATTATAAAAGAAACTAGCTATCTCTTTATAAAATTGTAGGCTAGAAACTTTTCGAGCTACAGTGTCCGCAAATTGAAAAAAGTCGTTTCCAGAAAAACGCGTTTGAAAAATAATTACCGAAAGCAAAAAATTCAAGGCAGTAATCAATGATTTATACAGCTTAGCGGTTAATCAGCGATTACTTTCACTAACAATTTATGGAATAAAACAAATTCGATTTTTCGTGTCATCTTAACTCGTTTCACCACTGTGACGGGCCGAAAAAGGTCGTTTTTTTTTTCAATATTTTTTTTGTCCACTAGATTATTTATTTCGGATTTGGAAAAAAAAGGTACTTTATTAGGCATACATTAAACTTATTGCGTGTGAATTTTCATTCGAAAAAATTGAAAATTAACAATGTTATTGAGTTTTATAGAGGATCTCTATAAAAATGTGGTCCAATGGCCGCATCGATAATTTGACAATGATTGGGCTGAAAAGAAAAAAATTAAAGAGTTTAATATTCTATATAGATGTAGTTCGCGTTGTACGTAGCGATTTTTCGAAAAAAAAGCACAAAAAGGCAGGTGTTTAAAAAAAGTGCAATTTTGACAAATATTTTACTAATATTTAAAAGTTTAAAAAAACGAAATTACAAGAAAATGGCTGCACAACTATAGCTACTGCAATCACGGAATTTTTTTTTTTAGAATTGAAAATTGGCCAATTATAGCTAGAGTTATGATTCCGGGCAGGTCGAGAAAAATCGTTTCGAGAAAAATGCGATTGGAACTTTTAGCATACGTAAATCGTTGCGTAACTTGGTCACAGCGCTGTAACTTGGTCAATTTTCAATATTTTACCTTGAAACTTTTCATATCTTCTTGAATATGGATATTTTGAGAAAAAAAAGCAAAAAACCCGACAGCAAAGAAACCCAAACAAAATAATTGACTTTTTTACCCGTCATAGTGGTGTCCCTTAAGGGGTTACTCCCACTTGCGATTTTGAAAAAATCGATTTTTTTATTGCATTATTTTGAAGTATAAGTATCTGAGAATATGTCCTGAAAATTTCAAGTCGATCCGAACAAAATTGACTGAGATATGAGCGTCGAAAGAGTATAAACGTTGTATAAACGACCGGAAATTGAAACTTTAAACGCGTTTTTCTCAAAATGGCATTTCTGAAGGCGGTGACCGAGATTACTCGAACACTAATGAACCGATCTTCTTGAAATTTTGCAGGCTTATTTAATACATAAAAATGTAGTCTTTAATCGTTCGATTTTCTTTTCGAAAAAAATGGCCGTTTTATAGCCAAAAAACGGCCGTTTTTTTTCGTTAAAATCGAACCATTACCTTTGACTGTCCGCCATTTTGTGAAAAATGAATATTTTTTAAAATCCTTCGATTAAAGACTAGTTTATACTTATATTTGACTAAATCCATCCGCATTTTCTTTTCGGATGATCCACTTCGCCGCAATGTTGGTCACCGCAAACCGTGTATGTAAAAACATTATTTCATTGACGGCCATTTGCCACTAAACAATGTAATATTTTTCAATAAAAAAATTACTGAAAGTTCTGCAAGATGTGTTCTTTAAGATGGTATATTGATCGATTAGAAAAGTTTTGTAGTTTTCTTTAAAAAAATTTACGAAAAAGACCTTTTTTTTGCGCTACAAGTGGGGGTAAGGCCTTAACACGTTTGAATTCCGGAGAAATGTCGTTCGCGACAAAGGATAAGAGATCAAAATAATCCAAATTTAATAATTTTCCCGATCATCCACATAAAATATTGATGCATTTGATGAATTGTGAAAGCAATAATTATTGAGCTAAATTTATATCGTTTATTCGACACAGTCGATCGCACTTACGGATTCCAGCCCAGGTCCTGGGGATTTATGTACAATATTCCCGCTCTAGATACAGTGGCTGGTGTCGCGGTTCTGGAAATACCGAAATCATAAATAATTAGTGACAAAAATGCATAAGGATGTTATTCAATAAGCAATCGTGGTAACGTATCGGGTGTCTCGTAGATCGGGATACCTCAAGTTGGATATTTCAAAGAGAAGCCGCATGTGTTTGGTGAGTGCAATTCTCTCGTTGCTCGCGAGTGTCAACACTTTGTTGTCGTCCATCACCGTGTTGAGTGACTCGATCCACATTGGATCTATGTCGCCGTCGAAAACTATCCATTTCGGTCCGTCGCCCGTTAAATTAGCTTGATCCCGCATCAGCACGGAAAATAAACTGCGCAACGATTTATTATTCTCCTCGAGCAATTGAACAATTGAAATTCAGGATGCGAATGTTCATTTGTCAATCGTAATTGAATATCCGACTCTATCGCTTAAGGGGGGAGATACCTTTAGGCGAGGACATTTTTTTTCTTATTTTCATAATTTTTTCTCAAGGAAAGATTTAGTCACCATTTTTAAGACGTAGGGTATGTTTTATTCCTACTTTTGGGCGTTGTATCGTTTTTTAAAAATTAATTTAAAAAAAGGGAGACCTATGGCTCGGTCTTATAAACTGTATTTTGAAAACTGGCGTGACGTATAGCTAAGAAACTAATCGACTGATTCTGATGAAATTTGCCATATTTTTTTCTAAAACATGATTCTGTTAAAAAATGTGTTTTTAGTATTTTTTTTTCAAGTGTAAAATGTAGTCATTTTTTCCCGGGCAATTCAATATTTTTGTCTCAAAGCGTACCATTTAATTGATTTTCAACATTTCTCATTTTTTCTTGGTTCATATTCTGCGCATGAGACTTAATAGAAGAAAAATCTTCGTTGGTTTTTTTCAGATTTATCCCGCCCACGCTACGTAGCACGCCATCTAACAACATCTACCGCAACCCATTTACAAGACTGTGTCATACCTCTGCCATTTTCAAAGATTAATAAATAAATAAATATTATGTATCAGCCAAAAGTAGAAATAAGACATACTTCTAACAAGGAACATCACTTTGGTATCCTCCTCCGATTTTGCTGAAACTTTTTTATGTGGAAGAGTATAAAAAACTGAGACACGTATTTTTTTTATCGGCAGAAAAACGGTTTTAAGGGGTGAAACGCACCCTCGAAAATAGGGGTGCTTTTCGTTTTTCGTCGATAACGTTATCGTTCTCATCTCCAATGTATAGTACATAAAATAATAAACATTGTTGCAATTTGTAATTTTTTTATATCTCGTACCGTTAAAATGTTATCGACGAAAAACGAAAAATGTCCCTACTTTTGAGGGTGCGTTTCACCCCTTAAAACCGTTTTTCGCCGATAAAGAAGAAAGTTTTTGATACTCTTTTTTTGATACTCTTCCACATAAAAAAGTTTCAACAAAATCGGAGGCGGACCCCAAAGTTCCTTGTTCCTTGTGAGTCTCATAAATGGTAGAGAAATTTTTCCTTTAAAAACAAATCATGAAAATGAGAAATTTTTCCCTCACCTAAACATGTCTTCCCCCTCAAGGCAGGAATTTTGTCTAGAGCGCTATTTACAGGTGGTTTTTATGATGGAAAAACCTTTAAACTGTACGAGTTTTGTTTCTGAATTTTTTTACGTATGTTTTTGACTCTACAATAATATGTAAAAATAAAATAAAAATGTATCATGTACTTTTGTACGTTTGATTTACAATGGCGCGCGGAAAACGTCCCCAATTGGGGACCAGTGTTGTGGACGTTGTATGAATCCGAAGAAAAACAAAAATATATTACTAATCCCCATGAGTGTTATGTTTGGTATCAGATTCAGCAACAACAAAGAAATACAAAATGGCGGATGCTAAACTTTGATTATCAATTTTTCCCACTTTTCTGACTATTCTATAAGTTATAGAGGAAAAAAGTATTTCGACTCATTTCTGCTACGCACGTTGAAAAACAATCACGAAGGTGAATGAAAAGCATAGTTTCGAAAAAAACGCGTTTGGAGTTGCTTTATAAGCCGGCTATTTTTATGAGTATCATTAAACGGTTTTATAAACGGCTGTATTCAGAAAGTTCTGTAGAATAATAAAACCATATTTAAAAAAACAAGATTTTTTAATTTCTAGACAACAATCCTGCCATAAACATCACTTTGAACAAGGAAGGAGTTGATAATGAAGAATTTATTATTAATCATTTTGATCAGTTTATTATTTATCATTCGTGATAAGCTAGCGATAAAGAGTTAACTTATTCACTCAAAGATAAGAATACATTTGCCATTTTTGCATATATTTTTTTATGGCAGTATTTGATTTTTATCAATTTCTCAGCAAAGTTATCTTGAGAATAAAAGCAATCAAATCGGGTACGTGTTGTGGTCATGATTATAATAATTATTAAAAAAATAAATGATTGATCCATAATATAAATTATGGTTCTATATAAACGACAATACATTATATGTTATATATAATATATAATATATAGAATATATATATTATAATGTAATATAAAAAATAATTCAAAACATAATGGAAAGATAAATGTAAAATGTAAAATATATGTAAATGTAATGAGTAAATAAAACGTCAAATAAATGTAAAAATAAATTAATGTAAAAAATATAAAAATAGTGTAATGTCAAATATAATAATGTACATAATAAAATATGCAGGAATGGGACCGGTGCGATGGTCTAGTGGTTAGCGTGCTCGCCACTAAACCAGCGGACCGGGAGGTCCCGGGTTCGAATCCCGGTCGCGTACATTTCGTCGTGAAATGTTTTTCTTCGGCATTTCGCG
The DNA here is from genome assembly GCA_964007375.1 of Ophion obscuratus. Taxonomy (NCBI): domain Eukaryota; kingdom Metazoa; phylum Arthropoda; class Insecta; order Hymenoptera; family Ichneumonidae; genus Ophion; species Ophion obscuratus. Next base: position 22,005,874 of record OZ023315.1, on the reverse strand, counting down.
GCGAAATAAGACTAGTTCCACGACCGGGAGGCGAATTCGATGACCGGCTGTATTGGTATAGGTTTTCCGCAGTTTCCCTATGCCCATGACAGAAAATGTCATCATGAATATAATACGGAGGGGGAAGTCGGCTGCGGCCGCAAGAGGGGGGAACAGAGAGAAAGATGGAGAAAAAAAAGGAGTAAACAGTAGAGGAAAGAACGCTCATAATGTGGGGAAGAATAGGTAACAAACGCGAAAAGCGGTGTACCTAAGGAAAAAACCAATAATAAAAAATATGCAGGAATGGTGAGAAAAAAACATTGCGATTGATCATGAAGCCATTTTGCATAATAACAGCAAAAAAGTTAAACATACTTGACCTAAAAAATCTTGAAGTTTAAAGTTGGCCAACAAAAGTTATCCCAAGAAAAATTCAAATTAATTACTCGGCATCGATTGTGCAACACCAAAATCCAAGAAAACAGGCGTATATTTTAAGGGGTCATCTCACTTTAGACGCTAAAAAAGCTATTTTCATGAAATTTTTTGATAGGTTTATATTATAGATATTGATATAAAAGTTGTTACACTTAATAAATCCGTTAAATTTTTAAATTTATTTATTTATATAAGTCACTATTTATAGACGAAAATGGGAGTTAAAAAAATTGTAGGTCTGCGCGGTTGATGAAATCGCGGATGGATCATCCGCAACAAAAAATCAAACGGTTTTAGATTCAGTATGTTAATGGCTATAGCGCATATCATACGATTTTTTATATATACATAAATAACAAAATGGCGGACATTTTTCGAAAAAAACAAAAAAAAACGTGTTTTTTCACCGTTTTTGGCAAAAAAATAGTAAATATTAAAATTACAAAAAAATGCTTGATGTGCGCTATAGCTATAGTTGTAAAGAACTATAAAATCTTGAATATTTTATCAATAAGCCGTCGAAAAACGTTGTTTCGAGACAAACGCGCTTAAAGTTTGTTTGGGCTACATAAATACATCAAACATTTTTTTAAACATATTTCGAAAGTGTATTGAGCTTTTATATCATTCAACTGTTATATCAATATCTATAATATAAACCCATTAAAAAAAATCATGAAAATATCCTTTTTAGCGTCTAAAGTGAGCCCTTAATTTCGTCATACCCGTCTTTCCACTCTCTCGTCGTTGGATTGATAATCCCGAACAATTCGTCGTTGGTGACCGCTTTGGGATTGAGATCGTTATAGTACGGTTTTCTCTTCTGATTCTGATACGTTCTATTCAGGGTTTTCCAAACTTGGGTCTTTCCGGTTCCCGCCAGGCCAACGATGAAGACCGAGTGTCGCACGTTGAAGAGTTCCTCAAGTTGAACGATCTGACGAGGCGAAAATCCATCGTTACGTTTTTACGACCCTCGAACGGAAACTCATTCTTGTATCTGATTCGAATCGTCAATGGGGGGGGGGGGGGAGGAGGCGAAAAGAAAAGGCTGACTTTTAATACGAAACCATCCTCGGGCTGCATTTTCAGATCGAGGGCCGCGCCTCGAACCGTTTTTTCAAAATCCAAGTCACGCTTTCGCGGTACATCCAGAGCAGGAAACAAATCACCTGTATATAACAACGGAACAATGAGGATCGACGAAAATGGCTACGTCATGGGGGATGAGTATAAAGTGTATTCCGGCTTCAGCGGGCTCATACGTCATCGTTCGTTCCGTAAAATTGACCTTTGAAACATTCAGTAGACACTTATAAAGGGGATACTTGTAAAGGGCTTGGCGGAAAAAATTGTAAGTACCGGCAGGTACTTTAATATTTTATTTTTATATTCGAGCGAGTCTAGGGAGACTCTTGCGTAACGATTTCGTTGCGCAAGCGTTCGTCTTTATTATTATTGTTATTACTGCTATCAGTGTTTCACCATAATAATAATAATAATAATAACAATAACAATGGTTACGGCGGGTAGTTTTTTTACCGTTATTAGAGGCGCCACTGTGATCCCCCAAAAAATAGTTATTTTTTGCATTTTCTCAAAGTATACATATTCAAGAATACATAAAAAAATGTTCAATTAAAAAAATTAAAAATTAACCATAAATACACAACTCTAGCTATAATTGCCCGATTTGCAATTAAACAAAAAATAATTTCCGTCTTTATGGTAGCGATTGTTGTACGTACGTTGTTTTTTAATTTAGTACTTTTCAGGCCCCGAATATAAGTAAAATTTCCGCCAAAGTTACACTTTTTTAAACATCTGCCATTTTGTGATTTTATTTTCGACAGATGGCTGCATATGTCGAGAAATGACATTTACATCGATTAGAAACTTTTTTATTTTTTTCTTCAAAACCAAACATTGTCGAGTTGTAGATCGAGCCGTTGAAACACATTTTTTATACAGAGGCTTTATTGTACCTTGATAACGTTGTTAGTTAAACATTTTTTTAAATAATCATTTACACGAATTATGTTCAATGTATGGTTAATAACATACCTTTTCTTTCAAATCCTAAATAAATAATCTAGTGGACAAAAAAAAATGGGAAAAACTACTTTTTTGCGACCGGTCACAGTGGTACCTTCCCTTAAGATTATCATTATTTTAAGTATTTTTAGTTTACTAATTTTGAGTTTTGTTACTATTGCTTTTTAGTTTTGAGCAATTGTTTATTAGTACGACGTTTTGGCAAAAATTGATTTTTTAATCATCCAATTTGTCTGATTACAATTAAACAGTATTCGTTTATTAATATAGATTAATGTTCTTTACCTAGGAGTCCCATGAATACGAGTACGTGTTATCTTTTGCCTTTTCTCAAAGTATAAATATTCAAGAATATATAAAAAAATGTTCAATTTAAAATATTGAAAATTGACCACAGATACACAACTCTAGCTATAATTGTCCGATTTTCAATTTAAAAAAAAACGAAAAATTTCCGTCATTACAGTAGCTATCGGTGTACGTGCGTTGTTTTTAAATTTAGTATTTTTTAGGCGCCCGAATATAAGTAAAATTGTCGCCAAAATTACATTTTTTGTAACACCTGTCATTTTGTGAATATTTTTTTCGACAGCCAACTGCATACGTCGAAAACTTACATTTATATCGACTATAAAACTTTTTTATTTTTTTTTAAGACCATTGTCGAGTTATAGATCGGGCCGTTGAAACATATTTTTTATACAGAGTCTCTATTGTACCTCAATAATGTTGTGAGTTTTTTCTTTTTTCAAACAATAATTTACACGAATTAATTTCAATGTGTGGTCCATAAAATACCTTTTCTTTCAAAAACTAAATAAATAATCTAGTAGACAAAAAAAATCGCCAAAAGTACTTTTTTCCGGCCCGTCACAGTAGTGCCCTCCCTTCGGATTATTATTATTTTAAGTATTTTTAGTTTACTAATTTTGAGTTTTGTTATTATTGCTTTTTAGTTTTGAGCAATTGTTTATTACTATAACGTTTTGACGGAAAATGAATTTTTAAATCATTTAATTTGTCTAATTAAAATTAGACAGTATTCGTGTATTATTACGGAATAATGTTATTTACCTATGAGTCCCATGAACACGGGCACGTCGTCAGTGACGATTTTCGGTGTATTGAAGTCACGCAGAGCTCTCATCAGCACCTGATCCTCGGGTCGCAAACGATCGCCACGTTTCAATTTGCCGGCAACCACGAGAACGGATTTTATGGCTCTCAAGCCCCAGTCGTAATGATCCTGCTTCGATAGGAGTTCACGACAAAGTGTGTAAAGCGTAATGAACTTCCTGGCCAGCAGGCGAGCTTCTTGGAATCCTTCGGCGACCAACATTATCTCGCATATCAACTCGAAATCCGGCACCACCATTGCACAGGGTCTGGTCGAAAAGATACGAAAATTGGAAATGAAAAAACGTTTTTTTTTGGAAGTGTAAGAAATTCGGAATTAAAAGAAAATTTGTTTGATAATGCAGTACTGTATCGCGTTTGCACGAGGGCATAGGGAAACTGTGTAAAACCTGCGCCGATACTCGCAGACCCCAGTGCATGGCTAAGCGGTCACCCATCCAAGTATCGGCTTTTGCCAACGCTTCTCGATATGGGAGGTCGCCGAAGCCGCACGTCGACTCGAAATCACTCAAAATTCAAATAGAATTGACATTTAGTGTAGAAATTTTGAAAAAAAATCGAATTTTTTGGCATTTTCTTAAAGTATAGACCCTTAAAAATTCGTCCTCACAAGAAAGTTTCGAAATTTCCAATATTTACGCCAACAAACGAGATCAGAATAGGACCCTATTCTATAAGAGCGGTCGGAGCTAAGAACTTCAGAAGTTTCTAAGGAAGCTAGAACTGCGCGTAGGGAAAAACGAGCTTCGGAAAATCATCATTTCAAAGTCGAGAAAGGCACACTTTACGAGGCAGGAGTGCCCGATTAATATAACCCCAGTATAACATGCCTAATAATTATACCACTCAGATAGTTGCGGTTGTCTAAAATTGTACTCAAAACCTTAAGGGGGGAAATCCCTTTAGACGCCCGGAAATTAGTCATTTTTCATGATTTTTTTTAAAGGTGACAAAATAATCGCATCATTCAAAACATTTTACATTATCTTATTATAATTTTCGAGTGTTAAAAACAATTGTTTTTTTTTTTAAACAAAACGAACGGCGGCGTTTTAAGGTATTCCTTTAGGTGTCTTTTGAAAAACTGCTCATGTTATAGCTCAAAATGTTATTGATCGACCTGGCTGAAATTTTGGGAGGTTTCTCACTATAACATTATTGGAAGTACATATCTAAAGTTTTAAGGTTATCGCGTAAATCAATTCCTTTTTTGGGGTAAAAATAGTCGAGAAACGGTCAAAAATATAAAACTTGGATTACAAAGCCGACTTAATTTTTAATTTTATGCTTTTTCATATTTTTATCGATATATCCTTCCAATAATGTTATAGTGAGAAAGCTCCAAAAATTTCAGCGAGATCGATCGATAAGTTTTTGAGCTACAACATGAGCAGTTTTCCAAAAGACGCCTAAAGGAATACCTTATAACGCCACCATTTTGTTTTGTTTAAAAAATAATTCTTTTTTAACACTTGAAAGTTGTAATAATATAATGTCAAAATTAAAAAAAAATGCGATTATTTCATCACTTTTGAAAAAAATCATGAAAAATGACTCATTTTCGGGCGTCTTAAGGCAGGATTCTACTTTGAAACTTTGAAACTTTGAAATTGGATGAAAACACCCACCTGGAACACGTCGAAGGCATATTATATGGCCCAGGCATCGCTGATTGAGGGTAAGATAATTTTTTCTACGATTTATCACTCACCAAAACTTTAAACGCGTTTTTCTCGAAACGACATTTTCAAGTACCGTGGTCGTGATAACTCAAAAAGTACTGAACCGATCCTTATGAAATTTGGAACACATATTCTATATGTGTGTACCAACCGACCTAACTACATTCAACTTAAAATTTTGATTATAACTATTTTTTTATTGCAAAAAAAGACCCAAAAAAACGCATATTTTTTCGTATTTTAGCCGCCATTTTGTTAATTTTGCACGTATATAAAATATTCTAGTTAGGTCGGTTCCTGAAGACATACTGAACATGAAACTATTTGATTTTTTTGTTTCAGACCATCCGTCGGGAAGATTTCACGACCACGGCAACGGTACCTGCTTTTCGAGGCGTTGGCTTTAAACATATTTTACGTGTACAAAAAATGAATAAAATACATTTAAAATTGTTTTTTATGTACTTAAAGAGTGTATTTATTGAACAGTTTAAACCCCATATCGATATCTTTAATAGTATTCTCAGAAAAAATTCACGAAAATAGCGTTTTTTTCATGGTTTCAAAGTAGAATCCTGCCTTAAGGGATTTCCCCCCTCAAACGCGTTTCTCTCGAAACTGCTTTTTTCAACTTGCTTGACATAAAATCGCGAGTTCTATTCAACCGATTGACTTCGAATTTGGTATAGACCTTCAGTATACATCCCTCTATCGTCCCTATTTCGGGCATTGCAAAATTATTATTATTACTCTTATTAAAAAATTTAAAAATAGCAAAATAGGGCGAAAAATTAACTTTTTTCTTAAAACAGTCGCCATAATTTTTTTCCCTTTTTGATACCCGCCATAATAACATTCTTATTGATCAAGAAAATTGGCTTTTTTTCTGTTTCAGATGAATGAAAGCTTTAGAATCATATCAACCTCATCAACCTTTTTTTCACTGCTATATTTAGAAGCCCATAACGTTTCCAGTTTCAATTTTTGTACACTTCATTTTTTTCTGTAATATCTTGAAACATCAATAAAAAGACTGTAAAAAGAAGGATGATTATAATATTTTTCTTAATTTTTTTTTATCGAGCCCGAAAAAAATGCCCGAAATTTGGGCCTTTAAAAAAGAATATTGCCGAAATGGAACGGAATGGGACCGAATACCGTATTTTTTTTTAATTTGCCGGAACTCGTAACAGGATGAGACTATTCTCTTCGAAAAATTCTGACAGGTGCACGTTGAAGAATTTATACACTACCATTACTTACGGAATTTCAATATTGGACGATTGGAAAAATATTCATTTTCAACCGATCATATTATTATTATTATTGTAAATATAATACGCCGATCGCAAGGATAAAACCGCACCTGAATAATGTTTTCAAATTCTCAGGTAATTCGGTTCGTCCGGCGTAGCCGGGATTCATGGTAATGAACATTCCAACGGTGTTGACTAGATCGAGCTCCTCACCGAAGAACAAGAATTTTTTTTTCCGATTTTTTATTCCGTCGAGCACCATCTTGACTTGAACCGCCACGACCGATAATACCTCGACGGATATCCTATTAAATTCATCGAAGCAGCCCCAAGCACCTGTCTGTGCGAGGCCCTTGTATATACTGCCACAAGACTGTCCAGATAGAAAAACAAATAATCTTCTGTTGAAATTAACTTTTGACGATTAACTTTAGATATCGAATAAGTTTTCGTTCAATATTCCTTGATATTACGAAGGCATTATTCCGAGCAACTTTTATTCATATTTTGCACAATAACTTACGTATTTTCGTGTGAATGAAAATACATGAATGTTCGTACAGCTATTATTAATAATTATTTTGTATTGTACAGCTATTATTAATAATTATATTGAGTTGCAGTGTCTTTTAAAATATGGAATTAATTGTTTGACAAAAGATTCAGTGATAATTTCTGTAATCATTTCCAATAATATTTTTGTTACTGCGTACTTTTATAATACTTCCAAAAAATGATAAACCATCGCAAAATATTACCGCAAAAAAATATTTTTCTATGGGTTGAAAAACGGCGATCAAAATTGATTTGTATTTTTCTGATACTGAAGATTGTATCGGTGGAGCGAAATAATTTTTTTTTTTTTCATTTGTCAAAATCTTTTTTTCGCCATTTTACGGTTACGTGAAACACTCGAACGTTTTTTTTAGAACTCTTATAAAATATCTAGAACCTAAATGTGCCAAGATCTGGGATACCAAAAATGGATGAATTAAAAAAATCGAAAAAAGAATTTCCGCTGCACTCCAACAATGCAAGCTTCATCGTGTATTTTTTTTTTTTTTTTTTTTTTACGGACCAATTGCACATTTTTTATGAGACTTATTTATTTTTTAAAATCAATTTTGAAAGTTCCTCATCAGTTTTTAGCCTAGCATCGTGATGTCACCCCTCCAAGCCAGTATACCTAATTATTTTTTCAGAAAACCGTGTATGAAAAAAAAACTCTTTGAGGCCCTCTGAAATGACGAATTACGTTTCGACATTGACCCCCGCGAATATCGTGCCTTTTTCGGATTACCAATCAACCGAATCGCTCCACGAGTTCGAGCAATTAATCAACGTGTACCTTATAGTCCATTTGTTCGGAACAATTGAAAACGTAGACCATTTGTCCGAGTGCTCTGCCGAGGTCCTTCGTTGTTTCGGTTTTTCCTGTGCCAGCCGGACCTGCCGGTGCACCACCCATCACCAAATGCAAGGATTGTGTGAGAGTAATGTAACACCTGTCCGTCAATGGTGTTATCACGAGACGAGGTACATTGCCGAGATACTCGTATCCGTAGGAGAAAGAAGCGTCGCATATGTTTGCAAAGCAGTCGCCCAATTTGTCGTCCCATCTGATCGAGCCAAAGGTCGCAATTTTTTTCACGAAAAAGAATAGAAGGTAACGAATAATAATTAATAACAATAATTCTGGTAGTAGAATAAATAATAATATCGATAATATCAATAATAAAATAATACAAATAAGAATATAAATGAAAACAATAGGCATGATAATGACAATGTTGAAACGTTGAGAACAACGATAGTAATAATTAAACTCATTATAATAATACGAAAAAAGTATTAAAAAAGTATAAAATAAAAGTACAAAAATGGCATGTATGATTTCTCCGACCCGTAGCAAAAATTCTATAAATCTTCGAGTTTACGTTAATTTTTACATGATGATTACGACTTTTTTGTCGATTTTTTTTTTTCACGAAGATTCACTCATGGGGCATTGAAGAGGTTGGAGCACCAGCCACAATTAAAGATAAAACAACAAATATATGTTATTGTCTAGACTATACTGAGTCTGTAAGAATTTTTTTAAATGTCTTCACCACAAAACACCAGATATAATAAACGTAAAAAAACAATCCAAAAACAAGCTCTTATCTAAAAGATACTGTACTAAAATGTAAAGTATAATGTTCAGTAAAATTGATAATCAAAACAGTATAAGTACAAAAAAATTCCTTCCTTGGTCACTCATCTTAGGTGCAAGTACTTAAAAGGGGGTGGGGATCAAAATATCGAAGGACCAAATATAGATCGACAAATATTTCGAAACGACAGAATTATGAACTCTCAAAATAACGAGGGTTTAATTATTCGAAATTTTATGTTTCGATCGAATAAAAATCGAATGACTATAAAGCAAAGCATCATTTATTCGAGAGCACATTTATCTGAAAACGTATATTCAGATCGTCTGCAATTTGAGACATACAAATATAGATTCGAACAATCTATAACATCCATATCTCCGAAACGGAAAAAAGCGAGTATCTAATATTCGTAATACCGCTTATAGCGAAAAGCAATATATCGAGACGCAAAATATCGATGGTCCGAAATGGCGAATGCCAAGATGGCGAACATGGTATGGATGCTGTCCCGGCCGACCGCTAACGCTATCAGCCTCGATCACAACTTTTCGCCATCCGGGCCGTTCGACATTTTGACCCTTCGCTTTTTTAACCACTCGACTTTTTGGCCGTTCGATTTAATGCTTTCTGTTTTTTGAACCGTCGCTATATTTACAATTCGAAGATTCCTCTTCTCGAATTATTTGGTGTTATTTATATAAGCAATTCGATATTATGTCTCTCAATATTTTTTAAATCGGTTTTTGTTTTTCGCTATATTTCAACTTCGAGATATTCGTATTCGGTATTTTTATTTACGACTATATAAACCCTCCGAACATTGATCTATCTATATTCAAACATTCGACATTTTTTAATTCGATATTTCAGTCCTTCCGAATATTGATCCATCGATATTTCGACTCCCACCCCTTAAAAGGTACATAAACGTCGATATTTTAAAAATATGAAATATACATTTTAAAAGCTTGAGGCCTTTTTCAGAAATTTTAAAGTGGTATTAGTACTTATGACGTTTGCCGCCTCACGCTTTCAAAATTTATATTTCATATTTTGAAAATATTTACGTTTATGTACCTTTTAAGTATTTGCACTTATGATGAGTGACCAAGGAAGGGACTTTTTTGTAGTTATACTGTTTTCATTTTCAATTTTACTGAACATTATTTTTTACTTTTTAGTACAGTACCTTTTAAATAAAAGCTTGTTTAAAAAAAAGTTATTTTACGTTTATTTAATTCTATACTTTTCAGTATTAGAATTTGTTTATTTATGTGCCATGTTTATTTATGTGCCAGATCTCCATACCATTCAGACATCGGCGTAATAAAAAACCTTGCCTTAGGTACTAAAGGTTCCCGAGAAACTTTATAACAGTGTAATTATAAATAGTGCTCAAGTTAATAAAGTTAATGAGCCCAAATTCGATTGTTCTACCATTTGCCATTAGGAAATTTCAGTTCCCTCCTCCCACAACCATTATCAGAATCTCGTTATCATGTGTAATGAAAAGTGCTCACGATAACAAAACAAATGAGCACAAACTCAACGGTCCTAGTACATGCTATTTAAGAGTTGCATTTCCCACCTCCCACCTCCATCATCAGACCAGCTCCATGGTACCATATTATTGCATTGTCACCGAAGTTACATAGGTATGCATTTCTGCTTAATCGGATGCTAGCAAGTGCTAGAAAAGTAGATTACAAATTTTGACCCGGAAAGCCAGGCATAAGAACGAAGCAAGTTAAATAAAAGCTGGTCAAAAATACTTCAGTATATGTAATTTTACGCGCGGTTAGATGGGCAAGACATTTACGCTACAGGTGATGTAATTTCTTCGGCTTTTTAGGACAAAATAAACGATTTCTAACATCGGATGAATGCAAATTAAACCTTTGTTAACATTTAGAAAAAACCCCATCTTGCCCATCGTAAATCATATATATTCAATAATGAACCATCAAGGTTTGATGAAAGTTTGCGAGTCTTGGCTGGCGAATGAAGAGCATTGCTGCCAACCTCAATGTCCGCGAAGTTGTCGTATTTCGGCAACACTAAATATTGAGAAGAGTATGTGGCTTCCGGATAGAGGCCGTGTTGAGGATCAGCGTTGTGCCGACGTTTCGCAAACGTTACAGTCTGCATCATCAGGGCTGAGAGCTCCGATACTGAAGCTCTCGTGTCTCAGGTATTCCTTATATAGTTGCAGTCATCGTTTCGGATCGCTGCACCAGCCAATCAGATGTTTTAATTGACGAGCTGATCAATTAAAACATTTGATTGGCTGGTGCAGCGATCCGAAACGATGACTGCAACTATATAAGGAATACCTGAGACACGAGAGCTTCAGTATCGGAGCTCTCAGCCCTGATGATGCAGACTGTAACGTTTGCGAAACGTCGGCACAACGCTGATCCTCAACACGGCCTCTATCCGGAAGCCACATACTCTTCTCATTACATAAAGAGCCGTGAAAGCCTTAAAACTAAAATAACACTAAATATTATTTAATGGTAACAATAAACAATCTCGTGGCATAAATATAAATAGGCATAATTATAAATTACTCAAAACTTTCATTCTGAGTTGTATAAAACATTCACCGACGCAGTTTTTTCATAATAAACATCATGTTATACTTTTTCAAGTTGGTAATAGCACAAAAGTTTTTCTTATTTAGGGTAAGGTGCCCAATTATTGGCACTTTAAGGGCCCAATTATTGGCACTTTAAGGGTCCAATTATTGGCGCTTTAAGGGTCAATTATTGGCATTTTAAGGGACTAATTATTGACACTTTAAGGGCCCAATTATTGACACTGTAAGGATCAATTGGCACTTTAAGAGTCTACTTATTGGCACTTTAAGGGCCCAATTATTGGCACTTTAAGGGCACAATTATTGGAACTTTAAGGGTCCAATTATTGGCGCATTAAGGGGCAATTATTGGCACTTTAAGGGCCCAATTATTGGCACTTTAAGGGCACAATTATTGAAATTTTAAGGGTCCAATTATTGGCGCATTAAGGGCACAATTATTGGAACTTTAAGGGTCCAATTATTGGCGCATTAAGGGTCAATTATTGGCACTTTAAGGGCCCAATTATTGGCACTTTAAGGGCACAATTATTGGAACTTTAAGAGTCCAATTATTGGCGCATTAAGGGTCAATTATTGGCACTTTAAGGGCCCAATTATTGGCACTTTATTATTGGCATTATATCAAAAGGGCACTTAAAGTGCTCTTTTATTGGCACTTCGTGGCCCAATTATTGACACTTAAGGACCACTGTGTTAGTAGATAATAAATGAGAGAAGTGTCAACAATTAGTGGGGTGCCAAAATAAGGTCACTTTACCCTACGTAATAAAAATATAAAAGTGCATAATTTTGCCCTTCAATAATATATTTTCTGAAAAATTACCATCTACAGAACAAATCTATACCTCGTATTCATTTTTTTTGAGGTTCACTGAAAACAAATTCATAAATCGTCATTTGACTAAACTGGACGGCTCCAACCTCCTTAAATTTTGGATACTTCACCGACCTGTGTCTGAGCTGCGATTGCCACTGAAAACTCGAGGCACTATCGGCTTTCATGGCTATAATTTTGGCGACTACGTCACGGGCGTGAACGTCGATCGTACAGATAGTCATGATTTTTTGTCGATCGTTTTCGTTCAATTCACCGCAGAGCGCCATGATGAGAGCGTTCAACTGATTGATCTGCTTCTTCTGATAATCCTTCAGCGCATTCTCGAAACCCTCCTCGAGTCTCGCGAATGCCATGTTCACTTCCGTGGTCCACCATATCTGAGTGCCGCATAGCGCTGGCTGGGCATCGTAATCGAGTATCCATAGGTCTCGGGGTTTCTCGTCGTAGGACGTTACCGCTTGATTGAAATGGTGCCTGACGGTTCGACGCATCGCGTCCGTAACTCGATTCAACCAAACTTCGACCTTTTGGTTATTTCGTTTGATGAAAAAAAAAATTAATTTCTTAATTGACGAATTGAAGAATTGATATATTATGGTGTTAACCCATAAAATATACCCATAGACTAATGCATTCGTGTATAGATGTTTGAATGTGTTACAAAGATATCACTGCGCAATTATATGGATATATTAATGTGTTAATAAATATCGGATTATATCGATATATTAATATACTAAGTCGTCTGCCCAAATGTCAATAAAGCGATTTTTGAAATCTTAAAAGTACGATTTTTTGACACCGTTAACTTTGATTTGCAACAAAGAATTGGGTATTTTTTTAAATCATTTTTTAAATCACTCATGTTGGGAGAGAGCATAGTTCATAAGATATTCCATTACGTGTTCGGATGATTTAAAAAAATGTTTATCCATTCGTTAATAACAAATGAATAAATTTGTTTTTATTGGTCAAAAATCGATTTTTTTTCCCACAATTTGCCATTCTCATTATTGTTCAAATTTCAACAAGTATCCAGTCGTATGGAAGTTTTATTATCTACTAGACGTAAATTTTTTTGTTTTTCTTTCAGATGACCCTCGTTGCCAGCACCACCTCCACGGCAGCACTTTGTTTAAGTAATAATAACTTCATAGTTTATCAGTATTTTTCAATCTAAAAAAGACTCAAATTTCTCAAGACTACGTATAAATTGTGGGTAAAATGCTGACCTTATCGCAATACTCTCATTATAAAAAATATTAGAAATCGATCTTTTTCGCTGAAAAAAGGCTATTTTCATGAATTTTTTGGACAGGTTTATATTATACATATTGATATAAAAGTTGTTACATTTAATAAATACACTTTCGAAATACATTACATTTTTTTAAATGTATCTATGAAACCCAAACAAACTTTAAACGCGTTTTTCTCGGGATAACGTTTTTCGCCGGCTTGCTGATAAAATCTTCGTAACTACTGAACTGATCCTTATGAAATTTAAATCACATATTCTTTACAACTATAGCTATACCGCATATCAAGGATTTTTGTAAATTTTGACATTTATTATTTTTTTTGTTGCCAAAAATAGTGAAAAAACAGGTTTTTTTTTGTTTTTTCGAAAAATGTCCACCATTTTGTTATTTTTGCATATATAAAAAATCGTATGACATGCGCTATAGTATACTGAATCTAAAACCGTTTGAATTTTTTGTTTCGGATGATCCATCTCCGACATTTCATCAACAGCGCAGACCTACAATTTTTTAGTACATTTTTTTAACTAGCATTTTCGTCCAATAAATAAAATGATATTTATAAATAAATAAAATAAATTTATTTATAATTTTTTATTTTTTATTTATAATTTAAATTTATAATTTATAATTATAATTTATAATAAATTTATAATATAATTTATAATATAATAAAATAAATATAATTTATAATTTAAAAATAAATTTATTTATATTTATAAATAAATATAAATAAATAAAATAAAAAATAAACTTAAATAAATAAAAAAATTTTTAATGTATTCCGAACGTGTATTCATTGAGTGTAACAACTTTTATATCAATATCTATAATATAAACCTATAAAAAATTCACGAAAATAGCTTTTTTTAGCATCTAAAGTGAGAAGACCCCTTAAGCTTATGCCCGAATCCATTATAATTGATATATGTTAACATAACACGTAATATTGATAATATATAGAGAAAACAATCGTTGCACGAATTGATCAATTAGTCCATAAGAATATTGATAAAATAATAAATTCCGCTGCTCACAAGTCACTTTAATCAAATGAATAAGTAACAGTCGATTATTTTTATCATACGGGGCATCAAGAGAAATTATTTATCAGCTTCAGATTGACGGTGCTTGGCTCATATTAACGTAATCGAAAGGCTTTTTACGCCAGTTTCAATAATGACAAAAATTACCTTTCCGTTGCAATCGCATGTGCCATGCATATTCATTCTTTCTCCGTCTTTCGCTATCATGACATTGGCAATTTTCGTCGCTTTTCCACCATCCAGTTTCCACTCGAGATTCGCGATGGAATCGTAGAGTTTCGACAAATGTTTACATACCAGCTCGGGATTATTACCGTTGCTGAGAATATCGAGAAGATCAGCGGGAGACACGAAATAAAAGCGCGGATACGCCAATCTCTTAGTTTCCAAATAATTCGTAAGGGCTTTCTCGCATAGATTCAATTGCTTCTGCATCTCCTCCAAGCGCTCGAGAAGCTTAGGCCTGTTGGTCGCCTTCACGATATTCGGGATTGCCAACATCTCCTTCAACATTTCCTGTTTCAGGTCAAATTCAGTTTAATCGGATAATTCATTAAGGGGTTTGGCTAATGTGAAAATGACGAACACTCGTTCGTCGCTCGAGGCAATTCAAATTGAAGGTTGAAGGATTGAATACAAACGTAGAACTACTAGTGAAATTTTCAAATTTCCGAATTTAAAAAATAATTTCTCAATTCTTGACATTAAACTGATGTGCTTTGAAATGATTGAATTATTAGGCTGAAGGTTTCTCAGATTGCAAAAAGATTCAAGTCGATACTGTCGTTATTGCCAATAGTTTTCGTTGTTACTGTCATCCTATCAATGGTACTTTGAAATCCCGATCGATTTTCTCAAAACGCTTCGAATCCTCGGGTAATTGGTTTCGGATGTCCTCGGAACCGATGAAAATACTCTCCAAGTGCGCCCAGGCACGCTGCACATCGAACCATACATTTATAATGGCATCGGCGTTGCCCAGTTTACTCTGCCAATTCGTCACTTCGTCCAGAAAATAACCGATGTATTTCGAGCTCAGCATATTTTGCAGTTGGACCTTGTGGAAATAAAAAGGCACGGACTATGATATACTTCTTTCCTTCGACGAGCGGAGCTCGTGGGAAGCGTAACGATTTTGTGAAAGAATTCTTTGTAAAAATTGTAAAATCGACATACAGAACAATAAATAATCGCTACCAGCTGATAACTTTGAAAGTATTTAAAAAATGTATTTCTTTTATATATATATATATATATATATATATATATATATATATATTAGACTGATTCAAAAAAAAATTTTTTTTCTGGATTCTCGTGCTATTGTTGGGCACTGATAAAACAAAATTTCTCTAAAAAGATGGGCGCGGTCACTCAATTTTTAGAGGTGGCTATCTAGACTTTTTTGTATTTGAATTTTTTTTAACGAACGTATTGCATTTAAACATAGTCATGGCTTCGGATTACGGATAAAAATCGGAAAAGTTTTGAGTTTGTTCTTTTACAAGCACAACAGAGAAAAACTGACCATACGTCGAAGTGCACACGGAACGATGAAAGAAATTTTCGAACAATGGAAATGTGCTGAAATTCCAACGCGTCGATTGAATAACGCAATCTTGAAATCAATAAAACTCCATCTAGTCTGGAAACAACTTTTAAAAAATCGAGTTAAAAAGAATTTGCCGTCACAAATATCGAAGGAGCGTAAATTTAAGAGAGATTTGGACAAACTGTTCAACGTTGCATATTTTCGTTCTGCCCAAAATGTTAACGAACTTGAGAATGGCTGGGAAGAAATGTAAATGAGTTTGAAGATAATATAAGCGTAGCATTTTGAAAATGTAAATATACGATTTATGAATAAAAGCTTATAATTTAATTTTTCGTAAAAAGTGCGAAATGTTAATGCGGATAAATAAATCTACATGAATAACGAGAGTAGTATAGACGCCATTATTGATCTACCTGGATTTGAATTGTGAATATTGCACCCTTTTCAAATTGTTAGAGTTTATTTTTGTTACGAAACAGCTGCTGGATGTGATTTTTATCCGTAATCCGAAGCCATGACTATGCTTAAATACGTTTGTTAAAAAAAATTCAAATACAAAAAAGTCGAGATAGCCACCTCTAAAAATTGAGTGACCGCGCCCATCTTTTTAGAGAAATTTTGTTTTATCAGTGCCCAACAATAGCACGAGAATCCAGAAATTTTTTTTTTTTTTAATCAGTCTAATATATATATATATATATATATATATATATATATATATACATATTGATATAATTATATTTAGATAACTTGCGGCTGGTAAAATAATGGATTATTTTGCATTTTCTCAAAGTATAAATATTTAAAAATGTGTGAAAAAAATTGCAAGTAAAAATATTAAAAATTGACCAAGTTACGGACGATTTAATGAGAAGAGCGCAACGATTTACGCATACTAAAACATTCAATCGCGTTTTTCTCGTAACGACTTTTCTCGACCTGGCCGGAATCATAACTCTAGCTATAATTGTCCGATTTTCAATGTTAAAAAGCAAAAATTTCCATAATTTCAGTAACTATCGTGGCACGCAGCCGTTTTTCTTTAATTTAGTATTTTTTAAGTCACCAAATATAAGTAAAAATTTCGCTAAAATTACAATTTTATCTTCGACCACCCATTTTGTAAATTTTTTTTTTCGAAAAACGGCTGCGTTTTACGATAATTTCATTTATATAGATTATAATACTTTTGAGTGTCGTTCCGAAAAGGACATACCTCCGATTAATTTGGAACTTCGTGTACCCATGTATTTTGACTCGCTGATTACGAATATGATAGTGAAAATACCCGAAAATTTGATGTTGAAGGTTAAAACTCATAAAAAATGACTTTTCAAAAGTTTTTCTACTTTAGTGCAATAAATGTTGATCTTAGAGAAAAATATTTTCTACAAGAGTTGTAGTCTATGAAAAGATTGATATTTTATGTTCTATACAGTTTTTGTTTGAAGCCATTCTGTTTCGAGAAAAATGGGATAATGCTTCAATAAGTACATTTTGCTAAACTCCATTAGTTTCGGTATTATCCACTCACGCACTTTACCGCGGGAAGGTTGGAGTTTGTTTGGATTTGCTTGTTGTGTTGTGTGTTGTTTGTTGTTTAGGTATACGTATAGTTTTAAAGATCAAACTATGGAGTTTAGGAAAATGTACTTTTTGGAGCATTATCCCATTTTTCTCAGAACAGATTGGTTTTAGACAAAACTTCTATAGAATATAAAAGATCAATCTTTTCATAGGCTACAACTTTTGTAGGAAATATTTTTCTGTGAGATCAACATTAATTACAATAAACCCGAAAAACTTCTTAAAAATCAGTGTTGTGAGTTTTTACCTTGAAAATAAACTTTTCGCGTATGTTCACTATCATATTCGTGATCAGCGAGTAAAAATACATGGGTACACAAAATTCCAAATTAATAGAAGGTATGTTTTTTTCGGAACTTTATCCACACGATTTTATTTCAGACCAACCATTGTCAATTTATCGATCCGGCCATTGGACCACATTTCTTATACAGAAGCGTTATTATACCTCAATAACGTTGTTAATTTTCAACTTTTTTAAATAAAAATTTACACTCGATAAGTTCAATGTATTTATTTCCCCCAAATCCTAAATAAATAATCTAATAGAAACAAAATTGGGAAAAAACGTCTTTTTTTCAGCCCGATTTTATTTCGACCGAATACTTCGACTGGCAGGCGAAAAATTGAATCGTACGTTTTTTTTGTAAAAAGAAACTATTTTTTCCCTGTTATTTGATTTGCAAATTTAATTGAAATCGAGTACCTGATTGTCCTCCAATATTTCGATGGTTTCCTCGTCGATTTTCAAAATATTCAATTTCGTTCTTTCATGCACGTCCTTGTCGAATTCCAAATTGGACCATGTGTTCTTAAGCTCGTTCAGTGTTTTTTCCATGCCCATTTCTTTCACGGCTTTGTCAACCGTGTTCTTCACTTCTTCCTCGTACTTGTGCAATTCCAGCTTCAGCAAATCGTCCAGCGTGGTTTTATCGTCCATAGTGAATTTCACCTAAATTGCGAAGTTTCGTATGGTAAGAAACGAGATTAATTGCAAGGCTGGACCATATTTTTTTCTTTTCGTGCGTTACGGTACGTGATTGGCTTTTTTTCACAATTTTCAACTGTTCTCTCACTTGTGTCTCTGCCATAAGCTGTTGCCAGTGTCGTTCGCGAATAGCAGGATTCTGCAGTTCGGAAACGGCCCTGAGCGACGACATCATGTTTTTCACTCTAGCCTCAATTTGAGTGTACAAGCTCCAGGCTTTTATTTCCTTATCAAGAACTGAAATACGATAAATTAAATAAACCACAAGAAATTGAATAAAGGAAAAAATAAATAAATAAAAAACAATTGAAATATAACGTACGATACAAAAAAATAAAATTAATTTTAAAAGTGAACCTTCATTTCGAAGTCCTTGCCCGTTGAATTGTTAAACTAAAAATTGGGATAAAAATTTTCCCACCTTCTTTTTGACGAAAAAAATATTTCGAAGAATTGGAAAATGATTTTTTAAACTTCTATTTCACGATAGACTAACGTCTCAATTCCTTCGTTAGCTTCTTGCACTCTTGATCCATTCCTTCGGGATCAATTTTTTTCCATACAGTCGATGTCCACTCGTCCAAACTGGAGTCAATGACGTTAACGTAATCCCAGAGGCATTTAAGCATTTTCAGTTCCTTTCGCGCTTGTCTAATATGCTTAAATTCCTCGATCGGCTGCTCGTATATATTGGCCGTATCGGTGAGAACTTTCAATTCGTCCTCGAAGGCTACGATGTCCTCGTTGATGTCGTCGAATTTTTCATAAACATTTTGACAATCGTAGCTATTCGGGAAAACGAGTGGAGGAACCGTAAGACATTTACTACTCCCAGACAATTATCCTGACGATAATTATACGCGATGGAAGAACAACAATATAAATGTACTAATTGATTAACGCCTTAAATACGCGAAAAATTTCAAAATTTTTATTTAAAAAAAAATTGATTCTGAACGGATTTGAAGCCTGAACGGTTAGGAATATTTTAAGCTTTACAGAATTCAAACCCATCTCGTAAATGCATACTTATGAAAAAAAAAAAATGATTTTTCATCATTTTTATCCTCGAAATTTTTTGTCCGCGATTCAAATCAAATTTGAAAGTTTCCGGGCTTTTATGTTACAAAAAACTATATTATATTTTTGTTGAGCGAACATTTAAAAACCTAATTCCTTTCCAGTGTTACTTTCTTTCATTTTGTTAATTTTATCAATGGAAGTAACGAACTTGAAGACGTCGCTGTTGTGAAACTTGGTGAGGAAGTTTTTCTGCCTGAAGTCGAAGAAATTGAAGCGTTTTTTCAAAAGATCGATTTGCCGTGCGAGCAAGGGTGAGACCAATTGTTTCGTCTGAGCAGCCAATTTCTTCACGTTTGTCCACAATTCGGGCAACTCTACGAGCTGGTTGAAAATCTCTTCGTCAAAGTCCACGTCGTAAAGTTTGAGAAGATCCATGATGTCCTGAACCATGATGGTATCGGGAGATTAGGAAAATGAGAAGGAGATAGCTGTGGACGCCCCGAAGTGGCACGAAGAGTTATACCTTGATAGGACCGAACATGTCATCGATCTCGTACTGTCTGTCTCGGACTTCCTTCAGATAATAAATCGTCTGCAACAAGCCGTCGTAATCGTCTTCCAATACCGGCTGGGTGAATCGATTGGTGGCTGCGCTCAAGAATTCCGCGAGTTGTTTCAGGCTGTGTGTTTGTGTGTGACAAAAAGTAATTAACAATTGATATTTCCGCAAGATAATTATCCTACTTTTGTTATTAAGGGGGAAGAAACCCTTAGACAAGGAAAAAATTGCTGATTTTCATGATTTTTTTTTTAAGAAAGAGTTCTTCACCATGCTTGTGACTCAGGGTATGTTTTATTACTACTTTTGGCTGTTACATGGTATATTTAAATTTGATTAATCTTTAAAAATGGCGGAGTTAAGGTACGGTCTTCTAAACTGTATTTTCGAAACTGGCGTGACGTATAGCTAAAAAACTAATCGACCGATTCTGATGAAATTTGATAAAAATCTTCTCAACTTTATTATCTAAAACATGAACCTAAATGTTCGTGGAAATAAAAAAAAGTATTAAAAAAAATTGCTGATTTTCATGATTTTTTTTTTAGAGAAAGATTTCTTCACCATTTTTTAGACTTACGGTATGTTTTATTAATACTTTTGGCTGTTACATGGTATTTTTTTATTTTTTTAATCTTTAAAAATGGCGGACTTAAGGCACGGTCTTCTAAACTGCATTTTCGAAACTGGCGTGACGTATAGCTGAAAAACTAATCGACCGATTCTGATGAAATTTGGTATAAATCTTCCTGACCTTATTGTCTAAAACATGAACCTAATTGCTCTATAATTTTTTTATATTTTATTATATAGTAGTTTTTTTTATTGTAAATCGTGTTAATTTTTTTTTGGAAATTTCAACGTTCTTGTTATAAAGCGTACCATTTAGTGGATTTTCAACATTTCTAATTTTTTCATGGTTCATATTCTGCGTATGAGCGTTAATGAAAGAGAAATCTTCGTCGGTTTTTTTTCGGATTAATCCCGTCGACGCTAGATATCACACCGTCTGACAACATCCGCCGCAACCCGTTTGGAACTCCGTGCCATACGTCCGCCATTTTTAAAGATGAATACAAAATATCCCGTAATAGTCAAAAGTAGTAATAAAACACAACTTAAGTCTCAAAAATGGTGAATATATCTTTCCTTTAAAAAAAATGATGGCAATCAGCAATTTTTTCCTCGCTTAACGATATCTCCCCCCTAAATAATCAGTGGAAGTTGCGTGTTTATGTGGAGGAAAATTCACGAAAAAGATCGCACCTGTTAGTGACACGTTCGATGAGATGATTTTTAAAAAGATTTGCCCATTTGCAAATCTCATTGAGAAGTGTCTGTTTGAATGGTTTATTGTCGATTCTCAACCATCTCGACAGTACTTTTTCCCTCTCGATTTCGTCGCATTTCGCGTACAATTCCTTGAAGTAGTCGATTTCTCTCTTGAAGTCCGTCAACTCGGGATGCTTTTCCTGAATAAATTCGGACACATTCTCGGGATAATCCCTCACCAGGTCCTTCTCCTCGTCGCTAAGAACTCGGGAGTATCGTAGAAACATGTCGAGGTGCTCTTTCCTATCGTCGAGCCAAAGCCAGGAGTAAGGCTCGAATATCTTCGATCAAATAATAACGTTGATTAAATTATTGCAACGCTCGATTCGTTCGAGTTCGTTTGTATAAAGTCTGTTAAAATTTGTTAAAGTTTTGGTAAGGTTTGTTAAAACTTTTTAAAGTTAACATTTTTTTAAGTTTGTTAAAGTTCTGTAGTGTCTTCGGTTTATTTTTATCATTGTCTGCATTGACAACCGCCACGTACCAAAATGTAATCCTGTGCCTGCACGAGTCCAACTTTGACACGGTTGCACGTCTCTTCGAGCATGAAAATTATTCCTTCCTCCTCGGCTAGATCGAGCTTGGAGTACGAGAGGCGGGATTCGAAATTTCGAAAAAAATATACAATGAAAAATTCATAACGAATACGAAGCAGCTCACCCCGTAATTTTCACGTTCGACAACTTTTTCGGGATCAATACGGGGAATCAGGGTACCCATTTTCATAATATCGAACATTAAACCCTCGTAAAACATGTAAAATCCATTTTCATCGTCCAGCGTGACTGAGGGATGGAAAGTGATGTCGGGTATTTCCAAATGAAGCTGAATCTCAAAAAGGGGCAATTCCTTTCCCTCGGGATCAGTTTCGTCTAGTATGTAGCATATACTGGAACGAAAAAATTACATCGTCTAAAATAAAATGAATCGAATCTCTCAATAATAATAATAATAATAATAATAATGATTATGATGATGACGTTGATAATGATAATAACTGATGATGATAATAATAACAATTATCATAATTGTACCGATAATGATGATAATAATAATAATAATGATAGTGATATAATGAGAAAACATTAATAATAATTCATTTACTTTGAGGCGTTACATCTACGTGGTTCACCGGGAAATAATACTTTGTGAGGGATTTTTTTTTGAAACTACTAAAAAAGCAATAAGAATTAGGTTTTGAGGGATTGATCTATATGTGTTGACGTATACAAAAAAACATTGTTTTATGAAAAAAAAGTTACACAATGGCGGCTTAGTCGTAGCTACACTAAGGGCGCTTTTAGGCACTCTGCGAGAGGACGCAGAACTTTTATGGATTAGCACCTAGAACAATTTTTTTTTTTCATTCATTTACATTGATATTAGTTTTGCCGAAGAAATACACAAGATTATTAAAAAAGTAAGGTCATTCGCAAAATAGCACCATTTTGAGTACATTTATATTTTCGCTGAAAAGTCCGTCTTAATTTGCTTATAAAAACGAGAATTGTTGATGAAACGTAAAAACCGTGTGTACTTCTTTAGAAAATGTATCTAAGCAGCTACAGTTGAAATTTCGAGTCGATCGGATGGAAACTACCCGAATTATGGGTCCTCCCGATGTCAGAAACGTGGTTTGGAGAAAAACGCGTTTAAAGTGTCAAGACTGATTTGGGAGCTATCATATCGAGAGCACACGATGGAATTAAAGCGCTCATTTGAATTCTGCGTGTATCCACGGATGCATTTTGATAGGAAAGGGTGTCTCAATATGACCTTATATTTTAATTTATTAATAAAATGAATTATTTAATTAAAAAGTACGAATTTTGAAATTTTAATATAAGGTACAAATATAGAAGTTACGCGTGGAACACGATATCCGATAAATGGCCGCCTCGTCTCTGTTTACATACGTTCACTCTTTTGACGAAATTTTCAATAACATTTTGGCATCATTGCGGACTAATTTCATCAGCTACGCGTCCAATTGCTTCCTTGAGCTCCTGAATGGTCTGTGGCTCATTGGCATACACATTTCCTTTCGGAAAACCCCAAAGAAAGAAGTCCAATTGCATCAAATCGAACGATCTTGGTGGCCAATTCACATCGCCGCGGCGTGAGATAACACGACCATGAAACTTCGTTTGCAATAACTGCATTGTTTCACCTGCAGTGTGGCAGGTTGCGCCATCTCGTTGAACCAATATGTCTTCAATCCGTGCCGTTCAATGCCGTTCAATTAATTCCATAAAAAGTTGGTTATCATGTCACAATAACGAACATCATTTACGGCAACCGCATCTCTAGCAGCATTCTCGAAAAAGTACGACCCAATCACTCCTGCAACCTAAAGTCCGCACTAAACAGTGATTCGTTGTGAATGCATGGAAAGTTTTTGAATCACTTGTGGATCTTCGGCCCCCCAAATTCGACAGTTTTGTTCATTTACGTAGCTGCTAAGTTAAAAATGCGCTTCATCGCTGAAGATGATTTTCTCAGAAGAATCACCCTCGATTTATTGATGCTCTAATATCCAATTGGCGAATGTACGGCGCTGCGGATGGTCTGCTTGCTGCAGTTCTTGTGTCAATTGGATCTTGTCAGCATGCATATGCAGACCTTTTGTCAAAACTTGCTGCACAGAGCATCTTGAAATGTTCAATTGCTGAACACGATTGCGAATTGAGGTGGAAGGACTTTCGTCAACACATTCATTCACTGCGGCTATGTTTTCATTCGACCGACCGTTACGAGGACGGCCACTGCTTTTCGCGGCCAGAATTAAACGACTAACCTCAAATTGTGTGATTATATTCACCACAGAGTTGCGAGATGGTGCATTATGATGACCAAAAGACGTGCGGACTTTTCGAACTGTCTTTGCAAAGTTTTCACCATCCTTAGAGTGAATTTTCACAATTTCTATGCGTTGCTCGATCTTGTAATTCTCTATGACTAAACCTCAATACTTCCTGATGGTAGTTGTCGAAGATTAGTACTCTATGTTCGCCACAACAAAAAAAATGGCGCGCAATTAAAAATGTCAGGTCATTTTGAGACACCCTTTAGGTCTTCAGTTGTCAGGCTGTTGTATATTTTAGTACAGTGACTGGACTAAACGACTCAAAACGGCTACTTTCACCGTCTAAGCTATTTCGTGCGGTTTGGAGCGCTCAGAAGCGCTTCAGAAAATGGGCGCTAAAAATGTTCGAAAATTTTTTGTTATTCCTTTCTTAAATTTCTTTTGTAAATAATTCTTGTGATGTTTATACATAACTAGCTTTCCCGGTCGATTTGTGTGGAATGCTCCTTAATGAAATGTGCTCCTGAAATGTTTAGAATTGTGGTGAAGAGCATTAATACTAAGTTTCAAGTAAATCTGACCAGATCTTTCTTTTAGCATGAAAAACTTCGGTACAACCGTTTCCTCTTAAGAATTATAATTCCACAAACGCTGAAATTTCATTAATTGTGTCTAGGAGCAATTATACAAAGTTTCAAGTAAATTTATCCGATTTTTTACTTTCTGTAAAAACTCCGCCACCCCCTTTCGTTTAGGGATTGAATTTCGAAAAACGCCATAATACGTATTTTATTAATTGTGTTGAAGGGCATTAATACTATGTTTCAAGTATATCTTCTGACCAGATTTTTTCTATTTTCCATACAAACGTTGCTACCCTTTTTCGCCTTAGGGGTTGAATTTCTAAAAATGCTGAAATACGTATTTTGTTAATTATTCAATTGTTGAACTTTGTTGAATTGTTGAATTGTTAATAATTCAAACCTTTCTTTTAATATTTTAAGATAACCACTAAAGGGATTTTTGGCGACGCGCAATTGTTTTTGGGTCTGGGTTTGATTGGGTATTTTTGTTTGGACAGAACGAAGAGTGCGATAACATTTATAGGTGTTATCGCACCTGTACCTACGTACAGGTATATACATAGTCGGTTATAAAAAAAACAAAAATTCAATATCCCGAAAACTATTGCGAGTCGCTAAAAATCCCTTTAGGAGTTGTCTTAAAATATTAAAAGGAAAGTTTGTTTAAAATTTCAGCTCGATGGGGGGTGTTCGGAACCTTATCTATTAATTGTGTCCAGAAACACGAATACCAAATTTCAAGTAAATCCGGATAGATTTTTTTTAAATTCCCATGCAAACTTTGCCAGCTCTTTTCTCCCCTCAAGGGTTGAATTTCAAAAAATCCCTTCTTTAATGATGTCTACATAATAAAAACAACATGCCCTCTAAACTTCACGTTTCTGCATTTAGCGGTTTAGGCTGAGCGATGATGAGCCATTCAGTCAGTCAGGACTTTTTCTTACATATACACATTTAGCGAATGAAAAAAAATCGGTCAAAAGTTCGTTTCCACTCAGATGCAACTCCGTAAGTCTAACCTACATGTACGCTCAATAAATTGATAACAGGATCATATAAGGTGTATTCCTAGCAAATGCTCATGATTTGTTGAGAGCATGACGTATATTATGAAGACTCGAAACGTTTTTCAAAAAGTTAAATATTTTATATCGCGGATGGGCACGATTCGACGTGTTCTACAATTTCCAAGAGGCTGCGGATTTCTTTAGCTGACCTCATGATTTATAAGTTGATGCACTTTTCCGCCAGATATTCAAGAAATATTTACCCCTCCATGCGGATGCATTTATTTATTTATTTATAAGGATAGGAACGGGACTTGTTTAATTTATTTAGATAATCCGAAGAGGATGCCGAGGTACAATGAGAAATGTATTTGTTTCGGGTGCCGAATGACAAATGAGCGCGATATAATTTTGATGATACGATACCTGGAGGAAGCAGCCTGTATCAATGCCTCCAACGTGAGGTCGTCTATGTGAGCGAGATAAGGCAGCCACTTGATTTTTCTTTCATCGTCGAGCTCGGTTTCCATCGCAGCCTCTTCGCCTCTCAAGATTTCGGAAGGTGTCTTCTCTACTTCCGGCGAAGCTTCCTGCGTTTCATCCTCAACCGGTGGTGCTTCACCCTCCTCGAATCCAGCATCAGCATCTTCCTTTCCCGGCGTAATCTCCGCGCTTCTCGCGCCCACGTTAATTTAATTAAAATTTAAAGTCACGTCTGAGTCGCGATACTCCATATTTTTTATTTTTCTTTCTGACGTTTATTCTTCGCAAAATATATTTGTTCGGGGCCGGCACGCAAACGTACTTGGCATCCTCGGCCTCGGGCGCCTCGCCTTCCTCTGCCTCGGCCGAACCTTCCACGATCTTCTTGTCTTTTTTTTCTGAGGGAAGAAATTAATTCGTCGGGATTTTCAAGTTTATTCGATAAGGGCCTATGAAAAAATGTGTATCGTTTTTGTTCTATTGGTTCAAATTATGTATAAACATTCCAAGATTTATATGGCCCTAAGAAAAAATATTTAAAAATTAAATGCGTTTATCTTGAAACCGCGCTTTCAAAATATGGCGGACTCGTAGCTCCGCCAATTTTCAACCGATTGACTCCAAATTTTGACCGTAGCATTTTAGATAGATTTTTCAGCGAAGTACACAAGATTTTCATGATCCATTAATAATTATGGTTTTTATGAACAAGTCAAGACGGTTTTTTAGTCGAAAAAGCGAGTTTTTCTTAAAAATGATGCCAAATTTGCAAAAATTGATATTTTGTCATAATCATGGGTACTTCGCTACCAAAACTCGTGTAGATTACGAAAAAAAAAAAAAATTCGTTCTGCGTGCTCATGTGCGTCTTCAACGAATCCGCTCGTGGAGGGCCCGAATAAAGTTCTCTTTCCTACGAACTCTAGGCCGCCAATTTGTATTTTTTGGAAAATAAAAAAATCGATTTGACTATCTACAGATATGTGGAAGAATCCCTTTAAACTTAATTCTGATTGCTTTATTAGTGTTTTTTTATCCCAAAAAAGTCTTTTTTCCGACCATCCAAGATATACAGGGTGTCCCAAAACTCAACGATAATCTGAGACCGGATGAAAGGCCAAGTTATACCAGTTCTGGGAAAAATAAAAATAAAATCCATATCACTCAGTTCAGCGATAATAGACATTTTTAAAAAAAGTTGAAATTCGACACCCTTGGTCGCATTTTCAAGTCCTGTGATTACCAATGTCACGATTTCGCTGTGATTTTTTTAATTTCGTGATCTTCATTAACGATGCTATTAATCGCAACTACAAATTAATGCAAAAAACATTGTTAATTTAATAAAATAAGCTAAGTTTTAGTGAGTCATGGTTCACAAAAATATTGTTAGTTAACTTTGACACTTCATTTTGAAAAAAAAATGTACTACACTACCCTTGGCAAGTTATTTCAAAAGATGGCGCATTTAATCAAGATTTCAAAATGGTGCAACACTTGCCACTTTTCTTGCCATTAAAAATTTTATTTCTTATTTTTTTCAAATTGAGCTCATTTTGAACAACTCAACATTAGGAATTTTTGTTACTAAAATTTGTTATTTTTTGTTTCTTGTCTGAAATAAAATTATTATTTTTAGTAAAGAGGTAATTGAGTCAGTTAATAACCAATTTTTATTGTAAAAAACATATGTTTTTTACAATAAAAATTGGACCAGAAACCAGAAAATTGGAAAAAAGACCAGAAACAAAAAATAACAAATGCGCCATCTTTTGATATAACTTGCCAAGGGTAGTGTAGTACATTTTTTTTCAAAATGAAGTGTCAAAGTTAACTAACAATATTTTTGTGAACCATGACTCACTAAAACTTAACTTATTTTATTAAATTAACAATGTTTTTTGCATTAATTTGTAGTTGCGATTAATAGCATCGTTAATGAAGATCACGAAATTTAAAAAATCACAGCGAAATTGTGACATTGGTAATCACAGGACTTGAAAATGCGACCAAGGGTGTCGAATTTCAACTTTTTTTAAAAAATGTCATCGCTGAACTGAGTGATATGGATTTTTTTTTATTTTTCCCAGAACTGGTATAACTTGGCCTTTCATCCGGTCTCAGATTATCGTTGAGTTTTGGGACACCCTGTATATGACGCCTTGAACCGAAAAAGCGAGCGTATTTTTTCTTCATAGCGAGAAATTCGAAAGTGATAAAAAAAGTCGAAAATATTCGTGAATGGTGGCAGCAGTGAATGTTGGCTTGAGTCGATATTTGGATGAGTGATCGCTCAATCGCGCACTGTCTTTATCACGTTCAGTTTTTCCATAGTTTCCCCGTGCCCTCTTCCAGGCGCTATAAATACTGACGTGACAATCGAGCGACGAAAGGTACAGGGATGGCATCGTAAGACTCATAAGGGCGTACGAAGGAAAGTTCAAAATGAAAAAAATAAATAAATAAAAATAAAAATCGATGATGAAATGATTAGTCGGTATCGTGGACCTGTATCGAGCTCAGATTCATCCTTAGCGTATTCGGATTGTGGCAGCAGATCGAAGAGGAGCTTGTAATTTTCGTCGAGAACTCGCACTATCTCATCGGCAGCTCGTTTGATGTCGGCGTATCTCTTGGCAAATCTCTCCTCCCGTTCACCGATAGCCAATAAATTCTCGTCCCGCAAATCCTTGCGTTCGAGAACTGGAATCATCGCCCAGTCGTACATCGCTTTCAACATTTTATCGATATTCTCTTGAGCCCGGAATATTCGCATATGTAACTTCTTCACGTGATTCAAGAGGGTCTCCACGTATTCCGGCACCTCTGCCAACGATTTTTCAGTCTCGTCAATTCAATACTATCAATTTCGATACCAAACGCGATTGATAGTGGATTTGGTATGCGCATATTAATTAGCTATATATATATATATATGGCGACGTAATCTTTTCGCTCTCGCTGATTTTGTTCGTTAGTTTATTTTTCGTCACATTCCTTTACGACAGCCGGTTCTTTCAATTTTCCAACGCTTTTTTTTTACCGTCGATTGGGTGATACTGTTTTCGTAGGCTCATTCTAGATAAAATGGGACTCTTGGACCAAAGAGGTTAAGCGATTGGGATAATTGACTTTTTTTAGTGGGCCGTGTCTATAGGAGGGAATCCTTAATTGCTAGTCTTTTTGTCAACCAGGGCATCGCAAAAAATGAAGTAAAAATGGGATTCTTAAGGGATTTTAAGGCAGGACCTGTGACGGGTAAAAAAACGACTTTTTAAAACATTTTCGCGAAGTATACTTATTCAAGATTACGTGAAAAAATTTAAGTTAAAATATTGAAAATTGATGATTTGGTGAGAGCACGTAGCGCAACGATTTATGTATACTAAAACTTTCATTCGCGTTTTTCTTGATAAGACTTTTCTCCTGGTGTTGAAGCAATGTTGGAACGCAACGAAAATTCTTCTCCATTTTTTCATTTCATTCTTTTCATCACTATCTAAACTCTTCTTTTGCAGTTTTAGGTTATGGATCCCTAATGAGGATGTTTAAAAATGTTTGAGTGACATTTGTGGTCTAAGTGTGCGAAAAAATTGGGCAATACGGGAAAAAAAATTCGTTGCATTCCAACGATGCACAGTTTAATACCATATTTTCTCGACCCAGCTATAATTGTCCGATCTTCAATTGATAAAAATCACAAGTTCCGTAATAGCAGGAGCCATCGTTGTACGGAGCGGTTTAAAAAAAATGTTACGCCCCCAAATATAAGTACAAATTACACAGTTACAATTTTTTAAAAGGGGTTACGTGGGTTTGAAAATTTCCAAAAATCGATTTCTCAAAAACTAATGCACCAATCTTATTGAAATTTTGCACACTTCTTCAAAATAGCATTGACTAGCGATTGAACGAAGGTTTTTTTTTTCAATTACAACAAATTTTACAAGGCTATACGTAGTGTAAATTGTACCAAAAATTGAACTATTTTGCTTACAACTCTGCCAAAAGTTCAAATTTTAATTTGTTTTAAAATCCTTCGGTCAATCACGAGTTATACTTATCTACTAACAGGAAAATTTGGTTTTTTAATATCAGATAAAGCTATCATGAGTTATCCTGACCACCACGAGGACACTTTTTTGGGGTCACTGGAAACTAGGTCCCACCGGCTGAATTTCCCAAATTTTTGGATGATATTTTTTTTACATTTTGTTGAAATGTTGCTCTTTTATGTGCTTAACATTTTGAATAAACAATTTATATATTATATCTAAAAAAAATAGAGAAAATATGTTTTTTTGCCTCAAAACCCACGTAACCCCTTAAGCCCCGCCACTTTGTGTAATTATTTTCGAGAGACAGTTACGTACACATTTATATAAATTACAAAATCTTTTTATTTTTCTTTTTCAGCTAGGCGTTGTCAAGTTATCGATCCGGCTGTTGGACCACATGTTTTATACAGTCTCTATTATACCGCAATGAGGTTCTCAATATTTGATTTTTTTAAATATAAATTTACACAAAATAAGTTCAACCTATGCTCAATATCATACTTTTTTTTCCAAATCCCAAATAAATAATCTAGTAGACCAAAAATAGGGAAAAAGCGACTTTTCTTCAGCCCGTCACAGTGGTGTATACTCTGAGGCTATTCTATCATTATTCCAATGCATGAAATATTTAAAAAAACCGTTTCGTATTATTATTTCAATATCAGCGATACGAAAAAAATACATTTTTGAACCTTCCATAAAGTGCGTTTGAGTTTTGTTTCTCAGCGTGAGTGTAAAAAAATGCCTAATCAATCAATTCGAAAATTCATTCTTCGGCAAAGAGATAATGCTTAAGGTGTCAAATCCAAAAGATGAGGCTCTGTATATATACCTGCCGAATTCCAGTCGT
Source organism: Ophion obscuratus (assembly GCA_964007375.1). NCBI lineage: Eukaryota > Metazoa > Arthropoda > Insecta > Hymenoptera > Ichneumonidae > Ophion > Ophion obscuratus. The sequence continues at coordinate 21,974,585 of OZ023315.1, read as the reverse complement.
AGGCCGCCTGTCCGTCATCGATGATTTGGTCAATAGCTTCAATTTCCTCTTTCACCAATTCCAGTTCAACAGGTGAACCGTGCTCCCGAATTCTGTTATACCTGAGTTGTGAGAAGAGCAAGGGGCACGAAAAAAAAAAAAACGTTAATCTCGGTGAGCCCTGAGCCCATCGTGGAAATTTTGTCTCGTATTCCTTCCCTTCGAATGCGCTCACCAGTTTATTATGAGATTGAGATTGTACACGCTCTCGAAGAAAAATTGGGTTCTCGCGAAGAGGTCCGTCGCTTCTTGAGGCAAATCGGTTTTCCTCATTATAATCATGTATCGTATTTCTCGTAGCAGAGTCGTCAGTTCAGGATCGAAATTCAACCTCAACGTGCGATCGTCATGGACAACGAGGAGAGGTTTGGTCAAATTTTGCGAACAAATTTCCGGTACTTTTTCCGCCCATTCGGTAAATATTTCCTGTTCGCTATTTTCCAAAAGGGCCTTCGAGTTTTCACAATATAACCATGCAACGTTTAAAATGATAACAATACGAAAAATATGTTTATATATTATTTCACCAACTTTTTGAAGCTTAAATTTATTTAACTTAAGTGAGGAAATCCGTCTAGACGCCCGAAAATGAGACATTTTTTTAAAGGTGATATAATAATCGAATCCTTAAAAATGTCGGCATTATATTATTACAACTTTCAAGTTTTAAAAAATGTTTTTTTTTTCTTTTGCAAACAAATCAAATGGCGGCGTTATAAGGTATTCCTTTAGGCGTCTTTTGAAAAACTGCTCATGTTATAGCTCAAAAGGTTATTGATCGATTTGGTTAAAATGTTGGAAGGTTTGTCACTACAACATTATTGGAAGGATATACCTATAAAAATATAAAAAAGTATAAAATTAAAAATTAATAAGGCTTCGTAATCAAATTTTCATCTTTTTGACCATTTTCTCGACAATATTTACTCCACAAAAGTAATCTACTTCAGGTATATCTTTCCAACAATGTTATGGTAAAAAACCTCCCAAAATTTCAGCCAGATCAATAACTTTTTGAGCTATTACATGAGCAGTTTTTCAAAGAGACGCCCAAAAGGAATACCTTACAACGCCGCCACTTCGTTTTGTCTAAAAAAGAAAAAAAAATGTTAACACTTGAAAGTTGTAATAAGATAATATCAAACTATCAAAATGACGCGATTATTTGATCACTTTTTAAAAAGTTTATGAAAAATGACTCATTTTCGGGCGTCTAAAAGAATTTCCCCTTTAATTATTGAACAATACGAAAATCATGCCCATTCTTTTACAAATGTCTCAAAGCTTATATTTATTTACAACAACTTTTATTTGTGAAAAATGTCTATTGTAAGGCACATGACATTTTACAAAACTAGAAGTACCTCTGTTAAGAAATAAAAAATTACCTGCAACTCGTCGTATTTAGCATCTATTTCACGGGCACTTTCACTGCTTAATAATGGATGATCGATCAGCTTGATTGAGTCCATCGGATAATCTATTCGTCGCTTTAGCTTTATCAAGAAACCAAGTGCACCAGCGACCGGGGGAAAGTAATCGTCGACGTTCATGTAACCCGTTAGTTTCCGGCTTGCGAATTTTTCGTCATAGATAATCTATATAGGTTGACGTTTTTATGCAAAATATTATTTTTCAGTATATGTGGAATATCGATTTATTTTCTCTCTCTCGCTCTCTCTTTTTCTACACACACACACACACACACACACATACACGCACACGCACGCACGCACGCACACACCCGTGACAAAATTGAGATACATAAACATATATAATTATTTATACTCATATATAACATTATATACAATTATATATGCCTTAACATGACATCATGAATGATGATATATGTAAATATATTAACATCTATAGGATTTATTTTTTCTAGGTGCGGACCATATATGCCCATATATGATCATGTATGTTCAAAAGTTGGTACTCTGAACTTGTATATGAACTCATATATGATACAACATGTACTATATATTATCATATATAATTGCATTTGCTCCCCAAAACCTATATATAAGCGTATATAATTTTATATGAGATCATGTATATGAACCTATATATGATGTGCAAACTATTTTGGTGTCATACATAATCATATATGTAATCGTAATTATCCGCTACAACCACATTTGAACGTATATAATAACGAAAACATATATCAGCATGGAAACTATTCCATATATTATACCACATTAATGAAAGATTATACGAAGAATCTTTTGCTTAATATATATCCATATTGAATTTGTGATACACATGACAATATAATTAAAAAAAAAAATACAAAATCTGTTTTCGGGTGATTTCTTATTTATGCGTATGTATGCAAATCAATGTATGACTGAACATGGTTATATATCGTTATATGCAATAGTATATGAGTATATATAATTATATATGACTAGATGTGATCATATATGGCTGTATATTTCTAAATATGATTATATAGAGACAAATTTCGTTCATGATCATTTATGACAAGATCATACATGATTATTCATGTTTATATATGTCTATTTTTGCCCATATATATAAATATATATATATATCAGCATGGAAACTATTCCATATATTATACCACATTGATGAACGATTATATGAAGAATCTTTTGCTTAATATATATCCATATTGAGTTTGCGATACACATGACAATATAATTTAAAAAAAAATACAAAATCTGTTTTCGTGTGATTTCTTATTTATGCGTATGTATGCAAATCAATGTATGACTGAACATGGTTATATATCGTTATATGCAATAGTATATGAGTATATATAATCATATATGACAAGATGTGATCATATATGGCTGTATATTTCTAAATATGATTATATAGAGACAAATTTCGTTCATGATCATTTATGACAAGATCATACATGATTATTCATGTTTATATATGTCTATTTTTTCCCATATATATATATATATATATATATATATATATATATATATGTATTTATAAAAGTGAATAAAATGTGTCAAAGTTGGCAATAGTATTTTTTCCTCGTGACAAAACGCCCCGTACTATTTACTTTTACTTCATCCAAGTAGTCGTGCAACATCGATAACAATGTCTCGTAATTTCCGTACAGTAACTCGAGTATAGTCGGCCTCAGCGCAATCGTTCCCATTATCCAGATGAGTCTGAATACATCGTCGACGTTGCAACAGTCCAAAAATACCTTATTAAAAATTGTAGCCAAGCGTCGATCGTATTCATCCACCTGAATAAGCAATATTTCGATCCCTCGGTTACCAACCGTGCTAATCATATTTGCGAATAATCACTTGTTGAGACGTACTTTTGTAAAAAATTGATCAAGATCTTTGGTGAATTCTTGGTCTTCGGGCAGAAGAATTTCGTACTGCACGGAACTAAATTCGTTGTAGCTTTTTAAAAATTCCTCGTAAATATTGTAGCACATTTGACACAGTTGCTTGCCTCGAAGCCCGGATATCTCGATTTTCTCGAGTTTAAAATAATCCTGCGCAATCTCGAACAACCGCTGGAGCGCGAGAGGGATGCGAAAAAGGGGTAAGCTTGCAATTTTTTTTTGGAACGATCGATTCAGGAAGGGTCCAGTATTTCACCGATGAGCGTTAGACGATACTGTTATTTTTTAAACGGGACTACGCTCAACTAAGTTTTAATTTCAAACCTACCATGAGTTTCACAAAATCGCTTTCGTTTAAAAGAATTTTTTACCTGGGAAATGTAATACTTCCTTACGAAAACTCGCGAATTCAACGGAAATGCAGTCGTCAATGAGCACAGTTGATATGTCAATAGGAGATATTAATTAAACTAGCAGTAGCACTAACTTGAAATTTCTGAAATACGTTTTTTGCATAGTCTTAGGGTCTTAACTTTTTTGCATAAGCTTAACTTTAATTTACAGCCAAGATTGTGTAAAAATTATCAAAATTGACCGATCTATGATAAATTTTGCGAAGGGTCGAATCGCCCACTGCACTATAGCGAACTGTCTCGCAGCGATTTACTCTTTTTTCTTTTGCGTTTTTTCTCGAAATGATGTTTTATAAAAAGGTGTAAATCGCACCTCGAAATCTAACCAATTGACGTCAAATTTGTATAGAGAATAGTTTATAACATTTTCTATCGTAGGATCAGATGTTTTTTCGATACGTTTATCTATTTGTAAATCACAAATTAGTAAAGTTGTTGCTTCTAGTCGACATGCGACATTTTTTTCTCCTTGTAATTTTCGTAATGTTCAAATTTGTCAACAATTATCCAGGCATACGAAAGTTTCATTATCACACGAAAAGTATTTTTTTTTATTTTGCAGGTGTTCTGAAAAATAAAAAATATGAAATTTTAAAAAAGTATCCAGCCATACAAAAGTTTTATTATCGTATTAAAAGTATATTTTTTTTATTTCTCAGAAGGTGTTCTGAATAATAAAAATAAAATGACATTTCAAAAAAGTATCTAGGCATACAAAAGTTTCATTATTTACGGGTGTGCTGAAAAATAAAAAAATTTACTTTTAGTATGATAATAAAACTTTCGTATGCCTGGATACTTTTTTGAAATTTTAAAAATTACGAAAATGACAAATAGAAAAAAAAGTTCGACTTTCGACTAGTTGCCAGAACTACCTGCACCGATTGGACATACGGCAACGCCGGGGTTTTGTTTAAATAACAATAACTACATTGCTTATCAATATTTCTAAAAAAAAACTCATGTTTGGCAAGACTATGAATTAATTGTGAGTAAAAGCCCGATCAGATCAGCCCAATACTCTCATCAGAAAAAGGTATTAAAAATCGACCTGCTTTCGGGCCCTAAACTTATGCAGCCCCATTCATTGCAACTAAAATCACGATTTCCTCCGAGGAAGTGTGCTAAATTATCTAGATCAACATTTTTCTTCCCCTCGAAAACGACTTGATCGAACTTCTTCAAAATTGAAAATTCAAATTCAAATTCAAAACTATCATTGGACGCATCTGCGTATAAAAAAAACCAGTATCCTTTAGCATTCATAGTTAAAACGCTCGAACCTTGACATTTTTTCTCTCCCATTTGCAGGAAGATCGAAGGTGTTCGTTACTTGTATTTCTTTTAGACGTCTCTCAAAGTTGATGAGGCGTTGAAATATCAATTTTTGATGAAAAGTCCATAATATCGGTTCGGCAGGTGGTTTGAAGTAACTTTCGATTTTTCCTCGAAAATATTCAAAAGTTCCGCGAAAATTCTCGGCGACGTTTAACACTCGAACCAAACGTTTGACGTTGTCATCGATATCTCCCTCGAACAGAGCAGCCACATCGAGATATTTCGTCGCCTTGGGAAAATGTTTATATTCAGAACTCAATTTTTTCAGGACTCAAAGAATGCTTGGTTTGAGGTTTTTTAAGGCGGGTTATACATTTACACCGATCAAAAAATCGATTTCTTTTTTTTTCTTTAAACGATGGAACAACGTATGTAGAATATTTTCCTAAAGTTTCAAAGCGAAATTCGAAAAACTTCAAATGTTACAGGCCGTCAACGCTGTGCCTCACCGCTCGGATTCGGAGCGGGCGTGAACGTCAAACGCGTTTTTTTTAAAACTGCATTATCGAAATTGGCGTGCAGGATTACTCAAAAACTATTAAGCCGATTAAGTTAAAACTTCGTAGAAATATTGATAATATTGGTACCTTCTACTTGATGAGAATTATTTTTGAAAAATTGAAAAAAAAACTACTTTTTTAATTCACATTTTACAGAAATGTTGCGTGAAATGTTGATTTTTTTTTTGGTAAATGCGCGCCAATTTCTTAAATTTGCATTTTTTCATTTTAATTGTTGTCACATAGAAACTATTCATGTTCTAACTGAAAAAAATGTTTAAACTTTTTTTGCAAATCAAAGTCTACGGCACGCCGATTCGCAACGCCCCCGTAGCGACCTTGCTGTAACACTCTCCCACAGCTCCGTTATTTTGATGATGAATTAATAAAAAAAAATTGTTTTGTATACTTAAATGTACTATTAAAGTATACCTAAAATTTGATAATTGTAGAATAATTATTTCTTAGTTTAAAAAATCCCTCAATATTGCTTATTTTTTTTCCTGTCTAAATGTATGTCCCGCCTCGAGGCCCCAGTTTGTACCTCGGAAATAAGAAGATTCGCGACTTGGTTGAGCAACGTTATTATTCTCGTAGTGGAGCAATAATAACGCGAGTTCGCCCATGTGAGGCAAATGCAGTGCATGAGGCGTTTGAGCTTTGACTCGATATCATTAAAATCCCCGTTCTCGATTTCCTCAAAGTACGACTGCAGCGGCTTCAAATACAGACATACGTCTCGTGCCTCAATGACGCCTAACAATAAATGTACATTTTTTCATGCTATATATAAGCACTGTAGTGACGAGTTTCATATCTATATTTAAAAAACTGAGTACGTATACAGTAGGGTGGCACAAATTCGAGCTCTATTTCTTATTCCTTTTCCTTACCATCCAATTATCTTCATTAAAGAAAAAAATTGTCGCCGAAGCTGCGAGTGGTCAAAAAATATTTAGAGGTCGCTTAAGGTTCCCAAAAATTCAAATTTTTATTTAAAAAATCGTTTTTTTTCTTCGTGCACTTCGTACCCATGAATTTTACGCTTTATAATTAAAAAATTAACCTCGCGAAAGCTCTAGCCGGCCAATTAATATTTAGTGGTCAAGGTGGTCTCAAGGTTGTCGAAATTTACAATTTTCGCCACAAAATAAATCTCGCATGCACTATAATTCCTTGGAGCATAAAAACAAAATAAACAGCGGAGTGTTACATTTTCTGAATCATTTATTATAACAATTTGTAAAAAACACCAATTAGACGATATGTGTTATTATGTATTATTATAATAAAACGACCTATAATTTTGTTTACGGACAAAAGCTTTAAAGAATTATTTCATGAGAACAAAGATTACAATTCTTGGGTTAGAGGTGTGAGGTAAATTTGAATAATCTGTTTCTAAGAACAAAGAGTTCATTGTTTTGAAAATTTAACAAAGCGTCAAATTTATGAGTGAAAAGAGTTAAAAAATTGACGAACATTGGAAATTTCGAAGCTCTTAAGCGACCACTAAATAATCTTTGGCCGCCTAGAGCTTTCGCGAGCTTAATTCAATTATATTATAAAATAGAATAAAATAAAATAAAATAAAATTATATAAAAAATTATGAAGCGTAACATTCATGGGTAAGAAGTGAACGAAAAAAAGAATTGATTTTTCAATGAAAATTTGAATTTTTGGTAGGCTTGCGCGACCTCTAAATATTTTTTGACCGCTCGCAGCTTTCTCGACAATATTTCTTTCTTCAAAGAAGATAATTGGATGGTGAGAAAAAGGAAAAAAATAGAGCTCAAATTTGTGCCACCCTAATATACAGGGTGGTTCGAAAAGTGACGTGCAGACGGAAAATCTAGATGCCTCGGTTCAATACCTATCCGAATCACTCCCATGTATGTTCTACGATTTTTTTTAGTGTTCGATGAAAAGCATTCAATTTTTTTTCGAGTCTTTCTGTAGCATAGTTTTAAATGTTTTTTCTCTCTTCTATGTACTTAGAAATTTTCAAAAGCATTTGGGGATCATTCAAATTTTTGGAAAGTGAAAAATTTGCCTAAAAAATCGCCAGATATTTATTAATAACAAATGAACTATGCAATATAAACAAAAAATCCTACGTGCTTCCATAGACAATGTATTCTATAAGATATATTCAACATTTCAAGTGAATCGGTTGAAAATTGACTGAATTCTTTTTCCGGCCAACTTAAAAAATGCAGTTTTGAGATAAACGCTGCACAGCCGCCATTTTGAAATTAATCGCTTCAAAAAAATTATTGTATACCGTCACTGATATGTATGATAAACACCCTTTTTTGTAATCTCGATCTATTTTGTAGTTTTTCTGAAAAAAAAAATCCCCCAAAACCCTATTTTTTCGGCCTCTAGAGTGGCCTAACCCCTGAAAAAAAGTCACGAGGAAAGCACATACACAAAAGAGAAAAATAAAAAATACTTTTTTTTCTCGAAAACTAAAAAAGCTCGTAGAACATACGTCACTTTTCGGGCCATCTTTTATGTATATTCATAAGACTTTTTCAATATCTGATCAGCAAAATATTTTTATAGAAACCTGCTACAACATTTTTGAAGAGCGTTTGGAAACTAGGTAGATAAGGGCTGTTCGTTGCTTCGAGGACTGCAACCATTCTCTTAACGCGAGGATCTCGCATCTGGTCGTAGATTGATTCAACGTTGCGGAGTCTTCGACGCCAAAACTCGAGTTCTGTAATATTTAATGTTAATATTTCATACGTGTACAGCGATTTCCCATCTCAAGCAGAGTTCGCCAGGGATCCTTCCAGAAATGTTATAGTGAGAAACCTTCCAAAATTTCAGCCAGATCGATCGAATAACTTTTCCAGCTATAACATGAGCAGTTTTTCAAAAGACGCCTAAAAACACCTCATAACGCCGCCATTTTATTTTGTTTAAAAAAGACAAAAAAATTTAACACAAAAATTCTAATCGAATGTCAAAATTTGAAAATAATGCGATTATTTAATCTCCTTTAAAAAAATTCACGAAAAATGACCCATTTTCGGGCGTTTAAAGGGATTTCCCCCTTTAAACGTCATTACTCGGGCCGGTATTTAGTTTTGTCGAAACAATTGGGAACTCGCTACAACTGTCACCAATTACCGTACATTACCGCCCATTCCGCGTTTACGTGATATATATGCAATTTTCTGCAATCCACTTTGGACAATTACCGACATTAGGCGCGGGATAATTATTATCCGTGAGAGAACTGTCCTCGGCGAGAACCTCGTTTATCTCTGTCGCCCACTTAATCACAGTCTCCTCGATATTGCTCTTCAATTGAACGTCCGATTGATCGTGCGCCGCTTGCTCAGCGGTATAATTGATATCGAAAATTCGCTCGGCACCGATCGGCATCGGTAACAAAATTTGCCCGCTCATTTTTCCACGTATCTAACGACAAATTCACCCGGCCTCGTATTTCGCGTGCATTCACAAAGACACGTACACGGTCAGGCGTGTACGCGTGTTCATCGAGTATATAAGGATGCGATTCGAAACGTGAGAAGGATACAACATTCGATTTTATACCTGACGTATAGAGTTACGAAAATTGTGGACGTGCTTTTGGACATCGGAGACGACGACTGCTGGCCAACCGACTTGATTATTGGGATTCATGAGGATCGGAACATAGGCCTTGAAGAAAAGGATGTTGGATTCGGAAATAATCATTAATAATTCACGTGACGATGAAGTTCGAGGGAAAAGGCGTAATAAAAGTAAGAAGGTATCCCCCTCTCTGGAAACTTAAAAAAAATGTTTTTTTTTGCATATTGTTATAGTGTGAACTTTCAAGAATATTTGAAGACCAATTTGCACAGTTAACGTTCAAACAGTAGTCATTTTTAACAATGATTTCAGCATGCTGTTTTTCAAGAGAAAAATGAGGTTTTCTTTGGAGAAGTTGTCGTTTTCGTATTGTTGGAAATTTTGAAAAGTGGATCGTGAACCCATAGCCAGTTGGATATATTTGAAGAACTTTTTTTTTGTTCTCGTTTCAAATTACATTTGAGCCTGGTAGAGATCCCGCCGTTTCGGGCCTCGCCGCGGGAGGACTACAACGCCAAATGCTGCACCAGGAACACTTTGAAAGATTTTCGTCCGAAAACATTACATTGTAACGAAAAACATGTGTGCAAGATGCGGGAAAAAATTAATTTATTCCAACCAATGTGTTGCTAGAAGAAAATTCATCGTTCGGACCCTTCAAATTGGGGTTCCAGAGAGGGATACCTCGTTAATCGCTTTCCAGTTGTAATGCTCATTTGATGATGCTGAAGCCTACATTGGAAGATAATTGCAATTTTTTTTTAAAGTCCCAATTTCTGTTTTTTTTAAATTTAGATTAGGAAAATAGTTCAAACTCCTTGTTAGCTTTTTCGTTACAGACCTACAACCTAAATCTGCAAAATTAAATGGGGAATAATTGGCATAATTTTTCTTTTAATAATGCGAGGAATGTGTTCGCATGTCGACTCTAACGAACATCATCAAAATTAAACGATGCAAATTATTTAACGGCGTTGAAATTTGTATAATTGGGAAGTAACGAAAATTACCTCGTATGACAAGTCCTTCTTCATTTCCATATTTTTATTGTTATACGTAAGCTTTTTTTAAGATTTATATTCTAGATATCTGAATGAATCTCTTAAAAAATGGTGGAAGAATTTTTGCAGGCAATATCTGCGATAAGAAATTAAAGGACGGATATCACCGTGACGGGTGAAAAAATGCATTTTTTTGCATTTTCTCAAAGTATACATATTCAAGGATACGTGAGAAAAAATTCAAGTTTAAATATTGAAAAATGACCAAGATACTGACGATTTAGTGAGAGCAGGTAGCGCAACGATTTACGAATGCTAAAACTTTTAATCGCGTTTTGACAAACGACTCTTGTCGACCCGGCCGGAATTATAACTCCAGCTACAATTGTCCGATTTTCAATTTAAAAAATCAAAATTCTCATAATTGCAGTAGCTATAGTTGTACGTAACCGTTCTTTTTAATCTAGTATCTTTGATGCCCCCGAATATAACTAACAATTTCGCCAAAATTATACTTTTTTTTACATTCGCAATTTTGTGAATGTTTATTTTTATTTTTCGAAAAACGAAAAAAAAAAACGAAAAAACGAAAAAAAAACTACCCACTACGAGAACTACATTTATATAGATTATAAAACTTTATTATTTTTATTTTTCAGACCAACCATTGTCAATTTATCGATCCGGCCGTTGGACCACAATTTTTCTACAGAGGCTCAATTACACCTCAACGATGTTGTTAAAATTTTTTTGTTTATAGAAATTTACACGAACTAAGTTCAATATGGCCTTAAAAATATACTTTATTTTCTAAATGCCAAATAAATAATCTAGTAGAAAAAAATCGGAAAAACGACCTTTTTTCGGCCTGTCAAAGTGGTGTCCTCTCCCTTGAAGCAATTCGGAAATATTAACTTTTATCGCATCCCAACAATGCAAACTTCAGTCCCACATAAATGAATTGCAACGCCTTGTTATTGTAAGCTTTTTTTCGCACGTTTGCTCGATCTGTATTAAATATTTGTCACGCATAAATAAATCTTATTGATTATATCTGCTACTATCGGTTGGTTAATCTTTTCAAATGTCTGATAAATCTTATCGACTAAACGGGCGCCATAAAAATAATTCGTTTTCGATGTACCTCTTCGAATAGAATGGCCAGATCGTCTATCGGCCTGGGAGACATATCACCCGGTATCATGACGTCTCGGTAATTTTGCTCGGTTATCTTCACCGGTGTTCTTCTCATGAAATATGAAATCTTCACTTTCCCACCGGTTTGTACGCCCAGAGAAGGCACGAGAACCCCGGCCGGCGATATTTGCATACTCAACATGTTCTCGCTCGGAGTATTGAAAAATGTTACTAATATGTCCTGCGATAAAATTACGTCGAATCGTCACGTTTCCTTCTCACATTTGTGAGAAGCCTTAATTAAAATAGCTCTGCAGCTACCGGTATTAATATTTATTGAAGGGCCCTAAGATTTCGACGGCGAGATAAATTTGTATGTTAATTTGACGCTTCACAATTTCTGACTAGTAGAAAAATATTTTCACGTACACTTAGTTATTCCTTTCCCTCTTTTTTCCAAACGAAACAAAAAACGATTAGTGGGAATATAAAAAAATGTCGTTTTTTTAAATATATTATTGTTGTATAATATTGTGTTGAGTGCCACATAAAAAAGTGATTTTTGGCAAATTTTTCAATAAATTTTCACGCGGCAACGAATTCATACGAAAGTTAATTAACGTTCATAAGTATATTTTAATCGGCAGCTAATTATTTCGATTTTCCCCCTTTCGCCTCGAATTATCGAAATTCATGAAAATTACCTTTAACTCATCGGTGCTCAGCATTTTCGTCCATTTCTCCACTTTCAGTTTACTGGAGCGTATCAAGTACTGCAGAATAAACTCGAAACGAGGATCATCCTCCTTCACGTCGTCTTCTCTCTTATCAGGCATTCTGCCTCAAAAGTTTTGCCTTAATTACAGTACGAGCAAATCCGAAACTCAAACGGAGTTTTTACTCCTCTCTCTCTCTCTCTTTTACTTTCACGCTTTCTTTCTTTACTCGTGTCTACCATGCAACCGAAGTTTTCCTAATTACGTGACACGTGTCAAAATTTCGGCGATCTAAACAAAAGACAGTTCAGGCAACTGGCAGCCAACGAGTTTTTGTTTTTACGACCTAAAATCGTATTTTCGTCTACTAGAGGAATTAAAAGTTTTTTTTTTTGTTGCTTTTGATCGATTGAATACGTATAGTTTTTCTAAGCAACTTTTTACGTTACACATGGAGCTTTGAGGGAGTGCCCGATAGGTATTGCGTTTTTTAATTTAATTTTAATTATCGCGCAACGTTTTCTTTCTTGTACAGCCTCAACGCCCTCCTGCCCCTTTCGTCGTCCTTTTTCCTGCCTATTTTATTATAAGCTAAGGATCTTTACGACCGCGTCAGTCGTAACTGGGTCAGTGCAGTAAATCAGAGTTTTAAAATTTATTTTTTCTTTTTCTTCCTCGACCTCGTAATTCTGACGGTAATTATCGTCGTAATTATTGTTACATGGACACTCGATCGATTTACTACGTATCGATTTAAGAAAAACTAGTTATCTCCCCTCTTGCCCCCTGCAGTGTGCGTTTCGTTGCGACCGGCGGTTGCCACGAAAGAGGGTTTCCTCTCTCGTGCGTCCGCAAGGGAGCACGACTTTATCTACCGTCGATCCAGGTTTATCCTCGTAAGGTACGTAAAATTAATTTTACAGGACGACGACGTTTTCGATGTCCTTTTATTTGAGAAAATATTTGTCATTTTTCCAAGTGTTTCCTTTTATTTTTACTTTAAAAATGTAGTTTCTGGAATATTTGTCGTAGCATTTCTCTAAAGTGAATGTAAATTGTCACTGCCATTTGTCAACCCAAACATACAGAGTCACTAATTTATGGAAACTTTCCAAAAATGTCCTCGCATTGTTTAATTACGCAGCATATTGAATATCACTCCAATTTCTCATCAATATCATCGATATAAATTGCTTCCATTCGTAGCTAAATGCTCTTTCATTAAAACAAAATTTTTGCATAATTTTCCACCCGAACGCCAGTAAATTTGCGGAATATTTCCCACGGGGAAAACAAGCGATAGAAAATTGAAATATTCGGCGCCGCGTTCACCATCCGTTGACACACTGGGTCATTTTGACCCGAACGAATTTCCTATTAAATGCTCAGTTTTCAAAAATTGAAAATTTTCAATTATTTTCAACAACTTAATTTTATATCTTTCGAATTTCAATTAGGCCGACATGTTAAGAGGCATTAAAATTGTATTGCAGATTTTCAAAAATAGAAGCCGATCGAAGGTTCGTCAATTTCAGGTGGATGAAATACCATTCGGATCAAATGGACTCGGAGTGTCAGAATCGTGGCCAAAGATAAGTGTATCAGCGGAAGATTGAACGTAATTATACGTTATACGGATACGTTGAATGAATTGATTCCCGAATATTGGCATCTCGTCGTCGGTGACATGGAAGTCGACGTCGAAAATAAATGGGCTCGATTTCGTAATCATTTCCAATTAGAATGTCGAGTTCACAAACTTTGGCATTATAAATGGCTACACACACAGTCGAACAAATGTACGTATTTGTACATATATAAATGTGGAAAACGTATTTTGAACCCGCTGCATGTATGAATTGATGTCTACGGGTATATCTGGACGTTTTCGAAACGGTCCTTAAGGAATAACACCAGTTTAGTATTTTGGAAAAATCATTTTTTTTTTCTTAAAAAATTCTTTGGGGTCATAAAACATTGTGCAATTGGTCCGATTTTGCCGCAGCGCCTCGGACTTCTTTCAGGCGCCTCGCATAATTTTAAACGCGTTTTTCGTTTCTTACCACTTTTTTAAAACTGAGAGGATGTATCACTCGACACCTTTGCATGGATCCATTTGAAATTTTGATCGTAGCTTCACAATTATATTCTCTATGGGAGGACGTAGCCGTTTTTTGATCAAATGTAAACTCTTTTTTTTTAAACAATTTACTGCTTACTTTCGGGCAAAAAATCAATTTATTTCTTTCAAAGAGCGATATTCTTGAAAATTTAATTTAAAAAAATGCCTACGTAGTCCCATAGCTAATAATATATAGATTATAATTTTTCTGATTTTTGTTCCAGGTCTTATACTTTATGAGAAAACCGTCCTTCCGTGAAGCTATTTGTAAAAAACACGTTTTTTCACGATGGGCTATGTCGCCCCCATTTTTTAATGAAAATTACAAGACTTTTTTAAAAATATTTTTATATGTGTTAAATAAATCCTCTCAAATGAAATCCTATTCCTTTTTTATACTCCCAAAATAAATTGTCAAAGTTAGGCATTATTTTCTGCGGCTAGAGTGATGTTATCCCTTGGGTGAAGTTTCTACTTTGTTGGGCCAAATTATTATTTTATTTTGCTGTATCAGAAAGGGCCAATGAAAAGGAAATTCTATGGTCCTAGCATAACAGATTAGGTGTAAGTATGAAAATTTTTCATTTTATGCGCATATAAGCGTCAGTTTAACTTTAAACGCGTTTTTCTCAAAACCACGTTTTCAAAGCTTGCGGAAGTGCTCCTACACGCTCTAGATGAGCAATCGTTATGAAATTTGGCAGGTACGTGTACAACAAACGTCTTCGTTAGTTGAACTAGAATTATCCGAAAATACTCAATCGTTTTTAATTTACGAACAAAAAACTGCAAAAAATGATTAGTAGAAAACTAAACTTCCCCTTCGAGCGTTCACTGTTTTTTTATTTTTCAATTTTTCTTGATTTCTGTTCGACTTTCACACAATATTGTACAAAGTAAAAATATGTTTGATTTTTTTGCTTCAGATCACCAGTTCAGGACTTCCGCAAGCGAAGTCTTGAGCGAAAAATATCATCGCCGGCGCACCGACATACGTGGCTCCTCCCACTCCCAGTACCATGTTTTGTCAAACTTCAACAAATATTATCATGTTCAATAAAGACCGCTTACTAAACATACGAAATTTCAACATTTTATATTCAATATTTTTCGCATTAAAAATTGGTGAAAAATCGAATATTTTTTGGCCCAACAAAGCAGAAACATCCCTTAAGGGCATATGTAACACGTCCGGTCGATAGAAATCCTACGACTAAGTTTTCTCCTGGACGGATTAAATTCCGAGCAAACGGGGAGATAGGCGTTTATTTTTGCTCGATAGAGCGGAAGGTGTTTCTTTTGTTGTTTTCTGAAATATTAGCGGCGTCGGAGAACACCGGGAATATACAAATTAGCTATCGCCTCTCGTATATGGCCGTTCGGTTAGCGCTTAAGGGCCCTGCATAAGCTTGGAATTTAAAACATACGATTTTTTACAGCATAGTTTCCTAGCCTAGGGTCTTAGCTTCAATTTGCATAAAAGATTTTGTAAAAATTCGAAAATTCATCGACTTATGATGATTTTTGTGTAAAGCCAGAACACCCGCCGTGCTACGGCGAACCTCTGCGATTTACTTTTTTCCGTTTTTCTCGAAACTGTTTCATGCAACGGTGTGAGTCGTATCTCAAAACTGGTCCGATTCCTTTCAAGTTCCGACAGAGCATATTTTGTAACATTTTCTATCGTGTGACCGGATTATTCTTCCATATGCTTATCAATTTGTTAATAACCGTTGATTAAAGTTTTTTTTTTCTAAAAAATCAAACTTTTTTTATAGACCTTGCTATATTCGTTCAAAAAAATTATCGGTTGTCAGAATCACCTGCACCTATTGGCCATGATGAAGATTCGGGAGATCGAAGTTCACATCGTTGAGATGCATAGAAAATGATTTTTTTAGTGTTCAATTTTTTTTTGGCCCCTTCAGACTGTGAAAATTAGATAAACGTTTTAACGTATTATTGTAATAATTAAAGAGAAAAAATGAAAAATGAAGAAAAAAATCGTTGCATTCCAACGATACGAACTTCAATGCCATTTGGCCATGCCGCATCTTGTTTAAATAATAATAACTCCATGGTCCGTCAATATTTTTCAATTTAAAGAACTCAAACTTGGCAAGACTATGTCTTAATTACCTGCAAAATTCCGAGCCTCGTAGTCCCGATCCTGTCACCGGAAAAAAATATTTAAAATCGACCTGTTCGGGTTCCAAAGTGCCAACGCGTTGAAATATTCACAAGCGAATCTTTGAGTCCGGAAAGGGAACGATTCTTGAAAAGACCTTCACCTAAAAATGCTCACATTTATCCAAAGGTGATTTTACAGGCGCTTTAAATAATATCGATTACGGGGACAATTGGTTACTATGAAGCCGGTCCTCGAAGTCGATCTTCCAAATCACCAATTCACCTATACCCACATATACATACATACGGACCCATTTGTCGAGGATTTATATTCCACCGTTCGAGGGTGTGAGTCTGGTCTCTCAGGAGGCTGAGTGACCGATCTCTATTGAGCGAGAAAAAAAAACATCTGAAAACCGTTTTTTTTTTCATTCTCGTCGTCCCTTTTATTCCGGTGTGTCTCTTGGATCCCAGTGTACCTGAGGAAGACTTTTCACGAGCGCCTCATCCCGCCCTCACCCCTGCCTGCATTTATGGTATACCTTTGTCCCCGTAGCCCGCTTTTAGTCGCAGAGTCTATCGAAGAATGAATAGGGAAACCCATGGCGTTTCGTCATCTAGGGTCGCCGGAGCTCCCCTCCGTCGTCATCCCCCGTGCCGCCCCCCTCCACCGGCACTGCCACAGTGCCCACCAGCTTGCAGCTCCCCACCCCACGAGACTCGGGGGTTATGCGCCGTACGGTGGCGCAGTCTCGTAGTTCGAGCTGCGGTATCGTTCGAAACTACTCGGGTATTCCCCCCCTCTCGCTGCTCGATTCACCCCGCGCTCTCCACCTTAACTCGTGCCCACGGTTAGCCCGACGGTTCCCCCCACTCCGTTGACTCGTGAAATTCTACCGTCACCACCCGTCTCGTACTTGGCCGAGAAACGATCAGTGCGACTCGAACGTTCGTGGAACGAGTATCTTCGAGTTTTCCGCGCCTTTGTTATTACCGGGATATACATATATACGCGTATACACACATATACGTGTAGACATGTTATATATGTGCCTACGTATACGTACGAGAAGAAACGCGACGGTCGAATAGGTCGTTAGCGTCCGAAGTGTACGGATGCTGTACGTTCTCTCGTTGAGCGGACAAAACGATTCTTCGTGATAGCCGCTCAAGCGGAAGGGCAACAACACGAGTTACAGTTGTATCCGAAGACTGTCGATAGGCGGGAAAAGTGAGACCATTTTGGAATAAAGGCGCGAACGGGCCGCTGTGAAGGAATAAAAGGCGTCAAGTAGTGCGCGGGAAATCGTTGAAACGCGACGAAAAAAGAACAAAGCTTCGAGACTGAGTGCGAGCGAGCGGAAGCAAGGTGTCGTGAGCGCGCGAAGCGGGTTAAAATATGACCGAAAGATCGCCCCTGTGATACTTCACACATGTACGTGATCGAGTGTCCCGCGTTACTCGCGTCGACGTCTAACCGCGCGCGTATTTCACCCGGATTACGATAAAGAACAGTAATAACAAGAGGAAAGATGGCGGTGTCACGGGTGTCAGGAGGGATGAAGAGGTTGGCAAAGATCATCCTTTGTTCGTTGTTATGTTGGTCGTTAACGAGCATAGGGCTCGCCCGTGCCTCGTGTCATTGGTCGTCCGACGGTAACGACACGCGTTCGGCGGTTTGTTCCCTCAGGACCCTCGATTCGTCCGCGCTAGCTGCCCTATTTCCATCCCTCGACGGCGCTTACAAGCTTGCCCTGGGTTGCAGCAGCGTGCATCACTTCGAGAGCATAATATCGGGCGAGAGTTGGCATCGCCTCAGCGGTCTTCACGAATTGAACATCGACGGTTGCAAGATACTGCGCATACCGGAAGCCGCTTTTCAACCGCTTGGCGAGCTCAAGAGGCTCGCTTTGCGTACCGGCAACACCGACTGGAGCACCAGCCGCGTACTCGAGCTCGATACCGAGGCACTCGCCGGTCTCCGGGAACTTCAGACCCTCGAGATCGTCAGCAGCAATCTGAGGAACCTACCGAAAGACCTGCTCTGCGGCCTAAACAACCTCCAGATACTCAACTTGACGGACAATCGTTTCGAGACCATCGAGGAAGTCGGCCTCGTCGATTCGCGCGTCAATCGTGCCGATTGTCACGCCGACATACGCGCCCTCGATCTTTCGCGCAACGAGCTCAAGTCCTTGCCGGAGGAGAGTCCCCTCTCGGGTCTTCGACAACTTCAGGAATTGTATCTGCAGCACAACGCGATCAGCGCGATCGCCAGCGACGCTCTAACCGGGCTGACCAGCCTTCGGGTCATCAACGTCAGCTACAACAGCCTCGTGTCGTTGCCCGAGGCAATGTTCGCCAGTACCCGCGATCTTCGAGAGATACATCTGCAACGCAACGAATTGAAGAACCTGCCCAGGGGAACTTTCACGCGGTTGGAACAATTGTTGATACTGAATCTCGGTGGTAATCGTTTGGACAGCGACAACGTCGACGAGACCACCTTCCTCGGCCTCATAAGGCTCATAGTTCTTGATCTCTCCTACAACGCGCTCTCTCGCATCGACGCGAAGATGTTCAAGGACCTGTTCTTCCTGCAGATCCTCGATCTTCGAAACAACAGCATAAGCCACATCGAGAGCAACTCGTTCATGCCGCTCTACAATCTTCATACGCTCGAGCTCTCGGACAATCGTTTGCACACCGTGAGCGCGCAGCTGTTCAACGGCCTCTACGTGCTGAATCGTCTGACCCTGTCGGGGAACGCGATCGTCACGATCGATCAGCAAGCCTTCAAGAATTGCTCGGATCTCAAGGAGCTCGATCTGAGCGGCAACGAGCTCACTGCCGTACCCGAGGCACTGCGCGATCTCGCCTTTCTCAAGACTCTCGATCTCGGCGAGAACAAGATAACCGATTTTCACAACGGCTCCTTTCGCAATTTGAATCAGCTCACGGGTCTGCGATTGATCGGCAACGAGATCGGCAACTTGTCCCGCGGTATGCTCTGGGACTTGCCGAATTTGCAAATATTGAATCTCGCGCGTAACAAGGTGATGCACGTCGAGCGAGACGCCTTCGAGAGGAATACGCGCCTCGAGGCTATAAGATTGGACGGTAATTTCTTGTCGGACATAAATGGCATATTCACGAGCATAGCGAGCCTCCTGCTGCTCAATCTGTCGGAGAATCACATCGAGTGGTTCGATTACGCGTTCATACCGAGCAACCTCAAGTGGCTCGACATACACGGAAACTTCATCGAGAGCCTTGGCAATTACTACAAGATACGGGATCTTCGTGTGAGAACGTTGGACGCGAGTCACAATCGGATCACGGAATTGTCGCCGCTCTCGGTGCCCGACAGTGTCGAACTATTGTTCATAAACAACAATTACATAAGTACCGTGAGAGCGAACACGTTCACGGGTAAGACTAATCTGACCCGCGTCGACATGTACGCCAACATGATCGAGACGATGGAGCTTACCTCGTTGCGCCTGACCCCGGTCCCCGAGGGTAAATTCCTCCCGGAATTTTACATCGGTGGTAATCCCTTCAACTGCAATTGCTCCATGGATTGGCTGCCGGTGATAAACAACATGAGCGCGCTGCGTCAGCATCCACGGGTAATGGATCTGGATAACGCGATGTGCCGGGTCTCGGGTCCTCGGGGTACGGCGATCGTGGCAGCCTCCGTGGCACGTCCCGAACAATTTTTGTGCCGTTACGAGGCTCACTGCTTCGCTCTGTGTCACTGTTGCGACTTTGACGCCTGCGACTGCGAGATGACCTGCCCATCGGACTGCAAGTGCTATCACGATCAAACGTGGAATACGAACGTCGTCGATTGCTCCGGCCTCGGCTCTCAGGATATACCCCGTAGAATTCCCATGGACGCAACCGAGGTTTATCTCGACGGTAATGAGTTTCGCGAGTTGCAAAATCATGTTTTCATCGGTAGGAAAAACATGCGTGTACTTTACGTGAACGCGAGTGGTATAGAGTCCATACAGAATCGTACGTTCAACGGTCTCAACAATTTGCAAGTGTTGCATCTCGAGGACAATAAGATCGCGGAACTTAAGGGCTTCGAGTTCGAGCATCTGAGTCATCTGCGCGAGCTCTATCTCCAGAACAATGTGATCGGTTATATCGGTAATTTGACGTTATTGCCGCTGCGCTCGTTGGAGATCCTGAAGCTGAGCGGAAATCGTCTCGTTACCTTTCCCGTGTGGCAAGTTACGTTGAACACCCGTTTGATCGAGCTCTCGCTCGGTGAGAATCCTTGGTCTTGCCGTTGCAAGTTTCTCCAAGAATTGTCCTCCTGGGTATCGGACAACGCTCACAAGGTGATCGACTCGTCGGACGTATGGTGCTACAACAACGAGGCAAGGCCGGCCTATCGTCGTCGTTTGAACGTCAACGAGACCGCTTGCTCGGATTATTACGCCCAGGGTGGTGTTATAGAGAGCATAATGATATCGGATTATTTGCCGATGGTCGCGGCGACCCTCTCGGCCGTGCTTCTACTTCTCGTCATCGCCGTGCTAGCCTTCATATTTCGCGAACCCGTCAGGACTTGGGCTTACACGCGTTATGGCGTGAGATTTTGGGCCAAATCCTCGCCTAACGACGACAAGGAACGTCTTTACGATGGCTACGTGTGCTACAGCCCCAAAGACGAGGATTTCGTGTTGCACTCGTTGATCGTCGAGCTCGAGCACGGCCCCAGCGGCTTGAGACTTTGTCTCCATCATCGGGATTTGCCCTGTCTACGGGCTGCCGCCCCCGTGGTACTGGAAGCTGCCGAAGCATCGAAACGCGTCGTTATCGTACTTACCCGCAATTTCCTGCAAACCGAATGGTCCAGATTCGAATTTCGCGCAGCCGTACACGAAGCGATGAGAAGCCGTACCGGACAATTGGTGGTTGTCCAAGCCGGCACGGTAGGACCCGAGGCCGAGGCTGATCCCGAGTTGAGGCCTTATCTCAGAACCGCTACCACCATAAGATGGGGTGAGAAGCGCTTTTGGGAGAGGCTAAGATTCGCTATGCCAACCGGCGACGCGCTCAGACGGAAGTCCTCCTCGCTTTATCGACGCAACGTCAACACCTATACGCTCGAGGGACGCCCGGAAAAGGGCACATCTACTCTACGCGTACACGGACACATACAGGGTCATCATCATCATCACAACAATCATCACCACAATCACTCGTTGTTCAAGGACTCCCCGGAATTGTTGCAAGCACCACCGGCCTACACGAGTACGGCAACGCTCGGCCAGAGCAACGTTAGGAACAACGAGGCAGCCGGAAGGGAAACTCCGGTCAGCTCGACAGCCGCCAGTCCAAGCCCAAGATTGACCATGAATCGCGGGTATCAAGAGGGCCCGATGGATGCTGTGAACGAGAGCAGGAGACCCCTATCCGAGCACATATACTCTTCCATCGACTCGGACTATTCGACGCTCGAGAGAATCGCCTGGAGGCAGCAGCAACCATCCCAACCTGGACAAGCTTATCTCGTTTAAGAGATACGCGTCTCTACACTGCCACCCCCACCCCCCCCGGCTCGGGTATCATCTTCCTTTGCCTTGTTGCAACACAACGCGAGGACTCTCGTTCGACCCGATATTTTCTCTCGACGTGTTAATGTGATTGGAGAAATGGAATCCAACTTTCCTTTTTGTTTCGTCGCGCTGTGTGCCGGATACCGGAGCGACTTTAACCTGGGATGAAATTTTTGGAAAACGAAGAAACAACGACGTCTACGGAGTTCTCCGTCTGTGCATGTGTGTGTGTGCGCGCGTCTGTCCGATTTTTTTCTTCTTCGGAACTTAACTTGTGCATCATCGATAAAGCAGAGAAAAAAATGTAATAACCGCACAAGTTCCTGATAGCCTGTGACACGCGAATCCTTCTGAACGCTATCCCTGAGGATGAACTAACATTTAAAAGAACATAACGAAAATGGTGTCTATGATAAATAGTTCGGTAAGAGAGCGACGTTACGAGCGTATACGACGAAGTTATTTTCAATTTTGGTCTTCGTGGGGGAGGGGGGGGAGGGACTGATGAGGGATTTTTGAGGGAGCGGACAATTTTTCGATTTGTTTAGTCGAGTGTGCCCCGTACGTTTCAGAATCAACAAAACGGAATGCTCAAAGATAAGAAGGAAGCGAAAGAAATTTGTTGAACACGAGAAAACATTTGTTCCCGCCATTCAACGCGAGACTCTCGTTTTTTTCATTTCTCATTCGTCATTTTTTGCCACGAAATCTTTCGCCGTCTCTTCGCGTTCGCAATGCCGACGTTGATGAAGGATGTGTGATTTTTTTGGGGGTCTCGCCGCCAACGTTACGTCGTGTCTAGTCAAATGGGAGAGAATATATATATATACATTGTGTATCGTTGCTACGTGACGTCGAAAGTGAGAAGGGAAGAATTGAAGAGCCGGGAGAGGAGACAAATTGAAAAGAAAAACACGATCGACTCGAATTGTCTAATTACGTCGGGGTGATGGCCACATGTGAGGCGACAAGGAAAACAGGAATAAGGGTGCTAAGGAGCGGTGGCTCATCGTGGTTGTTTCGCCAAGTATTCCATTTTGGCGTTTCTCCCTATTATCGTTAATCTTCTTTTTTTTTCGACGTGTGAAACTTCGCTCGCAAACGACAAAAAAAGTCTTGAGATACATTGTCAAATTTTGGGAAAAAAAAATGTTTTTTCTCAAGCTTTACTTTTTCTTGTTCTTTGTCTCGAAACTCTGGTACATTTGATCTTGCAAGGAACAACTTTGGTTCTCCACACTGAGTACGGTGATAAATGGACAAAAAAATTGTTCGATTGATGAAGATTTTTTTCTTGTTTCTGTACGAATCGCTTGTAAATTTCGTAACGCAGTTTGGGATTTGAATTTTGTCAAAGTGGCTTTTGAATGGTCGATTGTACCGTAAAACGCGCAAGATTGTCTTGTTCATTCCATTTTCTTTTCGCCACTGTGAGCGATTATTCGTTTGCTTGACGACCTCTTTCAATGAGGAAAAAAACAATGAGGGAGGGGAAAAAAAAATTGTGCCCCGACAAATTTGTAAATTATCGATGGCCTACTACCTCGCCAGTGACTAATAGCTTAATACTCTTTAATTAAGTTTGTGCTTATGAGAATTTTTCGATCGGGGTTTGTGAAATGAAAAAAAAATTGAATTTAAAAAACACGATTCTCCCCGCCCGATCGCCGCTGTAAATATTTTTTTCTTTACACATATACATATGCACACGCACTCACACACACAAATTGTGTGTATGTGCCCATGCGTATATGTATGTACTGAGCTGTGTATAAATCGAAATATAATTATTGTTTATTGACGAGAGAGAATAAAAGTGCAACGTTCAGAAATGCAGTGCTGAGAGACTCAATTTAGGTAGGCAATTTTTTGTAATTTTATATGACTGACGAGAAAGAAAGAAAGAATGAAAGCAAAGAAATTTAAAAATGCGAACGAATACGCGCAAAGGTTGTACCGTGTACGATATGTAAATATGTAACTATAACTCCGCCTCGTGTAAGATATAATCGCCGTGAAATAACAAAAGAGAAAATAATAATAATAAACGAAAACATGAAAGAACAATTCAAACAGACGAAAATCCAATGGAATAATTTAAATAATAAGGTATTCGAAGACGAACATTCGAGGTGAAAGCAGTTATCGATGAAGCGGAAGGACAAGAAAACAAATGAAATAAAAAAAAAAGAAAATTCATCGCGCATTATCACGCGAATCATTACACGTATACCCACCCACTGTATATTTGCTAATATACTTCGATAATTTAAAATCTTGTGAATAAAATTACGACATACGTTATCGTTTCAATTCGAAACCTCGCCTCGATATTGTTTTATTTTTCCTCGTGCATCACAATCCTTTCCACTCCACCGACACCGGAAAATATTTTCTAAATAAATTAGAATGTAAATTGTTGAATTCCATTCGAGTAGTGAAAGGAATAAAATTTGGCGGTTCTTCAAGAATTGATATCAATCATGAAATTATTTCATTTTTGCATGGATGTGACATTTCACGTTCAACCAGCCGATAAATTCTTGCTATTTTTTTTTGTAGCTTGCTCACGATGTCTACAATTCAGATGTTGGACATAAACAGTTCCTACGAAAAATCCAAACAATTTCACTACAATACCTTTTTTTTCAATATCCGGAGACGTTGATTGAAAAGTGACTAGTGGGTAATGAAAAAGTCTGTGGACTCCTTCGCGTGAATCAGTGGGAATAAACGAACGTCGAACAAACCGTCGCTTCTGAACGGGTCGCCCTTAGCTCGTGGCCGGAAAAAAGAGGAATGTTGGTGAATTTTTTCTGAGAAAACGCGTGCAGGTTTCAAAATTTTCTTTTGTTCACATTAAAGTGTACAGTTTTGAGTATCTTTTACAATTTTTGTGTTGCAAAATATTGATAAGTGCGGCAGATACAATGGGTTGTCCAGAACGCGGTTTCAAAATGACGTTGAAGTTTGCATCGTTGGGATGCAACGAATTTTTTTTTCGCTGATTTTGGCTGTAAAAATCATTCAAACGTTTTTACGTTTTCTTATTAATGAATAACGACCTAAATTTGCAAAAAAGGCTCGGGATAATGATAAAAATAACTAAATGAAAAATGAAGCAAAATTTTCTTCTTCATTTTTCATTTATTAATTTTTTCATTTTAGTCGATTTCTATAATAAATTTTTATTTATTTTAGTTGCCTTCCAACGATGCAAACGTCAACGTCATGTTTGAAAAACGTCCGTTGCGGTGACCACTGCTGTTCGGAAACGAATCATCCAAAATAAAAATAAAATCGAATGCATTTAGTTTTTCCACGAAATTATCCAGTCCTTGGACGAAGGATTTAATAAAATATTTATTTTCGAAAAAATGACCACCGCCCAAAGTGAAAGTATCGATTTAAAGTGAAAAAAGCGTTCTATTTTCGTTGATAAAAAACAATGCTTCGAAAATAAAATTCCTTTGCTCAGGCATTGCTTTTTGATATGTAAAAGAAGCTTGTAAAATTTGAAGATGTTCGGTACCGTGATTTTCAAGATATCCCAGTCACCGATTTAAAAAAAATCATTTTTAGAAAAGCGCGTTTAAAGTTCGCCGGTTCGCGGAACATATAAACGCCCACAACTCGCTTAGTTTTAAACGGATCGACATGAAATTATCGGAGAATATTTTTGAAACGTAATATTTTGAGAATTCGACAGAAACCAAAAATCGATAGTTAAACAAAATTTCATCGAGGTGTGAGCCCCTTAATTTGCTCAAAGGCAAATAAAGGCGAAACGTCGAATGTATCGTGGAGGAAAATTGGATTGGAAAATGATTGGCCTTCGGGAGTGTTCGTTTCCATAATTTCGTCTTCGCTCCACGGGACTGCGAAAATTTTCTTCTCCGCCAAAAATTGCTCCATTCCGAGTGGAATATCTCATACATATGCACGATTATTCATCCCCAAGATTTCGCGTGACATATAGATACACACACCCATATATTTATGTATATTCCTGTCTGGGCATCTTCGAGATGAATAACTAAGTAAGAACAACTCTTCTGAATGAAGTACGAGATTCATAGCAGACACTTGATAGCTCATTCATTGTATGAGTCTTGTAATATTCTCGCGATGCAGGGTTGAAGGAAACGTTAGTATATTTTCGCGAATATAAATCGTAGAGAACATAGAAAATGTTTTACTCCGAAGAAGAAGGCGTATTAGCGAATGATACATGTACATGTACACGTACACCCCTCAGGCATATTCATGTGTATATATATATATATATATATATATATATGGGCGGAGAGGGTGCATCGATCGCGTATGCGGAGAGTCGGTGCCGATGAACGATGCGATGTTCACCTTCGTTATTAAGGCAGTACTTTGCCAGTATATACATCGTAAGCCCCGTTTTCCGCTGATTTTATGTATTCCCAAATCCGCTTCCATCTTAAACAAATCACGTTGTTTGAATATTTCAAAAAAGTTTCTTCTTATTTTTCCTCCTGCTATGTTTGTTATATTTGTTTATCGTTCTTGCGTTTTGTCCCATTTTTACTTAAGGTAGTACGAGCGCGCAATCTTGATTTCTATAGATTTTGTTCAAATTTTAACCAAACATTGTTCATATCATTATGCATGTCTGAGTGAAATTTCAGAACAGTCGACTATTTAGATTGGGAGATAATGGGTTTTAAAATTGCAACTTTTAACACTGTAGGGTCTGCATTGAAATTTAGACAGGATAATTTTCCGTAAAAAAGATCTGTGCCCTATAATAAGAAGATATATGGCAACACCGCAGAACAGTATTGTTCAATATTTCGAGACAAAAATAATTATCGCGTTTCTGAAGTTGAAAATGTTGTCATAAAGAAATATTTGCATTATAAATATTAATATTTTATATCGTTTATGTTATCTTCATGAACAAATGGTTGGTTCATTCATAACTAATTAAAAACATTGTTCGATTAAAAATTAATTCCAAACAAAAATTTGCGTTGTCGTATTATTTTAAATGTACGGCGCAAACTCACGTTATTGGATACGTGGAACGATGCGGTGTTGCCATATATCTTCTTGTTATAGGGGACAAATATTTTTTACGGAAAATGATTCTGTATAAATTTCAATGCAGACCCTGCAGTGTTAAAAGATGCAATTTTAAAACCCATTATCTCCCAATCTAAATAGTCGACTGTTCTGAAATTTCACTCGAACACGCATAATGATATGAACAATGTCTGGTTAAAATTTGAACAACATCGATAGAAATGAAGATTGCGCGCTCATACTACCTTAAGGGATCATCCCACTTTATCAACTTCGAAAAATCGATTTTTTTGGATGTATATCGAACAAGACGACATCAAAAATATTGTGTAGAAATTTCATAAACATCGGAGCGGTCTAAGTATTATTTTCCCAGTTTATTTAAGGGCACTCTCCGGCGTGCTCTTACTCGAGCGCGAACTTTAAGGGGAGATATACACCTAGAAGCCGAAAAAAGGTCATTTTTGTGAATTTTTTCAAGGAAACCTATTTGAAATTTCGGATTGGGGTTTTAATTATCTAAAAGTATATACATTCAAAAATATGTTTAATTCTCTTTATTTAAAAATATCAAAAATATACAAGGATTTTGTAAGATCCTTGGAGCGTCGTAAAAAAATCTGCGTATACGGTACCCACTGGCGTTTCTTCAAAAATCATCTGAAAAAAAAAGCAAAAAGATTATTAAATTAGATACTTTTACTACATTTTATTACTTTTACTACTTTTTTTTACTTTACTACTTTTACTTTACTACTTTTACTTACTTTTACACTTTACTACTTTTACTTTACTACTTTTACTTAATTTACTACTTTTACAGATACAAGTACTAGATTATTAAATCTAGTACTTGTCATAGCCGATTTTGAAAATATCGATTTATGATAAAATGGCGGACGTTTGAACATAAATAGTAATTTTTGGGCAAAAAATGAGTTATTATTTTGTCTATAAAACAAAAATTAAGTAACGGAAAAAAATCATATGACAAGTACTAGACAATAGTGTATAGAAGAACCACAAAAAATCTCAAGGCAATCGGTTCATTGGTTTTCGAGAAATTTTGGGTGCCGATTTGAAAAAAACGTGGTTTTGAGAAAATCGCGTTTGAAAATTTGGGAATGAATAAATCATGAAATTTATCAACTCCCATGGAATCATCGATACCAAGCCCATAGTGTAGGTCTTCTCTGGTTGACGGAATGTTCATAGCTTCTAAATCCTCGACCTCGACCATCTAGGTGTATATCTCCTGTTAAACGCGTTTTTTTGAAAACCCCTTTTTTCTTGCTTTGTTAATTTTTTGTCCGGAACTACTCAACCGATCCTAATGAAATTTCAACTACACATTCGTGACATGTATGGCCACTGCTGGAACTAGAATTATTTGAAAATGTTGATTTTACGTACTCTTTTCAACCGAACTATCAGTCAAAAAAGTATTATTTTTGGAGACTTTTTTTCAACAGCCGCCATTTTGTTATTTTTGCATAAAAAATAATAATTCTAGTTTGGACAGTAGTTACAACCATACTGAACACAAATCGTTTTGGTTTTTGTGTGTTCAAATAAATCTAGTCAGAAATAACATCAACGAAGCTGATATCGCTTTTTTCGAGGGGCTATGCAGATGCTGCTTCCAGGGATGGATAAATTATGTAAGCTGAATTTCAAAAAAATGGCCATACGTTTCAAGAGTTATTTTATCAAACCCAAAAAGATTTTCACCAATATCTTTTATAAGAGACACACCAAAAATTTCCAAAAATACCTAATTTTTCAGCCGTCTAAAGTTGGATGATCCTTTAATCTTATACGAACATTATTATTTATTGTTCTAAGGAGACACTATAATTCCTTTCAAAGAAAAAAAAAACCTTATTCATCTATTTATCTTTGTGAGAAAAAAGTGGGTTTTCAATTTTTTCCCTTCTTCTTTGCACTCCCAATATCCTTTGGTTGTATCACTTATCCTTTCTGTACACGTCGAAATCGTCCGTACTCAACATCGGGGAGAAAAATCATCTTTGGGATGGATTCCCATAACTAACGTTTATCTTTTGCAAATGGAACTTGCCATGTTGGCACTCACCGAATTAGGGTTGGTTTTCAAATTGATTGAAAATCATACGAACGTCATATTGTGTGCTGATCGGAAATGGGATTGCCATTTTTGGGTGCTCGTAGCTAGGGAAAATGAAAATATATTCAGGAGGACCCTCATAAATGTTGATTCAAGAGGCAAAAGTGATTTTGTTTTTCAACAAAATACCACTCGTATGCTATACAAAGGGATGCGTATGTATGCGTGTCTTTTCATCTGCCAACGCCCGAATATTAGACAGATCACTCTTTATAAAAAACAAACACATCCGAAGAGGGTGGCAACCTGGGTGTATAATATTTCGAGGTCGAAGAGAGACATTTCCTCCCCTCGCTCGCACAGTCTTGTCAACGTTTCTCACGTTACACATACGCATCAATATTATTCTTGCTTGTTACACACACACACACACACACACACACACACACACACACACACACACACACACACACACACACGCACGCACGCACGCACGCACGCACGCACGCACACGCATATATATACACACACACACACGCATATACACACATATACATATCCACACACACACACACACACACACACACACACACACACACACACACACACATGTGTGTGTGTGTATAAGAAGTCGATTTCGAAGACTTTTGACCTCAAAGGTCGTCCCCATACGTAACGTCATGTAAACTCCATGGAGATATCTTCAAATTGGCCTTTGGAAAAGAATATTTATATAAAGGTTATATTCGAGACCGTCCTTGAAATAGTTAGATGTGCTGATAGTCAACTTTTCATAGATATAAACGGCTCAAAATATAATTTTTCCATATATATGCGCGCGCACACACACACACACACACACACACACACACACACACACACACACACACACACACACACACACACACACACACACGCGCGCGCGCGTGTGTGTGTGTGTGTGTGTGTGTGTGTGGCACAAATTTCAGCTGTATTTTTTTTCCTTTTTCTTACTGTCCAATCATCTTCCTTAAAGAAAAACAAATTGTCGCGAAAACTGTAGCTGGTCAATGAATATTTAATGGTCGCTCAAGAGCTTCGAATTTTTCCAATTTTCGGCAATTTTTTCTTCTCTTCATACTCCTAAATTTGACTCTTTGTAAAATTTTCAAAACATTTAATCGTTTTTATTTGGGAACAGATTTTTGAAATTTAGCTCACACTATTAACTCAATTATAATCTTTGTTCTCATGAAATAATTCTTCAAAGCTCTTTTCCGTCAAGAAAATTATAGGTCCCCCATTTTATCGGGTTAGAAGGGTGAGGTAAGTTAAAAAATCCTTGTCTAAAGAAAAGAGAATTAATAGTTTTGAAAATTTTACAAAGTGTTAAATTTACGAATGAGAAGAGAAAAAAACATTCGCGATAATTGGAAATTTCGAAGCTCTTGAGCGACCACTAAATATTCATTGGCCGGCTAGAGCTTTCGCGAGCTTAATTTTTTAATTATAGAGTGTAAAATTCATGGGTGAGAAGTGAACCAAAAAGAAACAATTTTTCAATGAACATTTGATTTGTTGGAAAGCTTAAGCGACCTCTAAATATTTGTCAACCGTTCGCAGCTTTCGCGACAATTTTTTCTTCTTTAATGTATATAATTGGTTGGTGAGAAAAAAGAAAAAAATAGAGCTCAAATTTGTGCGACCCTTATATATATATATATATATATATATATATATATATATATATATATATATATATATATATATATGTATATGTATATGTATGTATGTATATATATACATACTTGTAGAAACATTGTTATCTATGCGGTTCCAGATTGTACCCAATCTCGGTCAATCCCATATGCACACACATATGTATACAAGCGTCAAAAATAACAACTCGGAACCCTCTACGAAGATGGGTCATGCTCTGCAGTGGGTGCTAGAGAAAAATGATGATCATTTTATTTCCCACTTTTATTTTTGTTTTGTTACTTTCGGTAGCAGGCACATGACAAATTAATATGGTGTTGAAGTTTACATCGTTGGAATGCACCGGATGATCTTTCTCATATTTTAGTTTCCTTATTTTTATTAGTATTCAAAATATTTTTTTCACATCTATATCGTAGACCGATAAATAAGGATCTTCAAAAATTGTTGAGGGATTTTCGAAGGCAAAATCTACCAACATACATGGAGGAAACTCAGAAATATTAATTTTCATTGCATTCCAATGATGCAAACATCAACGTCATAAATTATTAGATGACAGCAGAGGGACCCCTCATCGCTCCCAAAAATCCCTCCACAATTTTTCAAGATACTTATCTATCGACCTACAATATAAATTTACAAAAAAAAAAAATCGAACAATAATAAAAATGAGGAAATTGAAATATAAAAAAGAACATCCATCGCCGTTGGTGGTAGCTTATCGAAGTGTCGAAAAGTATGACTGTCAACGAAGACGATTAAAAATCACCTCAATAATAATTTTACAAAGATATTTTTTTTTATAAATAATTCGTTACAATAAGGAGTTTGGTTTGATTAAAATTTATACGGTAAATTCTTTGTCATATACTTAATGCACTCTATACATTTTTAATCGATCGTCTACACCGTTTCAATAAAGTGTACAATTGAACAAACATTCTTTAACATAGGGAGGTGCCGAGTTGTCATAATATAAAGGGGACGAAATTGTCATAATGCTGAGTGATTTGACAGTTTTTTTACTCAATTATGATAATTTCGTCATCAGTGTCACAATGTACTGAGTGATTTGACAGTTTTTCATAACATTTAAAATATTTGTTCACACTATTTCGCACGTAACACTGTCATTCAGCGATGAGCGTAGGCATCTCTCTATTTTTAAAAGTATTTTTCAATCTTAAATATTACAGAAGCAATGTAGACGATCGAATTAAAATTTGTAGGGTGCATTCAGTATATGACAAAGAGTTACTCTATAAATTGCAATCATATGGCAACACCGTCAATTGTCCCCGAACTCCTCGAAAGGTCCTCCTTATTTTTGTAAGATTTTCCGACTCCAATCTACTTCCTACATTACCAATTACTTTTCTCCCATATTCGTTCATTTGTCGCTTACTATCGAATAACGAAAACATGGCGGAAGATTGATAAAAATGAATCCTTTATATCTCTCTCTTTCTCTCTCTCACCGGCAGTAACATCTGTAGGTACCAGAATCCGGAAGATCTCCGAGCGGTATCTTACACATTTCGGTTCTATTCAATATCAACAGATTCAGCGCTTGGCCCACATGAATGGACAACTTTTTCCAGGCGCAGATGGTGCCCGCGAAAACTTCTCGAGTTTCGCCGGTATATATTGAGACAAATTCGCTCTGCGAAATTTCGTTCGAATAAATTTCGTGTGTGAATGGCGCGATGTTGGATAAAAGCTCGAAATGCGATTGCAACCGAACTAAAACTGAAAACTTTGAAATTGTTGCGATGCGGATGAAATATTTGTAGGTAGCAGGGAAGAATAAGCTATTACCATGGCGAACAGGACGCAATTTCGGATACTTATTCTTTCGCATTTCGAATTCATCTCATGTCTTGTAGTATACCATCAATTTATGAACCCATCTATAATATGTTAGTAATGATTATAACAACAGCCATCAGCGACACTAATAATGTAAGTAGCAAACACCAAGAGGAATATATTATTATTATTATTATTATTACTATTGTAAGTTATTGTTATAACCATTGTTATAACCTATTATTATTAATATTAAATCATGAGAATAAATTATTATCATTATTATTACTGTAAGTTATTATTTCTATTTAATATTATTATTAATATTAAATAGAAAGAGGGAATCACTATTACTATTATTATTATTTTCCATTATTATTGTATTGTTGCGTTTCTTCGGTGCCAATAGTAATAATTCTATTCGCATAACTTATCTTTGTTTTCCGAATATATTACAAAAACTTTCAGCGAGATCGATCGAGTCGTTTTCGACACTCAACCATCCGAATTTTTAACTTACGATAAATCGCCGCATTCGAACAAATGTGTGTGTTTTTTTTCGTCCATATGTTTCCCATGTTTCGGCAGAGAGTTAACGTGCAGGCGTTGAAATGTTTTTTTCGTTCTTTTACCAGGAGAAGAAATATTTCTCTGAGGTTGCAAAAGTAGGAAAAAAAATTGCGGGGGTTCTGGAGTCTGGCGAATTGGCTTATGATGCTCCCATGCGTGGCAGAACTATATATATATATATATATATATATATATATATATATATATACATATATATGTGCAATAGTTGATGAGAAAATATTTTTGTCTGTAACGATTGGAGGGTCTTTGGGAGTGCGATGCAAAAACATATGGCTTAGTTCTCATTCCTGTTATATGTATATGTATATGTATATATATATATATATATATATACCCATACAAATGGCCGGGTATCGTTATATTTTGAAAACTCCCTTCTGTATTGGCTGACGGAGATGAACACTCTGGTGTCGAAAAATAGCGACAAGCGAGAGTGGAAGAACTGTGCGTGATCGTATAGGGCCGAGGGCAAAAAAAAAAGATTAAAATTGTTACGTGACGAGAGAGAAGCTCAGTGTAGAATGGAGAGCACATGCGGCAGGCGACGATGCGCGTGTACGAGAGTACGCAAACAAAAGTCTCTCACCGTTATTCATTCATACCGCGCCCTCTTCGTTAAACTTCATTTTCCCCCCATTTTTGTTTGATTAACTTTTTTGTTTTTTTATTTATTTTCACCTGCGAACGATACCATTCGATTTGCTCGAACAGTGCGAAATTCACGTCGTTATCAATGAGGCTGCTCAATACAAACCTCGAATGAAAAAATTACTATTATTGATGCAATTTTCGAATAAATCGACAACAGGAGCGCGCAGCAACGATCGAGCGATGAAAATACAATGTGGAATTAAAGGGAACGATTTTCCGCTTGCCCGCGATCGTAAGAATAACCAATTTATCGCAACATTAATGCAACGGATGAATTCACGATTGATACGAATTATTGTGTACAGACGATTTATCGGTGTGCCCAAAAAGCACCGGTGTTAATTGCCAAACGAATATTATCGCGCGTTTAATTCATTAGCGAGTATACGTGAGGGACGAGCACCCGCGATTTTGCGTAATATCGGAATACTATTTTATGACGCAATAAAATAGTTCGTTGCAGACCGACAGTGGCGGATGCGCGGTCGCTGGGAGGCCCCCGCGATATGCCGCGTCGAGCAACATTGGTCTGGGCCAATACTCGGATGGGTGACCGCTCAGACGCGCACTGGTTTGCGCAGCGATCACCCAGTGGGTGGCAGTTTTTACGAGCTTTCGATATTCAAACGTAGGCGATCTTATCAGCCGAGATTTTCCGCAGTTTCCCTGTGCCCTCGTGTATACGAGATACGAGGATCAGGAAACGTGCGGCTGAAGACGGCAATTGCGGGGAGGCTCTCGGAAAGTACCGTAAAACTTTGACTTTGAAATTTGACTTTGAAAAATAATACTTTGACATTCAGGGTAACTTTGACAGTTTTTGGGGCTACTTTGACAGAGTGTCAAACTACGTTTCAAATGTGTGCGCAGCGAGCCCGCTTGACATTTTGTGGCGGGCGGCGGGTGCGGAGAATAAACTTGAACAGCAATTCGTTGTTCAAGTTTATTATAATGTTGCTAAAGTTGATTGTTATGTTGCTCAAGTTGATTTTGATCTCAATGACAATTACAAGACTCATTAAGTGCCTATAATAGCACCGCAGGTTCGTGATATTTTTGTGTAAAATGTTTCCTTAAGGGAGGGCACCATTCTAACTGCCCATTTTCGACCGTTTTCTTTGGATTTCTTTTAAAGAAAGGAATAAAATACATGGTCAAAAGAGCTTTTAGGTTTTGTGAGGTATATATTGAAGTAAGTAAAGAAAATTATTTCTCAAAAGTATACAATATTTAGTTCCGGAAATAAGCTTTTCAATTATATATATTTTATTAACTAAGATTTTCAATAATATATATTTTATATATATTTATTAATAATATATATTTTCGTTAATTATATTGTTTTTAGCAGTCAACTACGGGGGGAATTAAAAGATAATTGAAAGAAAAATACAGACGAGTTCGAAAAAAAACGTTCGTTTTTTCGATTATAATATTCATCTCTAAAGTGATATATTTTTTACAATTTTCGATTCATCGAAAAAGCGCTCGTACTTGACTGTTAAAGTAATCTAAGAAGCTACAGTTAAAATTTCAAGTCGATTGGACGAAAATTGTTCGAGTTCTGTTGGCTTAATAACGATGACAATTTGATTATCAAAAATCGCTGTGTTTCACTTAATTCCATGTATAATGCATAAAATATTACATTTTTTATCAAAACGATTCCAAAGTACCCATTAACCTTTGACATAAGTTGCATTTCAATGCCCTGTCAAAGAAGCCCCACACTCGGGGCTACTTTGACACTTCAAAAAATGTATATATCACATTGTGAGGGAGTGGTGTCACCTTGACTTTCTTATACATTTGATAGCCAAGGGACACACTGTTCTATTGGAGCAAGAAAAGTTGGTATCTAGGATGTTAACAAAAAGTTGCCTACATAAAACTTCCAAAACCTGTTCAAAGTAGCCCCAAGTAGTTTTACGGTAGTCCACGGTGGAGTCGAAATAAAGGGGATGCGGTCGTAAAAGTCAAGAGCTCGCAAGGAAATATTGACAATATGAAAAATTGGTTATTCCATTTTGCATTGCACTATCGTAGAAAAAAATGCGTAGGTCGTTAATAAATTCTCGGGATAAATCAGTGCGCACGCGATTCGTCGTTGGCGTTAACTCGTTTTTTCCTCATCGCGCTTTTTATTCTTCTCTCACACAGGCGCGGAAATGTGAGAAAGATAGAAGAATTTCCAGTTAACGCGATCCATCGTCGTTTCTACACACACACACACACACACACACACACACACACACACACACACACACACACACACACACACACACACACACACACACACACACACACACACACACACACACACACACACACACACACACACACACACACACACACACGCACACGCACACACGCACACGCACACATGCTTGTGGCTCGCAGGGAAACTGCGAGCGATGCTAATTCAAGTCGCGACTCAATTACTTTCCCAGCGTCCACGCGCTCCCCCGGGACCAGGTGAATTAACATTCGCGAAGAACGCACAAGAAACTGAGCGTGTGAAAGAGGCGAGGGGAAGAGAGAAGGCGAGAGAGACACAGTGCCTCCAAAAACTATTTTGAAGTCTCAAAAAGAAGAAAGAGCCTCAAAAAAACTATTTCAAAGCCTCTGAAAGAGGACGAGCCTCCGAAAAACTATTTCAAAGCCTCCCAAAGAAATAGAGCCTCCTGAAAAACGATTTAAAAGCCCCCAAAAGAAAAAGAGCCTGCAAAAAAACCATTCGATGCCTCCAAAAGAAAGAGATCCTCCGAAAAAATTATTTTGAATCCTTCAAAAGAAGGGAGAGCCGCCAAAGAAACTATTTAAAAGCCTCCAAAAGAAAGAGAGCCTTAAAAAACTATTTTAAGACCTCCAAAAGAAGAGAGAGCCTCCAAAAAAACTTTTCTGAAGTCTCCAAAAAAAGAAAGGGGTTAAGAAAAATAATTTCAAGCCTTTAAAAGAAAGAGAGTCTTAAAAAAAAACTATTTTGAAGCGTCCAACCGAAGAGAGAGCCTGAAAAACTTTTTTTACGCAACCAAAAGAAGAAAGAGGCTGCAAAAGAAGAGAGAGCCTTCATAAGAGGAGACAGCCTCCAAAAAAACTATTTTGAAGCCACCAAAAGAAGAGAGCCGCCAAAAGAAAGAGAGCCGCCTAAAGAAAGAGAGCCTCCATAAAAACGATTTTCAAAGCCCCCCCCCAAACCTTCCCAAAAAACTGTTTCAAAGCCCACAAAAGAAGAGAGAGCCTGCAAAAAACTATTTTGAAGCCTTTTTGAAGGCTTTAAAATAGTTTTTAGCAGGCTCTCTCTTTTTTTGTGCCTCTAGCTAAACTATTCTAAAACCTGAAAATAAAGAGAGAGCCTCGAAATAATTATTTTCAAATCTCCAAAAGACGAGAAAGCCTTCAAAAGAAGAGAGAGCCTTAAAAATACTATTTTGAAGCCTCCAAAAGAATTGAATATAAAAATCATCCCCAAAATTCATTGCAGAAAAGAGAATTGGAAAAAAAATGCAAAGTAACGTTGATCATATCCGGTCCTCTATTGTCGCAAACGCCTTCGTAAAACGAGTTTCAGATGACTTTTCGATCCGCCACCCCCCACAGCGAACGCCAGAAAACGAAATTACTCAAATTACCTTTTCGCACCGGGCTTTTTTTTTCAAGTTATAACTTCCATCAACTTTATTTTTCAACATTATATAATATCGTTTGAAAAAACAAAAATGCTAGGAATGTTGCAATGTCCGTTTCCCGGAGCAAAAAAGTGAAAAATCCCGAAGCGTTTTTTTAATTTGGCTTTTTATTTTTTGGATATTCGGCAAAAAACAAAAGTATCACAACGAAAGGTTGACATTCCCGAGCACAGGTCGTTCGTATTGCGAGCCAACTATATATGTCGTACATATATCTCCCAGAGTTAAACCGGTATAAGGGATGACAGGTGGACCACCTCTGTAAGTCCATGAATTACATAAATAAAAGCTAGTTAACATCGGTCCACGTTGCGTCGAGATAAAAATCTCTTCTCACGTGTATAGGTCCATACGATCCATACGAAGTCACTCGTGTGAATTTTCCGTCTCTGTCGCTCTGATCTCTTCGTCGCTCCACACTTGAATTTTGTCTTCGTGAAACTCTGACCACTAATTCACCACGTCGTTTCAGGAAGATATATGCATAGCATGTATATCATTCTTTATACATATATATGTCTATGTATGTGGTTTACGTGCTCGTGACGAGATTGTGGCTCCTTTGGTTGTTTCGGGGCCGCAGCGTTGCTTGGCTGCTTCTCTTACCTCGCTCCGAGGAACGTTTGACTAATCCGATAAGGCCGAGCACCTTTTCACCGTGTGGGGTAATATGGGTCGCCCCAAGCACACAAGCACGCGCCAGTTTCGCTCGAAAATTTGATTCCTTCTTGAAGCCGGAGGACACTTTCTAAAATCATTATATTCCTCGTATATACTTAAAATAATATATTGAAATTGTTATATACCTCATAGATATTTAAAGTATTATATTACAATCATTATATTCCTGATGAAATATTTTTGTGCTTATATGAAAATTTGATTTTTTCTTGAACAATTTTTGAAATCATTATATTCCTGATATATATTGAAAATAATATATTGGAATCATTGCATTCCTGATTTATATTGAAAATAATATATTAAAATCATTATACTCTTGATATATATTAATGAAAATATTTTCAACTCATCATATTCCTGATAAAATAATAATCCTTATATCAAATAAAATCCCACCAGAATTTTTTTTATTCATAATTTTATTCAAATTCACCAATACATAAATAAATGTTCAGTTATCTTCGTTGTGTAATTTCACTCGTTGACGCGAGTTCACCATCAATAATGAAGTTTTCTTCGAAGAAATCATCATTGCGGGTCACGCCAATTTTTTAACTCACTCGTCAAATTGAAGTTTAAATTTTCGAGTCGCTAGTTCGTACGTAGTGCGGGCACATAATTATTTTGATGAGGCTGGTGAATTTAAGAGCGAACTGAATTATTTTGCGTCGACGAGCAGTTTTGCTTCAAACATTAATTACGGATGATCCATAACGTGAAAATTCATTTTTCAGTGGTTAAGGCAACAAAAAATTACTTTTAATAATTTAATCACGGCGCGCATGATTTTTTAATCAAGTTCGTGGTTGCCACTGTGGCAAACGAGTGTAGGGCTTCACATTTTTATTTTCGTTTTCCAACGCTTATTGTCGCGAGAACAATAAAACAATACCTTGCCAGTCTTTTTTTGGTAAATTCATTATCCCGCCTGTCGTCTGAATAGAACTTTTTTGTGAGGCAGGTTGACCCTTCGAATGAAACGAAATGGATAATTGAACGTGTGGTTGTACACATATCGTGTATGTTATGTAATACGTGTAGTGCAATATAGATTCGACCGAGATTCGAGAATTCCCGTGACGCAGCTATTTCTATCGCGCCATGAGTGCTACGAGCCGTACATTGTCCAAGTTTCACAATTATTATTATTATTAGTATTATTATCAGGGTTATTATATTTATTCCGAGGCGGACAGGCGCAAGCCTCGACGGTACGACTCCACCGTCGTTCTTTTTTTTCAATCTAATTCATTCCACCTTTCTTATGGAATTTTTTTGTCTGTCCGTCTACACGCCATGCAGAGGCCCTGGAATGAAATAAAATAATTGCCACGCTAGATTCGATCCAGATATTATTCGTGAGGCTACCAATCTCTCAGGGGAATGAATAATAATAATGATATACGTATCTGTGATCGAAAATCATTTAAAATTGCCAGATCATATTATTATTAAATATTTCAACGTTGAAGTTGTACACTTGGTTTTTTTTGCCCTCGACTCATTATTGTTAATATTCTTCTTGCATTATTTATACCATATGCATTGTTCTTATTATCATTATTTTTATCATTGTCATTGTATAATTTTTAGTTATATATTTTATTTTCGAGCAATAATGAAGGAAATGCAAAAAAATCGGTTTATTATTATTATTCGATTTTTTTTCATCGTGGTAAAAAGGGGGAAAAATATATATTTCATC
This sequence comes from Ophion obscuratus, assembly GCA_964007375.1. NCBI lineage: Eukaryota > Metazoa > Arthropoda > Insecta > Hymenoptera > Ichneumonidae > Ophion > Ophion obscuratus. The sequence goes on along the minus strand of OZ023315.1, from coordinate 21,934,692 downwards.
GTTGAAGTTATATACTTCGTTGTTTTATGTCTTCGACTTATTATTGTTAATATTCTTATTACATTATGAAAACTATACGTATTATTATTTAAATTAAAAATTAAAACTATATGCATTATTCTTATTATCAATATTGTTGGTATTATTATTTTTATTATTGCCATTATGTTATTTTAGTTATATATTTTTCATTTTCGAGCAATAATGAAGGAAAATTAAAAAATTAATTTCTTGGTATGAAAACTGAAAAAACTGAGCGTGCAATATTATCAGAGCAGTCGAGAGTTCCGTAAAAAGCGACGGTTCGACAAATAGACGAGTTACGTTTTTATCAACGTTGCTCGAGAACTTCACCGTATTGAATTATTTTCCCCGTATTTTGTGGAATTCATAACTCTTTTGAAACGCAACACGGAGGCAAAATTAATATAAAATGACGTTACTCGCGATTGAGCACACGTACGAAGTTTAACTTTCCTTCAATTTCCGACGGATTAATCAGCGCCTCTTGCAACCTCCGTGGACTTTTCGTACGCCATCATTAATCAATTTCATACTCCGTCAGAAGTTCCATCAATTCACGATATTGCGAAACGTATTTTAATTACGGATAAATTATTGTTCGTCGAAACGTGAAGTAAATTGGTAGCTTGTGAAAAATCAATTCTTGATCTGAACATTCGAAGCAGCGTTATCGGAATTTGCAGATGTATATCCGTATACGAAAATATGAAGATAAAAAAATATTTTGAGGAGTCCGATAAAATAATTTTTTTCATTGCATTAAAAAGCAAAAATCGATAATAATCCAAATACGAGATTACTCCACATCGAACAAGTCGAAACCCATTGAAAAACATTTTTTTTTTCATCCAATTCTTTTTTGTATTCCCTTTGCGCGCACATGCATCGAATTCTCGCAATACCGAATGAAACAAAATTGGGTTTGGCCGTTGGGCGTAAAAAAATCTCGTTACTCCATTTGCGTGGATGGTGCGTACACTTTTCAGAGAGCCATAAAAGAACTTATACAAATTCGATACATCGAAAACCAACATCTACTTGACATAAAAAAATAAAAATAAAAAAAAACGGTATAGCATCAAAGTTTTGCTTATCGTCCAAACGTACGTCACTCTGGGAGTTTTGGTATTTTTTTTATTCGCTACGTGTCAGCTTGAGAATTCGGAATTAATCCGCAAATTTTCTATGGACTCCGAGCAATATCCTGGGATTTTTTGTTCGTTACAATTGTTCTGCCGGCTTGACAGGAAATTTCTCGTACGTAGTTTTGGGATTTCAAGTGGACTGTAAAACACGAGGGAGCATTTTTCTCATCAGCGTGGTATGAAATTTTTGGCGTGTGACTTTACACACACAGACCCATGCGTGCGTGGGTGTGTATATGTGAATATATATATATATATATATATATATATATATATATATATATATATATATATATATATATATATATATATATATATATATATATATATATAAACATACATAAGTGTGTGTAGCATGAACTTCAGAAACTTGAGTGTAAGCTTCGTGAGTTGACGCGGTATGTGGAGTTCTTAACTTTCCCGGTGTATTCAACAACGTGTAGTTTTCGTCGGCTTGTGTGTCGGCTCATACACACTCGCGGAAGATATGTACACCAAAGAGATGGGAAGAGTGAAATTCTGGAAGGTTGCACGAAATTGTTCGTTTTTCATCCGGGAAGCGTACAGGAGCTTCGCCCCGAAGCTATAACTATAACTTGCACACCTGTGTATAGATATGGGAGCTAGATGCGGGACTTCTAGCGTGGTACACGTATACACGTGAGTCGCGATATTATTCAGTAGGATAGGATATTCATGTGGCGGAATGTAGCACGGCTGAAGCATGAGGATGGGAACGTTGGAAAACTTAAATTATATATATATATATATATATATATATATGTATACGTATATAGTTTGTTGGTTAGTTTATATATATTCACATACATGTGTGCGTAAAAGTTTGTTCACTGGTTATTACGCCAGTGCTTCGAGAAACTGTAACATAGACGAGAAAAAAAAATTAATGTCAAGGATAGGGCATCGCTAATTTGATAAATCGGTTTTTAATTTCTTCACCGTTCGAGCCAACGCAATAAGCTCGCATTGATAAACGTTGGCAAATTAACACTGACCCATATCTCCGTTAACGGGTCTGCATAAATCTTGAGGCGCAAAAAACAGGTCGAATGGAACAAAAAAATCTGATGGAAGTATTGGGATGACGAGGTCGGGATTTCACACACAATATAGTCACATAATTTCACACAAAAGATAGTCGAGCCGAGCTGAGATTTTTTTACTAAAAAATATTGGCGAATTCGGATAATATTGAGTTATTGGTACTTCAACAAAGTGTTGCTGGGTGGCAAATCGTGTAGGTTCTGGCAATTAGGGTGATTTGGAATTGAATATAAATGTGTATAAACTTTTGGGAATTTTAATTGAAATTTATGAAAGTGCTGTAGAAAAAAGTTCGATTCTTGACTAAAAAAAAATAACTCGAATAATTTGTCGTTGACGAATGGATGAAGTTATTTTAAAAATTGTCGTTTGAAAGAATCGTCGTAACTCGGTCAGTTTGGTGAATTTTAACAAAATCTTTGTTGAAAATTGAAGTTAAGACCGGAGACTGTAAAAAATGTTTAAATCGTATTTTTGCAATTTCAAGCTTATGCAGACCCCTTAGCACATACCAAAATAACTTGAATAATTCGTTATTACTAAATGGATAAATATATTTAAAAAATTATCCGTTAAAAAAATCGTCGTAACTCAGTCAGTTTTTAGAGTTTTCGTAAAATCTTTATGGCAACTTAAAATTAAGACGCTAGGCTATCAAAATGTTTAAATATTTTTGCAATTTCAAGCTTACACAGATCCCTTGGTACATTATATCGACGTTAAGTTTTTTCTACTTTAATTAATAGTTTTGCTGTTGAACTAAAAATATGAATTTCGCATACAAAATTATTTCACCACATTTTTCAAATGTTTATAAATTTTCGAGATAACGCTGAAACGAGAATCTTCTTGTATTTTCTTCTATTGACCTACATCTCCATTAATTTAAACGAATTATGAGGAAATTAATTCATAAGCATTATGCTCAGTGCACTAATTATTAATCGAACAATATAACGAAATATGGTTTCACCGGATTTTTCCTTGCAACGTCGTGTCACGAACCGTACGCGTTAAAATTCAATTACAATTATAAAAACCGCCGTCAGTGTCTATAAAACTCGTTCTATTTTCGACATCACTATTTTATTTATCTTTTCCTATCTTTGAAACGAGAACCATTGGATTATTGATAATCGTTTCGCGGTACTTATACTTTCCTCCACGATACTTTCCACCAACGCTAGATTGAAAGAAGACGAAGATCCGAGAAAGTATAAGGAGAAGAATAAGTTCGCGATGCTACACGAAGTACCGGTAAGAGTTTGGAGCTTATATGGACTCGAAAGAACGTATATATATATTTATATACGTATATATACATTTGCGAAGTTTAATCCCACGGTTGCTCCTTCTTCCGACGCACTCTTACACTTCTAGTATCGCAAGGTCCCTCGAGTGCCACGCGTTTCCGAACAAATAACAACGATACAGTTATAATCCCCATTGGGAAATTATGGCTCTTGACATTTCAACGTCCGAAATGACATTTTCCAATATCGATGGTAAATATTAGGTACGTATCGGATGCGATAAATAATCGTAAAATAAATACATACTCAAATATATATATATATGTATTGAAAACAAAAATTGAAGGAAAAATTTGTATTAAAATTCGTAGATATATTTACAAATATTATATACTCTGTTATTAAATATATGGACGATGTTCCAATCCCCCTCCCCCCTCCGATCGAGCTGACATTTTGCACAATCCTCCCTTTCAATATTTTAAGACAACCCCTCGAGGGATTTTTGCCGACTCGCAATAGTTTTCGAGACGTTGATTTTTAAAGTTTTTTTTGGCAAATATTCGGAAGTGTCACTTCCGCTAGAAAGAGGCTGTACATTTTTCTCTGAATTCTTTATGATTATAAAACTTTATATTAAGTTGTATTTTAATGGCGCATAATGTTTGGGTTTGTTTGGATCTTGAAAACCTTGAGTCTTGAAAAAATTTCGAAAGATTGACGAATAAAAATCTTTAAAAAAATATTTATTGACATTGTTTTCGATGATGCGTTGCGATAATAATATTAAATATGATGTTTTTTAACTGTTAGAAACCTCACAAAAATAATCACCTCGATTCTGACAGGAGTGACACTTCCGAATATTTACTGTTTTTTAAAGGGTAAGGTTCCAACCTCCCCACCCCAATGGAGCTGAAATTGTGGACAAACCTTCTTTTTAATATTTTAAAACAGCTCCTGAAGGCATTTTCAGCCACTCGCAATAGTTTCCGAGGTATTGCATTTTTTATTTTCAAAGGCGGACGCACCTGATTGGCCCGCCTTTAAAAATCAATAATAATTCAGGCGTTGATCTGAGACCCATACATGCTTATATCAATCAACTCAGAATTTCACCCCCAACCTCCCATTTCAGAGACTACCATCAGTTCTGCGACACCCTGTAGATTTTCCCTTCGAAAGTCACTTTTCGAGCCGCCCTTTCTCTTTATTTTACATCCATCATTTTTGACAATTCGTCCGTACACATTTATTTGAAAGTCCGTGTGACGTTCCCTTAAAAAACCAACTTCTTCCTATTTCAATTATTCTTATTTCGCTGACGACTGCCCAATAAAAACCAATATCGAACCAATGGCGATCCCAAAATAAATAAATTTTCTTACTCAACATATATTCGTCCGTACTCGTTCTGTATTTTGGAATTACCAAATCTTTTCACGTGCGCGGTGTGCGGCGGTGTGCGACACAATGCCACACGACTTGGGTGGAGGAAGTTTGATTTTGCGTCGAAGCGTTTCAAATGGCCCAACAGGACCGCGGGGAAAGTTGACGAAGGGTGAGTTCGACGTCGTCGGCGTCGCGCGAAGACGAAATTAGTCACAGACAGAAGAACCGACAGGCAAATGCCGCTCGTAGCCATTCGATCAACACCAAGAAAAGCTGCACCCATGAATTTATATATATATATATATACACACACAAACACACATACATATATACATACGTATATATATATATATATATATATATATATATATATATATATATATATATATATATATATATATATATATATATATATATATATATATATATACGCGCGCGCGCGCGCGCGCGTGTGTGTGTGTGTGTGTGTGTGTGTGTGTGTGTGTGTGTGTGTGCGCGCATGAATGTATATATGTATGCATGAGCCGTCCACGAAACGACCCTTAATTCGATTCGGGCGCGTGTACACGACGTTCAATCGTTGCCGATTTTCCATCGGCTATGCGCGCATAGAGAATGCCTGGGCATTGAAGCCTCGAAGCTTCAATGGCACCGAGTGCATCATCGTCGACCGGTGTGGCCATACGCAGAGTCAGATTTCCCGGTTCACGTGGCTATTGTATATAGGGTACAGAGCTTCGGTGCACAATCCCACAAAGGGGACCTCGCATAGGTCGAAAGTTCGCGCCACTTATCGCCGGAAAAATCGCTCTGACTAGCGTCGGTTCGACGAGATCGAATGGATAGAAAAAATGGAGAGGGAAATTTTTTTTTTTTCGGGTCACACCAGCCGTCTTGTTCGTTCATCGATCACTCGCATAATTCAGCGATTTTTACGGACATTCTCGAAAGTGTTTGCTCCAGCACTCGTAATCGAATGTGTCCTTATTTTCACACGCGGACCTATGTACATATGTATACGTTTATGTGTGTGGGGCGGGGGGCTGTAACTTGTGGCACCGAAATAAACGGATTTTCGTCATTCGATAAAATTTTGTTTAACTTGGTCAATATTTAGTTCGATACAGAGATTCTCGAGGAGTGCAAGATGGAGGTGTTTTTCTCGCATACGTCTTGTTTGGTTTGTTTGGTTTCTTTGCACCTTGCAACTCAGTAACTGCGTGCAGTGCATTTTTTAATTGTTGTTGGTGTTGGTGCACTGTATAGTAATTTTTAATTGCATTGGTGCTGTTGCACTGTATTGCTTTTTTAATTGCATTAGTGTTGTTGCACTGTATTGCTTTTGTTAATTGCATTAGTGTTGTTGCACTGTATTGCAATTTTCAATTGCATTTGTGTTTTTTCACTGTAGTTTAATTTTTAATTGTTATACAGCGTATTTTTCTAATTGCATTTTTGTTTTAATTGAGGCCTGAGACGCTTTGTACGAATTAATTGAAGATAGAGGAGTTCTAATTAGAACTTCCTCATCTTCGGTGAATTCAAAATCGAAATTCAAGCGAAATCACACAGGAAGTCGAAATATTGGGAAATGTCACGAAATTTTCTGGGGTAACTGAATTTTGAGACGTTGATTTTTCATTTTGAAGCGAAAACCTTTTTTTTCCATTCGTTAATTTTTTATTCAATGAATTCATCACTTTTACTCAAGATTGATAAACTAAACAGAAAATTGTTTCATCAATTTTATTCGAGATTTATCAATTTTTTATTTTATAAATCGGTTACTCCCGTGTTAATTGCTTATCGGAGTAATCGATTAATTTCACTAGTTTAATTAAATTAATTAAATCACCTTAATCTTCCATCAACTCAGAAATGAATTTGAAATGGAATAAAAAAGTAACTCTAAATATCGTGAAATATCACGTTATTTTTAGTTACTGGAAAAAAGAAGAAAAAGAACGGGTTTTCAGAGTTCTAGGGTAACTGAAATTTGACATGTTGATTGTTCTTTACTTCATTTCGAAACTAAATTATTTCATATTAATTAGTTTTTTTTTATCTAATTAAGTCCTTATTTTTGCTTAGGTGTGATAAAATAAAAAAAATATTTTTTCACTATATTTAGTCGAATTTTATTAATTTTTCATTTTATGAGCGGAATATTTGAATTTGAATCCGTTAATCGCTCATCGAAATAATCGATTATTTTCGCTAGTGTAATTAAACTTATTAATTAATTTTTCATTTTATAAGCCGATTAGTTTCAGTCAACATTCGACATTTCGCGCGATTGCTTCGTCGTTCTAAAGAAGGATAATGAACGAGCTCAAAATATCGTAAAACTTCAGGATATTTTGAATTCTTGGAAAACAGAAGAAAAAGAAAACGTCTCAGAGTTTTAGAGTAACTTCATTAATTCATCATTTTAATTGAGTTTGACAACATAAAAAGGAAATTATTTCATCATATTAGTCGAGTTTTATTCATTTTTTAATTTTATAAGCCGGTTATTTCCATTTTAATTGGTTGATTGCACATCGAGGTAATCGAATAATTCCACTAGTTTAATTTAATTTATAATGGAATTTTCAATCTCTCCGTCCATGCTATTTTCATTCCAATTCTTTAAAAAATCCCTCGTCCCCGATTCGAAAATGCAATTCATATACGTACAGCCGTAGAGCGCTACGGAAAAGAATAAGATCCAGCTTGAGTCGCGAGTATTGCTTCCTCGTAATTTTTCTAGATTCACACCGCGCTTGCCGCGCGGCGAGAAACCTAACATATTGAGAAAACCACTTGCTCCCGCTGAGGGGCTTTACGAGAATAAGCCAGAAAAATTACGAGGAAGCAATATGCACGCGCGTTTCAACTCCGAGGAAATAAAATATATTCCAGACATATACGATACACGTGTATAGAAAAAGAGTAATGTGATTTATATATACGTCATTTATAGCGGTAAAAGAAACCTTCTCTCTTTTCCATATATTTATGTATGTTGTTTTTCCTTTTTTTTCTACAGTAGATACGGATCGAGGCTCCTGAAGGCGTAACTTTTCAGCATTGACTCAGTCTCCGCTCTTCGAAGTCTCGATTCGATTTCATCATCGATTATTGTCATTTTGCTGGCTTTTCTTTTGCATATTTATAAATTCCCGTGATAAATAGATTGAGGGAGCGAGCGGATCGCATTCGTCTTGCGAAACAAAGATTATTCGAGGATTCATACATACTTTATTATACTATCAAGCCCCTTCCATTCTCATTATTTATTACGTACTTTATGTGCAATATGATGCCTTGATAAAAACGTACACTGGAATACTTTTTTCAATATATATGTGCGAGTGCATACGCGTGCGTAATTTAATATGTAACGATGCACGCAAATAGCACTGTATCTGTTATATTATTTGTGAAAAATGTATACGGATTTCTGTCCTATTTGACATTATATGTATTAATGAGGAATGGAAATTTTGAACCCGGTCCGTTTGTGGAAGATGCTATTGGCATTTCTGGCTGCTTTAAGGACGGTAGTTAATTTTTTTACCAGCGGTTTGTTGATCTTGGGCAGATAACCGTCGTTGAAATGATCTTTACATAAATATACTTATATTTATACATAGATTTATGGTCTGGAAAGTCACGTCCAAAAGGAAAATCTAGATGCTTAGAATCATCCCCATATTCGTTGTATGATATTTTTTAGTTTTCAAATAAAAAACTACAGATATTACACAAAGTGTAACCGGACATTTCGGGTAATAAAAAACAGGGACATGTAAATATCGATCGATCCATCCATCCATCCATCAAGCCATCCATCCGTCCACCCATCCATCCATCCATCCATCCATCTATCCATCCATCCATCCATCCATCCATCCGTCCGTCCATCCGTCCGTCCGTCCGTCCGCCCGTCCATCCATCCATCCATCCATCCATCCATCCATCCATCCATCCATCCATCCATCCGTCCATCCATCCATCCATCCATCCATCCATCCATCCATCCATCCATCCGTCCATCCATCCATCCGTCCATCCATCCATCCGTCCATCCGTTCATCCATCCATCCATCCATCCATCAAACGTGCACTTCATAAAGATAACATCGCGAGGAAAGTACATATGCCAAACAAGAAAATGAAAAATTCTTTTTTTTCGGAAACTAAAAAAGATTGTGGAACATATATGGTGAAGCAATAAATGAACACCAACTCAACACTAACGTAAATGCCTTACATTTTAATCAAAAGTTTAAAAAATAGGTTCGACAGGATCAGTCACTAAAGTTGAGATGATAAAAAAATACCTCTACTAGTCTCAATGACTCCTAATTGCTTTTAAATACTTCTGAGAAGAAATTCCCACAGGGAAAAGTTTAAAATGGTTTTTTTCGAAAAGTTCATAGAACATACGTAAATTCAGACAGGCATATACTCACTGCTAAAGTGTGTATACGACATGCATACCATTGTTTGTAATCTTCGTTACATTAACATATTCTATGTCATATATATTTATATATGTGTGTGTGTGTGTGTGTGTGTGTGTGTGTGTGTGTGTGTGTGTGTGTGTGTGTGTGTGTGTGTGCGCGCGCGTGCGTGCGTGCGTGCGTGCGTGTGTGTGTGTTGTGTGTGTGTGTGTGTGTGTGTGTGTTCTGTAGGGATATGTATCGGTCGTCATACGTCTCTTCATTATACCTTCGCGCTTATTCCGTTCTCCTAAAATTCGTCACGCGACGCGACACCAGCTGTTCGTCGCCGTGCCCGCTTGCCATCGACTTTTTTAATAAGCATAAAATCGGAGCAGCTGTCGCTCGCTTTTGGATCGCGCAAAACGAGAGAAAAATACATCGCGGCCTTCTTATCATCTCGGATCGTTCTCGCGTGGAATAACAATTGATATCGCGCCCAGGCATAGCAAGACCTCTCGTACTATACCGCGCCCTTCTCACGCTTCACTCCTGCCGACGTTCACTCTCACTCCTACACTCTTCCTCCCTCCCTCCCTCCCTCTCTCTCTCTCTCTCTCTCTCTCTCTCTCTCTCTCTCTCTCTCTCACGCTCTCTTGAGCTATGCGGATATAATAACCACCCACCCGGAGGTGAATTCACTCTCCCTCTCTTTCTCCCTCTCTGTCTCCCTCCCTCTCTCACGGTTTCCGTGTGCCCGATCGATATTGCCCGAAACCGGAATTCCAAGGCGAATAAATTTTCTAACCAATGAATTTTTGCCAGGGCGGCGATAATTTATTGAAAGAGACTTTATAATTATGAGAGCAAGCGATTTTCCGCTCGTTCGTGAAAGATATTTTTTTTTGTTCGTGTGCCAGAAAACTGATATGTTTATTTCTCTTTTACCATAGCTGTGTAAATGGATACATACGTATGTACGTTTAGAGTTAAATAGACGCAGCAAGTATAATACGTTGGCTCTTCCCACGATGCACAGACTCCGATCGTTAGGCAGTGATGCGGGAATAAATTACACTTGAACCTCGATTTAACGGTTAGGAGCGGGACCAATTTCGCACCGCTGCCCCCTCCACCGTTCGCTCGAACGAAGCTGCGCGCGACGACTGTGCGCAGCTAAGAGCGATGATCAGGTGGGGAGACGCGCGCCACGATAGGCTCAGCGCTTCCCCCACCGCGCAGCCGGCATCGATTGCTCTGCGTTACGTGGGTGGGGATGCGCGTAAATCGAGATCCCAGTGGACATTGTTGCAGCAATAACTTTGCGGCATCCAAATATGCACCGAACCGAAGGTGAAAATGGAAAGATAAGTGTACAGGGCAATAAATGAGGATGATATACTTTGGAGGGTGTCATTTTGACGTCGGGATTTCCAGGAGTGCACGCGCGCTTAAAAGAGAAACTTTGAGGACCGAAAAATATGGTTCATGGTGGGAGCTTAACGAGCGAATTGGGAACGCGGCGGAGGGACAATAAGCAAAATTCTGATTGATGCAATATTTTTTTACGAGCCCACTTTGTTATCCTTTATTTTCTTCAAATAGGATGGAAATTGAATTACCTCTTATCGGCGCGTAAAGATATATTGCTTATAATACACGAATCTGCGAATGCCTAGCTGGAGGCTTTTGTTTTTTATGGGTACATCCAGATGTTTCATCGCTTTTAAAATTGATCGTAACATTGACTTTTAAAAAGGCGTAAAAAAAGAGAAACAAGCAGCTGAATAAATTCTACGCGATGACGATAAAAAAAATGTTATCGTTCTGCAAAGGGAAAAAAGCGCCGTTTTTACTACAACTTTAGCATTGTGCTTTTCCGGAGGAAAATCAAGAGTTGTCGGATTACCTTTAGAAAAAGTCGATGGAGGACGATGTTTTTCAAAGGCGACATGTCGATTAATAATTGAAATCGTTTGAATTCATTGATTTGCAAAATGAATTGAAGAAATTGATTTCATTCGATTAATTTGCAAAATTAATCAACTCAATTTGTTTAATCGATTTTGTTTGCAAAACAAATGTACGTCACTTCGTAAATTCAATTTATTTACAAAACACATTTGAAAACAAAACTTCTTCACCATGCGTGGGTCTAGATGTGTGTCGGTGTCATAAGCATTTAAAATCCACGAGACTCTAATTCGGAAACAACTTTTTAAAAGCGTGCGAAGCCGTTCTAATTTTATACACCAAATAAGGCCTTGGAATTCTCAACATTATTGATAAATGATTTTTTAAATTATTTCAATAGTATATTTAGAATTCTAATTACGCGTGAAAAAATAGAGGGAAGCATAACGCGCGCAGTTTCGATATTGAATTTCGTAACGATTGAAAAAAGGGCTCTGAAGTTTGAAATTTTTCGACAGCCGCACGTACAACTCGTCCGTCCCGGAACTTCGAACGCTGCTTGGAACGGGGCCAAGATATTCCTCATGAAGAATCTCGATTAATAAACAACGGCATTCTCATTTTACGGTATATTGCACTTCTCGATAAAAATATCACAGATCGTTATAATCACGGGAACTATAACGGAGATGAATAAATTGTGAAAGTTCCCACCTACCGTGGCTTCCTCGTAACTTTCCTGCATTTGCGAGAGTGCCTTTATGCAGGAAGGAGAAAAATTGAGAAAGCCCCGCGATCGCAATTGCTGCAAGGGGTTCGTAAAGGGACATAAACAATTACGAGGTAGCAGCGTGTAACCGTTTCGATAATGTTCACATTTTTTAATTACGTTTCTAAGCCATAGAGGACAATTTCCTTCACATATACGTTGTGCCGTGTATATGTTTCTGTACGAGGGGCGACCAGAGACTAAGCGATACATAGATGGAAAAAAAAATTGGCTGATATTACTAATATGACGATTAGGTGCTTTTAAGATTTTGTCAATTTATGAAATAATAGAAAATCTGTCTTTAATTATTTTTCTGTGGGATATTTGTCCATCGAAAACAATTCTATTATATATAAATGTATGCATAGTGAAAAAAAATCGACAATTGTTTTCAAATTCCCTTATTCAGTAGCTGCAGTAAGATGAAATGAGACGCCTGTTAAAATACGAGCCCTTAATATTAATATTTAGAGGTTCCTCATTGCAATTTTCTATTTCCCGTTCTAATAACACGGAGAAAACTTTGTTCGTTACTTTTGAATTTTATAACTCGCCAACTGGTAAACGTACAACAATACTCAAGACATATTTTTGTAGGGTATTAAATGCTCTATAAAAAAGATCTCTTATCGTTTTATGAAAAATCTTCTCTTTCAAAAGTTATTCAAGGCCAAAGTGGAATTTACAGTAAAATTCAAGATTTTTCCACTTCTCTGGCGAAACTATCACAATTATCACAAAATTTCATAGTATCTCGGATTTTGGAGATCATTTCATTTTCAATATAACCATGTTACTGTGTTTTGACCACGAAAGTTATAAGAAAAATTTGGATTTTTTTTAGAAATCTAAGGGCAATAAATAACGTTGCAGAAATAATGGTTTAACGAGGGGCGAGGAACAACTGCACTATCTTTTACGAGTAGTACAAGAACATCGTCGACGTTTTCCGGATTGTACCAAAGAAAATCTGCGATAAATATCAATTTTCTCACAACTTTTATATTTAAAATTAAAAACTGCATTGCTTTAGGAATAATTATAAATAAAACAAAAAATGAACTTCTGGAGCCGTCAACTATTTGGCTATTACATTTTTTAATTATTTAATAACATGATTTCATTAAAAAAGAAATGATCTACAAAGAAGATCCTATGACATATTGTGATAAGTCTGATGGTTTCGCTGAAACAGTGAAAAAATTGAAATTTACAATAAATTCAACTTTGACCTTTAATAATTTTTGATGAGTAGATTTATCATAAAACGATGAGGGAACTTTTTTTACAGCTTTTAATTCCCTACAAAAATATGTCGTGGGCATTGTTGTACGTTGGCCATCACTTTGAGCACCTTCTGTAGGAGTAAGCGTTTGCACCGTTTTTTTAAACGACACTAGGCTACAAACATTGAAATATCTTTTTTATCGTTTTTCAATACAAAATCTTGATCGATCATCGTGAAACTTGGTATGCGAGCTTATTTTTAGTTCTTCGATAAAATTGTGAAAAAATAGTGGTCCCATAAAAAAGTAGCTGACCTCGGAATCTCCGGAGAGCCTCCAGCTGAATGAAGCTCGTAGCCACCACTCGACGACCCCCTTCGAACCGTGCAACTTTTGTAAGGGAAGTCTGATAGGTTGGAAAATATTTCTACTGCTAATAGTTTTTGCCTCATCCCGTACACATAAGTAAATGTGATCTACAATAATTGTTAGTAAAAAAAATGGAAAACAAATATCAAAAGCATAAATTGTAATTGCACCGAAAATTGAGATATTCGTCAGTACGTCTAAAAATATCTAGATCCATTCGACCTATATTCCCTATAACCACAACGAACTCAAGTTTCACGATTTTTACCATAGTATAGTAAAATTGAGTTTCTTATGTTCTTACTTACCACAAGAAACTCGATTTTCACCATTTTTACCACGGCATAGTAAAATCGAGTTTCTTATGGTATCAAAAATATGCCCCGACCCATATTCCCTATACCATAAGAAAATTAATACTCAACTCAACTTATGGTATGGGGAATATGGGTCGTGTCATATTCCCTATACCATAAGAAACCCAATTCTTACCATTTTACCACGTATTTATTAACTCACTTTCTTTGTTGTCTCTCTGTCTGTTCGGTACAAATTTTGCAATCGATATTAAGGTAACTTCTCGATGAACTAGAGACTTGAAACTTTAAACATAGCTCAGAACTGGCTGACAATGCAGTATTAACTCGCTTTCTTGTCTGGCTGTTTCTTTGTTTGTTCGGTACAAATTTTGCAATCGATTTGAAGCTAACTTCTCGATGAGCTAGAGACTTGAAACTATGAACATAGCTCAGATCTGGATGACAGACGAATAAACAGACAGGCAAGTCTGTCAGAGAGAGAAAAGGAGAAAAAAAATTCTGAAAATATAGTTGAGTGAAAGAGAAAAAAAATAATATCAATAGTGGACAGTGCATTAGTGACAATTTTTACGATCGTCAAGGAGAACCCCTCGCCCCCCCAATGCAAGTGACTCCCAGAGAAGGAGAAGCAAAATTTCACACATAAAGACAAGCAGAAAATAAAATTATTCGAATAAAAAAATAATTTTTAACCACGTTTTTAAAACTGACTAAAAAATATAAAATAATTTTTCCTAGCCCCATACAAATTTATAACCCAATACAGATTATCCTGAAAATTTGTGATTGTGAATTTTTAATAGCTATGAAAATACTTGCAAGATTTAAGGGGGTCGTCTAGTGTCAGATCAAAAGAAGAGAAAACGGCCTTGCACGACTTCTTCAAAGAAGAGGAAGGTGTACTCTATGGTCCAGGCATAGCAGATTGATGGTGAAACCATTTTCTTTATTACGAATTATATATAACAACTTTCAAACGCGTTTTTCTGAAAACACGATTTTTTCAAACTGCTGCCATGGTATCTCAAAAACTATTTGATTGATTCTGCGCAAATTTGTACAGCATCTTTAGTACATATATAACTACAAGCTGAACTAAAATAATTAAGATTGCTTCGTTAGTTTTCTTTTTATCAGCTATATAGACCCCAAAAAAAAAAGAAAATTTGAATTTTTTTTCTAAAGTGTAAAAAAATATTTTTTTTTTGGAATTCTAACTTTATTTCAGTTCCATGTAGAGCCTCAAGTCTCACGATTAAAATTGCGTTTGGTTTTTTGATTTCAGATAAGTAGAACGGCCGGAATTATGGCAGCAGTGGAGCACCTCTTTTTATATACGTGTCCCTGTTGGGCGGTGTATCTCCGACTATATTCTATATAATGACTTCAAAAAATTCACAAAGTTTGTTTAAATGTTAATAAAAATGATATACAATTTACAAATTATTTTATTTTAATATGTAAAAAAAAATTTCCCAAAAAGCATTAAAAACGGCCTTCACACTAGGCGACCCCGTTAAAACAAAAAACGTGGGGCGCATGCACTACAGATTCCAAAAAATTCTTTTTTCATTCAAATAATCTTATCATGGTAGAGGGAATATGGCACGACCCATATTCCCTGTACCACAAGAAACGAAATGACATTTCTAAACATATGTTGGCCCCGGCGTATAGGAATCCACTATACACATGTACTTTAGTACCACGTATACTTTACCTCCAATGATGACGTATATACTACGTGGGCTCACCGCGGTACACAAATCGTCTATATATACCCACATATATACATATATACATATATATCGACCGTGTTTGCATATCACGTTCGGATGAAAAATCAGTTCAAAAGTTAACAACACAACTCGCTAGACAAACAACCCCTCCGTTATAATAGCGGTATATGGTTATGGGCTTGCAACATGAATACCGCATAGACTCACGTGTCCACGTACACACACACAACGTACTTGACGCTTCACACTCGTTATTCGATGTAGATAATCGATTAACTGCGAAATCACTGATCTGTGAGAAAAAAAAAATGTCTACCTCCCCGTCGTGTTTGTTCGAGATGAGAGGACCATCGGGGGCTGCTCGCCAGCTTTGTCCTCGCGCTAATGATGATGTACGAGGTAAGAGAATGGAACGTTGAGGTATATCGTTAAAGGAGACCGAGAAAACAAGAGGCAGAGACAAAATGACAGAGAGGGGCTGAAAAAAACGTTTTTTTTTTAATACTCACGATCTCACGTGTGGCTCGATGTAGCAATAGTTTTCGCACGTTGTACGAAATACAGACGACACAAACTCTGTGAGACTTGACTGCTCGGCCAACATTAGTGACGGTTTTACTCCCTATATTATTCTAACCTATACCACACGATATAGTACATAAATGTATACTGTATTTTTATTCAGTGGAGTTCGTTCCCTCCATGGCGTGACTGATATGACGAGCGAGGTCATGAATATATAGTAACGTATACGTGTACATTTCTATATATTCATGATCTATATATATATATATATATATATATATATATATATATATATATATATATATATATATATATATATATATATATAAAAGGTGTGTGTGTTAATATTCCGTGAGTACGTCAATTGTCATCGCAGACATAATTCACGCAGAAAAAGATGAAACGAATGAAAATATCGCGACAAAACCGCCAAGAACGCACATTAAAATTCTACGAGTAAAATGTGAGAGAGGGATTCCAATATTGCCGTACTCAGATAAATGACAATCGAAACTTGCGCATTGCTCACTCGTTTTATTAAACTTGATTCGTTTAACTCACACACGGTAAAAATCGAAAATTCGAATAATCAACTTAGCCGGAAACTAAAGTTTAAAAAATTTGAACGAAAGGAAAAAATTCAATCGAAATTTGCACAGCTTTTCCTCGTTTTCGAGAACTTGATTTATTCAGTTCAATTTGCGTTAAAATGCGAAGATTCGAAAAATCGATGAGATGTCACAGGAAACCAAAATTTAAAGTATTGGAACGTAAGGAAAAAATCGAATTAAACAAGTGACAATCAAAATTTGCACAGCTCTTCCTCGTTTTCGAGGACTTGGTTTATTTAGTTGAATTTGCGGTAAAATTCGAAAAATCGATGAGTTTTTGTCGAAAACTCAAATTGAAAGTATCGGAACGTAAGAAGAACATCGAATTAAAAAAGTGACAATGAAAATTTGTACATCACTTCCTCGTTTTTGAGAACTCGATTTATTTAATTCAAGCGGTGAATTTTGAAAATTCGAATAGTTGCCGTGATTTTGCCGGAAACTAAAGTTTACGTATTGAAACAAAAGGCAAAAACCCAATCGAATAAACGACAATACAAATTTTGCACATCACTTCCTGATTTTCGAGAACATAATTCATTTGCTTCAATTTGCGGTGAAATTCGAAAGTTTGAATAATTGAAGTGATTATGCCGGAAACTTCAGGTCTTCGAGTATTCGAACGAAGGGCAAAAAATGTCGAGTGCGAGCGAAAGTTTCAAATTGGAAAAAAATTTGAATTTTATGAAAAAAGTAAACTTTATCGCTATGACAGAGAACTTTTTCGGTGTGAAGGAAGAAAGAATAGCGAATAATAATAAATAAAAAAAACGAAGCTACCCCCCCGTCTCTTTATCGATGTGAACTCATTGTTGCGAGGTTGCCGTACATTTTTATGGGCGCGAGTGCAATGGATATGCATATCGTGAATTCGTCAATTGTGATAGAGGGTATGAAAAAAAGAATAAAAAGTGAACAAAATTGAACGAAAAAAAAAAAACATAAAAAAAAGTTGACGATGAATGAACATCACGATAAGCCGTTAGCGATGGCGTAACGAGCGGCTGTTAAATGATGGCGCGCGATGAAAAAAAAAAAACTAAAAAAATGTACTACTGCTCGAAAGAAAAACAATGAAAAAGAAAGGACAGTGGCGGGGGAGGAGGAGGGTGAATAAAAGCATCGAGACCCTTAATCGATCCGGTGCTTTTGTGTGTAGGTTCCACGAGAGCTTTGCGTCCCGGGGAATTCCCTTGTGGCCGAGTCATACGGGAAAGAAGAAAAAAAAAACGTGCTCATATCAATGGCGTGTATATACTTATCTTTCGCGACGCGAGTCGCGCGCTGAGGTCGAGGACGTAATGTGATGAGTCTTCGGTAATTTCCCACACGGCGGAGGGGTTTGCGTTTGTCTCATCGAGCATCGCACTTTTACATACGCAAACGTAGATACACACCTACATATCCGTAAGGTCATTCATGATTTTCTTTTCAAAGGATAGATTTCTCCCCCATTTTTGAGACTAAGGGTATGTTTTATTACTACTTTTGGGTGTTACATGGTATCAAAGGGGTGATTTTTCACTTTCCAAAGATATGCCTGAAAATCGGCAGACAGTTGTTAATAACAAATGAACGATGCAATATTAAAAAAAAATCCTACGTACTTCCATAGACAATGTATTTTTTAAGATACATTCAACATTTCAAGTTAATCGGTTGAAAATTGTATGAGTTATGTTTCCGGCCAACTTAACCCTTTCAGTCACAGTGGGAGCGCTACGCTCCCACCCTTTAAAAAATCACCTCAGAGCTCTAATATTGAACCAATGCCTCTGAAAATGCGTATCTAGGGATTTTTTGAGTCGCTGATCACGAATATGAGGTCAGATTTTGAAAATTCAAAATGGCGGATCCGATATAGTCGATCCAACTGGGCAATGTAACAATAAAAATTTCAATCATACAAAATCCTACTTTATCAGGAATATTCTTTCAAATATACATTAGAAATAAATATTTCAGTTAATTTGAGGTTATTCTGCAACCAAAATAATTTATGACTGCAAAATTAAAATCCGTGGTTCCTTATCGTTATCATTGATATGCACTTCATATATATCTATGGAGTGCATATCAATTATAATGATAAGGAACCACGGATTTTAATTTTGCAGTCATAAATTATTTTGGTGCAGAATTATCTCAAATTAACTGATATATATATATATATATATATATATATATATATATATATATATATATATATATATCACGTCCGCCATATTGGATCCGCCATTTTGAATTAAAAAAATCTAATGCCGGATTCGTAATCAGCGATTCCGAAAACCCTCGAGTACCAATTTTCATCAAAATCGGTGCAGATGAAAAATGCATGACTGGAAG
The DNA here is from genome assembly GCA_964007375.1 of Ophion obscuratus. Classification (NCBI taxonomy): domain Eukaryota; kingdom Metazoa; phylum Arthropoda; class Insecta; order Hymenoptera; family Ichneumonidae; genus Ophion; species Ophion obscuratus. The sequence goes on along the minus strand of OZ023315.1, from coordinate 21,915,561 downwards.
GGTTTAAAAATGCAGTTTTGAGATAAACGCTGCACAGCTGCCATGATGAAATTAATCGCTTCAAAAAAATGATTGTATACAGTCACTGATATGTATGATAAACACCCTTTTTTGTAATCTTGATTTACTTTGTAGTTTTTCTGAAAAAAAATCCCAAAAAGCCTATTTCTCGGCCTATGGAGTGGGCTGAGGTCTTAAAAAAAGTATTTAAAAAAGCGTAGGTATGGCACAATTTTCTAAACTGCATTTTCAAAACTGGCGTGACGTATAGGCGAAAAACTAATCGACTGATTCGAATGAAATTTGGTATGAATCTTTCTAACCTTATTGTCTAAAGCATGAACCTATTTTTTTAATAAAAAAAATGTTTTCTTGTTATTGCAAAGTGTAGCCGTTTTTCGAAAAATTCAATCTTTTCGTTTCAAAGCGTACCATTTAATCGATTTTCGACATTTCTTACTCTTTGTCGGTTCATATTTTACGTATGAGTGTTAATGAAAGAAAAATCTTCGTTGGTTTTTTTTTTCAGATTAATCCCGCCGATACTACGCGTCACGCCGTCTGACAACATCGGCTGCAGCCCGTTTAGAAGACCGTGCCACAACCCCACTATTTTTAAAGATTAACCCTCAATCCATAAAGATATTCGAGACACCACGATCCCGTGAGCCTGGGTTGTTTTCGATTTTGCACTATCGAACCAACAATTGTTGATGAAAGAAATCTGAAAAAATTCATGGTCAATCTTTCGGCCGTACTTCTCAAGGGAAAATAGGGTTTTTTTCTTTCTTATTTTTGATATATATTTTTTTCATCAAACTTTAAGCAACCTGCGAAGAAAATGTTTTTGGGCAGGACGAAAATGACCCAGGTTCACGGATTGAGGGTTAATAAAAAAATTATAAAAAAATTATAAAAGTAGTAATAAAACATACACTGAGTCTAAAAAGTGGTGAAGAAATCTTTCTTTTGAAAAAAAAAAAAAAAAAAAAAAAAAAAAAAAAAAAATAACTTCAGCCATTTTTTCGCGCAATTCCATGAGCAATCTCCCCCCTTGTGGAAAACTCATAGTCTAGAGTTTAGTGCACGACAAAAGGTCAATTATAGGCATTTTTTTAAAGGATACCCGGCTAATAGAATGGAAATTCCTTTCCGTGGAATTTTTCCTACATATCTTCAAGTATCTTTTCAATTTTTGTCACAAGATTTTGCAACAAAATGGCGGTGCTGAAGCTCGATGAAGCGGGTCACCTTAGTCTGATAGTATCCTGCGGTCGGCAACATCCCTAATTCGTCATCGATTGATTTGGCATTTTTTGTAACCTTATAACAACATTTTACATCCAAGCGCGTAGGGGATTTTTTACATGAAAACTTTTGCCAAAAGAAAAAATTTCTGCGAAGTTTTACCAAAAACAATTTTTTTTTTCAAGAGTGCATCGATTTATAAAAAATTGACATTTTTCTTTTTTCCTGCGTACTTCGAAGGCAAATCTTATCGAGAACTCAAATTATCAGGAATGTTTGGTTCAAGTGAAAAATTGGTGGCGAACCCTTGTCAGCTGCGAAACAGTATCATACAAAGGTGATAGCTCGCTTCAGCCAGCTTTAGCGCGGGCACTTTCTTACAAAATCTAGTGAAAAAATTTGTAAGTATACTTGAAGTCACGGGCAACAAAGGTCATTGAACGGAATTATCATTCTATCAACGGGGGCATGAAAAAATGTCAAAAAAATGTGAAAAATGTTCCATGAAAAAATGTCGAAATTCGAATTTCGAGGCATACAGTTCTAGACAACCAGACAACAATTTCTAGAAAAGCAGACAATAATTTCTGGGACCGGGTTGAAATTCCGAACTTTGAATGCTCCGACGGTTTAAAATTCCGAGTTTTAATATTTTCAAATTCAAGATGGGGCCGGGTTGAAATTCCGAACTTTGAATGATCAAAACGCTCAATACTCCGAGAGAATACTACCCCGAAAGATCAAAACTCCGAAAGAATTTTACACAAAGACAAAAACTCCAAAAATCTGAGCACCGTTGAAATAATTCGGCTATGGATGTTTGAAAAGTTTCAAAATTTTCGATAAATCGAAGAACTACTTCAAGAATTTTTTTTATCAAGCAATGATTTTGCCTCAATTTCGAAATTTGTCCAGACAATTTTATACGTTCTACATCATTTACAGACAACTGTGTAGGCTTTCGTTGGCATGTTCTTGACATGGACCGGGTTGAAATTCCGAACTTTGAATGCGCCGATGGTTTAAAGTTCCTAATTTTAATGTTCCAAAATTACGAGGTTCGTCAAAATCATGCCAGCGGAAGTCTGCACAGTTGACTGTGAATGATGTAGAACGTATAACATTATCTAGACAAATTTCAAAATTCAAGTAAAATCACTTTTGAATAAATAAAATTCTTGAAATAATTCGTCGATTTATTGACAATTTTGAAACTTTCAAAACTTCCATAGCCGAATTACTTTGACGTTGCTCACATTTTCGGAGTTTTGGTCTTTCGTGTAAAATTCTTTCGGACTTTTGATCTTTCGTGGAAGTATTTTTTCGGAGTTTCGAGCGATCTGATCATTCAAATTTCGGAATTTTAACCCGGCCCCCAATTTCTAGACAACCAGTCTGGAGACTGGGATGTTTCGATTGACGGAGACAATCAGTCTAGAGACTGGTTATCTCCCCCAATTGAATTTCCGCACAAAAAGTAGCAGAATCGCGTGCACTCGTTGAACTTCTAAAAAAATAGAAAATAAAGAAAAAGGAAACGATTGCTGTCATTATTTTTTTAAATCCATTTTCCATATTTGTCGATATTCGCAACAATAGCGGTAATCGGAATCGGCAATCCTTCATGCTCAGGCCCGAGCTGCGCAACTTTGCGCCTCATCCGTCTCCCTCCTCATATGCAGGCCACTTTTTCCGGTTGCTCGAATTTCTCGAAAAATCGACCGAATATGAGCCCATTCTTCTTTCGGCGCCTCAACTTTCGTACACGAAACCGCGAAAAATATACATTTACATGTATATATATTTTTCCCGGCACGAAAGCAAACATCTGTGAACGAGGCCACCAGTGTCCATTTATACCCGATGCACGCAAGCTGCAGAACGAAAACGGTATGCAAGCCCCCATCGCGAATTAAACCCATTTGTGCAAACAAGCGATGAGGCAGATATAGAAAAAGCATAAAAAACCAGAAAGATTAGATTGCATCGAACTATGGGTTTCAGCATAAAGGAAAAGTAATTGTTTGCACGAAATTATACGATACCTTGGATTGTGAACAAATGCGGTAAATATTGGAGATGGGACGGCATCGATAGCCGCAAAAAGGTTCTGTATTTCGTTATACATGTACCTACTGATTTGTGCATATATATATATATATATATATATATATATATATGCACAAATCAGTGCATATATATATATATATATATATATATATATATATATATATATACAGGGTGTCCTGTTATGAATGGGTAATCCTGCAACTGTCGATAGGTCAGATCATGTCCTACTTACATGCTGGAATTTAGTTCAGTAAAAGTCCCACGTCATTCGAGATAAAAATCATCTGCTTTTGGTTTTTCGCATGTCATTTCTACAAATGAACACTTTTTTTACCCGGTTTAAAAAAATACTTTTGGTTATTTGTTTTATCTAGAAAAGTCTTCTTTCTAATATTCAACGTTAAGAAAACTTTATGAAAAAATATCTTATGCCGAATTGTCATAGAAAACCAATTCGAACATCCGAATTTGATAGCTTGCGGTGTGAAAAAATTGTATTACGCGTATCGTGCTAATTACTTTAAAAAGTTGCTTAGTTATTGTCGATTCATATCATTTGTGGAAATGGCATACGAAAAACCAAAAGCAGATGATTTTTTCCCAAAAACAACTTAAAGCCCAAAATGTCGAAAACCGTGGAACTTTTACTAAACTGAAATCCCAGCATATAGTTGGACATGATCTGACCTATCGACACTTGTAGGATTATCCATTCATAAAAGGACACCCTGTATATCTAGGTGTGTGTGGATATATATATATATATATATATATATATATATATATATATATATATATATATATAGGGTGTTTGGGGCATGGACCAACACATTGGGGGGGGGGGGGGGGGGGGGCATTGCTTTTTTTCACCTTAGACCCTAGTCCTAAGTGTCACGGTAATTGAGGTGTGATTTTAATAATATTATAAATTGTCATATCTTTTTCATTTGTGGTTGTAATAGCACGAAATAAGTTTTGTTGTATTGTGCAATGTATGTTTATTATAAATAAATCATTATTTGATAAAATTAGTTTCAAGAAAATCACTCTTGAGCTGCCAGTCTTAAAAAAGTGTAAATGTACGAAAAATTTCAGCTCCTAAAGTCATTATAAAAAAAACTTATTCTCTTTATTTTGACCACATAATGAATGATTTCTATGACACGTAGCATACTGTTGGAAAGGGTATAAGCTAGAGAACTTTTTAAAACAAAACTGAGTTCGAAATAGCTGTCAGTTTTTTTATAATGAATTTTGAAGACGATATTTTTCATACATTTACGCATTTTTCAAACTTTCAAAGCTCATGAGTCCTTTTCTTGAAACTAATTGTATGAAACAATGATTTGTACATAATGAACATACATTGCAGAATACAATAAAAATGATTTCGTGCTATTACAACCACAAATAGAAAAGTTATGACGATTTTAGGACGAAATTTCGGGTAATTAAAAAGAAACTAAAAAAATCATATGTTAATTACCGTGACACTTAGAACATAGGGTCAAAGGGTGAAAAAAGTAGCGAATGACCTCCCCAATCGCGAAAATAATTGTGTGCGTCCACGCGTCAAACACCCTGTATATACACCTATGTACATGTATGCGAATTGAAACCCGTATGCGTCGTTCAACTTGATTGAAAAACTGACGGGAAAAACGAATGAATGCGGTGTTTTGTCAATGCTGGAAATCCCGATGAATGTATACCCAGGTATTCGTCACGAGAAACAACGAGACGTATTTCTCTTCCGTTCTCTCTCTCTCTCTCTCTCTCTCTCTCTCTCTCTCTCTCTCTCTCTCTCTCTCTCTCTCTCCTCCTCCTCCCTCTCCGTCTGTCTTTCTCACGCGATGTAGATATTGCTTCGTTCACGTAAAAAGCTCTTTCTCAGCACTCTTTCCTCAAACGAGGCCTGCAGTACCTTCCATCTTTGTCAATCTTTCGTCCTCTCTCTTTTCGCGTCTGTTCGCTACGTTTTATTTTTTCATTTATTATTATTTTTTTCCATATAGAAAGGAAAAAAAACTTCCTGCTGGTTGACTTGTGTTTCCGGCAAAAGCAGGTAGCGCAAAAGGGGGCACGAAAGAGAGTATAATTTTCTAAACGCCCGTACGATTCGTACAACTTAAGCTGGAGCGCATGGACTTTTTTATACTGGGGCTTCGCGGTTGATAAAGCTTGAAGAGTCGTAAAGCACGATGCTATATACACACCCAGACACGTCCCACCGTTTTATATCGACGGTGTCTCTCGTCTCGGTGCGAATGCCGGAGTTTCCTCGTTAAATCGTATATTATCGTAGGTTACCGGCTTATTCACCAAATACGGCAGTGTATATATGTATGTGAGTATATACACGGTGGGCCACGTAAAATGAAACACCCAAATATCTGCCTTAGATGAAATACGTGAAGATTTCGAATGAAACCAGGTTTTTTGTGAATCTCGTGCAAGATAACTGGAAAACTATCTCATCGATCCTCTTGGAATTTTGCATGCTTTCAGATAATATACATACCGTCTATTTGAACCTACATTTCCGTGAAAATGATTTCAAAAGAAACGACTTTTTCATCATCGAATTATATGGTAAACATTTAATGGAAAATAATACATTTTTTCAAACACTTACCATTTTTCGAATTTTCACTTTTCTTCGGATTTTTTAGGTTCACATAGAGCGTGCGGATGTTAGAAATAAAAAGTTCCTTGAGTACGATGTTTCAGATCAATGCACGAGACGCTAAGTTGTACGCCGTGGAAGAACTCAGACGGCAACCGCCTCTGATGCAAGTGTCAGCCAGCCGCCACCTTTAAGGCGCTATACCAATGTAACAAGTTGAGAAATTTTTTTTTTGCTTTTTTCGTCAGTTTATACTTTCAAAGATATCCTGCAAAAAATTCAAGGCCGTATCTCTATAATTTTATCTTGCAAAAATCGATAGTTAAATCTTTAAACGCGTTTTTCTCGAAATGAGATGAATTTGCTGACATTGTAACTCAAAGAGAAATTATCCGATTGACTTGAAATTTGAAATGAGTTCTCTTGAATATATTTACTCTACGATGACGTAGGATATTTTTGATCGGATGAAAATTGACGATTTGGCATTGAAAAAAACGACCATTTTATAGGCAAGAAAACAGACTTTTTTTTTCATAACTACGCCATTTTGTTAGATTTTGATATTTTTCGAAAATCCTACGTCATTATACAGGAAATACCTTCCAGTTTAACAACATTTTTTTCCTTTTTCGGCTTCAGCTAATCAATCAGCCGGAATCATGTCAGCAGTGGAGGAACTTTTTTTTGGCGCCTCCGAAGGCAGCGCATAAGTCGCTTGGATCTCAATATTTTTCCTATGAAAAAATTATGTAATATAGGTCCAGTATAGCCAAATATATTCTTAATTTTCCGAAATATTTAAATGAGTACTTTTCTTCCAAAGAATTCCCGAAAATCACCTAATCTTCAGCGTTCACACTGGTAGAGTCCCTTAAATATCGAAAATAAAAATTCTGGGCAACTAAATAATGTCACATGTAGACAAAATTTTAATTACAGTTTCGACATATCAAAATTGTGAAAATTTACTTCTTTACGGCTGCCTAAAGGGACCACCCCCTTTAACCTTTAACTACAAATGCTATTTAACTTTCGTTAAATTAATTTTCACGTATTTCCATAATAAGACATATATTCAGGTGTTCGGTTTTGAGCAGGTCACCCTTTATATGTAACCCTGCTGGTTGAAATAATTGGGCAGGTTTTTTGAAAATGCCATCAAATTCTTAGGCTTACCGGTTTACGCATATATATATATATATATATATATATATATATGCGTAATGGCTCGTATATGGCCTAGCGCATCTAGTTGTTTCGAGGATAATCCTCGATGCCGCATGTCTTCAAAATCACCTTCGCCCATAAAAATACAAAGTATCAATGGAGATCGCGTGAATGAAAGTGATTCCAAAATATTTTACGACAAAATAAGTGGAACTCATAAAAAGTGTAGGCGCGTTGCAGTTGTACCGTCGTAAATTCCACAATTCTATAACGTTACATTCCAAGTGGGCGGCCTTAAAAAAAAATCTTCCAAAGCGTATTACCACAAAAATCGTATAATTCATCGCTCATTATTTCTCGGTCGGATGTCACCGCGTGGCAGATGGGGGCATTGAGGATTTTACATAAGATTTAGAATTGACCGTAACTCGCGGGGAGCTCGAGGTAAAGGTCCGACGGAGGAGGAAACTCAACTTTTCCGCTTCATACCAGTGAAACCCGAATGCTACTATAGAAACTCTACGTGTTATTGGAAAATTCTTCGGTACCCTTCCTCACATTATATCAGTTGCAACTTATAGAAGGATTAGTGTACCCTTTTTGTTTCAAATTTATTGACGGGTCAGCATTGGCTTGGGGCAACAAAAAATGTCGTTTTTCAAAAAAAATTCCGATGACAGTATTGTGATGACGAGGTCGGAATTTTACATACTTTTAATACACAATCTTGCCAAGTTTGAGTTTTTGTTTTATTGGAAAAGGTTAATAAACAATGGAGTTGTTATTACTTAAACAAAGTGCTGAAGTTGCTGCATGGCCAATGGGTGTAGGTGGTTGTGGCACTAGGCTGATCCGAAATGAAAAATAAAAAATGTACGTTTAGTATATGGCCAATAAAACTTCCGTATGATGGGATACTTTTTTGAAATTTTGAAACATACTAAAACGGCAAGCTGTGGAAGAAAATGTTTTCGCTACGACAACAACTCTAACCGTTTGTTATTAACAAATGGACAAACATTCTAGTCATCCAGTCATAGGATTGGCATAAAATTATAAACTATGCTCTCTCCGAATTTAAAGTGCATGGGACGATTAGATTATTATATGAGTACACCTTATCGAGTTACACCTAGCTCGTGGCCGAAAAAGGAGGAATTTTCGTGAATTTTTTTTTCTGGGAAAACGTGGGCTGATTTTTTATTTTTTTTTAACATAAAATAAGTAGTATCGTTTCAAGTATCTTATGCTGAAAAATATTTTTTCAAAAAAACTACAGTTTTTGTGTTGAAAAATATTTATAAATTTTATAGATACAAACGTTTGTCCGCAGTTTGAAAAACGTCCTTCGTGGTGACCACTGCTGCTCGGAAACAAATCAACCGAAACAAAAAAAAGTCAAACGTACTAAGTTTTTGTATGAAATTATCTGGTGCTTGGACGAAGGACTTAATACAAAAATGATTTAAAAAAAATGGCCGCGGTCTATGTATAAAAAATGTAAAACTTGGCATCGAAAAATAAATTCCTTGGTTCCGGCACAGCTTTTCGATGTGTAAAAGAAGCTTGTTCGCTTTGAAGTTGATTGGTGTAGTGATTTTTTAAATATCGTGGGCGCCGATTTCGAAAAAGTCATTTCGAAAAAAAAAACGCGTTTAAAACTCGCCGGTTCGCGCAACGTACCTATAAACGTCCACAACTCCCCAATTTCGAAGGGATCGACTTGAAATGTTCAGAGAATATTTTCGAAATTTTATATTTGAAGAATTCGTCAAAAACCAAGATATTATATTTTCAAAAATTTCAATTGTGCAAGGATTAGTTTATAATTACACCGCACAGCGCTTCATAAAATATAGTTTCGATAAAAATGCAAAAGAAAAAAATTGTAGCGCAGTGGGCGACCCTTCACAAAAATCGTCATACCTCGGTAAATTTCGTCGAATTTGTACAATATTTTCGTCCTCAATTAAACTCAACATCCTGGGCTATGAAACTACCCAATCAAAAATCGCATTTTTCAAACTTCGTGTTCATGCGAATCCCTTGAAGCCACTTGACCATCGTTACTATTATACTTCGATAAAAAGCCACTCAGTTTTCTATTCGCATTGGACAGTCGCCCCAGTGTGCATGAGTTTCCGGTCGCATACATGATAGAATCTTCGAAACGTGTTATTCACACACACACACACACACACACACACACACACACACACACACACACACACACACACACACACACACACACACACACACACACACACACACACACACACACACACACACACACACACACACACACACACACACACACACACACACACACACACACACACACACACACACACACACACACACACACACACACACACACACACACACACACACACACACACACACACACACACACACACACACACACACACACACGCACACATATCTACATTATGTAAGGGACGCGGTGCGTGCAGAGCGTGCGCAGCATACAAGCCTGCCGGTATATAACTTCCGGAAAAGAGGACAAAGTGGTCGTCAAGGTGGTGAATGGACGCTGGTCGGTTTTGACCCGCGCGGGCCAATTATGTCGTTCAGAACTACCCTGCACGGATGGTTACGTATCAAACGGTCGCATCCACGTGTATGCAAACATATGTTTATATATGTGTAACACACACACACACACACACACACACACACACACACACACACACACACACACACACACACACACACACACACACACACACACACACACACACACACACGCGCGCGCGCGCGCGCGTGATTTTTAACATGGGTGTGCTTTATGTCATTTTTCGAAAAAAATAATCTGCTTGCATATAAAGGATATGAATCGACAATAACTAAGCAACTTTTTAACTCAAGGGGCCAGTCCACTTTGAAAATTTCAAAAAATCGAAAGCAAGAAAGACTTGAAGAAATCGACGATGATGAGCAATCAGAAGGGATTTTGTACGGTGCAGGAATTGCCGATTGAGTTTAGGTAAGAGTTTTTCATAGTATAAACTTCAAACGCGTTTTTCTCGAAACAACGTTTTCAAAATCTAGCTCCATCGTATCTCTAAAATCAATAAACCGATTCTCTTGAAATTTGAACCACATATTGTAAACATGATTCGCAAAAAGATGACGCTCGATGGTTTTAAAATTTTGATTGTTACTCTTTCTTTTTGCGAAAAACTGGGAAAAAACGCGTTTTTTAAACTTTTTTTGTTTTTCGGCTGCCATTTTTTAATTTTTTGCTAAAACTTTATATCCGAGGGTCATTTTATAGCTGGTGTCATACTGAATCTAATGGACTTCGATTTTTTTGTTTCAGACAAGCCGTTGCCGAGTTGTGAACAAGTACCTAGCCCACCTATTTTTGGGACGTTAAGTTAAACTATAGTTTAACTTAATAGTTAAACTATAGTTTACTTAAAAATGAATAAAAATGAATTAAACACTTTTTAAAATGTATTTGAAGACTTTATTTATCAAGCCCAACAACTTTTATATTCATATCTTTTATAATATCCTCAAAAAATCCTTTTTCATAAAGTTTCCTTGACATTTAAACTTAAAAAGAAAACTTTTCTAGATAAAACAAATAACCAAGAATATTTTTTTTCAAACCGGGTAAAAAAAGTTTACTTTCGTAGAAATGGCATGCCAAAAACCAAAAGCAGATGATTTTTATCTCGAAAACCGTGGGACTTTTACTAAACTGAAATTCCAGCATATATTAGGACATGATCTGACCTATCAACAGTTGCAGGATTATCCATTGATAACAGGTCACCCTGTATATGTATAGCTATAGCGAAGGGTAATTTTGAAGACAATGTTGATACACATATATATCGATCCTCTGTCCAGTAAACACAAATGTGTTTTGTATACAAGGTGAAGAGGGAAAATTGTATTACGCGAGTGCGTGTATGCGTGAACACGCGTGTGGCGCGGGACGAGTCGGCGGCGGCAGAAGAGGAGAAAGAGGAAGAGAAGGAGGTTCGTTGAACCTGCTCGCGAGGACGAGGGAATGCGACTGACTTTCTGCTCTTTTACCACCTAACGCGAACCAGGCTGGGCCCTTTCTGAGACCGGAGAGCAGAAGCTGAGAAACATCAGGCAAGAGAGAGAGAGAGAGAGAGAGAGAGAGAGAGAGAGAGAGAGAGAGAGAGAGAGAAAGCAGCCGCCAGGGCGTCGTTTGATGCAGCGAGCGTGGATGCTCTCGCTTATGCTTTCCGAAAGAAATTCAATTTCCTACGACATATCCTCCCGAGGGAATTTTCTTGATTCAAAAATTCCCGACCGAGGAGCCGAACGATGGAAGGAGGACAAGGGAATACGAAAAAAAAAAAAACACGGGCGATTCCTATGGTGTGGAGACCCCGCGTGCGCATACTTGGATATTATTATGAGTGTATATGTGCACGTACCTTGCGTCTGCGGATGCCGGAAACAACTGCGAATCCATTGCACCTCCGTGCTGCTCTTTACGTGACCCTCACTTCCGTCGCAGAATCATTTTTTGCCTTGCTCCGTCTGTGCGGTCATAAATATATCGCCCGTGGTTTATCGGCGATTGGTGGAGGCAGATTGGAGAATTCGTGAGATACAGAGCTTTGGAAAATCTCGGGAAGACTGAGGCAATTGGAGGCTCAAACAAGTAACGGGGTATACGAGAATTGTGTTGGTTTCCTTCCGGTTTGTAGTTTCTATGATGATCATGATGATCTTTTCCATTTATATATACAGAGTGGTGGCGCATGGACCGACACATTTTTTCATTTGCTAATTTTTTGCTCATTAGCTAATGAGCAAATGAGCAATGGGGAGTCATTTGCTAATTTTTTCACCCTTAGACCCTATGTTCTAAGTGTCACGGTAATTGAGGTATGATTTTTTTTTTTTAATTTACCCGAAATTTCGCGTTTCAATCGTCATAACTTTTCATTTGTGGTTGTAATAGCACAAAATAAGTTTTGTTGCATTCTGCAATATCTGTTTATTATAAATAAATCATTATTTGATACGATTGATTTCAGAAAAGTGATTGTTGAGCTTCAGCCTCAAAAATGTGTAAATATATGAAAAATTTCAACGTCTAATTTCATTGTAAGAAAAACTTATTCTCTTTATTTTGATCTCATAATGAATGATTTCTATGACATGTAGCATACCGTTGGAAAAGGTATAGACGAGAGCATTTTTAAAAACAAAGCTAATTTCTAATTTGGTTATTAACTGACTCAATTATCTCTTTACTAAAAATAATAGTTATTTCAAAAGATGGCGCATTTAATCAAGATTTCAAAATGGTGCAACACTTGCCACTTTTCTTGCCATTAAAAATTTTATGTCTTATTTTTTTCAAATTGAGCTCATTTTGAACAACTCAACATTAGGAATTTTTGTTACTAAAATTTGTTATTTTTTGTTTCTGGTCTGAAATAAAATTATTATTTTTAGTAAAGAGGTAATTGAGTCAGTTAATAACCAATTTTTATTGTAAAAAACATATGTTTTTTACAATAACCAATTTTTATTGTAAAAAACATATGTTTTTTACAATAAAAATTGGTTATTAACTGACTCAATTACCTCTTTACTAAAAATAATAATTTTATTTCAGACCAGAAACAAAAAATAACAAATTTTAGTATAACCAATATAACCAATTTTTATTGTAAAAAACATATGTTTTTTACAATAAAAATTGGTTATTAACTGACTCAATTACCTCTTTACTAAAAATAATAATTTTATTTCAGACCAGAAACAAAAAATAACAAATTTTAGTAACAAAAATTCCTAATGTTGAGTTGTTCAAAATGAGCTCAATTTGAAAAAAATAAGACATAAAATTTTTAATGGCAAGAAAAGTGGCAAGTGTTGCACCATTTTGAAATCTTGATTAAATGCGCCATCTTTTGAAATAACTTGCCAAGGGTAGTGTAGTACATTTTTTTTTCAAAATGAAGTGTCAAAGTTCAGTAACAATATTTTTGTGAACCATGACTCACTAAAACTTAACTTATTTTATTAAATTAACAATGTTTTTTGCATTAATTTGTAGTTGCGATTAATAGCATCGTTAATGAAGATCACGAAATTAAAAAAATCACAGCGAAATTGTGACATTGGTGATCACAGGACTTGAAAATGCGACCAAGGGTGTCGAATTTCAACTTTTTTTTTTAAATGTCTATTATCGCTGAACTGAGTGATATGGATTTTTTTTTGTATTTTTCCCAGAACAGGTATAACTTGGCCTTTCATCCGGTCTCAGATTATCGTTGAGTTTTGGGACACCCTGTATATATATATATTATATATATGTGTGTGTGTGTGTGTGTGTGTGTGTGTGTGTGTGTGTGTGTGTGTGTGTGTGTGTGTGTGTGTGTGTGTGTGTGTGTGTGTGTGTGTGTGTGTGTGTGTGCACGCGCGTGTGTGTGTGTGTGTGTATCAATAAAGATATGAAGATATTTCGAATGAAGCTATTATTGAAACTGTTCATTATAGAAGGTAATATATATATATATATATATATATATATATATATATATATATATATATATATACACACATATAATCTTCTATAATGAACAGTCCATAGCATTTTTAATCGCTCCCCAAAAATAGCTTCATTCGAAATATCTTTATATCTTCATTGATATGTATATACATATACATATCAATATTATTCAATATTTGGAGTAATATATACATATTACTCCAAAAATTAACGGAACAGAAAATTTCTTCAATTTTTTGAAGGGGTTACGCCACAGTAACGGGTATAAAATCATGTGCGAATTTAACATTTTTTTTCGCATGAAAACGTCATTCACTTATAAAATCAATTACACATCTATTTAGTATGAATATCAAGCTGTTAGAAAATGTATATTTTTTTTCGTTAGAAAAAATATATATATATATATATATATATATATAACATTCTATAATGAACAGCCCATACCATTTTCAATCGCTCGCCAAAAATAGCTTCATTCGGTTCACCGGATATTTCGCACCAACGACCGCACGTAATTTCGGCATCATTAATAATCTGTTTCCTAACTAAGAATTTGTATTTCGTGTAAGAAAAAATATGTTGAAATTTGTTTGATTTTTGACGGACGAAGGAATAACGATGGAAGGAATAAATAGACGGCATTACATTTTTGAATAGCAGCAGGGACATATATAAAATGAAACATATATCTATGCATGTGCGTGTGTAGCGTGTATACTTATCCATATATGTATAAGTATATGTACGAGGGAATGGGTTCCCGTGTCGTAGGACGCAGCGAACGGTATCGGAGAATCGAATTGCCGTGAAACTGTCGATCCTCGGAGCACTAGACACGATGCGGTGTGTAGTGTCAGTGGTCTCGTCCCCGAGACTAGACGACCGCAACGACGGCTTCGCCGATTCGCGAAATTGGATGCATGCATAACGACGTTCCGATCGAAGGATCATGCGCATTCATACACAGTTGCCTACACACATGCACACGTGGATGGTACGGTGAAGAGGGCCCAAACGAGGACGGCCATATTGGTTTCGGTACATTTCCTCTTGACGAGTGGTCCACGTGTGGATGAACAGTTGAGCTCCCACATACGCGGTTTCTTTTAAATACTCGTCCCGTCTACCACACGCGACGCTTATTCGTCGTTGCGACGCAAAAATTGCGTGATGTCGATTAAAGTTTAAACTTTCCATCTTGTTGCGTTTTTGGGTACGTACAGATTATAACATTGGGGCCTAAGACACTTTAAAGGGCCTGCGGAAACTCGGGGTCCAAAAATAGGTCGATTTTCAATATTTTTTTTTCTGGTGGGAATATTGGGATGACGAGGTCAAGATTTTACACATAATTAATACGTAGCCTTGCCAAGCTTGAATTTTTTGTTAATTGAAAAATATCGATAAACACTGAGGTTATTATTATTTAAACAAAGTGCCGCCTTTGCGATGGCTAATCGGCGTAGGTGGCTAGTCTAATCTGGTAGCTAGGGTGATCTGAAATAAAACATTGGAAAATGAATTCCAGTAGAATAATAAATCTGTTGTATCATCGGATATTTGTTTGAAATTGGAAAAATTACGAAACTGGCAAGGTGCAGAAAAAAACGTTCGATTATCGCCCAAAAAAATTCAATAATTTATTAATTTATTTACTAATCAACAAATGGATAGGCATTTTAAAAAATCATCTAGTCACAAGATAGAAAATACTATCAACTATGCGGGGCCGGGTTGAAATTCCGAGCTTGAATGCCCCGACGATTTAAAATTCCAGCGAAAGTCTACACAATTAGCTGTGAATGATGTAGAACGTATAACATTGTCTAGAAAAATTTCAAAATTGATGTAAAATCACTTCTTAATCAAAAAAATTCTTGAAATAATTCGTCGATTTATTGAAAAATTTTAAACTTTTATAACGTCCATAGCCGAATTATTTGGCGGTGTTCAGATTTTCGGAGTTTTGGTCTTTCGTGTAAAATTCTTTCGGAGTTTTGATCTTTTGGGGTTGTACATTTTCGGAGTTTTGAGGGTTCTGATTATTCAACGTTCGGAATTTCAACCCGGGCCCGGTCAGATTTTCGAAGCTTTGGTCTTTCGGGTAAAATTCTTTCGGAGTTTTGATCTGCAACTATGCTCCCTCCAAATTTGCAGGGAACCAGACGAATAGTTTTTGCGATACGGCTCGCACCGTTTCATGAAAAATCGTTTGGAGAAAAGCGCAAAAAAAACGCGGGTAAGTCGGCATGACCTTTCACAAAAATAGTCATGGTTCCGTTATTTTTTGGAATTTATACAAAAGCTGTGTTGCAAATTAAAGCTCGGGCCCTATGCGAGCCCTGCAAGAAGAATTCTGTTTTTCAAATTTTTATTTTTTTCTGAATTTTTTTTGTTCACAACATTATTCATTTGGAATTTTGCAAAAATATATGTTATTTAGCATACATCAACATTATTTCGTGTACATTTTTATTCAAAAAAAATAATGATTGACGACGTTATTGAGGTATAACAGAGCCTCTGTCCAGAAAATGTGGTCCAACGGCCAGATCAATAATTCGAAAATGGTTGGGTAGAAAAATAAAAATAAAAAGGTTTTATAATCTGTATAAATGGAGTTCTCGTTATACGTAGCCGTTTTTTTCGAAAAAAAAAAACAAATTTTCATCAAATAGTGGGTTTAAAACAAAGTGCAATTTTGGCGAAATAGTTACTTATATTCGGGGGCTTAAAAATAAATAAATTTAAAAAAAAGGCTACGTACAACGATTGCTACATCAATTACGGAAATTTCCATTTTATTTTCAATTTGAAATTGGACAATTATAGCTGGAGTTACGATACCGGCCAGATCGACAAGAATCGTTTGGAGAAAAACGCGACTGAAAGTTTGACTATACGTAAATCGTTGCGCTACCTGCTCTCTCTAAATGATCTGTAACTTGGTCAATTTTTAATATTTTAACTTAAATTTTTATCACACATTCTACCATATGTATACATCGAGAAAATTCGAAAAAAAAAAAAAAAAAAAATGTTTTTCTTCGACCCGTTACAGCGGTACGCCTTAAAGTGTACAAAGATTTTTAAAAACTCGACGATTCATACGGTCGTTCGTTATCGCGAGACCACGAGTTTCCCGAAATACCTCGAAAACGGCTTTTTCCCGAAGGACTGTTGCACATCTCCTCGTAGGTACAATACAGTTGCACTATGCGCGGTTACGGGCGCTTCGCGTGATCAGCCGTTGCTTCGTCATACAAACACAATAATTGTAATGAACGACGCGCAACGTATAAGAAGAAAGAGCTTTCGCTGTACCACCCCAATGGGTACCGCAAGCCTGCCAGGGCTGCATTCTGTATAGTCACGAACTACATTCAGTATACGTGGAAGCCACGAAGCTTCCACTCATGCTAAGCGTGGCGGGCACGTTACGCCTTTTATAGGTTTCCCATTAGCGACTATGTGTACTAACGCCACACGAACACACAAATATATATGTGTGTGTGTGTGTGTGTGTGTGTGTGTGTGTGTGTGTGTGTGTGTGTGTGTGTGTGTGTGTGTGTGTGTGTGTGTTCGTGTGTGTGTGTGTGTGTGTGTGTGTGTGTGTGTGTGTGTGTGTGTGTGTGTGTGTGTGTGTGCATACATACTCACACATATATATATACGCGCGTGTGTGTCTGTCGAAGGTGATTTTGAAAACAATCAACTATTCGACAGTGACGACTGTCCCCACAGTAAGCAACTAACTGTCTCCATACCCAGCACTACGTAAACCCAAATTACTTTAAAGCCACCTCCTGCAGGCATATTCCTGCAAAGGTAATTTCAAGGACCGGTCCGACTCATGTCAACAAAGCGTTTAAGGTAGTACGAGCGCGCAATCTTGATTTCTATACATATTGTTCGAATTTTAACCAGACATTATTCATATCATTATGCATGTTTGAGTGAACTTTCAGAACAGTCGACTATTTAGATTGGGAGATCATGGGTTTGAAAATTGCAACTTTTAACACCGCAGGATCGGCATTGAAATTTGAACAGAATAATTTTCCGTAAAAAATACATGTCCCCTATAATAAGAAGACACCGCAAAACAGTATTGTTCAATATTTCGAGAAAAAAAAATAATTATGGTGTTCCCAAAGTTAAAAATGTTGTCAGAAAAAAAGTATTTGCATTATAAATATTAATATTTTATATTGTTTATGTTATCTTCATTAACAAATAAAAGTGTTGGTTCATTTATAACTAAAAAAAAGATGTATTCGATTAGAAATGAATTCCAAATAAAAATGAGTATTGCAGTATTATTTTAAATATGCTGCGCAAACTCATGTCATTGGACACGTGGAACGACGCGGTGTTGCCATATGTCTTCTTATTATAGGGGACAAATATTTTTTTCGAAAAATTATTCTGTCTAAATTTCAATGCAGACTCTGCAGGGTTAAAAGTTGCAATTATAAAACCCATTATCTCCCAATCTAAATAGTCAACTGTTCCGAAATTTCACTAAAACATGCATAATGATATGAACAATGTCTGGTTGAATTTTGAACAAAATCCATAGAAATCAAGATTGCGCGCTCGTACTACCTTAAGGGGTTATATACAGTTGAAATTTTCGAAAAAACGATTATTTTTTTTTCCGTAATGTACTTGTATTTAAGTACACACACAGAAAATGTTTTGTCAATCCGGCGAATATTCTCGAAGTTACACGCAAGTTTGTAATGACGTGTCGGAGCGTTCGAAAGTACTTTTGAAGCTTCAAACGCGTTTTTCTCAAAACTGTGTTTTTAAAGTCAGTGAGCAAGATTTCTCGGAAACGGTCGATCAGTCTCAAATTTTAACACAATCTTTTGAAGTATATTTTTTAGTAATTGATCGAAGGTTTTTCCTCGCCGACAAATATTTTTCATTTTATGAACAGTTTTAGGCCTAAATGTTTGTCAAAAATCGATTTGTTTTAGAAGCCGCTATTTTGTCAAAAAATATTATTTTGCTTATTCCTTCGATCAATTAGACGGTAATCCATTATATTAACGAAATATTTTCGGTTTTTTCATTTCAGATGATCCAGTCCAGAGAATGCTTTCAAAATAACTATTCTTACAAATAAAAAATGTTAAACTATAGTTCAAAGTTATCATAATATGTGCACAAATTTTTACGTTACTAGATTTGAAGGTCTTCTCAAGAAAAATTCTTGAAAAATCGATCTTTTTGGGCCCCTCGAGTGTATATAACTCCTTAAGGGGGGAGAAACTTTTAGGCGAGGCATATTTTTTCCGATTCTCATGATTTTTTTTAAAGAAAAGATTTTTTCACCATTTTTTACGCTTAAGGGATGTTTTATTACTACTTGTGCCTGTTACATGGTATTTTTTATAATTAATCTTTAAAAATGGGAGAGGTATGGGGCGGTCTTCTAAACGCGTTACGGTGGACCTTGTCAGACGACGTGACACGTAGCGTCGGCGGGATTAATCTGAAACAAGGATAAAGTTCCGAAAAGGACCTAACTCCGATTGATTTGGAATTTTGTGTATATTAAAAAATGTTTACATTTTGTAATAAAAAATACTTAAATTTTTTTTTAACACTTACAGTCATGTTTTAGACAATACGGTTAGAGAAATTTATAACAAATTTGATCAGAATCGGTCGTTTAGTTTTTTAGCTATAGGTCACGCCAGTTTTGAAAATGCAGTTTAGAAGATCGTGCCATACCTCCGCCATTTTTAATGTCTAATAAAAAATAAAAAAGTACCATGTATCGGCTAAAAGTGGTAACAAAACATACCCTAAGTCTCAAAAAAGGTGAAGAAATTTTTGCTTAAATAAAATAAATAACAAAAATTACCACATTACTTCCTCGTCAAAAGATATTTCCCCCCTTATACAAATTTAAAGTACCGTGGAAACAATCTGATGTGCTGATAGCTGACATCAGAAAGATTCAACGTGCTCAAAATATCCATTCCCGATGAATGCATATCGATTGGCAAAAATGGAAAGCTCGTGACCCGTGCATCATGCAACACACACACACACATGTGGGGATGGATTGCGCCCTTTCGCCGATTAGAACTGACGTTTATCGTGGTGTGTTGCCACGGTGCAGTGGTTTCTGCTTCGCGATTCCGAATCACCGCAAAATAGAACGTTCAACGGGGAGAAGCACGATCGAGATACTTGGGTAAGCGGGAAAATGGTAAATACTTGATGGCAGCGTTGCATTTCTATCAGGCCCGTCGAACCATTCGAGTGTCTACCTATAAACGGGAAAAGCGACAATTGGATAATCTTTTCTTGGCTGACGACGTGACGGCGATGCGCGATCAAATTCACGTACGTGATTGACGTTACGGGTGATGGAGAAGAACAAAATGAGCAGTGGAAAAAGATACTTTATTATTTGTAGGAACGCATTTTTTTTTCGTCGCATCAAGGTAGAAGTAGGGGAAGTAAGTAGTAAGTAAGTACCAGGGGAAAAAAGTTCATGTCTGAGTGGATATGTTCATACATGTTTCAGATATTGTCGTAAATGTATCAGATATATTTATATCTGACATTTTACAGTATCATATATGATTAGGTCTGATCATATTCCACATCACATGTGCATATAGAAGATCATATCTGACCAAATACAGTATCTGGCCTGACCATACATGAACTCGTATCTGTTTATATCTGGTTAAGTACCAAGGCGAGTTGGTACCGTAAATTCGTATCTGAACATACATGATGTGATATGTGAACGTATCTGTTCTTATAAGATCATATCCGATCAAATACGGTACCAGACTTCGCTATATAGATCTCATATATGTTTTTATCTGGTCAGGTACCAAGGCGAGTTTGCAGCATGAAACCATATCTGAACATATATGATGTGATATATGAGCAGGCACGTTCATATAAAATTTTATCCCATCAGATACGATACCAAACCTGGAAAATATACGAAGTCTTATACACTCGTGCCTTGTCGTATATGCAGTTCAGTTGTTCACACATGAAAACATTTGAATATATGAAACGATATATGAGGATATAAGACGATATCAGATCAGAAATGGCACCTCACCTGACTGTATTATACGTGATCATGTGAGTTACTATAATATTATTAATTATTAACACGTCAAGTGATGACGTGTTAATAACCCCGCTCTATATATGTAAACATTTTAATATCTTCGCGACTGCACTAACAAGATTTGATCTGTCTCAATAGTGTAAGATTTGCTCTGATATAGTCGGAGTCATACCTGGTCTGATGGTTCAGATAAACTATGATTCTATCATATGGGCAGGTCTATTGTTCATAGATGTCCAGGTCTACTGGGATCCACGGTATTTTATTCTTATACGGACAGACATATCTGGTCCAATAAGATTAGATTTGCCTGACATGATCAGATCTGGCCCAATAAAATCAGATCTACCTGACATGATCAGATCTGGCCCAATAAAATCAGATCTGCTCCAACAAGATCAGATCTTGCCTGGGGATTGGATCTGGTCAGACCTGCTGCGATATGGACGGGTCTGCTCTCAAAATTATCAAAATGGCTCTGATATGATCATACATGCTCAAATATAAGCATACATGATCTGTCATGACACTACATGAACAGATATTGCCAATTTTCGTGTCTGATCATATCAGATTCTACAGATATGATTCAGATATATTCAGACATGAACGTTTTTTCCCGAGTAGTTTTATTTAGTGTTCTTTTGTTTACATTTGGTTACAGCTTGCCTTTGGCTTTTTTTGATCAAACATGTGCAAACATGCTGAGATCCTCGGTGATTAACAATTATTTGTCTTGCGACTATTTGGTGATGTTTACATTTTTTATATTTGTGTTTTCGGTTACGCGTTTATTTAAGGTGATAAGAACGATGTGATGTGATGAGGGGTTATTTACAAATGAGTGATAGTATGATCGAACTCTCTAACGTCTCTGCTCTAATACCGAGTTTTGAGATCTTGGGATCTCGTTATTAATTCCGGTTATGTTGTTGTCAAGGTCCGTTAGTTTTTGCAAGTATGTGGTGAAGTTAGTCGTGGCTCGTTCTCTAAAGCTTGTTTCGCCAAGCATCTCGTAGAGGTCTTGGGTGGGAAAACTTCGTGGCAAGTTCCCTGCTATTTTTAACATTTTTTTATACCCTATTTCTAGTTTATTGAGATTATTGTTCCTGTACAGTGGATATAGGCAGCTCATTCCGTAGCCTAAGATTGGTAATATGCATGCTCTAATGAGTTTGTATTTTACGTGTGTGTCAATTTTGCTGTTCCAGCCGATAATTTCGGGTAGCATATATGCTATTTTCCCAATTAAATGAATAATTTAGCTTTAATAGAACTATTAAAGCTAACTAGTGATTTACTTTGGTAATACCTAGCGCCCGGCACGCCTCCGCGTTAGTCAGTTCATGATGGGGGTGTGAGTGATGCACTTGTTCTGACGGGAAAAAATAAAAATTGTGAGCTGTTGATCTAAGGCAAGGTTGACTTCAAGCTTAGGTAACTTTTATCGTATACTGTCAGGAGCAATTATTGTGGTATTTGTGGCTTTATAATATGATCAATTTGGGTTTCGGTTCGCGTGGTAAGAGTCGAATACTCATATGTTATGTTACTGAGCAATGAATGAAAAAGTTGAGTTTGGGGCAAGATGATTCCCTTCTAGGTGTACAAAATGATCCCTAGCGATCATCTTGTACACAAATAACGTACCTACTTTATTTTTCTTAAATAGATTGTCTACTTATGTTCAAACTACACTACTAATGTATAATTGACCTCACAAATAATAATTGATATACATAAGTGATTTAAGACGGGATATACATTTAGACAGGAAAAAATAAGCAAATATTGAAGGATTTTTAAACGAAGAAATAATTGTTCTACAATTATAAGACGTTAGGTATACTTTAATAGTAAATTTAAGTATACAAAACAATTTTTTCAAATTAATTCATCATTAAAATGGCGGAGCTGTGGCAGAGTGTTGCAGCAAGGTCGCCGCGGGAGTTGCAAATCGGCGTGCAGTCTAGCTTCCGGTAGACTTTGATTTGCAAAAATTTCAAACGTTTTTTTTGCAGTTCGAACATGTATACAATAGTTTCTATGTGACAGTAATTAAAATGAAGACAATTCAAATTTTAAAAAATGGCACCCGTTTACAAAAAAAATCAACATTTCACGCAACATTTTTGTAAAATGTGGATTAAAAAAGTCGTTTTCTTCCATTTTTTCAAAAACAATTATCGTCAAGTAGAAAGTACCAATATTATCAATATTTCTACCACGTTTCAACTCAATCAGCTTAATAGTTTTTGAGTAATCCTGCACGCCAATTTTGAGATAAACGCGTTTGAAGTTCTCGCCCGCTCTGAATTCGAGTGGTGAGGCACAACGTTGACGGGCTGTATCGATTGAATTTTTCGAATTTCGCTTTGAAACTTTGGGAAAATATTCTACACATATAGTTCTATCGTTTAAAGAATTGAAAAAAAGAAATTGATTTTTTTATCGTTGTAAATGTATATCCCGCCTTAGGGGATAGGCCACAGTAACGGGTTTAAAATTAAATAAATTAAAATTAATTACACATCTATTTAGTATAAATATCAAGCTGTCAAAAAATTTTTTTTTTTTTCGATGTACAAAATGGCCGACTACTAATATTTTCTTTTGTTATCTTTATTTTTAGGCGCTTCGCGGCGTGACATTTGGCATCCACAATTCCAAATAATCCATAAGTCGAATGACCATAAGTCGAATATCCATAAGTCGTATATCCATAAGTCGAATATCCATAAGTCGAATATCCATAAGTCGAATATCCATAAGTCGAATATCCATAAGTCGAATAACCATAACTCGAATATTCATAGGCCGAATATCCATAAGTCGAATATCCACAAGTCGAATATCCATAAGTCGAATAACCTTTCGTCGAATATCCATAGTTCCAATATCCATAAGTCGAATATCCATAGGTCGAATATCCATAAGTCGAATATCCATACGTCGAATATCCATAAGTCGAATATCCAGAAGTCGAATAACCAGAACTCGAATATCTATAAGCCGAATATCTATAAGTCGAATATCCATAAGTCAGATATCCGTAAGTCGAATATCCATAAGTCGAATATCCGTGAGTACGAATATCCATGAGCCAAATGTCTATAAGTCGAATATCCATACGTCGGATATCCATAAGTCGAATATCCGTGAGTACGAATATCCATGAGCCGAATGTCTATAAGTCGAATACCCATAAGTCGAATATCCATAAGGCGAATAACCATACGTCAAATATCCTTAAGTCGAATATCCATAAGTCGAATATCCATAAGTCGAATATCCATAAGTCGAATATCCACAACTCGAATATCCATAAATCGAATATCCATAACTCGAATATCCATAAGTCGCATATCCATAAGTCGAATATTTATAGGTCGAATATCCATAAGTCGAATATCCACAAGTCGAATATCCATAAGTCGAATATCCTTGAGTACTAATATCCATAAGTCGAATATCCATAAGTAGAATATCCATAAATCGAATAACCTTCAGTCGAATATCCATAAGTCGAATATCAATAGGTCGAATATCCATAAATCGAATATCCAGAAGTCGAATAACCATAACTTGAATATCTAGAAGCCGAATATCCAATCCAAAAAATCCTAGAGAAGTACGTACGGAATTTAAAAAAATTATGTTTCATTCAAAAGTTTTAGGCATTTGAATGAATTTTCAGTGGAAAATTTCATATAAAACCGCTCATGAAATGAAAACTTTTCGATTCATAAGAAATTTCGTACGTACTTCTCTGCGAAATGCAATTAGAAACATAACTTTTAAATTTGAAGTAAATAGAGTGAAAATTGTTGAAGTTATTTGTCACGCCAATTGGAAAAAAGTTGTTTCGAGAAAAACGCGTTTAAAGTTTTAGGTACTCTATGGCCGTGCCAGAGGTGTGCTTACGTTATACGCTCAGAGTCGGTGAAAAAAAAATGTCTTTCTATAAATCAAATAGTAATTCATTCTTATGATGATAAAGCAGTTTTAGCGAAAAAAATAGTTTTTTTGAAAATTCTATTGTAGCTATACCCCTTAAGACTGGCTGTTTAAGACTGGTTTTTCCATCGAAACCCTAATAAATTGAATATTTCGAATACGCCAATCGTAAGATAGATAAATATGCCAGTAGTAAACGCTTTCAGATATTAATTATGTTGATTATCTTTTAAATTACAAGCCTCCTCCCTTAAGGGCATCATCTTGTAAACCATTCCCCTATCCGTGGGTAATGATGCTGACAAGTGAAATACGAGCAATGACGTATAACGACGAGTGATCGAAGCTCTCGACAATTTCGAATAAAATAAATCCCGGCGATAATATTTACACAGAAGTAATCGATTTATACGTATATCCTCGATTTAATTGGATATCTCTTCACTCGCCGAGCGAAATTGCATCAAATTTTTTTGTTCAACGTCAAAAGGATGGCGAAATAATAATCAACGGCTCGTCACGAGGATTGCCTTTGAAAATTGCAATCGAATACGAATCACCCGTGACCTTTGTCGTACAGTTGCAAAGTTATCGAACATTGGCCAAGCCCCCCCCCCCCCACCCACGTGCAGTTTTTTTGTGCAAAAAATGCCTCTTTTTTTTTAATGCGCGACAGTATGGGATCGCTGCTTTTGTCGCGTGTGTTTCTCGGATCGTCTAATTGCGAAAGGGTCGCGTTCTCCCCTTCCTCCTACCTTTGCACCCTCCCGTTGCAATATGAGCACACGCGGAGGATGAGAGACCGCAGACTCTCGTGTATGGGATATGATACCGCTAATCTCCTGGGGTAAGTAAGGGAGAGAGTGGACGAACTGGCGAATGCAAAAGAACGAGAGAACCGTGGCGAGACGTACAGAGGCGAGAGTCGTCGAAAGCGAGAATGCAACACGCAGCACGATATACGTGACGAGAGGGTGAAAACGAGTGTCGTATATGTATATACGTATGAGAAGAAAAAGAAGCCGTACGAACAGTTGTATGCATAGCATACGCCTTCCCTATAAATACGTATGTCACGAATAATAAGGTCCTCTGTAACAATAATAATATTTATTATGATTGATATTTAAAGAAAAAGTCATGTCTCAATTTTTTTTAAAACATGTCGGTCATCTTAACGTCGCCATTATGAATTTTGGACCAAATTTTTTATAACGTTCCCCCTTGAACCCCAAAAGTTTTACTATACTCAATACTTGATCGGAGCGGTATTTCTCGAAGTCAATCAGGTGGAAGATTAAAATGGGATACCTGGTATATATATATATATATGTATATAAGCTCATATACAAGTGTGTGTGTGTGTGTGTGTGTTTATATATTATTTTTTAGAAATTTAGCTTCCATACAACCTTTCTTATTTTAATTTTGAAAGTTGCCTACCTCGTACTTAAAAAAAAACTATAAAAATAATATATATATATATATATATATATATAGACTTATGAAAGAAAATGTTTAACAAGAAAAGTTGTATGGAATCAAACTTCATTCATTTAAAAAAATAATAAAAGTAATATATAATATCTCAAAAATCAGTTCATTTATAAATAAGATATAAGTAAACTATTTTCGAGTTATTATTATTTTTATTATTTTTTCAGGTGAGCGGTAGGCAACATTAAAAATTAAAAAAGATAGGTTGTATGGAATCAAACTTTTTGAAATTATTTGTAGTTTGAGGACACAGTTACAAATAATTATCAACAATAAGATAAGAATAATCTGCAAACATTTTTGATCTAGGGGTCCAAAACTCTGCAAGTCCACCAGTTATTCTTGTTTTATTTTAGATTATTCTTTCTTACTGTGTCCTCAAACTACAAATAATTAAATAGTTTGATTCCCTACGACAGTTGTTTTTTAATTACTTTTTTAAGTTTCTTACCCCTTGGTAAGAAAATGATGTCTTGAAAATGGTTCACTTTTGCATGAAGCATTACTGGATTTTTTGACAGCGGAAAACATGTCCTCTAACCCTTCCACAGGATCGTGACCAATAACCAGTAGCCCTGTATTTATATATGTGGTATAATAATATTAATATCACTTATTATTACTACATAGTGCACTTATTATTACTACAATGTTTATGATATTTGTAATTATTACAACAACAGCAACAACAACAATAATATTTCTTATTATTATTATCTATGTTCCTGTTGTTGATTTAACGATCGTTGCTATCGTTATTATTTCTCTTGTCACTAATAAAAGTAACATTTATTATTATTATGACATCAAAAAGTTCAACGCGGAAGCCACGTTCTTTTGTTACAAATAACACTACGTGGTTATTACGTCTGCTGTTATAAAGTCTTATTGCCGCGTCGCCGCGCGTGTAACACGACACTCCCCCGTATATGCAGATTGCGTCGTGTGCACGCGCACCCGTCAGTAACCATAACCATTGCGTCGCAAGTGGATTTGCATCATTCGTTAGAGTACGACTAACTTTTGTCTCGAGAGGGCGCGTGCGTGTCTCTTTTCGCAACACATACCTACCAGCTCGAGAAAAAAAAAGAAAATTATTCTCACGTACGTTGTGCCTTTACAACGCACAGGAGGCTTTGGCAATGATCGTTTATTTCATTTTGCAACGTTGTCTCGAAGATGAAAGTCTTTATTACTAGATCACATTGGAATGTCGACTTTTTTTGGTAGGTTGACAATTGAGACGCAAAAAAGGAAAACGGAATCGTATTTTTAAAAAACCGAGTCACTGTACTTGGGAAGAAAATTATGAGTTTCAGCAGGACTGAATTGAGGGATCATCACAGTGTATGATTTTCAAAAAATCGATTTTTGTTGTTGCATTAACCGATTTGCTTGTGTACACTTCGGAAGCCACAGTTTTCATCGGAAATCAATACGGTTTGAAGATTACTTTAAGAACATGTTTTCCTTTTTTGCCATTATTTTAACACCTTTTTTGCTAAAAAAATATACATTAAACGATTATATTCTCCCAAATTTAGGTTCATATAGAACGTAATTATACATAAAAAACGATCACTTTATAAAATGATAGGTTAGAAACGTTTTGAGCTAGAGCGTACCTACACAAATTAAAAAAGAGTTGTGTCGAGAAAAGCGCGTTTGAAAACATGACCGAAAACAAAAAATTCAGAGCAGCAATGAATTGTTTAAACTGCTCACCGGTTAATCACCGATTACATTCACTAACATTTTGTGGAATAAAAAAAGATTCGATTTGTCGAGTCATTTAATCTGATATCTCGCCTTCATCCCTCAAAAAAATGGAGCAAGGTTCCAAAAAGCGATGTCACGTGAATGCAGCTCGTGCCTATACGGATGCGATACACGTGTAGCTGGCGCTGTATATAAGCCACTGTCCTCGTGAATACTGCACGTGTACGTGCATGCTTTTGCACGTAAGCCAAACATGCATATGTGCAGAGCGCATACACTCCATATGTACACACCCACACAATATATATACATATATAAATAGAGATACACTGGCTAGTTGCTGAATAGATTTTCGCAGTGAAACGGGCAGCAAGTGCAGTATTTTTCTTTTCTATTTTTATTTTTCCCTTTTCGTTCGTACAGGCCGGACGCTTTAATTTTTCCCCGCGTAGGTCGTACGGTTGTCTCGATACGGGTCGGATACTACGGGCTTTATAACGGGGTTTCGTCGGTGCTTTTGGTCACTGCTCTAGAGCCGTATAGCAGTGATAGAGCTACGAAGGAAATATACGTATGGCACTTGAACATATCTATATGGAGCCAGGTGAGTTCGAGGACATTCGACCTCGACGACCGTCCTCGCAGCAGCCCATTGTTCCTGCGCTCAGCATTATGTAAACCCCAATAAAGGCTATTTCAAGGACCGTTCTGTATCCAAATTCAACGATTGGTCTGGAAAAATTCAAAGGACCGCTCTCAAAAGAGCCGGATGTCCTGATAGCCAA